>CM065900.1:8391071-9011428 GCA_033439115.1 Firmiana major | reverse complement strand
GAAAGTTATAGGTTACCATTTATTTTACCCTTCGTTAAAAGTTTCAAATTTCAACATTTCCCTAAGGTTTCACATCTTAAATCGGTCCTTGCACATGCATTTAGATTCGGTCAGCCCACCAAAATCACATAAACAGATTTTTAAAACATGCATTTCTTCATTGTTTAGTCTATTTAGACTTTAATCTTACATCTACACTAGTTAGCCGAATCGTCTACCTAGGTTTTCATCATTTATTATCGATTTGTATCATATTTTACATGTAACTATAAACTCATTTTCTGGTTTATTTAACTGTTAGTTTTCTTACTAAAATGAAACTAAATTAAAGAAAAGTACTCTAATCTTTTTTCATAAGGCCAAAACCAACTTCTTTAACACCCAATTCTAACTTTTCATCCACACACTACATGCAATCCAATTTATGTACTAGTTTTATCATAAATTTTGTTGCTTAAATTCTCAAAATCTATTTTAGCATGAAATCCCAATTATCTTCATCATGCCCAAAACTTACAATCTAAATATCCCCACTCATATAGCTTAAATTTTTATCATGCAATCATAGAACTATGTTATTTACATTATAATTTATTGATTTAATTTTTAAATTCCAGTAAAACAAGTTGTTCCTAATTATTCCTAGGTGGTCGAATATCCAATCCTCATGCTCCCATCGAAATTTCAATAATTGATTGAAATTGTCATATTAAACAGTAAATTCAACACCAAACCTTCATAATTTAACCAAGGAAACCATATTCTAACCTAATTTTCGAAATCCCCAAACTTACAAACCCTAACTTTTACTTAAACTCTTCAAAGCTGAAATGAATTTGAATTTCTCACTAAACATGCTTCTATAACACTAATTAAGTAGAAATTTAGCTAGAGAATATTCTGTTTTACCTTAATCTTTGAATAACTGAACCTATGCCTTTGAAAACCCAAATTGCTTCTTGAAATTTTAGGAAATTCTCACTACTCTTAGGCTTACTCACCAATTCAGAACAGTATGGTGACTTCCCCCTTTGTAATTTGGCTTACTTCCCTCTCTTTTCTCCTTCGTTGCTCACGACTTGGACATGCAAATGTCTTTCCCTTGCCTGAACAAAAAATCGTGAGAATCCAAGGGTTTGGTGGTGTTAATCCTCACTTGAAAATCGACAAAATCCACCGTTAATTCAGCCCTATACCTCACGGCTTCATGGAAGGGAAATTTGGGTTCTCTTGTTTGCTAAATGGCGTGAGAGGAAGAAGGAGAAAAAGGGCTTTTGGTTGTTTTTTTTTTTTAACTTTAGGTGTAGCAAAAATGAATAAAAGGTATTTTTATTAAATCTTTGTTTTGTTTTTTTTTTAACTATATTATATTACAAATTTTGGTTTTATAATTATTTATTTCCAAAATTTGTTACTTAATTATAAAATTTCCTATTTTAATTATATTTCATCATTTAATTAACTCTTGTTTCACAATTACCATAGTTAGATTTATTTCGGCTTTATTTATTTATTTAATTAAATTCCTATACCATACGTATAACCTTCATGAACTTAATCAAATTACAAGTACGTATAGTTTAGATTAATGTATTAAGCAATGTATTTTAATTGTATTATATATATATATATTTCGGTACATTAGCCTAAACTACTTACGTGAATTAAATTTTTTTCTACATTCATGTAACATCTAAATTTATGAACTATGTGTAGTTTACTTTAATCTATCCAAATTTGGTCAGATGAACCTATTTATTGTCTAATTAATTTGGTTCATGGACACATTCATGCACATACATTGAGTTAAAATGTGTTCACACTAGGTTGGTTGAATCTAACTCTTTCTTATAAATTTTGTTTCATTTATTTTATTAGCATAAATATCCTGATGATATATTAATTATGTCCAAATTGAATTTATTGGACCCTAATATTTAACTGTACTAAAATTTAATAAGCTTCAGGTTAAGGTTATACCTTAAAATTATTAAACTCCTACCCCCGAGTCAATTCCGAGAAGCTAAATTGCTACTTGTTTCAATCCCAACTCGTCCCTACATAAACTAATTCATGGATTAACATTCAAGTAACATAATATTTAGCTAAGTATCGAGGTACAAAAGTTGGCGGTCTTACACATAATGTCTTTTTGTGCCATCTTGGTGTATTTGTGTCTTTGATGTGTTAAATGTAATCATTGCTTGATCGGTAAATGTTTCACCATGGGCTTAATTAAGCAAGCCAATTGTCTAATTTGTTTGGGCTTCACATAATGAGTATCTTGTTTATGTTCTACATCTTCAATCCTTGTTTGTGTTTTGTATCTTTAATACATGTTTGTGTTCTGTATCATTATACATGCTTGCATCGCATACATATTTGTGTTTTGTGTCAAATAAGTCTATGTGTTACATACATCTACTCATCTTATACATATTTATGCACTACATAAAGTTGTGTCAAGCATACATTCAATTTGGTCACATTGTGCATATTTACATCCTGCATAAGGTTTCCTTGCATTTGTTCACCTTGCATGATCACTTTCTAGGCATAATAGCATAAGTATTACACTAGATCATTTTCATTTGGTCGCATATCTAGCATAACTCTACACAATTTTAGATCATGTATGTTATATTTGATATCTCTAATTAAGTCTGATATACTTGATAATGTATCTCCAACAGTTTTTACTTACCCTCATTCTTACTTATTCTTTGCCCCCTTCATAACCCTAACTTTGAAATATTCAATCTATTTAATATCACAAAAAGGGGGAGAAATTTAATAAGTTTAGATTTATATGAAAGCATATAGATAACAATAGTAAAAGAAATGAATGAAGCACCTAAGTAATTAAGCAATTATGCAAAATCACAAACCTTCTTGAATTTAAGGGGAAAAATGTTTTTGCAAAACTTTTCAAAGTTTTATACCATCTAGATGGATTATAGGAAATTTAAGCTAATGTGAAATTCATTCACCATAAGTTTTATCATATCAAAAAAGAGGAGAATGTTGACTTTGAAATACTTTAGTTTTGATATGAGACTAAAAAACTTATGTAGAATGTAATTTCAGCATGATTGCATTAAATATCTAAGTGTTATATTATCATGCTTAACATTTGAAATAAGTCAAATATGTATGAACTTCAAGTTAAAAACTAAATAAACAATTTTGTAAGACCCGATTTTTATATTATTTCCTTATGATTCACACATTTTATGGATATTGTTATATGTTAATAGAATCATAAAACGGATGATTTTGATCATATAAATATGAATGAAGTAGTCGAACGTACGTTAAATCCGAAAACGGACAATTAAGAAATTTCAAATTAAATTTATGAGATTTGAATTGTCCGGACAGAGATACGGATTTTAAATGAGAAATTATAGTGGGTCCAAGAAGGAAAGTCAGCCTAAATTGGTCACGAACGTGTAGAAGGGTAAAACGGTCAAAGAACCAAAATCCGATATAAATTTGAAAAGAAAATTTTAATTAAAAATAGGGTTTTAGGACATCTTGATCAATTAAGGAGAAATTATCGAATTCTGAGTCCAATTGATCAAGATCCGAAATTATAAAGATTTATCGAAAAGCCACTCGGGATAATATCCCGAAAATATAGAGAAAATATACCGGGAAAATGGAAAAATAGATTAAATAAATTAAATTAATTAATTTTATAATAAAATATATAATTATTAGATATTTTGGTAAAATATAATATTTTAATGAATAAAATAATAAAATAATAAAATTATAAATTATAAAAATAAAATAAAAAATGGAAAAACGTGAAACTGAGAAAGAAAGGAAAAACGAAGCCTGAAGAAGATGAAACCGAGGGAACGGTTTCCCTCAGCTCCGACGAACCATCGGCGGATGAGGCGAGGAGGCGGACGGTGAAGGGCGATCGGCACCCCAAGAAGTCGACCCGCACACCAATGCACGGTGAAATCGCAGGAGCATGGCGAATCGAGAGAGAGAAATCGACGGGGGAGAGAAGAGAAATCTGGCGAGCCGACGCCGATCTAGTCCCAACCGACCCTAGCCGATTGTAATGACCCGTGACCTATAAAAATTCGAGGGAAATTTTTTTTTTTGAAACTTCAGCTTGCAACTTAATCCCTTTATTCACATAGGTTGTATTCCTGTTCAGTGTCAATTCATTTTCTTACTTCTTTATCCATAATTATAATATAGTTTCACGTTTAGATTTATATGGCTGATAGAAATTTCGGCAGCATAACAGCTTATATATAAACCTACCCATCTACAAACCAATTGTTTTTAACAAATCTTAGATATCCACAACTACCAACCATGCTCTCCAAGTCATATCATCAAATCATTCTACATTTTCCAACCCACGTCTAGTTACTCCCAAAAATCAATCTTTTAAAAAATTTCATTTTATTTATCCTTATACATATTACATTCCGACACATTACTTTCAATAGATGTCTCTGCATACGAATAGTCTGGTAAAGAGATAGAAATGTATACCTCACGCATGTACAAAAGATAGTTTGGGGAAAACTTGTATCCGCCAGCCTACGTCGTCTACGCAGCAATGATCAACTGTAGTTTCACTGCAACACATCTGAGAGGTGAAGGGGTGAGCTTTCGGGAAAAAGCCCAGTAAAAAAATACATTTAAAACGGTCTTAGTAATTCAAATATGTAGGAAAACATAATAATACATATAATAACTACTCTCTGAAACTAGTATAAGGACCTTCAAAAAATTAAGAAAAATCGAAACACAACATGATTCAAAACATAATTATTTACGTACTTGTATTTAACAGTTATCACATAACCTTTTCGTATATTCAGGATTCTTAAAATATGAATACATGTAAAATCACATATCATAAAGTCAGATTCTGAAAAACAATGTTTAATTCAAATAGAGACTACATTGGCCCATATAATTATCATGCGACAATAACAAAATCATCATGCGGCAATAACAAGTCATCATGCGGCAATAACAAAATCATCCTCTGTAGAGAGAATTTAGAACCTATGGCCATGGTAAGGCTATAGACGGGATTAAGGTCGTACAGCGTTCAGACACCCGAAGATGGAATTCAGAAGCCACAAAGGCGAAGTTCAGACGCCACGAAGGCGAAGTTCAGATGCCACAAAGGCGAAGTTCAGACGCCACACAAGCGAAGTTCAGACGCCACAAAAGCGAAGTTCAGACGCCACGAAGGCGAAGTTCAGACCCCACACAGGCGAAGTTCAGATGCCACACAGGCGAACATGGCATGCATTAGCATACAACATAAATGGCCCTTAGTCTCAAAACATACTATGGTTTTCATATATATAGAAACATCGAAATACAATCATCTTATTCAAAAGACAATTTCAGAGAGTATGCTTTTGTTCAGAAATCAAATTCGAAAATATGCAAATATTCAAAATTCAACTTAGAAAACACGTTCTTACTCAGAAAACACAAGCAGAAAACATACTCGAAAATCATAGTTTAAATCTTTGTAAACTTTCCTTAATCATGGTTCAGAAAAGTAACTATTACCGTTTTAAATTATACCCCCTTACCTCGATCTCTCTATACATTCTAACTTTTCCAAATGCTGAGATTTTACTCCGTCTGATTTACTATCAATTCGGTCCTCTGGAGCTGTAATTAATGACAAATCGCTTATTATTATTTCTTATAAACACGTACGCAGTGTAATTTCATTTCAGATAAAATTTTGGACCCAATTATTTTTATTGGGCCTTATAGTCTCTTATTGGGCCTACTTCTATCCTAAGCTCGTTTCAACTCCCTTATTCAATCCTTAAAATCTATTTAGCTATTTAGGCTCAATTACAATTTATGGGTCGTCCATTAGGTCATTAACGAGTTTAGGCCGATTGTTACAAAGGCTAGACCCATTATAGACGTTTAGTTGACTACATGGCCTACTATCACCAACACGTCATTTTAAAACTTTCTAATTTCTTTGGATAGTTCATAATATCGTTTACGATAGTCGTTTTTCCCATTTCAATTATAACGCAATTTATACGAAATTAATCCGAAAATGATGCGATTAATTTCTAAATCGTATATTTATACAAGTGGTAGCAAGTGAGATTTGCTTACCCAAGATTTCATGATACCCGCAAGTCGAGGTTGATTTGAACTCCCATTTGTCGCCAATTATCGAGCTACACATTTATATATTTTTCGGGTCAAATTCGATCAAATACATATTTTTATAATTATTCTGACAATCAAATTGGTCCATTTGACCACTTATCGGCTTACCCGTAACTCGACTGCATCGTCAAATTTTTTTCTCATTTTTCTTTTTTTGGCTGAATCGGTTCGGTCCAGTTCAACCCAGTTCAGACCGGTCCAATTCACCCCAGTTCATTCCGGTTCAACTTTCTCCCTCGATGTTCGAAGCTTTGTCGACCGGTTCTTCACCGATTTCCGTCTCCAGCTTGTTCGCAAGGTAGTCCGGTGCATGGATCTGGGGTCAGTTTTGTCAAAGCTTACCGAAAAGTGGCCGGTCCGGCCTCTTCTCTCCTCCGACGTCGGTACCCATTTCTTTCTCTCCCAATCGGCGTTGTTTCTGGCCGATCTGCGCCTAGATCGATGCCGCTGTTGCCCCCGCTAGCCAATAGCGAGACGTTCCCCCCTTCCTCGGCCGTCGATCGTCTCTTCCCCTCTCTTGTTTTTTCTCCCCCTTCCCCTTCGGCTTCGCTTTCTTCTTCTCTTTTCTTTTTCTTTTTGTTTTCTCTCTCGCCGGCGTCCATCATTTCCCTCGCCGGGTTTTGCGGTTGTGCTGACGTCAACGGTGGTCACGCTTCTCTCAGCCTCTCGCTGGTGTCCCTCGCCGGCGAAGAAAGATTTTGGGAGGATCGACAAACCCGATCCCCCCTTGCCCATTTTTGTCTGTCGCTCGACAAAGATAAAATTTTAATTTTTTTAAATATATTTTATATTTTATTATTATTTTATATATATATTTTTATAAATACATATATATTTTTAAATTACAATTTCAAAAAAACCAATATATATTTATTGTATTTATTTTTATTATTTTTAAATACATGTTAAATTTAACAAAAATATATACATATCTTCTTATAACATATTTTCATTCAATTTTATTGTCTAATTAATACAAAAATTTTGCGGTGTTTACATTCTCCCCACCTTTAAAGAATTTGGTCTTCCAAATTCATCTTGGTCCTTTAGAATAGATAAGGGTACTTCTCCTTCACTAGGTTCTCTAGCTCCCTCTATTATGTCATTCAAATATAATCGTGAAAACCTCAAAGTTATTGTTCATAACATTGTCCGGGATCAACATAATTTCTTGTTCACCAAATTTCTTAGAATAAAATTTTCAAATCATATTAAGTAATTTTAACCACATAAAATTTGAAATCTAAATAATGATATTAACAAATTTCCTAGTCATAAACTATTGGTTATTGATCCTCTTTTCGTTTTCACTGTATCAGAATATTTATCATCAGTTGACCACTATACACCACGCTAAAGGTGAAGTCGATATAACAAAAATTTGAAATAAACGTAAGTTTTTCACACCCAACAAATTTAAGCATAAATCTATGAGTATCCAACTCATCTCTAATCTCAGATATTAATAGCTTCCAAGTCCCATAGATCAATCATAGATGACGATGAAACTCTTCGCAAAGCTTATATTATCATAATCCAAGACTTTCTATTAACCAAATACATTATTAACTCCAAATAATAAAATTCATATCAAGGTCACAACTCCAAACACCACTCACATACATCACATAATTTCATTGATTCCTCAGTCTTTGGAACCATTATCACAATTTAATCACTTTCATCATTAACAAATTAATAGCACTCCATGTAGTTTAAAGATTGTCCTGCAACGACTTGAATAAATATCAATTCATATCCTTAAATTTAGATAATTTTATATTTCTTTTTCTAAACCAAAATCACTTCAAATTATGCAATTTTCCTCTTTAAATGCAAGATTAATTCCAGCCAATAGAAAATCTTACAGTATACAATAATAAATTTTATGCGGATGATCTTCAATTTCTGCCTAAAATCTACGTTCCCACATAGCATTCTTTTGCACTTGATATTGAAAAATTTATCCCTATTTCATAATTCATACGATTTCGTTGGAATGAAATTCATTTCATCTTCACAAGTAATGGTATCCTGACTTCCAACACGAATATGACGACTGTCAATTTCAATTTCAATTTATAGGTTATGGATTAGGGTATTTCTAGACACTGCCAAGTCTTCAAGCGGGGAGGTATTTTGAAATACCTTTGTTAGCCATCAGACTTGACCACATAAACTGGTTATGGATTTAAAGATTCAAGGTTTAGTCCCAATAGAAGGCAGGATACCATAGTTTATCACAATTTCACATTTATCCTTTAGTCAGAACTTATTCTCAATTCATATCACTTGATTCCGAATCACTTCACATAACCGAGATATTCTTACTTTGCAAACACTTCTTATTCCAATGTAACTTCTATTCAAAATCTATCATATTTCAACTTGTCTCATTTCGTACCTCAATTATATCAGAACTCTTTTCTTATTTCAATTAAATCTCGCATTCGAAACATAAGCATGAGCAATTTACAATCTTTAGACTCGATATGTAATTCATATTCCAAGGTCTCTCTATATCTCAAACTCTGAATCATCTTTAAGAGTTTTGGGTCTTTCCCACTGATCCACAATTTTTTTTGCTTTTGGAGAATCCAATTAACTCTCATTCTTGACATATCATGACTCAGAAGACTCCGGGTCTCCTTAATAATTAATGTCAGTACACTCCAAAGTGAATCACCTGGTCCGATAATCTCTTTTCTATCACTCCCTTTACCCTTTTCATTTTCTAAGTAACCTCAAAATATACATTTCATATCATCACAGTTGCGCTTTACGCATTGCTTCCCCAAAATAACATCCAATGCGGGTAATTTAGCTCGATTAAGGATCTTAGTACCTCCTACGAGTTTCCTGGATTTCCTCTGTTTCACATCTCTACTTATCCGGATTATTCTTTTTCCAAACCTATAAATTTAATTTCATAATCATACATAGACTTGTTACTCTATGTCCGATTGCAATCATTTCATCCATAATTGCCACTTTATTTCATCCAGAATGTGCTACCGCCTAAGAGCCTTCAGAATATATCCCATGTAATTTTCTGATGTCGGCTCTCGGATTAAATCAGGGAACTTCCCTCCGATTTCAACTTTTCATTTCGATACTGATGCTACAATGGCTACTTTCTTTATAGTAGCACACTCTGAAAATTCGTGTAGCTTCTCCAATCCTTCAACACAAAAGTTGCAAAAGCAACTTTCTCGGTAGAGTTACTTCTAAAATCATCAAGCTTTTCTATCTCATTCATTCAACACTCCGAATCACTGAATTCTTAACCTTGTTGAAAAATGGAGGCTTAAACTCTTGAAACCGCCCCTAGTCTATTAAGCTCACAGTCATACTCTAAGATTCCGTCCAAGTTTTCCAATTTAATTTTCTAGTTTTCTATTACCATTGGATTCTTGATTTCAGTATGTAATAGCATACTTTCCTCCGAAATCAGCTCGGTCTCTATCCGTTAGTGAACTTATAGACATTTCTTGACTTCACTGCCCATAATATTGGGTCATACATTTTCAGGGATATAATTCATACTCATAGACAAATCAATTTCCTTGTGCTAGACTCATAAATTCCATTCGTAGTTTTCTTAATCTCATTCATTCAGTTCTCTATAACTACTGGGTCCTTTATCCCATTTAACAGTGGCAGTCTGCATTTTTGAAATTGCCTCATCTGTGTAGCTCCTACCCTAACCCAAGTCATCATCATTCTGCTGTGGAGCTACAGGAGCAGGCATATTTGTAGTTTTGAAACATCTCTACAGGCTGTACAGGCATATCGAAAGTAATCTACCTGTCTATTCTTCCGTCTACCCCATCACTTAACATAGCCTGTATCCCAATTTTTCCATAGTATGTTTAATACTCCGCTTCATCTTAGCAAGGTGTATCTCAATATCATTTGTCCTTCCCACAGGACTTGATGGAGCACGTTCAACATCGGTTTCAATCTCAGTATCATTTATGAGTCTCATATGACAACTCTACATGATTCTCAGGCCTACCTAAGCGGCCTTTAGCCCGTGATCTAATTCCTCACATAACCCAAACATTAAGTCTTAATTTAATTAGGTATACTTAGTCTACAACCAGACAAGCACAGACATTTTGCATGTAATCTTATCCTTATTATTGATACTGACAGTACTAAACAACATTTTCTCTGATACCACCTTAAACTGTAAGGACCCGTGACCTATAAAAATTTGGGGGAAATTTTTTTTTTTTGAAACGTCAGCTTGCAACTTAATCCCTTTATTCACTTAGGTTGTATTCCTGTTCAGTGTCAATTCATTTTCTTACTTCTTTATCCGTAATTATAATATAGTTTCACGTTTGGATTTATATGGCCGATAGAAATTTTGACAGCATAACATCTTATATATAAACCTACCCACCTGCAAACCAATTGTTTTTAACAAATCTTAGATATCCACAACTACCAACCATGCTTTCCAAGTCATATCATCAAATCATTCTACATATTCCAACCCACGTCTAGTTACTCCCAAAAATCAATCTTTAAAAATATTTCATTTTATTTATCCTTATACAGATTACATCCCGACACATTACTTTCAATAGATGTCAGTGCATATGAATAGTCTAGTAAAGAGATAGAAATGTATACCTCACGCATGTACAAAAGATAGTCTGGGGAAAACTTGTATCCGCCAGCCTACGTCGTCTACGCAGCAATGATCAACTGTAGTTTCACTGCAACACATCTGAGAGGTGAAGGGGTGAGCTTTTGGAAAAAAGCCCAGTTAAGAAAGTGCATTTAAAACGGTCTTAGTAATTCAAATATGTAGGAAAACATAATAATACGTATAATAACTACTCTTTGAAACTAGTATAAGGACCTTCGAAAAATTAAGAAAAATTGAAACACAACATGATTCAAAACGTAATTGTTTACGTACTTGTATTTAACAGTTATCACATAACCTTTTCGTATATTCAGGATTCTTAAAACATGAATACATATAAAATCACATATCATAAAGTCAGATTCTGAAAAACAAAGTTTAATTCAAATAGAGACTACATTGGCCCATATAATTATCATGCGGCAATAACAAAATCATCATGCGACAATAACAAGTCATCGTGTGGCAATAACAAAATCATCATACCGCAATAACAAAATCATCTCCGTAGAGGGAATTCAGAACCTATGACCATGGTAAGGCTGTAGATGGGATCAAGGTCGTACAGCGTTTAGACACTCGAAGGTGGAATTCAGACGCCACAAAGGCGAAGTTCAGACGCCACGAAGGCAAAGTTCAGACGCCACACAGGCGAAGTTCAGATGCAACGAAGGCGAAGTTCAGATGCCACACAGGTGAAATTCAGACGCCACAAAGGCGAAGCTCAGACGCCACAAAGGCGAAGCTCAGATGCCACACAGGTGAAGTTCAAACGCCACGAAGGCGAAGTTCAGACGCCACACAGGCGAAGTTCAAACGCCACACAGGCAAACATGGCATGCATCAACATACAACATAAATGGCCCTTAGTCTCAAAACATACTATGGTTTTCATATATATAGAAACATCGAAAGACAATCATCTTATTCAAAAGACAATTTAGGAGAGTATGCTCTTGTTCAGAAATCAAATTCGAAAATATGCAAGTATTCAAAATTCAACTCAGAAAACACGTTCTTACTCAGAAAACACAAGCAGAAAACATACTTAAAAATCATAGTTTAAATCTTTGTAAACTTTCCTTAATCATGGTTCAGAAAGTAACTATTACCGTTGTAAATTATACCCCTTTACCTCGATCTCTCTGTACAGTCTAACTTTTCCAAATGCTGAGATTTTGCTCCGTCCGATTTGCTCCCAATTCGATCCTCTGGAGCTGAAATTAATGACAAATCACTTATTATTATTTCTTATAAACACATACGCAGTGTAATTTCATTTCAGATAAAATTTTGGACCCAATTATTTTTATTGGGCCTACCTCTATCCTAAGCCCATTTCAACTCCCTTATTCAATCCTTAAAATCCATTTAACTATTTAGGCTCAATTACAATTTATGGGTCGTCCATTAGGTCATTAACGAGTTTAGGCCGATTGTTACAAAGGCTAGCCCTATTATAGACGTTTAGTTGACTACATGGCCTATTATCACCAACACGTCATTTTAAACCTTTCTAATTTCTTTGGATAGTTCATAATATCGTTTGCGACAGTCGTTTTTTCCATTTCAATTATAACGCAATTTATACGAAATTAATCCAAAAATTATGCGATTAATTTCTAAATCGTATATCTATACAAGTGGTAGCAAGTGAGATTCGTTTACCCAAGATTTCATGATACCCGCAAGTCGAGGTTGATTTGAACTCCCATTTGTCGTCAATTATCGAGCTACACATTTATATATTTTTCGGGTCAAATTCGATCAAATACATATTTTCATTATTATTTTGACAATCAAATTGGTCCATTTGACAACTTATCGGCTTACCCGTAACTCGACTGCATCGTCAAATTTTTTCCTCATTTTTCTTTTTTTTGGCTGAATCGATTCGGTCCGGTTCAACCCGGTTCAGATCGGTCCAATTCACCCCAGTTCAGTCCGGTACAACTTTTCCCCTCGCCGTTCAGAGCTTTGCCGACCGGTTCTTCACCGATTTCTGTCTCCAGCTTGTCTGCGAGGTAGTCTGGTGCATGCATCTGGGGTCGATTTTGCCAAAAATCATCGAAAAGTATCTGGTCCGGCCTCTTCTCTCCTCTGACGTTGGTACCCATTTCTTTCTATCCCAATCGGCGCCGTTTCTGTGCGATCTGCGCTTGGATCGACGCCACTGTCGCCCCCTCTGGCCAGTAGCGAGACGTTCCCCCCTTCCTCGACCGTTGATCGTCTCTTCCCCTCTTTTTTTTTTCTCCTTCTTCCTCTTCGGCTTCGCTTTCTTCCTTTTTTTTTGTTTTCTCTTTCACCAGCATCCATCATTTCCCTTGCCAGGTTTTGCGATTTTTTCGGCGTCAGCGGTGGTCACGCTTCTCTCGGCCTCTCGCCAGGGTCCCTCGCCAGCGAAGAAAGATTTTGGGAGGATCGGGAAACCCGATCCCCCTTGCCTATTTTTGTCTGTCGCGCGACTTTCGCGCGACAGAGATAATTTTTTAATTTTTTTATATATATTTTATATTTTATTATTATTATTATTTTATATATATATTTTTATAAATACATATATATATTTTTAAAATACAATTTCAAAATAACCAATATATATATTGTATTTATTTTTATTATTTTTAAATACATGTTAAATTTAACAAAAATATATACATATCTTCTTATAACATATTTTCATTCAATTTTATTATCTAATTAATACAGAAAATTTGCGGTGTTTACACTGATGGTTCCCCAGGTGTAGGCAACGCGATCGGTGGCAAAAATGGCCTGAGAAACGGCGGCCAGCATCGGCAACAGCTAGAAAAGAGAAATGCATTGACGTCGGAGGAGAGAAGAGGCTGGACCGGCCACTTTTCGGCCATCGTTGGTGAAACCGAGGCCAGATTAGTGAATCGGACTACCCCGCGGAGCTGCTGGAGGCAGAAGCCGGTGAAGAACCGGCTGGTAGAGCTCCGAACGGCGAAGAAGAAAATTGGATCAGACTGAACCGACTGAACCAACCAGTCTGAACCGGGCTGAACTGGACAGAACCGGTTCAACCAAGAAAGAGAGGAAAAATGGAGAAAAAGAAATAAAAAAGAGAAAAAGAGAAAAAACGGGAAAGATTTTTGGGGATACACCGAATTTCGGGTAAGTCGGTAAGAGGTTAAAAGTGACCGATTTGATTTCTGAGAAAATTATTTAAATTATATTTGATCGAAAAATAACTTGAAATTAAATATAAAATTGTGCAGTTTGACGATAAATTCCGAACGTGAGCCGATCGAACTCCGATTTACGCACTATCGCATAATTTTGGGTAAGTAAAGCTCATTTACAACAACAGTATGATTATTATGCAATTGAAATTTATTTTGCAGATTTCGAATTAATTTCTGCATAAAAATAAATTATATCTGTATTTTTGAATTAATTGTTGTAAATGATATACAGGCTATCCAAAGAGTTTGGAACGAAGCCCAATGGGTATTGAGAGCCCAATAAACCCGAAGAAGGGATTTAATTATTGGAAATGGGTCGAGAGCCATTAAAGTACAATCGGGCCCAATAAAGTAAAACAAGCCCAGTGCTTTTGATTCGATCAGTAAGAGTGAAATAATGATAAATATATTAGAATTGACCCAAATACGTGATTATATGCAGCTCCGTAGATTTGATCTGGAGCGAATTTGGACTGAGAAACCTGATATTGTTGAGACGGGATAAGCTTGCGCGTGATTCCAAGTAAGGAAATTTTATGGACTGCTAGAGGTAACTTTACGCAATTTCAACATCATTTACATTCCCTAAAATTGTCTGAAGGGTCTAGATTTAAGATAAGAATTTTAGTGCCCCGGATGGGCAAATGACCAAAATACCCTTGTGAAGGGTAAAATTTCCAAAGTTAGAAAAAGTTGGGAGAAACAAGAATAAGAGGTTCTTACTTGTTTTTGAGGTGTTTTGACACGTGCATGAGTAGGCTGGCTAACTTTTAAATAAAAATGCACGGCATTGCATATTTTCAACAATGTGATTTCTTGTGAAAATTGTTTTGAGATAACAGAGCCGTCTACGTGGCTTTATGAAAGTGTGACGTGCTAGAGTTCAGCTCGCACGATTTTTGATTTATGTGATGCATGCATTAGTGCTAGAGCAAAGGCTCGCACTAGAGTTTTACATGCATAGGTGCTGGAGTCTAACTCACACCAGATTTTCATATGATTTTCGTGACAGGGTGCTGGAGTCTAACTCGCACCAGATTTTCACTTGCTTTTTTATGACACAGTGCTGGAGCCTAGCTCGTACTACTTTTACATGATTTTGACAGTGTGCTGGAGCTTAGCTAGCACTAGATCTTATGAGATTTTATGAAACGCGTGCTGGAGCTTTGCTCGCATGAGATTTTCCTTGATTTTATGAGAGTGCTGGAGCATCGCTCGCACTGATTTTATGAGCATGCGATGAGCCGTGCTTGGAGCGTCGGGTAGACTGTGTGTCATGTCGATTAAATATCCTCGCATGTGCGTTTTGAGACAGGCATGATTGTGGATATGAGATATGGGTCCATGGAGTACGTTGTACCGTGCAAGTAGCATGGAGTACGCTGTACCGTGCTGAGATTGATTATGTGGCATCTTCTGATGCGAGTGGCATCTTCGGATGCTAGTGGTGTCTTCAGATATGAGATATCAGACAAGACCAACGGGATGGACTAACCCACTTCCCGATACGATTCCCGATAGTGGTGAGACCCTGCACACAGGATCCGTGTAGCAGTGGGATCACGAGTATATGGCCAATACTCTTGGTTGTTTGCTTGAGATATATATATATATATATAGTTCCAAGTCTCGCATGTTGTTACTTGATGTTTTGAAAATCATGTTTGTGAACTTTTGTGTGAGTCTGGATCACCCGAGGGAGGGGTTGAATCCTGACTGAGATGTGATTTTGATAAGAATGAAACAGAGATTTAAACTGAAATTTGCATGACGTTATTTCCATGCTATTTAAACCCAGACATGATGTAAACTGGTTTTACATGACATTCATTGTGTCGCATGTTATTATTGCTTTGAAAAGCATCTGATTTCGTGATTTTGTGTGAGTCAGGAACACCTGAGGGATGGGTGGAGTCCTAGCTGTGTTGTGAATTTTAACGAGAATGAAATGATTTAAATGGATTTGCATATTGATTTTTTCCATGCTCTTTGAAATCCATATGTGAACTTGTTTTACATGACATCATGAATTGTAGTATCTATTTTGAAATGTGTGGAGAAAGGGTGGTTTATGCATGGCACCACGTTCATGTAGGTTGTATGGTTACCTACTTGTTCGTAGGATTGCCTTACTGAGCTTGATGTGCTCACCCCTTTCATTTTCTCACACAGATCATTTTCAATAGACTTTGAGGCGACTGAGTACTGCATTCCTGATATCCGCTGCTACCCATCATTATGAGGTATATACACTTGTACATATTTTATCTAAATAAGAATAGCGCAATAACATGTTTGTAAGTAACTTTCGGGGATGTATAGACACTGTAAACACTTATAAATGAATGGGAAAGAATTAATGAAAAACTCATGTGTTTACCTTTCTTTTAATAAGGAATTAAGTTATATGGTGAATGAATGGTGGGACTGGCATTGATGCACAACCCAATTGTTAGTGGAGTGTAGTCACAATCAGAGGACAGGTAAATATGAAAGAAAAACGAAACATTTACTCTGATTTTGGGTCGTGACATATTTAGACTTAAGCTTATTCTGTTTAATTAAGCCAATTGCATGTATTTCATGTTAAAGTATTGGTACTGGTTGAATATGTATCAATACAATATGAATTTGAATATTGGCGGGTATAATGAAGTATCGATATGCTATTGTGACATTCAAATAGAAGCTAATACCCCGTTTCACGTAATGATACTATTAAAAAAAGTATCGATACTGCTTGTTTTGTGTATGTAGGACTTCACTCACGAAGTATTAATACACAAAATGAAGTATCGATATACTTTAAGGCTGGCTAGTTCCAACGGCTATATTTTTGAATTTGCTAATAGGAGGATTCTATAAGACCCAAAATTTGGTGTTTTCTCCTTAAGAACATGTTAGTGTGAACCTTTGTACGTAATAAGTTAATCAATAAAGAGATTTTGTGTGGATTTTAAGTCCGAATTATTAAGTTAGACGTTCGAATGCACTGAAGTGCAAAATAAGAGTTTGGGTAAATTCAAAATAAACCGAATGAAATTAGGTTAAATCGATTTAAAATATAGACTCAGAACGCAAAAGTATAGGGAGTCCAAGAAGGGAAGTTAGTTCGAAAATGATAAACCAAAAATTACCCTATTTTGGGCAATTTATCCCGCAAATATAGAAAACCCTATTTTGGGCAATTTATCCTGCAAATATAGAAAAATATATTTTCAGAGGAATAAATAAATACAATAAAATAAAATATGATGCCCATATATTGTTATAAAAATAAATTAAATAAAATACATGTACAAAAATGTAAAAATATTAATGTATAAAATACATTGTGGAAATAAAATATAATTATAATAATATTAATAATTGTTTTATTATTATAATTATTAATAAAATAATGGAGTAAAATTTTAAGATATTTTTATTAATTATATTAATATTTTTAGATATTTTGTATTATATATTATATTATATTATATTATATTATATTATATTAAAATATAATATAATATATAAAAAAACAAAAAAAAAAGGGAAATTGGATCGCGCGAAACAGAGTCGCGCGACCCAGCCTTCCATTCTGACTCTGTTTCAAGCGATCCAATTTCCTTTTTTAGTTTTTTGTTTTTTATATTATATTAAATTATATTATATTATATTAAAATATAATATAATATATAAAAAACAAAAAACAAAAAAAAAGGAAACTGGATCACGCGAAACAGAGTCGCGCGACCAAGCCTTCCCTTCTGCCTCACCGAACGGAGGCCACCGGAGGGCAAGTCGGACAGGAAGCCGATGTGTAAGACCCAATTTTTTTATCGTAAGAGCAAATGGAATCAATAGAAATTTTCTAGTGCAATTAAAAATGTAAAAGGATTGAAATGGAATTATCGAACATGTGCAAGGGCAAAACGGTCAAAAGATCGAAACCCGATCTTTATCGTGACAAAAAAATTTAATAAAAAATAATGGCTTGAGAAATCTTGATCAATAACGAAGAAATAATTAAATTTCGGGTTAAATTGATCAAGATATGAATTTATTGGAATAAATAAAAAATTTCACATTGAAAAATAATCCTGAAAATAATCAAAAAATATATCGAAAAGACGAAATAAGACCAAAAAATTCATTTATTGAATAAATGAATAAAATAGAATTTTTTGGAATTTTTTTGGGATATTTTAGATTTTTAATAATATTTTAATGAATAAAATATTATTAAAAATAAATTATAAATAAAAAAGTAAAAGTAAATGTAAAAAAAAAATGGAAATAGAAACGAAATCTGGAAACGCGATTTGGAAGAAAAGAAAACAAGCAAAAACGGAAGTCGAACCGGAGGAAAGAGGAATCAACCGGACGAGCCACCACCGGTGACCAGGAACCCCAGGCGAGGGTCGGCGAAGGAGACTCAACACCCGCGCAACCCACCGGCAGCCGCGACGCGCGGTGAGGTGGTCGAAATCAGCAGATCGACGGAGGGAGATGCCGCGGGAGAGAAAGGGAATCGACGGCCATCGGCGCCGATTTGGTCCAACTCGAGGGCCGATTATGGAAGCCCAGGCTGTGGAGCGCCGATTGGTGTTGAAATCACATCGGGAACCGACCGGACGGTGTCGAAAGGACCAAATGTTGCCTGAACCTGCCGAACCGGACTGAACCGCTAAACCGAACCGGACTGAACTGGCGGTCTGAACCGGGTTGAATCGGATCGAACCGGTTTAGCCAAAAAGAAAAAAAAAAGGAAGAAAAAAGGAAAAAGAAAAAGAGAAAAAATTAGGAAAAATTCCAGTGATGCAATCGAGCTACGGGTAAGTCGGTAAGCGGTTGAATTGACCGATTTAAATTTTGGAATATTTAATTTGATTAATATTCGACTAAAAATTTACCCAAAAAATTATGTAAATTGTGTAGTTCGACAATTGGCATCAACGGAGAGCTCGAGACAGCCTCGATTTACATACTATCACGGGTAAGTAACCTTTATTTATGATAATTTACATCGTTATGCGTGTTAGATAAATTACGGATTTAATTTTCGCATTAAATGAATTAAATTCTGGAAATTGGAATAAATTGTCGTAAATACAAAATTGAGATATCCGAGAATTTAGAATGAGGCTTAATAAATACTGATGGGCCAAGTGAGCCCAATAGGCCTCGATAATGTAAATAATAAGTGGGAAAACGGGCTTAAGGCCGATTAAGGCCCATTATGGTATAATCGGGCCCAATATGAGCAAACGGGCCTAATGATTTAAATTAAGCCTAGGAAATTATGAAATACAGTTAATTGTATTGTATTTGACCTGATGAATATTTATCCGCAGTCCCGGAGATTGGATTGGGAGCAAATCGGACTGCGTGACGAGTCATGAATGAAAGATCAGACTGTACAGAAAAATGAGGTAAGAGAATTGTGTGAGTAGCTAGAGGTAGCTACGCATATTTTAATAGTTTTTGTATACATTGATTATGTATGTATACATTGTTATTGTATAATGATCCTAAAAGTGGTTTAAATGATTTTAAGGATCGAAATAGGTGAAAAGAGTATTTTACCCTTATTGAGGGAAGTTCACCTAAGGATGGTGAAAGCATGACATGCATGAAATGCATGATTTAAGGAATTTTTCGAATTAAGGAATTTTATTGGTTTTAATCAAAGCAAATTTGTAGATTGGCCAGTAATTGTATAAATTTCACAAGATAACATTACATAGGTGTTATTTATATTTAAATGAAATTTCGTTGGAAAATGGGCCAACTATCAAGTTTATATGGAAACAGATAGTGCTGGCATATAGTTCGCACTATATCTGCATTTGTGTATGTGCATAAATGTGCTTGAGCGGTTGCTTGCACTGAATTGTGTGACATCATATGCATGAAATGTGCTAGAGCGGTTGCTCGCACTGATTTTTATTCTTGTGAAATGCATGAGAGGTGCTGGAGCCTAGGTCGCACCCTGTTTTGACATGTTTTAACATGTTTTAACTTGTTTTGACCTGATATGCATAAAAAGGTACTGGAGCGATTGCTCGCACTAGATTTAATGATTTTACATGCATGAGAGATGCTGGAGCTTAGCTCGCATCCTGCTTTGATATGATATTGCATAAAAGCCGTGCTGGAGTGTAACTCACACGTGATTTGATGTATTTATGCATAAAGTCGTATTGGAGCGTTGCTCGTATGAAGTTTTGATTTACTTGAGCATTCATTCGTGTTGGAGCATTGCTTGCACGAAGTTTTATATGGTTTTATAACTCATTTTAAAGCCGTACTGGAGTTTTTCTCGTACGAGGTTTTCACTGAGTTTATATACATATCCGTACTAGAGCATTGCTCATACGTGGATTTTACTTGAATTTATAATTATTTTAAGTCGTACTGGAGCGCTGCTCGTACGCAGATTTCATTGATTTCTATGAAACCGTGCTAGAGCTTCGCTCGCACGAGATTTTATGATATCATGAATTTGCATGGAGCCGTGCTAGACTTCGCTCGCACAAGAATTTATATTACATACATATAGCCGTGTTGGAGCCTCCTGTAGACTGTGTGTCAAAGCGAGATGATATGCTCACACATGCATTCTGAGACAGAGATGATATGGGTGGATAAGACCTATTGCAGGCACCCCTAATTGAGCTTGGGTTCACGGAGTACGTTGTACCGTGTATGTCACGCGGAGTATGTTGTACCGTGGGGAATGTTGGAGTGTAATGGCATTAGCCACGAGGCAGCAAGCCTTGCCCTCGCAATCCTGGTGTTATGTTGTTCTGGCGGGTAGGATGACCCACCTTCCGTTTTAAGTGTGATACCCCGCACACTAGGTACCGTGTTGCCAGGGATCACGAGGTTATAGCCATAGTCATATGTTGTTACTGATAGTCACCTACTTATCTCACATGATATAAGTATTGGTCGATAGACCAGGGTAGACCTGAGGGAGGGGTTAGGCCCCCGATTTTATAATTTTATGATATGTGACCCTGAAAGAAGGGTGGTTTTATAACCGAAGTTTTATAATGAATTGTTTTATGAAATTGAGATTTACTTATGAGATAATTGATGTAGATGGGGTTATTTTATTCCACGTTTTAATGAATTGATTTAAATGCAGTCGCATGATGATGTTTTCCATGCTTTCATTTCAAATTCATGATTTGTCTTACATGACATGAAAGAATGTATGATTTTGATTAAATTCATGCTAAGTATGATTTACTGATGTCACATAAAATGCCTTTGATGCATGAATTATCTGATTTCTATATGCACAAATAGTTTTGATAAACTATGGCATTGAAATATGCATGATTTTGTGCGTGAAATTTTAAATGAAAAGAAATAGATTTAAGGGCATGGCATTATGAGCATGTAGATAGTGGAGCTATCTACTTACTTGCATAATTGCCTTACTGAGCGTGTGGTTTGCTCACCCCCTTATTTTCCCATCTTTTCAGAGCACTCGTAATAGTTAGTGAGCGGCTAAGGACTTGCATGCTTGGTATCCACTACTTCCCATCGAGAGACGGGTATACACATTTGTATAATTTTGTATCTAAATATGTAATGCACAGTGTTGTAAACAGATATGATGTCGTGGATGTAGAGTTATAAATACCATTGTGTATGTATTTAGTTAAGTCAAAGAATAGTAAACTCTGATATATGAATATGATTATGAAAATGGGGTGGTAAATAGTGTGAGGTGACTAACACCGAATCATAGCCCAACTGCTTGTATGATGGTCACGATGAGAGAAAGGTGAGAATTAAATAATAAATGAAAAAAGTGAAAAATTTACTCTGATTTTTAGGTAATTTGGGTCGTAACAGGTTTAATGGTATCAGAGCTTGAGTTGGCCTGATATGAGTCGGTGTTAGTGGTTAAGGATGTTTACATCCCCATGTACTGTGCATTGTTTAGATACAATTGTGTATATTGGGATGGAAGTGCAGCTAAGAATTTGGTTTTGAATGCAAGAATATAGACACATTAACTGATAGTCACTATGATAGAGGGGCGAGTACACGAGCTCAAGGCCGTAGAGGTAGGCCTGAGAGTCTTACTGAGTCGCCACATGAGACTCAAGATGAGATTGACGTGGAGGCTAGTATTGAGCATGCCCCACAGAGTCCGACAGAGAGATCGAACAATATTGAGACACGCTTCTCGAGGTTGAAGCGGAGTGTGGAGAATATTTTGAGAGCTAAATTGCTCAGAGTATGCATGAGAGTCGAGGGCGAGTCGGAGTATTAGTGGAAGTCCGCTCGACCCATCTTATGAGTTAACATCCAAATTAGACATGAGAAAATAATTCTAGATGTTTTCTGGTGACAGAATATCCCAGGCACTTAAAGAAAATTACAGATTAAATTCTTTACTCTGACCCAGAGGAACTGGTTGATTGACGAGTATGAAACTCAGTTTATATTTCTGGGCAGATATGACTCGGACACTATGAACAGTGAGAGTCAAAATGTCTGAAAGCTCATGGAAGGGCTCAGATTGCCGATTAGAGTCCGATTAGCCCGTTAGATATTACTACCTCTGCCGAGGCAGTGCGCAGACTACAGTTGTGTGAATAAGATCATGAGTTGCACGCCTCTGAGATTGGGAAAGGTAGTAAGGGCCGAAATAGAGACAGAAAGAGAATAGAGGATGACAGAGATGTCAGAACAGGAAAAAGGTAGTTTGGTAAAAGCTTATAACTGTTGAGTCACGGGGTAAGATGATTGATAAACCCCAGTGTATCCAATTTCAGCACTTACGAGGGGTATTGTGATTGGAGGATCCCGACCTGCTCCGTAGCAGTGTAGTAGTGTGAACAGTGTAGAATGTGTGGTAGATACCACAGAAATAAGATGTTGGATGAGGGCGAGTGTATGCCTTGGACCAAGACACTATTGATGTTTCATCTGATGTGGTGGAAGATACTACACTGATTGTGAATAATGAATTAATTATTTTAATTAATCCTGGTGCCACGCATTTATTCATACCGCCTTTAGTTGCTTATAAGTTAGTGAAAGATGTGAAACCTGCACCCTTAAGCAAGATGATGATAGTTAGCTGATTTTCACTAACTGAATATGGGTATAGATAGTGTAAATTGAAAACAGGGGGAAAAAGGATATGTCAGCCGATTGTATTGAATGGAATATGAATATTTTGAAGTAATATTTAAGAATAGATTGATTCGGCTACAAATTATGATGTGATAGATCCTGGATACGAGATATATTGGAATAAGAGGCGTATGCAATGTAAGGATATCTTTGATATGTAAAGTAATTTGGATTAAGCGATATATAGTGAATATGAATTGCGACCAAGGATAAAGGTGGATATATCTACACCCAGTCCAAGTGGTCAAGTCTGAGGGTTAATAAATGTATTTTAAAATACTTCCCCGCCTGAAGACTTGACAGCGTCTGGAAGCGCACACATAACCTACAAATTGATATCGACAGTCGTAATATATGCATTTAAAATTTGGGTACCTTTACTGGTACGATAAAGAAATATAGAATCTGATTAATTATGTAGGTTTAAAAATTAAAATTTTATAAAAGCTGTTAATATAAGAAAAAGGAAATGACGCGGGTTAGTATCTTAAACGGAAGCGATTTCGAAATGACATTATACGTTTATGCGTACATAGGTCAAGAATATGGGTGATTGAAATATTGAGTAGAACTCAACTACGAAGAGGTATTTAAACCTTACCTGGACCAATTGGTTGTCATCTTGAGTGATGATATTTTGATGTATTCGAAGTCCAGGGAAGAGCATGAGTAGCAATTGAAAACTGTCTTACATACGAATACTTGAGAGTTTCTCGAGATGGGTTGCTCAGTTGACACATCTTGTTCGAAAAAGGTTATATGTCAGTAGGATGATAAGTATGAAAGTGGTTTCGGTGAGTTTTGGTATATGGAAGTAATGAACTGACCACCGTAAGTATTCTCACCATGACTAACAGCTCAAGAGGTTTCAGTGTGTATGGATACCTCAAAATAAGGATTGGGCTATGTATTGAAGTAAAATGGGAAGATAGTCGTTTATGGATCCAAATAGTTCAAGGATCGTGAGAGAAACTATCCGACCCATAATTTAGAGTTAGCAGCAGTAGCGTTTACACTGAAAGTATGGCACCACCACTTAAATGGTAAGAAATTTTGGGTATGTATTGATCATAAAAGCCCCGAGTATATGTGTTCACAGAAAGAGTAGAATATGAGATAACCAAGAGGGTTAGAGCTTCTAAGGATTATGATTATGAACATCGTACTACCCAGGGAAGACTAATGTAATGGCTGAGGCCTTGAGCAGAAAGAGCCTCGGGATGGTATCACATATGATGGTCAGGGAGCGTGAGCTGCTAGAGCAGTTGTGAGCCTCAGCAGTGATGTGATCCTTCTGATGATAACGGTGATTTTGGGACAGTTAGCCTGAGGTTAGAACCGGATTTGTGTGACCGAATTTGCCAGGCTTAGCGTGATGATCGGCATGGTGTCGATGGTGTGGGTCAGATTCAGAAGGGTATTGTGACAGAGTTCACAGTGAGTGATGATGACTTACAGAGGTTCAGAGACAGTATAAGTGCTCCCCATGACCACGGTTGATGAGATAGTTTTATTGTCAGAAGCTCACTCTTCGAGATATACAGTGCATTCGAGAAATAATAAATATATCGAAATCCTTGAAAAGGGTATTGGTGGTCAGATATGAAAAGAGATATTGTAGAGATTGTGGACAAAGTGTCTCGTATGTCAGCAGAGTAAGGCAGAGTACTAGAAGTTTGCAGAGTTATTGCAGCCTCTACCTATATTGACACAAAAATGGGAATAAGTTACCATGAATTTCGTTATGGGTTACATAGGACCTGGAGGAATCACGAGGCTATCTGAGTAATAGTCAATAGATTGATTAACTTTACGCACCTTCTGGCTATGGAAAATCTCTAGATACCCTGAGTGTGTAGGCAGATTTACGTGTATGGAAAATTGTGATACATTATGTAGCGTTCCAGTGAGCAATGTATCAGATAGGGATTCTCGCTTTACTTCCCACTTCTGGGAATATTGTTTTTGAAAGCTATGGGAACCCGATTGAGTGTTAGCACAGCTTCCGTCCTCAGACAGAAGGTCAGTCAGAGAGGACTGTACATGTTCTGGAGGATATGATGACAGCGTGTGCTATTGATTTTATAAGCTCCTGGGATGATCAGTTGTTACTAATCGAATTCGCCAATAATGACTGTTGTCACTTGAGTATCAGGATGACTTTATATGAGGCATTGTATGGCCGTAGGAAGTTGTTTCCCCGATTTGGATAAGAAAAAGTTGGTGACAGACAGAGAATTGTTCCTGAATTGGTAAGACAAACCTCTGAGGATGTTTAGTTGATTGGTGACATATTGAGAACACCTTAGAGCAGATAGAAAAGTTATTTTGACAAGAGACAGAAAATCATTGGAATTCACCGAGGGTGAATCATTATTGTGGCAGTTACTTGTCTTAAGGACGTAACGAGATTCAGATAGAGATATTGGACAAGTGGGAGATAAGACCTGTAGGTTGGCGTTACCACTTGAATTAACAGGCATCCACAATGTGTCCTATCTTTTGATGCTTAAGTAATATTATCCGGATCCGATATATGTGATCGAATATTAGCTCCAACAGATTTGCTCAATGAAAGTATAACGTATGATTGGAGAATCGATTCAGGTATTAAATAGGAAGAAGAATGTGTTGAGGTTTAAGATGATATCCCTAGTTAAGTATGATGGTAGTATTACACTCCGGAAAAAATTACATGAGAATTAAAGAGTATGATACGATAGATGTACCCGGAGTTATTTATGGACTCATTTGACTTGGTTCAAATTTGGAGGACCAAATTTCTTAAGTGGGGGAGATTGTAAGACCCGATTTTTTTATCGTAAGAGCAAATGGAATCAATAGAAATTTTTGAGCGCATTTAAAAATGTAAAAGGATTGAAATGGAATTACCGAACATGTGCAAGGGCAAAACGGCCAAAAGACCGAAACCCGATATTTATCGTGACAAAAAAATTTAATTAAAAATAATGGCTTGAGAAATCTTGATCAATAATGAATAAATAATTAAATTTCGGGTTAAATTAATCAAGATATGAATTTATTGGAATAAATCGAAAATTTCACATTGAAAAATAATCTTGAAAATAATAAAAAAAATATACCGAAAAGACGAAATAAGATCGAGAAATTCATTTATTGAATAAATGAATAAAATAGATTTTTTTAGAATTTTTTGGATTTTTAATAATATTTTAATGAATAAAATATTATTAAAAATAAATTATAAATAAAAAAAGTAAAAGTAAAAGTAAAAAAAAAATGGAAATAGAAACGAAATCTAGAAACGCGATTTGGAAGAAAAGAAAACAAGCGAAGACGGAAGCTGAACCCGAGGAAAGAGGAATTCACCGGACGAGCCACCACCAACTGCCAGGAACCCCAGGCGAGGGTCGGCGAAGGAGGCCCTACACCCGCGCAATCCATCGGTAGCCGTGAGGCGTGGTGAGGTTGCCGGAATCAGCAGATCGACCGAGGGAGATGCCACGGGAGAGAAAGGGAATCGGCGGCCATCAGCGTCGATTTGGTCCAACCTGAGGGCGGATTATGGAAGCCCAGGCCGTGGCATGTCGATTGGTGCTGGAATCACGCTGGGAACCAGTCGGACGGTGCCAAAAAGACAAAATATTGCCTGAACCGGCCAAACCAGACTGAACCGCTGAACCAAACCAGATTGAACCAGCGGTCTGAACCGGGTTGAACCGGCAACAAACCGGTTCAGCTAAAAAGAAAAGAAAGGAAGAAAAAGGGAAAAAGAAAAAGAGGAAAAATTGGAGAAAATTTCAGTGACGCAATCGAGCTACGGGTAAGTCGGTAAGCGGTCGAATTGATCGATTTAAATTTTGGAATATTTAATTTGATTAATATTCGACTGGAAATTTACCCGAAAAATTATGTAAATTGTGTAGCTTGACAATTGGCATCAACCGAGAGCTCGAGACAGCCTTGATTTACGTATTATCATGGAATCATGGGTAAGTAACCCTTATTTACGACAATTTACATCGTTATGCGTGTTAGATAAATTACGAATTTAATTTTCTCATTAAATGAATTAAATTCTGGAAATTGGAATAAATTTTCGTAAATACTAAATTGAGATATCCGAGAATTTAGAATGAGGCTCAATAAATACTGATGGGCCCAGTGAGTCCAATAGGCCTCGATAATGTAAATAATAAGTGGGAAAATGGGTTTAAGGCCAATTAAGGCCCATTATGGTACAATCGAGCTCAATATGAGCAAACGGGTCCAATGATTTAAATTAAGCCCAAAAAATTATAAAATACAATTAATTGTATTGTATTTGACCTGATGAATATTTATCCGCAGTACCGGAGATTGGATTGGGAGTAAATCGGACTGCGTGACGAGTTATCAGTGAAAGGTCAAACTGTACAGAAAAATGAGGTAAGGGAATTGTATGAGTAGCTAGAGGTAGCTACGCGTATTTTAATAGCTTTTGTATACATTGATTATGTATGTATACACTGTTATTGTATAATGATCCTAAAAGTGGTTTAAATAATTTTAAGGATCGAAATAGGCGAAAAGACTATTTTACCCCTATTGAGGGAAGTTCACCTAAGGATGGTGAAAGCATGACATGCATGATTTAAGGAATTTTTTGAATTAAGGAGTTTTATTGGTTTTAATTAAAGCAAATCGGTAGATTGGCCAGTAATTGTATAAATTTCACAAGATAACACTACATAGGTGTTATTTATATTTAAATGAAATTTCCTTGGAAAATGGGCCAACTATCACTTTTATATGGAAACAGATAGTGCTGGCATATAGTTCACACTATATCTGCATTTGTGAATGTGCATAAATGTGCTTGAGCGGTTACTCGCACTGAATTGTGTGACATCATATGCATGAAATGTGCTAGAGAGGTTGCTCGCACTGATTTTTATTCTTGTGAAATGCATGAGAGGTGCTGGAGCCTAGCTCGCATCCTGTTTTGACATGTTTTAACTTGTTTTGACCTGATATGCATAAAAAGGTGCTGGAGCGATTGCTCGCACTAGATTTAATGATTTGACATGCATGAGAGATGCTGGAGCTTAGCTCGCATCCTGTTTTGATATGATATTGCATAAAAGCCATGCTGGAGTGTAACTCGCACGTGATTTGATGTATTTATGCATAAAGCCGTACTGGAGCATTGCTCATACGAAGTTTTTATTTACTTGAGCATTCATTCGTGTTGGAGCATTGCTCGCACGAAGTTTTATATGGTTTTATAACTCATTTTAAAGTCGTACTGGAGTTTTTCTCGTACGAGATTTTCACTGAGTTTATATACATATCCGTACTAGAGCATTGCTTGTACGTGGATTTTACTTGAATTTATAATTGTTTTAAGTCGTACTGGAGCACTGCTCGTACGCAGATGTCATTGATTTCTATGAAACCGTGCTAGAGCTTCGCTTGCATGAGATTTTCTGATATCATGAATATGCATGGAGTCGTGCTAGAGCTTCGCTCGCACAGGGATTTATATTAGATGCATATAGCCGTGTTGGAGCCTCCTGTAGACTGTGTGTCACAGTGAGATGATATGCTCACACGTGCATTCTGAGACAGAGATGATATGGGTGGAGAAGACCTATTGCAGGCACCCCTGATTGAGCTTGGGTTCACGGAGTATGTTGTACCGTGTATATCATGCGAAGTACGTTGTATCGTGGGGATTGTTGGAGTGCAGTGGCATTAGCCACAAGGCAGCAAGCCTTGCCCTCGCAATCCTGGTGTTATGCTGTTCTGGCGGGTAGAACGACCCACCTCCCGTTTCAGGTGTAATACCCCGCACACTAGGTACCGTGTTGCCAGTGATCATGAGGTTATGGCCATAGTCCTATGTTGTTACTAATAGTCACCTACTTGTCTCACATGATATAAGTATTGGTCGATAGACCAGGGTAGACCCGAGGGAGGGATCAGGCCCCCGATTTTATGATTTTATGATTTTATGATATGTGACCCTGAAAGAAGGGTGGTTTTATAATCGAAGTTTTATAATGAATTGTTTTATGAAATTGAGATTTACTTATGAGATAATTGACCCAGATGAGGTTATTTTATTCCACATTTTAATGAATTGATTTAAATGCAGTCGCATGATGATGTTTTCCATACTTTCATTTCAAATTCATGATTTGTCTTACATGACATGAAAGAATGTATGATTTTGATTAAATTCATACTAAGTATGATTTACTGATGTCACATAAAATGCCTTTGATGCATGAATTATATGATTTCTATATGCACAAATAGTTTTGATAAACTATGGCATTGAAATATGCATGATTTTGTGCGTGAAATTTTAAATGTAAAGAAATGGATTTAAGGGCATGGCATTATGAGCATGTAGATAGTGGAGCTATCTACTTACTTGCATAATTGCCTTACTGAGCGTGTGGTTTGCTCACCCCTCCTTATTTTCCCATCTTTTCAAAGCACTCGCAATAGTTAGTGAGCGGCTGAGGACTTGCATGCTTAGTATCTACTGCTTCCCATCGAGAGACAGGTATACACATTTGTATAGTTTTGTATCTAAATATGTAATGCTCAGTACTATCAACAGATATGATGTCAGGGATATAGAGTTATAAATACCATTATGTATGTATTTAGTTAAGTCAAAGAATAGTAAACTCTGATATATTAATATGATTATGAAAAAGAGATGGTAAATAGTGTGAGGTGACTAACACCGAATCATAGCTCAACTGTTTGTAGGATGGTCACGATTAGAGAAAGGTGAGAATTAAATAATAAATGAAAAAAGTGAAAAATTTACTCTGATTTTTAGGTAATTTGGATTGTGACACGATGAGGGAGAGGAGAGACCATCGCTGGTACCGACAGCCCGAAGGAACAACGATCGGCGCGAGGGAGAGAGAGAAATGGAGACTGAGAGAGAAAGGAGAGAGAAAGAGAGGAAAAGAGAGGAGACAGGTTAAGGAGAAGGAAACGCCGACTAGGGGGGTGAAGAAGAGTCACTGTCGACGCCAGCCCAGCCAAAAATCCAACGAAAACAGGGTGAAAATGGCGAGAACGAGAGAGGGCAGTGAGGCTGAAAATGGAGAAGGCCGAACCGGCCTCATTGCCCCTAATCCGAGCGTGGCCACCACCGATCGAATGCTCTCCAGGTGAAGACAAGGCGATAGATGAAAGGAATAGTCGAAGAACCGGTCGAAAATGCCGCGAACGGTGAAGGGACGACTGAACTGGTACGGGTCGGTTTAGCTAAAATGAAACCGTGCTGAATCGGATTAGACTGGTTCAGCAAAAAAAAAAAGGAAAAAATGAGAAAAAAAATTCGGGTATGCAATCGATCTATGGATAAGCCAGTAAGCGGTCGAAATTAACTGATTTAATTTTTGAAATATTTAATTGAAATTATATTTGATTGAAATTGACCCGATAAATATATGAACATGTAGTGTGACAATTGGCGACAAACGAGAGTTCGAGTCAGCCTCGATTTGTGTGTTATCATAGAATCTAGAGTAAGTGAATCTTGATTTTTATAAATTTGATAGTTATACGAGTTAGAAATTAATCGTGTAAGTTGCGATTTATTTCGAATAAAATTTCGTAATGCTTGGAATTGAAAATAGATTGTCGTAAATGATTTTAAACGGTCGAAAGAGACTAGAAATTAGATAAGATAATGTAACAATGATGTTAGGCCAAGAATTCGATCAAATGTTCATAATAGGCCAAGCTTGAGTAGCAATTGACCCAATTTAGATTATGGGCCCCACAGAAAGCCCAATAAAAGTAAATGAGCCCAATAAGTTAAATCGACTGTAGTAAATGAAGGAAATATATTTATTGGATTAAATTGATATGATAAATAATTTTCTGCAGTTCCAGAGATTGGATTAGGAGTAGATCAGACTGGACAAGCTTTCAGCAATGAAAATTTACCACACTCGACTTGATACGAGGTAAGGGAATTTTGTGAGTATTTAGAGGTAGCTACACGCATTTTGGAGGGTAATTACAGGGTATTAAATTTGCGTGGCTACCTAGAAAAGAAATAATAATTTTTTGGGGAAAAATTCGGATATAGGTGAAATAGACGATTTTGCCCCTTGGAGCAAATTTTACAAAAAAGGGTAGTAAGGCTAATAAATTGCATGAATATCATGTTTTTGATATTTTTATAAAATATATTGCTTCGATTTAAGCAAATTTACGGATAGGTTGGCTATTGACTTAATAATTTCATGAAATAGCACGAGTCAGGTGCTAACTTTGATTTTGAGCGTGTTTTGTTGAAATAGAGCTGCATATTAGATTTATACGAGTTTAATCATGCTAGAGCTTTGTTCGCACTAGATTTTAATGTTTAACTCATATACAGAGTGTTGGAGCCTCGCTCACACTGAGTTTTACTGATTTATATGCATGAAAATCGTACTGGAGCCTTGCTCGTACGTAATTTTACATTAATTTATTGTGTATAAAACCGTACTGGAGCTTTGCTCGTACGTGATTTACACTGATTTATTAAGCATGAAAGCCATACTAGAGCGTTCCTCATATAAGGATTTCTGTATGTGCCTAAAACCGTGTTGGAGCTTCTCTCACACGAGATTTTAGATATCATGATATGCATAGCATCGTGCTGGAGCTTCGTTCACACTACACGTGATTTGACATGCATAGAGTTGTGCTGGAGCCTTCTATAGACTGTATGTCACAATGAGATGATATGCTCGCACGTGTATACTGAGACATGGGTTGGTTATTGACATGGTATGGGGTGGATAAGACCTATGGCAGACACCCCCAGACTGTGATATGGGTTCATGGAGTGCATTGTATCGTGTATATCACACAGAGTACGTTGTATGTGTAGTCATGACTATGAGATTGGTGATTTGATATTCTGGTGGGTAGGACTGACCCACCTCTCGTTGTAGTCGTGATGCCCCGCACACCAGGATCCGTGTAGTCTAGGATCATAGGGACATAGTTCTCGATTTTTCTTATACAGTAACCTATATGCCTCACGTGATATCATATTGTCTAGATAGACAGGGCAAACCCGAAGGAGGGGTTACGCCTCAATTTGTGATTTTAAAATGAAATATGGTTTTAATAATGTGTTGATGAGTTTTACTAAGTCTTGATAAAGTGTTAAACCTTGAGGGGGTTGTTTTATGATGAGTTTTCAATGTGTTGAGCATGAGACGTTGACATGATGATTTTCCATGCTTACATGCCTATTTTCATGTTTTTAGTACGTGATATATTTATAGACATGTGGCATAGTTTTAATTATACCTTATGCTCTGGATATAAATGACTTTTATATCATGACATTATAAGCATGTATATGTTGTAGTTATCTACCTGTTTACATTATTGTCTTACTGAGCAAGTTGTGCTCACCCTTTCACTTTTCACCCCTACGGAGCATCCACAGTAGTTGAGAGCGGGTAGAGACTGCATTCCTTGTTATCCATTGCTTCCCATCATGAATCAGGTATACACATTGTATAGTTTTGTATCTGAACATGTAAAAGCACAGTATTGTACATGGATGGAATATTAGGGATGTAATGTAATGACCCTTGACCCTTGAAAATCGGGGGAAATTTTTTTTTTTTGAATTTAATTTACCCATTTATTCCCTTATTCACTTAGGTTGTATTCTTGTGCAGTGTCAAAACACTTTTCCTAATTCTTTACTCATAATTATAATTAAATTTCCATTCTTTAACTTATATGGTCGATAGAAATTTCGGCAGCATAACTGCTTATATATGAGCCTACCCACCTGTAATTCAATTGTTTTCGACAATCCTAGATATCCACAACTACCAAGAATACTTTCCCAAACCACTTTTACAACTCAATATATTGATTTCGATTTAATACTAGCCATCTCAAAATATAAACCCAAAATAATATTGTTTACATCATTTACCTTGCAAATTACATCCCAACAAATATTCCCAATATATGTGTCTGTGCGTACAGATATGTCTGGTACAGGAATGTAAATGTATACCTTTCTGCGTGTACAAAAAGTAGGCTAGGGTAGCTCTCCCTACCAGTCTACATCGTTATGCGATAGGTAGCGCCTACGGATCACTGCCAATAATCTGAGAGGTAGAGGGGTGAGCTTTCGGGAAAAAGTCCAGTAAGAAGGTGTATTTAAAACGGTCCTAGCAATTCAAATATGTAGAAAACATAATAGTACGTAAAAGTATTACTTTCTGAAAACTAATATAAAGGACATTCAAAGATTAAGGAAAATCAGAAACATCGAGATTCAAAACGTAATTCTTTAAGCACATGAACTTAACAGATATTACGTAAAATGGTCGTACATTCAGAATTCCAAATAGGAATACATATCAGATCACATACTACAAAATTCGGTTTTGAAAACAAAGTTAAATTTTCAAATAGAGACTACATCGGCCCATATAATTATCACGCGGCAAATAACCAAGTCATCCTCCGTAGAGGGAATTCAGAAACTATGGCCATGGTAAGGCTGTAGACAAAATCAAGGTCGTACAGCATTCAGAACCCGAAGGTGAAATTCAGGCGCCACGAGGGCGAAGTACAGGCACCACAAGGGCGAAATACAGGCGCCACGAGGGAGAAATACAGGCGCCACGAGGGCCAAATATAAGTGCCACGAAGGCGAAATACAAGCGCCATAAGGTCGAAATACAGGAGCCACGAAGGCGAAATACAGGCGCCACGAAGGCGAGTTCAAATGCCACACAGGTGAGTTCAGATGCCACGTAGGCGAAGTTGTCATGCGTAAGCATACAACATACATGGTCCTTAGTCTCAAAACATAATATGGTTTTCATATACGAAAACATTGAAATAAAATCATCTTATTCGAAAGATCATTTCAGAAGACATGCTCTTATTCAGAAGTCAAATTCAGCTATATGCAATTATTCAAAAACACAAATAGAAAGAGCATAGTCTTGATCAGAAGTATAATTTAGAAATATGCATGAAAATCATACTTCATGTCTTTGTAAGCTTTCTTTAATCAAGGTTCAGAAAGTAACTATTACCATTTTAAATTATATCCCCTTACCTCGATCTATCGAAATCTATGTGCTCGAGTGGTGACGCCTCTTAGTACCTCCCTTAATTCCTTCTACGATCACCATGTCTCTTTTCCAAATTTCCAGCCTTTCTCCCTTTTTTCCTTCCTCTCGGTTTGTTCTTCAGTCTCCCATTTTTTTCTTTTCCTTTGTGGCCCTCGATTTGCAGCCTTCACCTCTTCAACTTGCTTCAATTTCTAGTTCCTGTTTCTGTTTCCCCCCTCTCGGTTGCTTCTGTTCAGCCCCAATTCTGTCCCACTTCCTTTTCTCCCTCAGCTCTCGGTTCCAGCCCTGCACATCCTCGATTTCTCCTTCTTCCTCAACCTCTTGGTCCCAGCCCTGCCTCTCGGTTTCTCCTTCTTCCTCAACCTCTCGGTTCCTCACTCCCTTATTCCTTTCTCTGCTTCGATCTCCTCCAGCTCCTCTCGGCCATCCCTTCTTTTACGTTGCTGTAGTTTTACAGAGATAGGAATTTCTCTGTTCCCAGCTCTTTTCTCTGGTCTCCCACTTCAGTTTTCATTTCCTTTCTGACTTCACCTTTCTCCTCTCGTTTTCTTACTTCGGCTTTAGCTTCCCTACTGCTATCTATTCCTTCCTTCTCCTTTTTCCCTCAAGATCAGCCTCAGTCCACGTACCTTTCTCTTCTCCCTTTCTTCTCTCTTTTCCTCCCTCGGTTGGACAGCTTCCCTTTTTCTTTCTTCCCTTTCTCTTCTAGCTGACAACCTTCTCTCTTCCCCCTTTCCTTCTTCTTCCTCCTCCCCTTTCTTTTCTTTCTTTTGCTTCCCGCCCAGCAGAGCAATTCTGCCTCTTTCGAAATGAAGAACACAGAATTGGCTTTCTTTGAAAGCCAATTCCGTACCATACATATATATATTATATTAATATATATATGTTATATTAATATATAATATATTAATATATATATATATGTTATTTTAATATATAGATAGATATTTTATTTTTTTGTTTTTGTTTAGTGTTAGTGTTATATTTTTTTGTTTATTTGTTTTGTTTCCATTTTATTTTAAATGTCTTATACATTATACATTACAATATATATATGTTATATATATATATATGTTATATATATATAAATATATATAGCATCATTCATCCATTTTAAATTTGTCTAGTATATATATATTATACCTATGTATATATATATATATATACATTTTCTTTCCTCTTTTTTTTTTTTAATAAAATCACCTAATGACAATATTCATGCCTTCCATGAAATTTTTTTTATTTCAAAAATGAAATATTATTGGGATCTCATCACTCCTTATAATTCCCAATATAAGTTTTCTCATCAAGATTATTTTCGATCCCTCCATGCTTGCATTTGCTTCATCACATCTTGTCTCTTCGGATTCCCGGTCATTCACGAGCTTCTCGATTCCTATAGTCCTCGAGCCCTACCATGAATATTCACACTTCCATTAAAATTTATGATTCCCATTGATATATATATATATAGTCTAACTAAATGTAGGAAATTTGTGGGGTTTACATTCTTCCCACCTTAAAAGAAATTGGTCCTCCAAATTCATTCGGGTCCATCTGTCTACTATCACCCAGATTGTATCATGCCTCTTTCGGGTCCTTGGTAATCCCATTATGGAATCCATATTCCAAAGTTTCCTTATATCTCAAACTCTGAATTTTCATAATAGTTTGAATCTTTCCCATTAACATGTAACTTCTGTTTGGGAAATCATACTTACACCCATTCTTAATACACGGTGACCTAAGAGACTCTGAGTCTCCTTAAAATTTAACACCAGTACACTCCAAAGTGGGTCACTCGGTCCGAAAATCTCCCCTTCATATAGTTCTTATAATTGCTCTCTCAGCATTTCTAATCCAAGCAAAGTCACTCTGTACAGTGGTTTGAGTAATTAATTCGATACCACCTGCTAAATCAATTCTAGAACTTCTCCTTTTAGTTTAGGGGTAACTTTGATAAATCATTTGATCATGTGTTAGAAAACTTTCCCTGTTTACAGGGATGTTTCTATACTCTGAACACGCCCTATCTTTATCAATCATGTAAGCAGTGTGATCTTTAGAGTCTTATTTATACCGTTAGTTCCCTGATTCATTCTTTCAGCATAGTGACGGTGCTCTTGCATTGTCATTATTTCTTTTGCAGATCTCTTTTTCGTCAATCTCTTTATCTTTCCCATTATCTCTTATGAGTTTTCTGAACTTCCTTTATCTAACAGTTCTTGCAACTCCTTTTTCTTTGTTCCTCAAGATCCACAAGGTCCATCCGGTAGGGAGACTTCAAGATAGGCTGCACATCTAGAGCTAAATCCATAGTGAACTCTAGTTCTTTCTCCTGATGTAGTCTCGGTAGTTCACTAGGAAAATACATCCGGGAACTCGCATACCACTGGTATGTCCTGAATACTTGGACATTTTCAACTAGTATCGAGGATGAATGCAACATAACCTTCATATTAATATGTTCACCAAAAATTTTCATCATAGACAAAATCATAAAATTTATTCCTTAACTGTAAAGCATACATCAAACTTACTAGATAAGGAGAAGATTACAATCTTAGAGTAGCAGTCTAAACTTACACGATTGGTGGCTAGCCAATCCATACCCAAAATTACATCAAAGCTATACATGCTCAACCAGATTAGGTCTGCTAATATGATCCTATCTCCTACCTTGATTTCACGATCCTTACACACCATATCAGTCTAAGGCAAAGGCCCTTCCATGAGTGACAGACTTCTTGCCTTTCTCTGCTGCGGTAGCCCGTCTCTGTGGGACTTGTCTCTTGGGAGCTTGCCTCTTAGGTTGTTGTGGTGGCTCTGGGGGCTGTGGAAACTTATTCAGTGGACAATCCTTAATCAGGTGTCCCCTCTGTCCAACCCTAAAACAGCTCCCTGTGGACTAGTGACACACAATTCTATGGAATTTACCACATCTAGTGCATAATCTATCATACTGCTGGAAGCCTCTAGTAGTTTGTGGGGTAGCTATAGGAGCCTTGGGCCTATCAATCCTAACCTGAGACTCATCTGTCATCTGTCTCATAGGCTGGCCCCTTCGAAAGTCCTATCTCACAAACTCCGTTCGCTTACTCTTATCCATGTTCTTTCTCTTAAATGCTGAAGGCTTCATCTTTCAAAAATTTCTCATTCTACCGATATCCCTCTACTTCCTCCGGGCCTATACAGGAGGCTAAGGCGCCATAGGTACTGGAGAAACTTGTGGAGGAGGAGGTGGTGTTGCTTGTGGAGGAGTCAGCACCGGAGTAGGAATTGGTGTCGTTCCAACTAAATCAAAAATGTTTGCCCTTAGATGTTAGGCAATCATGGAAGCTATTGACTCCAAGCCTCGCTCGAGGCGTTGCTCCAATCGCTGCTCAAATTGAGCCACACGAGTACCTGGACTCTCCGGCTCTGGTGGAGGTGGCCGAGCCTGCCTCCGAAGACGTCCACGTCTTCCACTCATCATACGAGTGATCTAATACCTGGGCGTAATTCTAAAAATCAAGTCTTAATTACATTAGGTATACATTACCTACAACCAGACAAGCACAGACATTGGGATGTAATTTTAGCCTTTTTTTCGACATTGACAGTACTAGACAACCATCGCTCCGATACCACTTAAACTGTAACGACCCTTGACCCTTAAAAATCAGGGAAAATTTTTTTTTGAATTTAATTTACCCACTTATTCCTTTATTCACTTAGGTTGTATTCCTGTGCAGTGTCAAAACACTTTTCCTAATTCTTTACTCGTAATTATAATTAAATTTCCATTCTTTAACTTATATGGCCGATAGAAATTTTGGCAGCATAACTACTTATATATGAGCCTACCCACCTGCAATTCAGTTGTTTTCGACAATCCTAGATATCCACTAGGGTGAAATACAGGTGCCATGAAGGTGAAATACAGGCGCCATGAAGGCGAAATACAAACGCCACGAAGGCGAGTTCAAACACCACAGGTGAGTTCAGACGCCACACAGGCGAAGTTGACATGCGTAAGCATACAACATACATGGTCCTTAGTCTCAAAACATAATATGGTTTTCATATGCGAAAACATTGAAATAAAATCATCTTATGTGATACCCCGAAAACGTGGAAAATAGGGCTAATTTAAAACTTTTTACTCATCAATTCACAATTAAGGGTGCATTCCTGTGCAGTGTCAAACATCATCATACTTATCATACCTCATGATCTCATCATAAGATAGTATATATCGTATCATATACATTACTCAATTCCAAGTTAATTAATCCTAATACATCCCGTATATCATTGTACAATAAGTGTCTGTAAATATAACTCTAGTCTGGATACATGAATATTAAATATATACTTCAATACACAAAATACGGCCTGGAGCTCAAGTCCTCCACTAGCTTCTAACTCGTACGTCGCAGGAAACTCACTTCACTTGAAGCAATTCTGGGGAAGAGAAAACAGGGTGAGCTTCCAAATCGCTCAGTAAAGGGGGTAAGGGAATTCAGTTATATAAACCATATCACACATCACAAATATGTATTTGTTTATGAAACTCATTTGAAATCGTAGCATGAAAGTTCTCGAAACATCATCGTCTCATAGCTCACAAATCATGTGAAAACATGAAGTTAAAAAGGCTCAATATAGAGCATTCACAAGCATGTGTAAATATATGCGATAATGGCTTTTCTCAAAATATGAGATAAAAATCATCTCAGTAAATAGAACGTGACAAGGTCACAAAACACAACTCATGTGTAAAACGAGACTAGGCAATAAAACTCATATAAAACTCGTCATGGCACATCAAATATATAATCTCCTCTGGGTGCGCATCCCAGGCATCCTCGTAAGAGGGAACGTCGACAATATGGTCGTATGCATGGTATATTGAACTTATATGTTACCAGAGCAAGGCCCGGCCTTACATGCTATTAGAGCAATGCCTCGCCTCATGCATACTATCACATGGTCCCTGGGTCGTTTCCCAGGTGGCCCACTCTCTCGATCTTACATGCTACCAAAGCAAGGCCACCCAGCGTTACCAAAACGGGGGTCATCTCACGTTACCAAAATAGAGGCATCTCTCGTTACCAAAACGGAGGAATATCAGACTTACATGCTACTAGAGCAAGGCCTCCCAACGCTACCAAAACGGAGGAATAATCGAACTTACATGTTACCAGAACAAGGCCTGTGGTCCCTAGGTCGGTTCCCAGGCGTCCTACTATATCGGTCTTACATGCTACCAAAGCAAGGCCCAATGTGTATTCAACATGACACGCCTAAGTCTCAATCATTAGCCATTATCTTATAAAACGTTATGCCTTCACATAGAACTCATTATGGTTTTCTCTCATAAAACTCATATAACACATTTACGTACTCAATACAAAACATATTAAAACCGAGTTCCAACCGGCAAAACACTCACACATTTTCTCAAATCTCAATATTGCCTTAACATAGAGCCCAATTTACTTTTCACGCAAACTCAACGGTTTATAAAGCAATTCACACTCACTTATAAACTCATAAAATAATGGGCTCCAACCGGCTATAAAAAATCGTGTGCAATTATATCACAACACAACACTAAACATTCTTGTATTCTCAAATCATGGTTCATGCTACAAACAATTCATCAAAACACATACACAAATGGTTTAGTTTTTCCTTACCTCTTTGCACCTCGTATAGTGCAATTATTTCCCCCGTATCACGGACTAGCCTCGCATTCCACTCTGGAACTCCCGAGCTGTCCAAACGATGTTAAAACATAAATACTCATCATCACAGTAACCTCAATTCTCAAAACCGAGCATAATTGCTCATAACACTTCAAATTTTTTCATTTCTCATAACTCTATCAAAAACCACAATCTCGCTCACAACACTTCAACATTCTACATTTTTTATGCCACAATATCTATGCTAATTCACCACATTGTCTAAATTTTCATTTATAACTCAAAATTCCCAAAATTACCAAAATTGCTAAATATCATCATCACTCCAACTACATTGTAATTTCATCAATCCTTAATCATTTTCCAACTATTTCAACTCAATACCAATAACCATTATCACTAAAATCATCTCAAATATCAAGATCGAGGTTTAAAAATTACCCAAAACTTTTGGAGAGCTTATCTCTTGCTTCGATTCAATCCGTCTTCCGATTTCCAAGTATGTTGTTCTCCCTTCGATGAGGAACAACTTTCTTTCTTGCCACAACCTCTGATTTGGATGGAAATGGGTGCTTTGGATGAGTGAGAAAGCTAAGGATTGGGTGAAAATGAGGTTTTGAAGAGAGAGAAAATGAAATTGTAGGAAAAAGCAGGGGTTCCTTATATAGATGGAGGGTAGGAGATCGATCTGGCTCTTGATGAGATCGATCTGCATTTGAATTTGGGGACGATTTAGGGTAATTTTATGCCTAGGAGATCGATCTGTCGAGGGGTGAGATCGATCTCTTAATGGCTACATGAGATTGATCTGCTCCTTGGGGAGATCGATCTTCTCCCAAACAGAAACATTTGAAGATCGATCCCTTCCTCATGAGATCGATCTTCTCTCAAACAGAATCATAAGGAGATCGATCCTCTTCAATTGGAGATCGATCTGCTCACTTGCTTTCCTCCTTCCTTGTCATTTTTAGCTTACCAGATCGATCTTTCTTCCCTAAGATCGATATGACCTCATAGCTTCCCACTTGGTTAAGCACTTAACATATAAATCTCCAAATATAATTTTCACAATTCACTACTGTGATTATTTCTCATTTGTCACTTATACATTTCACTTAACTTAATAAATTACACTTCAAGTCCATATTACATAATTAAAATATGTCTAAAATTCTCAGATCTCATATCCTCCCCACCTTAAAAGAATTTGGTCCTCCAAATTCAACTCAACTTGTCAAAGAGATGGGGGTATTTCTCCTTCATGAGATTCTCTAGTTCCCACGTTGCCTCTTCCATTGAGTGATGTTTCCACAAAACTTTCACTAATGGGATGCTCTTAGTTCTAAGTACCTACTCCTTTCTATCGAGAATTTGGACGGGTTCCTCAGTGTAGCTTATGTCCTCTTGTATATCCATCTTGTCATACTCTATGACATGAGAAGGGTCCGGGTGGTACTTCCTCAACATAGACACATGAAAGACGTTATGTATTTCGAACATTCGCGGGGGTAATGCCAATTTGTAGGCTACCTCTCCCACTCTCTCAAGAATCTCGAATGGTCCTATGTATCGAGGACTCAATTTTCCTTTCTTCCCAAATCGTATGATACCCTTACTCGGTGATATTTTCAAAAATACTGCATCATCAACATCAAACTCGAGTGGCCGTCTACGCACATCCGCGTAGCTTTTCTATCTACTCTGTGTAGCCCGTAACCTCTCACATATGAGTTTTACACTCTGTACAGCTTGCTCAACAAGCTCGGGAGCATTTATCTTTTTGTTACCGACTTCTTCCCAAGCTACAGGGGATTTACACCTCCTACCATATAGAGCCTCAAAAGGTGCCATCCCAATACTTGCATGATAGCTGTTATTGTATGCAAACTCTGCTAGGGGCAGGTGATCATCCCATGATCCCTTAAAATCCATCGTACACGCCCTCAACATATCCTCCAGGGTCTGAATAGTCCTCTCTGACTGACCATCTGTCTGATGATGATAGGCGGTACTAAAACTCAATCGAGATCCCATGGACTCCTGAAACTGGGTCCAAAATTTGGAAGTAAATCAGGAATCTCTATCAGAAGTAATACTCACTGGAGCCCCATGTAATCTAGCTATCTCACTGACATACAGCTCAGCTAAGGCATCCATAGTATCTGTGCTCTTAATGGCAAGGAAGTGGGTACTCTTGGTCAATCTATCCACTATAACCCATATAGCGTCATGACCTCTTCGGGTCCTCGGTAAACCCATAATAAAGTCTATAGTGACATGCTCCCATTTCCATGTAGGTACAGGTAAAGGTTGTAGTAGTCCTCCAGGCTTCTGATGCTCAGCTTTTACTTGTTGGCATACTAAATATCTGGCCACATATTCCGCCACGTCTCGCTTCATACCACTCCACCAGTACACCTTTCTCAAATCTTGGTACATCTTAGTACTTCCTGGGTGCTTGGTGTATCGCGAGCAGTGGGATTCTCTCATATCTATCTCTTCAGGGTATAATCATCCGGTACACAAATCCGTCCTCTGAACCTCAATAATCCATCCTCACTGATTGTGAGATTCGACTGCGAAGTCTGTTCAGCTTGGCTAACCATATCTATCAACCTCTGATCACTGCGCTGCCTAGTTCTAATCTGATCCATGATCCTAGGCTCTATCCGCAAGCTAGCCAAAAATCCAGTCCCTACCTCTTTAACTCTGATCCGGAGTTCGGTGAACTGCTCCAGTAAATCCCATTCCCTGATCATCATAGCAGATATCATACTCTTCCTGCTCAGGGCATCAGCAACTACATTCGCCTTACCCGGATGATATAGAATCTCGCAGTCATAATCCTTAAGGAGTTCCATCAATCTCCTTTGTCTCATGTTTAACTCTTTCTGATCAAAGAGATATCTCAAACTCTTGTGATCAGTGAAGATCTGGAATCTTTCTCCATATAAGTAGTGTCGCCAGATCTTCAAGGCAAATACCATAGCGGCTAACTCCAGATCATGTGTGGGGTAATTTCGCTTATGGTCTTTCAACTATCGTGATCCATATGCGACCACTCTTCCATGCTGCATAAGCACACACCCCAATCCTTGATGAGAAGCATCACTATATACCGAAAATCTCCCTGATCCCTCAGGGATAGTCAACACAGGTGCCGCTGTTAACTTCCTCTTTAATTCCTGAAAACTGAGCTCACATTGATCAATCCATATAAACGGGGTTTCCTTGCGTGTGAGCTTAGTTAAAGGAGCGGCAATCCTGGAAAATCCTTTCACAAACCTTCTGTAATACCCTGCTAAACCAAGGAAGCTTCGCACCTCAGTAACTGTCCTCGGTCTTTCCCAATTAAGCACAGCCTTCACTTCACTTGGATCCACTGATACTCCTTTCTCTGAGACTATATGACCAAGGAAAGCTATCTGATCCAGCCAAAACTCACACTTACTAAGCTTTCCATATAATTGTTTATCTCGGAGTATCTGAAGTACTAACCTCAAATGCCATGCCGGCTCCTCATACGACCGAGAGTACACCAGGATATCATCAATAAAGACTATTACAAACTTATCTAGATAGTCTCTGAACACCTCGTTCATTAATCTCATAAACGCTGCAGGGGCGTTCGTTAATCCAAAGGACATCACTAGAAATTCATAATGGCCATACCTTGTCCTGAAGGCCATCCTTGGAATATCTTCTTCTTTAATCCTCAATTGGTGATAGCCTGATCTCAAATCAATTTTAAAAAAGACTGAGGCCCCTCTCAGCTGATCAAGTAGATCATCAATCCTGGGCAGTGAGTATTTATTCTTCACCGTGGCTTTATTCAACAGTCGGTAGTCTACGCATAATCTGAGACTACCATTCTTCTTCTTAACAAATAAAACTGGTGCTCCCCACGGTGAGACATTGGGTCTAATGAACCTTTGATCCAATAACTCATGTAGTTGTTTCTTCAATTCCTTAAGTTCCACTAATGCCATCCTGTAGGGAGGATTAGAGATCGGCTGAGTATCTGGTACCAAATCAATGGTAAACTCTAGCTCTCTCTCTGGTGGCAAACCTGGCAACTCATCTGGGAAAACATCCAGAAATTCACACACCATAGGTATACCCTCAATCCTCAGATGTTCCTGATCATCATCTGAGATGAGTGTTTCATAACCTTCACATGAACAATCATATTTAATATTCTCCAAAATAATATTAAAACTCTCAAATTGTTTACAAAATTCCATACGTCTATTTACTCAATATCTGAAACGTACACTGTAAGGTTCAGGTAGGGAGAAAGTTACAATCTTAGTGTAGCAGTCTAAACTCACTCGATTGGTTGCCAACCAATCCATTCCCAAAATTACATCAAACCCATGCATATTTAACATGATTAGATCTGCTAACATCACTCTATCTCCCACTTTTATTCCACATCCTCTACAGATTAACTTAGTTCTCTGGGATTCACGCATAGGGGTATTTACATGTAGCATATACTCTAGAGGTTCAAACTTCAAGTTTAATCTACATGCAAAATGCTCAGAAATAAATGAATGCGTGGATCATGGATCTATCAACACATGAGCCTTATGATTACAGATAGAGAGTGTACCTCTTATAGTTTCTGCTGAAGTGTCCACAGTTTCCTTATCCAGGGCAAACACACGTCTTTGTGTGTCACGACCCAAACTACCCAAAAATCAGAGTAAATTTTTCGCGTTTTATTATTTCCTTACTTAAATTCTTACCTGTCCTCGAATCGTGACCAACACTCCACTAATAATTGGGCTGTGCGTCAATGCCAGTCCCACCATTCGATTCCCAACTAACTTATTTATTCTCCAGTCATTTATAATTGTTTTATTATTTATACATCCCCTAAAGTTACTTACAAACATGTTACTGTGCTATGCTTATGTAGATACAATAAGTACAAGTGTATATACCTTATGTTGATGGGCAGCAGCGGATATCCAGAATGCAGTACTGAGTCGTCGCAACTTCAACTGGAGATTATCTGTAGGAGAAAATGAAAGGGGTGAGCACATCAAGCTTAGTAAGGCAATCCTACGAACAAGTAGGTAACCATACTACCTACATGAACGTGGTGCCATGCATAAACCACCTTTTCTCCACACATTTTAAAACAATGATATGTATTATGATGATATGTAAAACACATTTGCACGAAAAATCAACATGCAATTATTATAAATTATTTCTTTCTCAATTAAGATTTTCACAATAAAGTCAGGACTTGACCCCTCCTGCGGGTGATCCTGACTCACACAAAATCATGAAAACGTTTACATCACACGTGGGTTTTGAAAAGCATGAAAAAACCATCATGCAATTTAGTTTTAAAACCCAGTTTAAATCATCATAAAAGTCATCAACATGCGAGACTAGGCAACGTCTGTATATAGGTAAATAACTAGGACTATGGCCATATTTGTCCTCGTGAGTTCCTGAGCTACACGGATCCTAGTGTGCGGGTTCTCACCATGATCGGGAACCGTCCGGGAGGTGGGTCAGTCCATCCCGTCAGTCTTATCCGATCCCCGGCATCCGAAGATGCTGCATCCGGAGATGCCGTATCCGAAGATACCACACGGTACATCGTACTCCATGCTACTTGCACGGTACATCGTACTCCATGGACCCACAGCCTTATCCCTCGTTCGGGCTCATCAGCTGGATCTCCAACCCTTATCCCTCGTTCGGGCTCATCAGGTGGATCTCTAACCCTTATCCCTCGTTCGGGCTCATCAGGTTATTTTAACATGCCATGTCTCAAAACGCACGTGCGAGCCTATTTAATCGGTGACACACAGTCAACCCGATGCTCCAAGCACGGCTTATCGTATGATCTCTGAAAATTAGTGCGAGCGGTGCTCTAACACTGTCAGTAAATCAGATAAAACTAGTGCGAGCTAAGCTCTAGCACTCTGTATGTAAATCATGTGAAAATCGGGTGCGAGTTAGACTTTAGCACCCTGTCACGAAGATCATATATATATATGTATACAAATCTGGTGCGAGTTGGACTCCAGCACCTATGCATGTAAAACTCTAGTGCGAGCTCTCGCTCCAGCACTAATGCATGCATCACACAAATCGAAAATACCGTGCGAGCTGAGCTCTAGCACGTCATATGTCAATAAAACACGTAGGCGGCTCTATTTACTCAAAACAGTTTTCAAATCAATTTCACGTTGAAAGTATGCAATGCGGTGCATTTTCTTTCAAGGTGAGCCAGCCTACTCATGCATGCGTTGAAATACCTCCAGAACGAGCAGGAACCTCTTGTCCTTGCTCCTCTCAATTTTTTTTAAATTTTTGGATTTTACCCTTAGCAAGGGTATTTTAGTAATTTGCCCATTCGGAGCACTAAAATTATTATTCGACCTCTAGACCCTTCAGAATATTTTAAATGACTGCCAATGAATTTAAAATTGCGTACTGTTACCTCTAGCAGTCCGCAGAATTCCCTTACCTCGATTCTCGTCGAGTCTGACCTTTTTCTTTTCCAATGTAGTCCCGTCGCGCAGTCCGATATGCTTCCAATCCAATGCCCGGAACTGCGTATTAACATTGCTCGGGTCAGATAACATATGATTTAATTGTACTTAATCTTTTCTGGGCTTAATTTAAATCGTTGGGCCCATTTACTCCTATTGGGCCCGATTGCACCTTAATGGGCCTTAATCGGCCTTAAGCCCGTTTTCCACTTAATTTTCACTTTATCGAGGCCTATTGGGCTCATTGGGCCCACCAATAATTTATCCGGCCTCGTTCTAACTCTCGAATAGTTAAATCTAATATTTACGACAATTTATCTAAATTTTCCATAATTTAATTCAATTTATGCGGAATTAAATCAATATCACGCATAACGAGGTAATTGTCGTAAATATGGGTCACTTACCCGAGATTCCATGCTAGTCCGTAAATCGAGGCTGTCTCGAGCCCTCGGTGGATGCCAATCGTCGAGCTACACAATTCCACAATTTTTCCGGGTAAGTTTTCAGCCCAAAATTAATTAAATTAAATACTCCAAAATTTAAATCGGGTCAATTCGACCGCTCACTGACTTACCCGAAGCTCGATTACACCACAGGAATTTTCCCCAATTTTTTCTCTTTTTCTTTTTCCCTTTTTCTTCCTTTTTTCCTCCTCTTTTTGGCTGAACCGGTTCAGTCCGGTTCGGACCGGTTCAGACCGCCGGTTTTCTCCGATTCGGCCGGTTCACCGCCAGTTCACCCCTTTTCCGGCCGGTTCTCCGCCGGCTTCCACCGCCAGTGGCTCCGTTGGGTCGTCCGATGCATGGATCTGGAGTCAACTTCGCCAAAGCTCGCCGGAAAGTGGCCGGTCCGGCCTCTTCTCTCCTCCGACGTCAGTGCCGTTTTCCTCTCTCCGCCGTTCACGGTGTTTCCGGCCGTTCTGATGGCCGTGGTTACCCCGATCTAGCTCGCCAGCTTCTGGGCTTTCGAAATCCGGCCTCCGTTCAGCCCGAATCGGAGCCGATGGCCGTCGACGGCCATTTCTTCCTCTCGGTTTCAGCTTCTCGGTTTTCCTCTCGCCGTTCGCCGCCGTTCACGTCGCCGTTAGGTCGATGGTGGTCGGGACCCGTCGAGCTTCCTTCGCCTGGGCCTCGCCTGGTCGCTGGCCGCCGGCAGCCCCTCGGTCGGCTGCTCCGTTTTTTTTTTTGTTTTCCAAAGGAAATCGCAAAACGCGATTTCCTTTCTCTTTTTTTTTTTTTTATTTTATTAAATTATTATTATTATTATTTATTTATTTTAATAATTTCACTATTCCTTAAGATACTCCAAAAAAAATCCCAAATATCTACAAAATTATTATTTTTATTCTAATTTAACTAATTTAATTTTATTTAATTTATTTAATTTATTTTTAATCATTTTTCGGGTATAATTTCTCTTCATTTTTCGGGATATTGTCCCGAATGACTTTTCGGTATATTTTTCGATTATTTTCGAGATTATTTTTCCGAACTAAAAATCCCGATTAATCCCGATTAATTTTCATAAATTAATATCTTGATCAATTTAATCCAAAATAAAATGTATTTCACCTTTATTGACCAAGATTTCTTAAATCCATGTTTTTAATTAAATTTCCTTATCGAATTTATACCGACCTTTGGTCTTTTGACCATTTTGCCCTCACACGTGCTCGGGATTAAGTTAACCCGACTTCCTTCATACTTCCTCCATCTTTTCTTATTTAATTTTCGTATTTTAATTAAATTCGGGTCTTACAACTCTCCCCCACTTAAGGAATTTGGTCCTCCAAATTAGAACCAATTCACATGAGTCCATATACAACTCCGGGTACATCGATTGTATCATACTCTTAAATTCTTATGTGACCTTCTCCGGAGTGTATTACTACCAAAGGACTTAATTAGGGAGATTATCTTAAACCTCAATACTTTCTCTTTCCTGTTTAATGCCCGAATCAACTTCTTCAATATATTCATATTTTCATTAAACTGAACTTTTGGAATTCATATCCAATCACCTATGCTGGATCTGGATAGTATTGTCGAAGCATCAAAAGCTGAGACACATTGTGGGTGCCTGTTACTTCAGGTGATAACACCAACCTACAGGTCTTATCTCCCACTTGTCCAACCTCTCAAAATATTTCATCCAGCATAACTCAATTTACCTTCTTCCAAAAGCTCGCTATGTCCTTATTCTCTTAGGACAATAAACATTTCAATCATATTAATTCACCAAGGGTGAATACCAATACTTATCTATCTGCTCTGAGGTGTTCTTAATCTCTCATCCTTAACTAAACATCCTCAGAGACTTATTACCCAAAGTCAGAAATAATTTCTACCTGTCACCCACTTTTTCTTATCCAATTCGGGGAACAACCCCTACAGCCATACACTGTCTCATAACTTGTTATCCCGATACTCAACTGCCAACTGTCGTTATTGGCAACTTTAATTAGAAATCAACTGATCATTCCAGGAGCTTATAAAATCAATGGCACACGCTTTCATCGGATCCTCCAGAACTTGTACAGTCCTCTCTGACTGACCATCTGTCTGAGGATGGAAAGCTGTGCTAATACTCAGTCGGGTTCCCATAGCTTCCTAAAAATATTCCCTGAAGTAAGAAGTAAAGCGGGAATCCCTATATGATACCATGCTCACTGGAACGCTACTTAATGTTCCATAATCTTTCTTATACATAAATCCTCATACACACTCTGAGTATCTGGGGATTTCATAACCAGAAGGTGGGTGGGCTTAGTCATTCTGTCGGCTATCATCCAAATAGCCTCGTAATTCACCTGGGTTCTCTGTAACCCATCACGACATTCATGGAGACTTGCTCTCATTTTTCGTGCCGTGTCGATATAGGTAGGTGCTGCAATAACTCTGCAGACTTTTAATACTCTACCTTATTCTGCTAACATACTAGGCACTTTTCACAACCTCTACCATGTGTCTTTCCACATCTGACCACCAATACCCTTATCGAGATTTCGATATATAATCATTACTTTCCGTATGCACTGTATATCCCGAAGAGTGAGCTTCTGACAACATTACTATCTCATCATCTGTGGTCCTGGGGAGCACTTATACTGTCTCTGAATCCTCAGTAACTCATCATCACCCACTGTGAACTCTATCACTGTACCATTCTGAATCAGACCCAAACTATCGACATCAGGTCGATCATCACGCTAAGCCTGGCAAATCTGGGCACTCTCATCCGGTTCTAATCATCAGGCTAGCTGTCACACAATCACTGTCATCATCAGAAGGGATCACATCTATACTGAGGCTCACAACTGCTCTAGCAGCTCACGCTCCCTGACCATCATATGCAATACCATCCCGAGGCTCTTTCTACTCAAGACATCAGTCATCACATTAGCCTTTCCTGGGTGGTACAATTTTCATAAATCACAATCTCTCAGAAGCTCCAACCCAATATGTATTCTCATATTCGCCCCTTTCTGTGAAAACAGATACTCGGGCTCTATGATCAGTGCATATCCACAATTTCTCACCATGTACATAATAGTACCATATCCTCGGTACAAATACTGTTGTCAACTTTAAATCATGGGTCAGATAGTTTATTTCGTGATCAAGGAGTTGTCTGACTCCAAAATTGACTATCTTCCCATGATACATCAATACACAGCTCCATCATAATTTTGAGGTATCCATACTCACTGAGAACCTCTTGAGCTGTTGGGTATGGTGAAATTAATCACGGTGGTCAGTTCATACTTCACTACACCGAAATTTATATCACATCCATCATCTTATTTATTATCTCATTCCATGACCACGTTTTCATAATTAAACGTGTCCACAAAGTATATCCTTTTTAGAACTTGCAACAACCATCTGTAAAAGTCATTTCCCAATTGTTGCTTATAAATCGCCCTAGACTTTAACTACACCCAACATATCATCGATACTGATGATTACAATTCCAATCCTTGACTTATTTACGCATAAGCGTATAAAATCCTTCTCAACCGCTTACGTTTTCAGGTACTAACCAGCGTCACTTCCTTTTCTTATCTTAACGGCTCCTACTAAATTTTTACTATGTTAACCTTTATGATTTGTCGAATTTTAATATTCTTATTGTCTTAGTAGAGGTATCCTAATGCTAAAGGTGTTTATTACATTGATCGATTTTACGTTATAGGTCATATATATATATATATATATATATATATTTTTAGACGCTGTCAAGTCTTCAGGCGGGGAGGTATTTTAAAATACCTTTATTAGCCCTCAGACTTAACCACAACTACTGGTTATGGTTATACCCATCTTTATCCTTGGTTATAATTTATATTCGCTACTAATTGTTTAACCTCAATTACTTTGCATATTAAGGGTATTCCTTATCTAGCATATATCTCTACTCCAATACATCTTGTACTTAGGATCTATCTTATCTCGAAGATTTTCTCCTTTGCGTATCAATTATAATGAAACTCTTGTCTTTATTCATTCTGTGAGTACATCCTTTACTCCTGTAATTTTCAACTGTTGCACCCCTGTTTTTAACTTAAAATCTCTATAGCCATATTCCGTTAATTAATCCTCCTCTATTGGGGTACTCATTTATCAGTATTGCCAAATGATGTAGGCATTCATGCCTTTTTACTCACTTATATGCGAATGAAGGCGGTATAAATAAATATGTGGCACCAGGATCAATGAACATACGTACTTCGTTATTCATAACAAGTGTGGTATCTTACACCACATCCATGAAACATCAATAGTGTCCTGGTCCAAGACATCCTCTCGCCTTCGTCCAACAACTTACTTTCCTTTTTCTTTTTGGCTATTGCCTCCCTTCTCGTTGCAGCTATACCAATTAAATTTTTCTTTGTCTCTTTACTTTTCTGTGGGGCGATCTCGCCCAACTCTGTGTAATCAAAATCAATGGTCCGTCTTACCACACTTAACGGCCATTTTCATCAATACCGTGTAGGTATAGACCCTCCTTCTGTGGTATCCACCACACATTCCACAGTAATGACACTGCTACTCTGCTTCGTAGCAGGTCGGGGTCCTCCAATCACAATGCCCACAAGAGTGCCCAAAATTAGATGCACTGGGGCCTTACCAATTATCTTAGCCCATAACTCGTCAAATTTAATCTTTTACCAATTACCATTTTAACACCTTTGTTATTTACTCGATTCTCTTTTCTGTCTCTATTTCAGCCCTCATTACCTTTCCCAATCTCAGAGGCGTGCAATTCATGTTCTTATTTACCCAATTGTAAATCTGCGCACTGCCTCGGTATAGGTAATATCTTACGGGCCAATCAGACTCTAACTGAAAGTCGAGTCATTTCGTGGACTTTTAGACATCTCGACTATCACTGTTCATAGTGTCGAGGTAATATCTGTCCAAGAATATAACTGAGTTTTCCATATTCGTCAATAAATCAATTCCTTTTGGGTCAGAGTAAGGACCTTTATCTATAATTTCCTTTAAATCATGTCCGGGATATCCTGTCACCGGAATACATCCATAATCATTTCTCATATCAGCTCTTAAGATGGGTCGAGCGGGTTTCCACCAATGCTCCTCTGCGCCCTCTGATCTCATACATAATCTGAGCAATTAGCTCCTCAAAATAATACCCATGCTCCGCTTCAATCTCGCGAAGCGTCTCTCAATACTGTCCGATCACTCTGTCGGACTCAGTGGGGTATGCTCAACATTAGCCTCCATTTCGATTTCATCATGATTCTCATAGTCAAACTCAGCACGACTTAGCAGATTCAGGTCTACCTCTACGACCTCTGCCTCGTGCACTATCTCATCTAACGCGACTCATATTAAGCATTCCTGCATTCTCAACCATTTCTTAGTCAAGCCCATCTCGATATACACTATTGTATCTAACTAAGCACAGTAACACGGGGATGTAATTTCTTAACTTCTGACACTGACACACATCAGACCAATTATGCTCTGATACCACCTTTATATGTCACGACCCAAACTACCCAAAAATCAGAGTAAATTTTTCGCGTTTTATTATTTCCTTACTTAAATTCTTACCTGTCCTTGAATCGTGACCAACACTCTACTAATAATTGGGCTGTGCGTCAATGCCAGTCCCACCATTCGATTCCCAACTAACTTATTTATTCTCCAGTCATTTATAATTGTTTTATTATTTATACATCCCCTAAAGTTACTTACAAACATGTTACTGTGCTATGCTTATGTAGATACAATAAGTACAAGTGTATATACCTTATGTTGATGGGCAGCAGCGGATATCCAGAATGCAGTACTGAGTCGTCGCAACTTCAACTGGAGATTATCCGTGGGAGAAAATGAAAGGGGTGAGCACATCAAGCTCAGTAAGGCAATCCTACGAACAAGTAGGTAACCATACTACCTACATGAACGTGGTGCCATGCATAAACCACCCTTTCTCCACACATTTTAAAACAATGATATGTATTATGATGATATGTAAAACACATTTGCACGGAAAATCAACATGCAATTATTATAAATTATTTCTTTCTCAATTAAGATTTTCACAATAAAGTCAGGACTTGACCCCTCCTGCGGGTGATCCTGACTCACACAAAATCATGAAAACGTTTACATCACACGTGGGTTTTGAAAAGCATGGAAAAACCATCATGCAATTTAGTTTTAAAACCCAGTTTAAATCATCATAAAAGTCATCAACATGCGAGACTAGGCAACGTCTGTATATAGGTAAATAACTAGGACTATGGCCATATTTGTCCTCGTGAGTTCCTGAGCTACACGGATCCTAGTGTGCGGGTTCTCACCATGATCGGGAACCGTCCGGGAGGTGGGTCAGTCCATCCCGTCAGTCTTATCCGATCCCCGGCATCCGAAGATGCTGCATCCGGAGATGCCGTATCCGAAGATACCACACGGTACATCGTACTCCATGCTACTTGCACGGTACATCGTACTCCATGGACCCACAGCCTTATCCCTCGTTCGGGCTCATCAGCTGGATCTCCAACCCTTATCCCTCGTTCGGGCTCATCAGGTGGATCTCTAACCCTTATCCCTCGTTCGGGCTCATCAGGTTATTTTAACATGCCATGTCTCAAAACGCACGTGCGAGCCTATTTAATCGGTGACACACAGTCAACCCGATGCTCCAAGCACGGCTTATCGTATGATCTCTGAAAATTAGTGCGAGCGGTGCTCTAACACTGTCAGTAAATCAGATAAAACTAGTGTGAGCTAAGCTCTAGCACTCTGTATGTAAATCATGTGAAAATCGGGTGCGAGTTAGACTCTAGCACCCTGTCACGAAGATCATATATATATATGTATACAAATCTGGTGCGAGTTGGACTCCAGCACCTATGCATGTAAAACTCTAGTGCGAGCTCTCGCTCCAGCACTAATGCATGCATCACACAAATCGAAAATACCGTGCGAGCTGAGCTCTAGCACGTCATATGTCAATAAAACACGTAGGCGGCTCTATTTACTCAAAACAGTTTTCAAATCAATTTCACGTTGAAAGTATGCAATGCGGTGCATTTTCTTTCAAGGTGAGCCAGCCTACTCATGCATGCGTTGAAATACCTCCAGAACGAGCAGGAACCTCTTGTCCTTGCTCCTCCCAATTTTTTTTAAATTTTTGGATTTTACCCTTAGCAAGGGTATTTTAGTAATTTGCCCATTCGGGGCACTAAAATTATTATTCGACCTCTAGACCCTTCAGAATATTTTAAATGACTGCCAATGAATTTAAAATTGCGTACTGTTACCTCTAGCAGTCCGCAGAATTCCCTTACCTCGATTCTCGTCGAGTCTGACCTTTTTCTTTTCCAATGTAGTCCCGTCGCGCAGTCCGATATGCTTCCAATCCAATGCCCGGAACTGCGTATTAACATTCCTCGGGTCAGATAACATATGATTTAATTGTACTTAATCTTTTCTGGGCTTAATTTAAATCGTTGGGCCCATTTACTCCTATTGGGCCCGATTGCACCTTAATGGGCCTTAATCGGCCTTAAGCCCGTTTTCCACTTAATTTTCACTTTATCGAGGCCTATTGGGCTCATTGGGCCCACCAATAATTTATCCGGCCTCGTTCTAACTCTCGAATAGTTAAATCTAATATTTACGACAATTTATCTAAATTTTCCATAATTTAATTCAATTTATGCGGAATTAAATCAATATCACGCATAACGAGGTAATTGTCGTAAATATGGGTCACTTACCCGAGATTCCATGCTAGTTCGTAAATCGAGGCTGTCTCGAGCCCTCGGTGGATGCCAATCGTCGAGCTACACAATTCCACAATTTTTTCGGGTAAGTTTTCAGCCCAAAATTAATTAAATTAAATACTCCAAAATTTAAATCGGGTCAATTCGACCGCTCACTGACTTACCCGAAGCTCGATTACACCACAGGAATTTTCCCCAATTTTTTCTCTTTTTCTTTTTCCCTTTTTCTTCCTTTTTTCCTCCTCTTTTTGGCTGAACCGGTTCAGTCCAGTTCGGACCGGTTCAGACAGCCGGTTTTCTCCGGTTCGGCCGGTTCACCGCCGGTTCACCCCTTTTCCGGCCGGTTCTCCGTCGGCTTCCACCGCCAGTGGCTCCGTTGGGTCGTCCGATGCATGGATCTGGAGTCGGCTTCGCCAAAGCTCGCCGGAAAGTGGCCGGTCCGGCCTCTTCTCTCCTCCGACGTCAGTGCCGTTTTCCTCTCTCCGCCGTTCACGGTGTTTTCGGCCATTCTGATGGCCGTGGTTACCCCGATCTAGCTCGCCAGCTTCTGGGCTTTCGAAATCCGGCCTCCGTTCAGCCCGAATCGGCGCCGATGGCCGTCGACGGCCATTTCTTCCTCTCGGTTTCAGCTTCTCGGTTTTCCTCTCGCCGTTCGCCGCCGTTCACGTCGCCGTTAGGTCGATGGTGGTCGGGACCCGTCGAGCTTCCTTCGCCTGGGCCTCGCCTAGTCGCTGGCCGCCGGCAGCCCCTCGGTCGGCTGCTCCGTTTTTTTTTTGTTTTCCAAAGGAAATCGCAAAACGCGATTTCCTTTCTCTTTTTATTTTATTTTATTAAATTATTATTATTATTATTTATTTATTTTAATAATTTCACTATTCCTTAAGATACTCCAAAAAAAATCCCAAATATCTACAAAATTATTATTTTTATTCTAATTTAACTAATTTAATTTTATTTAATTTATTTAATTTATTTTTAATCATTTTTCGGGTATAATTTCTCTTCATTTTTCGGGATATTGTCCCGAATGACTTTTCGGTATATTTTTCGATTATTTTCGGGATTATTTTTCCGAACTAAAAATCCCGATTAATCCCGATTAATTTTCATAAATTAATATCTTGATCAATTTAATCCAAAATAAATTTATTTCACCTTTATTGACCAAGATTTCTTAAATCCATGTTTTTAATTAAATTTCCTTATCGAATTTATACCGACCTTTGGTCTTTTGACCATTTTGCCCTCACACGTGCTCGGGATTAAGTTAACCCGACTTCCTTCATACTTCCTCCATCTTTTCTTATTTAATTTTCGTATTTTAATTAAATTCGGGTCTTACACTGTGCCGCAGGTTTCTTCCCTTTCTCTACAGCAGTGGCCCATCTCTGGGGATTCACTCTCTGAGGCTGCTGTCTAGTAAGCTCTGGAGCATGTAGTATCTGAGGTTGAGGACAGTCCTTCACTCTATGACCCATGTCACCACATCTAAAACATCCACGGATCTACCCAGTACAACTTCCCTCATTCGATTGACCACAGTCTCTACAAACCCTTATCTCAGGCCTGCCATATCGAGGGGTCTCCTTGATAATAGGATAAGCTTTGGGTCTCTCCAACCTGCCCTTCTGTACCTCAATCCTTCCTTTCCTGAAGGAACCTCTCCGAACATCTGCTTGAGACATCGCTGGCCTCTTGCCCTTGTCCCTAGTCACTGCTCTGAACTCATTTTGTGATTGTACAATTTCAATTCCCCTCTCAATCTCTTGTGCTCGTCTCAGAGCATCTCCAAACTCAGTAATACACAACCCAATCAATCGATCTCTGATGATAGGCTTCAATCCATACACAAATCTCTCTGTGCGGAGCTCTTTATTCTTGAAAGTCTCTAGATCATATCTCAGCAGAGCGGTAAATTGGCTCACGTAATCAACAGACATGTCACCCTGTACCAAACTCAAAAACTCTGCTCGCCTCATTCTCTGGGCAGCTCGTGGTACATATTGGGTTCTAAAGGCTGTCTGGAACTCTTCCCAACCAATCATATCCTGGTGGGACATCAAAATACCCTGGGTAGTACCCCACTAGTCTCGAGCTCTCCCTTTCAACATATAGGCACTCATACTGACCCTCTCAGCATCTGTGCACTCCAGATAATCGAATATAACTCTCAACTCCGTCAACCACTCCTCAGCCTCTGTAGGATCCTTCTTTCTCTTAAATGCGAGTGGATTCATTTTCAAAAAGTCCTTCAGTCGGACCATACTTCTATCATCAGGCTGAGTGATGGGAGGCACTAGGTCCATCTGTACTGAGGGTACGGGAGGTCCTGGTGGTGGCGTAGGAGTATTACCCGAGGCATTAACTCCAAAGTGTTGCGTGAATAGCGCTGCCATCTGCTCAAAATCTTGCCTCACATCGGTTTCAATCCGATTAAATCGAGAGTTAGGACTCTCTGGTTGGGGGGCAGGTGGCGGAGGGGACTCTGCCTACCTCCTCGAACGACCTCGTCGTCCACTCATTCTCTATCTCAACTCGTCTCCTGCGCGTACATACCAAAATCAATTGAAATCTCAATCCTCAAATTCAGTTCATGACCAGACTTATACAGACACTTGGGATGTATTCTATTTCACTTAACTGACATTGACAGTATAGACACCCTAAGCTTTGATACCAAGAAAGCTCCATGACGCCCCGAAAACACGAAAAATAGGGCTAATTTAAAACATTTTACTCATCAATTCACAATTAAGGGTGCATTCCTGTGCAGTGTCATACATCATCATACTTATCATACCTCAGGATCTCATCATAAGATAGTATATATCGTATCATATACATTACTCAATTCCAAGTTAATTAATCCTAATACATCCCGTACATCATTGTACAATAAGTGTCTGTAAATATAACTCTAGTCTGGATACATGAATATTAAATATATACTTCAATACACAAAATATGGCCTGGAGCTCAAGTCCTCCACTAGCCTCTAACTCGTACGTTGCAGGGAACTCACTTCACTTGAAGCAATCTGGGGGAAGAGAAAACAGGGTGAGCTTTCAAATTGCTCAGTAAGGGGGGTAAGGAAATTCAATTATATAAACCATATCACACATCATAAATATGTATTTGTTTATGAAACTCAATTGAAATCGTAGCATGAAAGTTCTTGAAACATCATCGTCTCATAGCTCACAAATCATGTGAAAACATAAAGTTAAAAAGGCTCAATATAGAGCATTCACAAGCATGTGTAAATATATCCGATAATGGCTTTTCTCAAAATATGTGATAAAAATCATCTCAGTAAATAGCACGTGACAAGGTCACAAAACACAACTCATGTGTAAAACGAGACTAGGCAATAAAACTCATATAAAACTCGTCATGACACATCAAATATATAATCTCCTCTCGGTGCGCATCCTAGGTATCCTCGTAAGAGGGAACGTCGACAATATGGTCGTATGCATGGTATATTGGACTTATATGTTACCAGAACAAGGCCCGGCCTTACATGCTACCAGAGCAATGCCTCGCCTCATACACACTATCATGTGGTCCCTGGGTCGGTTCCCAGGCGGCCCACTCTCTCGGTCTTACATACTACCAAAGCAAGGCCACCCAGCGTTACCAAAACGGGGGTCATCTCACGTTACCAAAACGGAGGCATCTCTTGTTACCAAAACGGAGGAATATCGGACTTACATGCTACCAGAGCAAGGCCTCCCAACGCTACCAAAGCGGAGGAATAATCGGACTTACATGTTACCAGAACAAGGCCTGTGGTCCCTGGGTTGGTTCCTAGGCATCCCACTATATCGGTCTTACATGCTACTAAAGCAAGGCCTGATGTGTATTCAACATGACACGCCTAAGTCTCAATCATTAGCCATTATCTTATAAAACGTTATGCCTTCACGTAGAACTCATTATGGTTTTCTCTCATAAAACTCATTTAACACATTTGCGTACTCAACACAAAACATATTAAAACCGAGTTCCAACCTGTAAAACACGCACACATTTTCTCAAATCTCAATATTGCCTTAACGTAGAGCCCAATTTACTTTCACGTAAACTCAACGGTTAATAAAGCAATTCACACTCAGCTTATAAACTCATAAAATAATGGGCTCCAACTGGCTATAAAAAATTGTGTGCAATTATATCACAACACAACACTAAACATGCTTGTATTCTCAAATCATGGTTCATGCTACAAGCAATTCATCAAAACACATACACAAATATTTTAGTTTTCCCTTACCTCTTTGCACCTCGTATAGTGCAATTATTTCCCCCGTATCACGGACTAGCCTTGCATTCTACTCTGGAACTCCCGAGCTGTCCAAACGATGTTAAAACATCAATACTCATCATCATAGTAACCTCAATTCTCAAAACCGAGCATAATTGCTCATAACACCTCAAATTTTCTCAATTCTCATAACTCTATCAAAAACCACAATCTCGCTCACAACACCTCAACATTCTACATTTCCTATGCCACAATATCTATGCTAATTCACCACATTGTCTAAATTTCCATTTATAACTCAAAATTCCCAAAATTACCAAAATTGCTAAATATCATCAACACTCCAACTACATTGTAATTTCATTAATCCTTAATCATTTTCCAAATATTTCAACTCAATACCAACAACCATTATCACCAAAATCATCTCAAATATCAAGATCGAGATTTAGAAATTACCCAAAACTTGTGGAGAGCTTATCTCTTGCTTCGATTCAATCCGTCTTCCGATTTCCAAGTATGTTGTTCTCCCTTCGATGAGGAACAACTTTCCTTCTTGCCACAACCTCTGATTTGGACGGAAATAGGTGCTTTGGATGAGTGAGAAAGCTAGGGCTCGGGTGAAAATGGGGTTTTAAAGAGAGAGAAAATGAAATTGCAGGAGAAAGCAGGGGTTCCTTATATAGATGGAGGGTAGGAGATCGATCTGGCTCTTGATGAGATCGATCTGCATTTGAATTTGGGGATGATTTGGGGTAATTTTATGACTAGGAGATCGATCTGTCGAAGGGTGAGATCGATCTCTTAATGGCTACATGAGATCGATCTGCTCCTTGGGGAGATCGATCTTCTACCAAACAGAAACATTTGGAGATCGATCCCTTCCTCATGAGATCGATCTTCTCTCAAACAGAATCATAAGGAGATCGATCCTCTTCCATTGGAGATCGATCTGCTCACTTGCTTTCCTCCTTCCTTGTCATTTTTAGCTTACCAGATCGATCTTTCTTCCCTAAGATTGATATGACCTCATAGCTTCCCACTTGGATAAGCACTTAACATATAAATCTCCAAATATAATTTCCACAATTCACTACTGTGATTATTTCTCATTTGTTACTTATACATTTCACTTAACTTAATAAATTACACTTCAAGTCCATATTACATAATTAAAATATGTCTAAAATTCTCAGATCTCACATCTTATTCGAAAGATCATTTCAGAAGACATGCTCTTATTCAGAAGTCAAATTCAGCTATATGCAATTATTCAAAAACACAAATACAGATAGCATAGTCTTGATCAGAAGTATAATTTAGAAATATGCATGAAAATCATACTTCATGTCTTTGTAAGCTTTCTTTAATCAAGGTTCAGAAAGTAACTATTACCGTTTTAAATTATATCCCCTTACCTCGATCTATCGAAATCTCCGTGCTCGAGTGGTGATACCTCGTAGTTCTTCCCTTAATTCCTTCTATGATCACCTTGTCTCTTTTCCAAATTTCCTGCCTTTCCCTTTTTTTTTTCTTTCTCTCGGTTTGTTCTTCAATCTCCCCTTTTTTTCTTTTCCTTTATGGCCTTTGGTTTCTAGCCTTCACCTCTTCAACTTGCTTCAATTTCCAGTTCCTGTTTCTGTTTCCCCCCTCTCGGTTGCTTCTGTTCAACTCAATTCAGTCCCACTTCCTTTTCTCCCTCAGCTCTCGGTTCCAGCCCTGCACATCCTCTGTTTCTCTTTCTTCCTCAACCTCTCGGTTCCTGCCTTGCCTCTCGGTTTCTCCTTCTTCCTTAACCTCTCGATTCCTCACTCCCTTATTCCTTTCTTTGCTTCGATCTCCTCCAGCTCCTCTTAGCCATCCTTTCTTTTACGTTATTGTAGTTTTACAGAGATAGGAATTCCTCTGTTCCCAGCTCTTTTCTTTGGTCTCCCACTTCAGTTTTCATTTCCTTTCTGACTACAACTTTCTCCTCTCGTTTTCTCACTTCGGCTTCAGCTTCCCTACCGCTATCTATTCCTTCCTTCTCCTTTTTCCCTCCCGATCAGCCTCAGTCTACGCACCTTTCTCTTATCCTTTTCTTGTCTCCTTTCCTCCCTCGGCTGGACAGCTTCCCTTTTTCTTTCTTTCCTTTCTCTTCCAGCCGATAGCCTTCTCTCTTCCCCCTTTCCTTCTTCTTCCTCCTCCACTTTCTTTTCTTTCTCTTTTCTTTCTTTTTCTTCCCGCCCAGTAGAGCAATTCTGCCTCTTTCGAAATGAAGAAAACAGAATTGGCTTTCTTTGAAAGCCAATTCCGTACCATACATATTTATATATATATATATATTATATTAACATATATATATATATGTTATATTAATATATAATATATTAATATATATATGTTATTTTAATATATAGATAGATATTTTATTTTATTTTTTTGTTTATATTTAGTGTTAGTGTTATATTTTTTTGTGTATTTGTTTTGTTTCCATTTTATTTTAAATGTCTTATACATTATACATTACAATATATATATATATATATATTTGTTACATATATATAAATATATATATATATATATATATATATCATCATTCATCCATTTTAAATTTGTCTAGTATATATATATTATACCTATGTATATATATATATATATATATATATATATATATATATACATTTTCTTTCCTCTTTTTTTTTTTAATAAAATCACCTAATGACAATATTCATGCCTTCCATGAAATTTTTATTATTTCGAAAATGAAATATTATTGGGATCTCATCACTCCTTATAATTCTCGATATAAGTTTTCTCATCAAGATTATTTTCGATCCCTCCATGCTTGCATTTGCTTCATCACATCTTGTCTCTTCGGGTTCCCGGTCATTCACGGGCTTCTCGATTCCTATAATCCTCGAGCCCTACCATGAATATTCACACTTCCATTAAAATTTATTATTCCCATTGATATATATAGTCTAACTAAATGTAGGAAATTTGTGGTGTTTACATGTAAACCTATGTAAATACAGTTATGAATGTAATTAGTTAAAGTCAAAGGACAGTAGACTCTAATATGTAAATGTGATATGGAAATGGATGTTAAGTTAAGTAACATGACATGGGGGCCTAATGTCGACTCATAGCCCAACTGTTAGTAGTGAAACTGTTCACGACGGGTAAGGAAATGACAAAGCGAAAAATTTGTAGTGATTTTTGGGAAAAAGAGGTCGTGACAGATTCACCTTAACGCCTTGATCCTTGAAGCACAACTATATAAGTAGGTTGCTTGAGATTTTAAGGAGAGAGCTAAAATTCCAAATCTGAAGTTATACCATTATCCCAAAAGCTTCAAGTCATGAAGAAAAGAAAAAAGACAAGACTAAGTTCTTCATATCTTTGTCTCATTTAATTTCCTTCAAGAGCTAAAGCGTTTTATTCAGCCTTAGTAGAGGCTTTGGTTAAATGCACTTGTAAACCCATAACCAAACTTGTAAGGAGAGAGTTCCCTCAAATACATTTATCAAAGTGAGGTTGAGTAGTTAAGGTTAACTCTTCAACTAAAAAAGCAATTGTAAAGGTTGATCTTAAGCCTTTAAAAGAAGCTGTGTAAAAGTTTTCCTCTCAACCTGTAAAAGGGAAAAGTAGGTTATCTTTGAGCTTGTGAAAAAAGGATCTTAGAACCTGCACAAAAGACAGGGTTTTCTCTTTAAGCCTATAAAAGAGAGTGGTTGAACCAATTTCAAGTTAGTGAATTTGTTGAAAATCCTTGAGACAGTCTCAAGGTAGAGGATGTAGGCAAGGGTGTCGAATGTTTATAAATCTGTGCAAAGCTTCTCCTCCATACACCTTTTAAATTATTGTTCTTTATTGACTAATTGTTTTATACATTACTACATTATTTATAGTTCAACTAGTGTATGCTGCACTTTAGACAAAAAATTCTATAAGTTAGGAAAAAGTTTAGAAACTAATTCGTCTCCTTTCATGGTTGAAGATAGAGCCAACATTACCCAACAAAGTTAAAACATGAAATTGTTTTATGCAATAATTTGTTTTTGAATAAGTTTTTTTTATCAAGCTAAGCATCCAATTTTAGTAAATCAAATTATGTTCCAAAGCATAAATGAGTGTTTGACCATATCATCAATCACAATAAAACAACCTTGGCTAAACATGACGTAAACATCCAATGTTTAAATATTAAATCAACCATAAAACATTTTTTATAAAGTTAAACCAAAGCATAGTAATAACCCGAGATCTTCAAGTCAAACTATTGCTTTTCCCTTCTAGAATCCTCTTATATCACTTATCCTTGTCCATATTGGTCCCTACAATATGTCATACATATCAGAATGAATTTCAAGTAATTTAAGGTATTATATACCAATGTTATACAAGTGTTTAATTTGTGCTTGAGGTGGAATTCAGAGAGACTTGTTTAACCTTCTTAACTTTAATAGACTCTAGATAGTCATTGTAATTTTACCTTTAGAGATCAGGCTTACCACAACAATAACAAACTCTTTTGTCATTATCATTATCTTTGGCCTTGGAATTCTCTTTCTTCCATCAAAGGAACACTTCCTCTTGTTCTTTTATAGCTTCTGGGAAGAAGTAGAATAATGAGATTCATAAAGGTCTCATGAACTCCCAATATTTTCTCAGCAGCAGAGAACATATTCAAGAGAGTAGGCAAGCTAGTTTCCATTTAATTCATGACATAATTTAATACTTATTGAGTATAACTCTTAGGCAAAGAAAATAAAATTAAGTCAATACCGAACTCATCATTCATAAGAAAACATATTTGTCTCAACCTTGTGATAAAGGCAATCACCTTAAGCACATGAGCACGAATGGAGGTTCATTTATTCATCTTCGTATTGGACAAATTTTTTTAGATGTCAAATTTGTCTTGTACTTTCCTTGTCAAACAAGTATTTAAGGTTCAAGATGATGTCGTGGAGAACCATTGCCTCATGTTGGTTTTGAAGTTCAAATGACATGTTTGCCAACATCATACATGTTTCTCACGTTAGGTCATCCATAGGAGCCTTATATATCCCTTTTTCTTCATCAGTGGCATCATTAGCGAGTCCATTAGGAACATGAGTTTCAAAGACATAAGCTTTCTTTTCTTGAATTAGGAAAATTTTCAAATTGCAGTACATGTTAATGAAATTAGGTCTATTTAATTTATTAGCATCAAGTATGTAATAGAAAGATAAGTTAGTAGTCATCGCAAATATCTCCAATTATAAAATAACATACATTAATGTCCATGTATTAATTATTCAAGCAAGGTTGCAAATATTTAATAATTTTTCTAACTATTTTATCAAAATAATAATCATCATCCACTATTTCGAAAGTTTAACACTTAAGTATCTTAGTGAGCTAAAGCCCTATTCACCATAACATAATCTTGAGCAACTCAATTAGCCATGTTATAACTAATAAGGTAGGGAACTTAGTTTACATATTGCATCACCAAGCAACTCCTGGATTAATTAAGTGATAACTTTTTGTCTAAATGCATCGTTTGCATTTCACCTAATTATTGCATCTAATTATAATCCAGTCAAACTTCTAAGTATCTGAACTATAGAGTATTCATTGAGTCCCACTATTAATTAGCTCAAACATATTTACGTAATACTATGACCCTAAGTGACATTTCAACTAGTCTCTTATTAAAAGGACTTTAGTTATATTGCCGAGAAAATGGAAGGAGACTTTATCATGCTTAGGCATGTGAATCAATATTGTATCGAGGGATTTAATTTTTTTTTTTATATTAAGTCTCATAACCATGCATGCATAGCATTTATAATATCATTAAAAAAATAAATCTATAACATGTTGTACTACTAAGATGACTATGGACTATCTGTCTAGTCCAATTTCCTTGAGCCATAAAAAAAAATAGTTGGTTATATCCTAAGATTATATACACAATATTCACAAGTGTTAAATGTAATCTTCATGGTGCCTAGAGATCCCCATCTTTATCTTCAAGTTAAATAAAATTTAAATCCTATCTTATCCTAAATTACATTTGCATTGTAATCTAATTATATCAAATATTAAGAAATCTCGAGTTACATTCGAGGGAATTTAAACGAGAAAGCAGGGCTAGCAATCCCTATTTAAACTAAATACCATAAAAATATCAAAACATATCTAAATTATGCCTAAGTCCATAATCAATCTCCATGCAACCATATTTCAAGACAATTAGATAACTGAGTATGTTTCCAAATTAGGTTTTTTTCAATTGCACTTAATCGTTGACACGAAATTATGGAGTTGCCACCAATCTTTTGTAACTTAGATGTGATTGGTCACTTATTCAAAATTTGGGGTAAGTATTGATCTACGCTTCAAAGTTCTAAATTCGAGAGTACACTTCAGTGTGAGAAAGGATTAGCACCTTTATGACACCTGTTAGAAAATGATACCAAATAAACATGTTTTATTTTAAATAGTTTTAATTTTAAAGGTCTTTTGTTCGTAATTATTTTAAGCATCATTAAATAATTATTTAACTATTGAAACTTTTCTTAAGGGTTTTTTCAGCACTTTGATCACATTCCTCAAGAAAACTTCTCACCTCAAGAGTATTTGAAAAAATATGCTTGTTTCTTTGAAAGGGCTCCGTTATCGGTAAGGGTGTAAATGAACCAAACATGAATGAACATTAATATATTTGTACTCATTCGTTCATTTTTTAATACTATTCGTGTTCAGTTCTAGTTCATTAAGCTTGTTCATGAAGATTAACAAATATGTTCACGAATACGTATTCGTAAATATTAAACGCATTTTATGAATATTAAATGAACATGTTCGTAAATGCTAAACAAAAAAAATTATACAAACAAATTGTATTCACCATAATATATATGATGTCAAATTTAAAAATAAAATCCTATATATATATATATAAGTAATTCTAATAATTACATGTTAAAAGACCTTTGAATACGTAATTTAAAATTTTATTATTACCGAATAGTAGATGAATACTAAATGATTCATCAAAGAAAAAAGTTTTAGACAAACATTAAACGAGTTTATTCACGAATATTAATAAAACCACACTTTTGTTCATGTTTGCTCGATAAGATTTATAAACTAACATAAATAAATAGAAACAAAACATATTCACTGACTGTTAGTCAAACGTTTTGTTCATTTACACCCATAATTGTGGGATTAATTTCAAATATTTAATAAAAAGAAAAAAATGTATTTTATTAATTTATTTTTTATTTCAAAAATAAATGAAAACTTTTTATATCAAAATTATTTCCTCCAAATTTTCCAACACTTTAGGGAATCCAAAAGAAATAATTTCTCACCTTAAAATTTCTCAAATACTGAAGTTTTACAAAATTTGAGAATTTCATTGTTGGTCAGATTTCTAATCTTTTTAAATTTTATTATGATTAAATTTACATCATACATGTTTTTATATAACGATTGAATAGTTTACTATTGTAAAATTTAAATTGATTAATTTCTAACTTATTCCATACTTTATACATTTTGAATAAATGGAATTTCTTAATAAAAAATTGCCCATTCTTCAACACTTTTATGGAATATAGAAAATTTTATCATCTATAATTTAAAGATAGTTGCACAATCACATTTCTTTTAAATTTTCAATATCAATTAACTTGTATCATTACAATTTATTCTATTCAAAATTTTTTTACTTAAACATTTACTGCCCATTTCAATTTCTACAATTATTTTTGACCTAATTTTAAATTTATTACTTTTTATTTCCATAAAATTATTTTATTTTTTTGGCCAATTGTAAGACCCGTAATTTAACATGATTCTTTATGGTTTTGTGATGTATGAACAAGTTACAATTGATATAAATCATAAAGAATGAATGTTTTTGAGTTGCAATTGTGTATGAAATGCAAAACGGGTAGTTAAGTAAAACGAAATGAATGTAACAGTGAATTTTGGGGAGAAATTGTAGCAAAACCGCTTCTACAGAGGAGCAGATCGATCTCTCATTCAATGCAGATCGATCTTGAAGAGGTTCTGGGTAGAACAGATCGATCTCATGAAAGGGCCAGATTGATCTCCTTAAGGTTCTGTGTAAAGCAGATCGATCTGATGTTTATGGGCAGATCGATCTCCCTAGGCTTGAAAGGTCGGTTCTGAAGGGAAAAAGGCAGGACAGATCGATCCCCCATCGTTGACAGATCGATCGCTAAGAGCAATTCTATAAATATAAGGTTCTGCATGTCACAACCCAAATCGCCTAAAAACCACTACAAATTTTTTTTATTTTTCGTTTATTCTTTAATTCGTACATTTCTCTCATCGTGACTATTCTACCAACAGTTAGGCTATGATTCGGTGTTAGTTCCCTCACACTATTTACCATTCCATTTCCATATTCACATTCACATATCAGGATTTACTATCCTTTGACTTTAACTAACTACATATACAATAGTATTTACATAACTCTACATCCCCGACATCATATCCGTTTACAGTACTGTGTATTTACATGTTCAGATACAAAACTATACAGATGTGTATACTTGATTCTCGATTGGATGCAGCGGATACCAAAGATGCAAGTCCTCAGCCGTACTCAAACTACTGAAAGTACTCTGTAGAGGGGGAAAATAAGGCGGGGTGAGCAACCACATGCTCAGTAAGGCAATTATGCAAGCAAGTAGATACCTACGCTATCTACATGATCATAATGGCATGCTCTTAAATCCATTTCTTTTCATTAAATCATGCATACATCGATGCCATAGTTTATAAGAACTATTCGTGCTTATAGAAATCATGCAACTCATGCATCAATGGCATTTAATGTAAAATCATAATTCGCATGAAGTAAATCAAGATCATGCATTATTTCATGCCATGTAAAATAAATCATGAGAGACAATCCTTTTCATGAATTTGTAATTAAAACATGAAAAACCACTCATGCTACTGCATTTAAATCACATCATTAAAGCTCAGTATAAAATAACCCCTCAGGGTCAATCGTCTCATAAATCTATCTCAAACTCATTATAAAATTCGTTATAACATTTTATTATAAAATTACCCTTCTTTCAGGGTCACATGTCATAAAATCCTCTGAAAAAATCTATCATCATAGTAGAAAAGCACATCTCATTTAAAAACATAAATAGGGACATTACCCCTCCTTCGGGTCTACCCTGGTCTATTCAGACTGTATGATATCATGTGAGGCATGTAGGTTTCTATATGAAAAATCGAGGACTATGGCCATACTATGTCCCTGTGATCCCAGGCTACACGTGTCACGACCCAAAACTTCTCGAAATTTCGAGTAAATTTTTTTTTTTCCGTTTTATTATTTCATACTTACCTCAGATCGTGACCAACCATAACCAATAATTGGGCTGTATGTCAGTGCCCATATCATATCCATACATTTACAATTAGTGCACAATTTAATTTAAATATAAGTTCATATATTCTGCACTAAACTTTTTTTTTCCATTTCATTACATATTTATACCCACTCTATACCTCCCAGTGTCATACAAAATAGAGTATTGTGCTCATGTTATTTAGATACAAGAAACATATGTAATTGTGTATATACCTCAAAAGATAGGCAGCAGTGGACAACTAGAATGCCGTACTCAGTCGCCTCCCAATCTACTGGAAGAAGTCTGTGTGAGAAAATGAAAGGGATGAGCACATCAAGCTCAGTAAAACAATTCTACGAACAAGTAGATAATAATACAACCTACATGAACGTAGTGCCATACATAAACCACCCCTTCTCCACACATTTCCAAAACAGATGCTATGTTATGATGTCATGTAAAATAACACACATGTAATCCCAAAAAGCATGAAAACTTAACATGCATATCTTTTAAATCATTTATTTCTCGTTAAAATTTCGTAATAAGATCAGGACTCAACCCTTCCCTCGGGTAGCCCTGACTCACACAAAATCCACAAAATTGTGTTTCTTGAAAACATCAATATCAGAAAACGTAAATATACGGGATACGAGACTAGGCAATATCTGTATATCGGTAATAACCAGGACTATGGCCATGTGTCCTCAGGAGTCCCTCTGCTACACGGATTCTAGTGTGTGGGATCTCACTATGATCGGGAACCGCCCGGGAGGTGGGTCACTCCATCCCGTCGGTCTTATCCGACCCTCCGCATCCGTAGATGCCACACGTATCCGAAGATACTACGTATCCGAAGATACCACACGTATCCGATGATACCACGCATCCGAAGATACCACACGTATCCGAAGATACCACGCATCCAGAGATGCCACACGTATCCGAAGATACCACGCATCCGAAGATGCCACATGTATCCGAAGATACCACGCATCCGAAGATGCCACACGTATCCGAAGATACCACTTATCCGAAGATGTCACACGTATCCGAAGATACCACGCATCCGAAGATGCCACACGTATCCGAAGATACCACTTATCCGAAGATGCCACACGTATCCGAAGATACCACGCATCCGAAGATGCCACACGGTATAGCGTACTCCATGCTACTTGCACGGTACAACGTACTCCGTGGACCCATATCATATCTGCATACTCATGCCATGTCTCCAAATGCACGTGCGAGCCTATTTAATCGGTGTGACACATAGTCACCCGCTGCTCCAAACACGGCTCATCGTATGATCTTAGAAAAATAGTGCGAGTGGTGCTCCAGCACTCTCATAAAATCAAGTAAAACTAGTGCGAGCTATGCTATAGCACTCTGTCACGAAAATCATATATATAAAAATATGGTACGAGCTAGACTCCAGTACCGTGTCATGAAAATCATGTAAACCTCTAGTACGAGCTCTCGCTCCAGCACTAATGAAAGCATTGCACAAATCAAAACTCGTGCGAGCTGAGCTCTAGCACGTCACATTTCTGAAAAGTCACGTAGGCGGCTACATTTCTCAAATCGATTTCAACGAAAATCAACACTTGTTGAACATATGAAATGTTGTACAATTTCATTTAAAAGCTAGCCGACCTACTCATGCATGTACCAAAATACTTCAAAAACGAGCAGGAACCCTTTGTTCTTGTTCCTTACACTTTTTCTTAAAATTTGGAATTTTACCCTTGACGAGGGTATTTTGGTAATTTGCCCATCCGGGGCCCTAAAATTTTTATCTCAAATCTAGACCCTTCGTATAATTTAAAAGATTGTAAATGGCGTCAAAAATTCGTAAAGCTATCTCTAGCAGTTCGTAAAATTCCCTTACCTGGAATCGAGCGCAGACTTAACCTGTCTCGATGATGCCGAACCTCTCGGCCCAAATGCGCGCCAACCAAATGTACGTAACTGCATATAACCACACAGTTGAGGTCAATTCAATTATCTTGATCAGTATATCGCATTTACTGACCAACTTTTAAAGTATTGGGCCCTATCTACCTTATTGGGTCTCGGCCCATTTATAATTATTAATTCCCTTCTTCGGACATACCGAGCTCATGCAGCTTACCAATAATTATCGGGCTTCGTTCCAACTCATTGGATAGCCCGTATGCCATTTATGGCAATTATATTACAACTCCGAAAAATATTCCTTTCTATGCGACATTAATCCATAATTCCGTAAAATAATTAAAACTCTGTATTTAAAGAACTCATATTGCCGAAATTAAAATGTACTTACCCGATACGATGCGGGGTACAAAAATTAGAGCTAAATCGGCTCTCGTTCGGTCTCTGTCGAAAAGCTGCATAATTAGGTAAATCCGAATTATTTTCCATTAAATAAAATATTAAATAAATTTTTGGAATCTACCCTAGGTCAATCTCGACCCTCGGTCAACTTACCCGAATCTCGAGTAGTCCCCGGTAAATTTCTTTCCTTTTTCCTTTCTTTTCTTTTCTTTTCTTTTCTTTTCCTCTCCTCTTTCCTTCATTTTCCCTCATTTTCCTTCCCTTTCCTTCCGGCCAAACGGTGCCGTTTTTGCCACTTTGTCGTCGCCGACGTTTTCGGCGGTTTTGCCGGCTAATACCGGTCTCAAAAGAACCGGCTCCTCCCCCTGAAGACGTCAGTGGCTTCCGTTCAAGCCCAGTCACGGTGGTTCGCTGGGAATCAGCCCGTTTCCTCTCGGCTTTTCCCTCGCTCCGATCGGCGTCCTCCAGCCACTACACGGCGCGTTTTCGGTGTCCTGAAGGTCGCCGGTCTCTCCTTTTGCACCTCGGCTGCTCGTCGGCGATCAAGGGTCGTCGGTGCTCCCTCGGTGGTTTCGGGTTGTCTCACAATTTCCTTCGATTTTCTGTTTCGGGTTTATCCCGATATTTTTTTTTCAGAGTTCTCCTCTTTTTTATTATTATTATTATTATTATTTATAAATTATCTTATTATCATACTATTCATTAAAATATTCCACAATATTCCAAAATATCTACAACTTATATTATTTTATTCTAATTTAATTTATTTAATTTAAATTTAATTTATTAAATACATTTTCCTCCATTTTTCGATATTATTCCTTCGTATTTTCGAAATATTGTTCCTGGTAACTTTTCGATATTTTTTTAAAAATTTTGGATCTTGATCAATTGGACTCGGATTTGTATAATTTCCTCATTATTGATCAAGATGTCATAAATCCTTATTTTTAATTAAAATTTTCCTATCGCATTAATACCGAGTTTCGGTATTTTAACCTTTTTACCCCTGCACTTGTTTCGAAACCAATTTAACCTGACTTTCCTTCATACATCCATCATTTTTTCTTATTTTAATTTCGTATTTTCGGTTAACTTCATTTTGATCATTTTCGTTTGACCTATGGCCATTTCGGCTCGTATTTGATTACTTCCGGCGTTCACCGATATTCCATTTTATTCTTCTTTACAAATTTAATTCATTCAATGCTCTTCTTATGATTCGATGAATATATGGAAGTGTACATCACATGAATCATAAGGAATATAGCAACAAATACATACAAAGTGGGTCTTACATAATCTCCCCCACTAAAAGAATTTGGTCCTCCAAATTGGAACCAAATCAGTCTCTGAACAACTCCGGGTAATTCTCTCTCATCCGACTCTTTAACTCCCAAGTCGCTTCCTCCGGAGTGTGATGCTGCCACAATACTTTCACCAGAGGAATTGTCTTCGATCTCAATACCTTCTCCTTCCTATCCACAATCTAAATCGGTCTCTCAACATAGGACATACTCTCACTAAGCTCCAGTGGCTCGTATCTGATCACATGCGACCGATCCGACTGATACTTCTGAAGCATGGAGACGTGGAAGACATTATGGACATTTGCTAGCTCTAGTGGCAACGCTAGCCTGTAAGCTCGATCTCCCACTCTATCGAGTATCTCAAAAGGTCCTATGAAGCGAGGGCTCAGCTTCCCTCTCTTCCTGAATCTCATAATACCCTTGGAAGGAGAAACTTTCAAAAATACTGACTCCCCTGCTGTAAACTCCAACGGTCTACGTCTCCTGTCAGCATAACTCTTTTGTCGACTCTGAGCTGTCCTCAACCTCTCGCAAATCAACTGGACATCCTCAGAGGCCTTACGTATCAAATCGAGAGCGAATATCTGCCTGTCACCAACCTCCTCCCATCCTACAGGAGATCGACATCTACGGCCATATAAGGCCTTATATGGTGCCATCCCGATACTCGAATGATAACTATTATTGTAGGAGAACTCCGCGAGTGGTAGGTGATCATCCCAGGAGCCTCTAAAATCAAGTACACAAGCTCTCAACATATTCTCGAGGGTCTGTATATGTAAGACCCACTTTGTATGTATTGTCGCTATATTCCTTATGATTCACGCGATGTACACTTATATATATTCATTGAATCATAAGAAGAGCATTGACTAAATTAAATTTGTAAAGAAGGATAAAATGGAATATCGATGGACGTCGGAAGTAATTAAATACGAGCCGAAATGGCCACTGATCAAACGAAAATGATCAGAATGAAGTTAACCAAAAATACGAAAATTTAATAAGAAATGATGGGGGGTGTATGAAGGAAGGTCAGGTTGAATTGATTCCGAAACAAGAGCAGGGGTAAAATGGTAAAAATACCAAAACTCGGTATTAGGGCGATAAGAAAATTTTAATTAAAAATAAGGATGTAAGATATCTTGATCGATAATAAGGAAATTATAAATATTGGGTCAATTGATCAAGATTCAAAAATTTTAAAAATACCAAAAAATTTCCGAAACAATATCTCGAAAAACGTGAAGAAATAATATCAAAAATTTGGAGAAAAATATATTTAATAAATTAAATTTAAATTAAATAAAATTAAATTAGAATAAAAATAATATAAGTGTAGATATTTTGGATTTTATGGAGTATTTTAATGAATAGTGAAATAATTAAATAAATAATAATAATAATAATAATAATAAAAAAGGGATCTGAAACAAAAAAAGAGGAGAGAGAAAGGCTTGGGAAAAACCCGAAAACCAGAGAAACCGAAAACGACCCGCAACCTTCACCGGCGACCGACGGGCTTCGACGAAGCTACCAGGAGGAAGAGGGGAGTCCGGCGAGCACGTGGGCACCGGAATCACGCCGCCAGGTGGCCGGAGCAGGCCGATTGGAGCTAAGGAAGACCGACAGAGAAACGGGCCGATTCCCGGTGAACCACCGCGTCTGGGCTGAAACGGAGGGCACCGACGCACTCAGGGGAAGAAGCCGGTTCTTTTGAGATCGGTCTCGACCGGTGAGACCGCCGGAAACGCCGGCGAAGGCAATAGGCAGTAAACGGCACCGTTTGGCCGAAAGGAAAGGGAAGGAAAAGGAAGGAAAAGGAAGGAAAAGGGAAAAGAAAAGAAAGGAAAAGGAAGGAATAGGAAAGAAAGGAAAGGAAAAAGGGAAAAAAAAGGAAAGAAATTTACCGGGGACGACTCGAGGTTCGGGTAAGTTGACCGAGGGTCAAAATTGACCTACGGGTAAATTTCGAAAATTTAATTTAATATTATTTTAATGAAAAATGATCCGGATTTACCTAATTGTGCAGCTTCACGACAGAGACCGAACAAGAGCCGATCGAGCTCTGATTCTCGTACCCCGCATCGTATCGGGTAAGTACAATTTAATTTCGGCAATCAGAGTTCTTTAAATACCGAGTTTTAATTATTTTACGAAATTATGGATTAATTTCGCATAGAAAGGAATATTATTCGGAGTCGTAATATAATTGCCATAAATGGTATACGGGCTATCCAATGAATTTGGAATGAAGCCCGATAATTATTAGAAAGCTGTATAAGCCCAGTATACCCGAAGACGGGGATTAATAAATATAAAAAGGGCTAAAATGGGCCGAGACCCAATAAGGTAGATAAGGCCCAATACCTTAAAGTTGATCAGTAAATGCAATATACTGATCGAGATAATTGAATTAACCTTGATTATGTGGTTATATGCAGTTACGTACATTTGGTTGGCATGCACTTGGGCCGAGAGGTTCGGTATCGTCGAGACAGGTCTAGTCTGCGCGCGATTCCAGGTAAGGGAATTTTACGAACTGCTAGAGATAGCTTTACGAATTTTCGACGCCATTTACATTCCTTTAAATTGTCCGAAGGGTCTAGATTTGAGATAAAAATTTTAGGGCCCCGAATGGGAAAATTACCAAAATACCCTTGCCAAGGGTAAAATTCCAAATTTTAGAAAAAAGTGTAAGAAGCAAGAACAAAGGGTTCCTGCTTGTTTTTGAAGTATTTTGGTACATGCATGAGTAGGTTGGCTAACTTTTAAATGAAATTGCACAACATTTCATATTTTCAACAAAACGTTGATTTTCGTTGAAATCGATTTGAAAAATGTAGCCGCCTACGTGATCTTTCATAAATGTGACGTACTAGAGCTCAGCTCGCACGAGTTTTGATTTGTGCAATGATTTCATTAGTGCTGGAGCGAGAGCTCGCACTAGATTTTTACATGATTTTCACGACACGGTGCCGGAGTCTAACTCGCACCATATTTTTATATGCGATTTTTCGTGACAGAGTGCTTGAGCTTAGCTCGCACTAGTTTTATTTGATTTACTGACAGTGTTAGAGCACCGCTCGCACTACTTTTCAGAGATCATAAGATAAGCCGTGCTTGGAGCATCGGGTAGACTGTGTGTCACCGATTAAATAGGCCCGCACGTGCATTTTGAGACATGGCATGTTAAAATAACCTGATGAGCCCGAACGAGGGATAAGGGTTAGAGAAATAACCTGATGAGCCCGAACGAGGGATAAGGGTTAGAGAAACAACCTGATGAGCCCGGACGAGGGATAAGGGTTAGAGATCCACCTGATGAGCCCGAACGAGGGATAAGGGTTGGAGGTCCAACTGATGAGCCCGAACGAGGGATAAGGCTGGGGGTCCACGGAGTACGATGTACCGTGCAAGTAGCATGGAGTACGATGTACCGTGCGGTATCTGTGTGATACGTTGGTATCTTTGTGATACGTTAGCATCTTCGGATGCATGGGATCGGATAAGACTGACGGAATGGATTGACCCACCACCCGGGCGATTCCCGATCATGGGAGAACCCGCACACTAGGATCCGTGTAGCTGAGGAACTCCCGAGGACACATATGGCCATAGTCCTGGTTATTGTCGATATACAGTTATTGCCTAGTCTCGTATCTTATATATATATGTTTTCAGATATTTATGTTTTCAAGAAACACAATTTTATAGATTTTGTGTGAGTCAGGGCTACCCGAGGGAAGGGTTGAGTCGTGACCTTATATGAAATTTTAACGAGAAATAAATGATTTAAAAGATATGCATGTTAAGTTTTCATGCTTTTGAGATTTCATATGAGTTATTTTACATGACATCATAACATAACATCTGTTTTGGAAATGTGTGGAGAAGGGGCGGTTTATGCATGGCACTACGTTCATGTAAGTTGTATTGTTATCTACTTGTTCATAGAATTGCCTTACTGAGCTTGACGTGCTCACCCCTTTCACTTTCTCACACAGATTTCTTCCAGTAGATTGGGAGGCGACTGGGTACGACATTCTAGTTATCCGCTGCTGCCTATCTTTTGAGGTATATACACGCTATATATATGGTTCTTGTATCTAAATAACATGAGCACAATATTATATTTTGTATGACACTGGGATGTATAGAGTGGGTATAATTATGTAATGAAATCAAAGAAATGTAGTGCAGAATATATGAATGTATATTTAAATTAAATTGTGCACTAATTGTAAATGCATGGAGAAGATGTGGGCACTGACATACAGCCTAATTATTGGTTATGGTTGGTCACGATCAGAGGTAAGCCTAAAATAATAAAAACGTGAAAAATTTACTCTAATTTTTTGGGTAGTTCGGGTCGTGACAATTAAGGTGGTATCAAAGTCGAATTAGTCTGATATATGTCAGTGTCAATAATTAGGAATTACATCCCTGTATCACTGTGCTTGGTTAGATACAATCGTGTATATTAAGATGGGTTTTAATTAAGAAATGGTTGTGAATGCAGGACTATAGGCAAGATGCCTGTTACTCGTCGCGGTAGAGGAGGTCGGGCATGAGGCAGAGGCCGTAGAGGTAGGCTTGCGACTGATAGACGTGCCAAGTTACCTCATGAGACTCAGGAGGAGGCTGAGGTAGAGACCGGGGTGGAGCATGCCCCACAGGGTCCTACTGAGAGAGAGACTACAGAGCAGGGTACTGCAGAGAGAGATACTGCAGAGAGATCTGCTGAGGCGATTGAGGCACGTTTCGCTAGGATAGAGCGGAGCCTCGAGGTGCTTATGGAGTTGGTTTCGCAGTCAGTACAGGGAGTTAGAAGGGGGCACGGTGATGCTGGACAGGCAGCTACTCCTGATGCGCCTGCTCAGCCAGTCCAGGATACAGAGACTCCTACACCCCCACCGATTTAGGACGTGGATTCTCCTGCCGCCCCACACCAGAGTATTAGAGATTGGGGTTACAGTTGTGATATGGATAGACTGCGATAGTTTCAGAAGTTCAGACCGTCGACATTTAGCGGGGCGAAGGACCCAGTGGTAGCTGAGGATTGGTTGAGCGAGATGGAGAAGCTATACGGGTTCTTCGAGTGTACCCCTACGGAGATGGTGGCATTCACGGTTTTTATGTTTAGAGGATCAGCGGAGCATTGGTGGAAGTCCACCAGGCAGATTCTCAGAGCTAGACATACTGTGATCAGCTGGGAGATATTTTTGGATGCCTTTCGGAGGCAGTATGTCCCAGATACAGCGCAGCGAAAGCTGCAGTCTGAGTTTTTGCACTTGACCCAGGGGAGTCGGACGGTAGACGAGTACGAGACGAGGTTTATCTCCTTAGGTAGGTATGACCCGGACACCATGTGTAGTGAGACTAAAAAGGTCCGGAGATTTATAGATGGATTGAGGCCAGCGATCAGATCTAGATTGGTCCCTTTGGCTATCCCGACTTACGAGGAAGCAGTGAGTAGAGCGCAGCTGATTGAGCAGGATTTTGAGAGGACTGCCTCAGAGTTTGGGAAGACAGGTAGCAGACATAGAGAGGGGAAGAGACCAGTGGGAGATAGAGGGTCTAGTTATAGAGGGGGCAGACGGTTGATTGTGAAGAGGCCGAGGATAGAGGAGATTCGAGAGAGGCCAGCTAGACCTCCAGTTTATCCGGCCATTTCTTCTGCTCCACAGAAGGGCATTGTGATAGGTGGGCCACGACCTACGACTGAGAAATGTGGTAGGTGTGGTAGATACCATGGTGATAGACCCTGCCTTATTCCTACAGTAGTATGTTTCAGATGCGGGAAGCCTGGGCATGTGATCAGAGAATGTTCTGAGATAGTTGAGAATGCCCCTCAGAAGGGCAAGGGCTCAGAGAGGGCTTCTGGTGATACATCTGCGCCGCGGAGAAAAGTGACAGTGGCAGAGAAGGGAAAGCAAGCGGTTGGTACAGGGCGAGTGCACGCTCTTGACCAGGATACATCGGATCAGTCAGCAGAGGTGGTGAAAGGTACTATTCTGATCCATAATTTAGAAGCATATGTGTTAATAGATCCTGGTTCTACGCATTCATTTGTATCACCATTGTTTGCATTTAAATTGTGTAATTATGTGAAACCTACCCCTCTGAGTAGAAAGTTATCTATAATGACACCTATGAATACTAACCAATTAGTGGAGTATGTATTGAGGGATTGTGAGCTGAAATTAGGTGGTAGAGTGATGACAGCCAATCTAATCTTGATGCATATGAGAGATTTTGATGTAATCTTAGGAATGGATTGGTTGGCTGCTCATCGAGCTGTTTTAGATTGTTTTGCCAGGACAGTCACATTTCATACTCCAAAAAAATGTATTGTGCAATTTCCTTGAAGTAAATGAGAATGAGAATTTTATAAGAGTATGAATGAATGACGTACTAATTTGGTGGATAATGTTGTGAACGTTATATTGCGTACGTGGTAGATACGGCTGTGGCACGTCCGGAATTGACAGACATTCCAGTAGTCAGAGAATTTCCAGACGTCTTTTCGGATGAGTTACCAGGGTTACCGTCAGTGAGGGAGACAGAGTTCAGTATTGATATGACACCCGATACAGAGCCGATATCTAGACCACCGTACAGGATGGGTCCAGTTAAGTTAGAGGAACTGAGGAAACAGTTACAAGAACTGTTAGAGAAGGGGTTTATCAGACCGAGTGTGTCACCATGGGGAGCACCAGTCCTGTTTGTTAGGAAGAAGGATGGGAGCCTTCGATTGTGCATCGACTATCGACTATTGAACAAGGCTACCATCAAGAATAAGTACCCCCTTTCGAGGATTGATGATTTACTGGATCAGCTACGGGGAGCACAGGTCATTTCCAAGATTGATCTGAGATCTGGGTACCATCAGTTGAGAGTTCAGGATGGAGATGTACCCAAGATAGCTTTTCGCACCCGTTATGGTCACTTTGAGTTCACGGTTATGCCATTCGGGTTGACGAACGCTCCCGCAGCTTTTATGTCATTGATGAATGAGGTGTTTCGACCTTATTTGGATCAGTTTGTGATTATCTTCATTGATGACATCCTGGTTTATTCGAGATCCAGAGAGGAGCATGAGCAGCATCTGAGGATTGTATTGCAGACCCTCCGTGAGAAGCAGTTGTATGCTAAACTCAGTAAGTGTGACTTTTGGCTTGAGCAGATCTCCTTCTTGGGACATATTGTGTCGAGGGATGGTGTGTCAGTAGACCCATCCAAGATTGAGGCAGTAGTACAGTGGCAGAGGCCTCAGACAGTTACGGAGATCAGGAGTTTTTTGGGTTTAGCTGGATATTATAGACGGTTTGTGGAGGGGTTTTCGAGATTGGCTGCTCCGTTGACACGTCTCACTCGGAAGAGTGTTGCGTTTGAGTGGGACGACAGATGTGAGGAAAGTTTTCAGGAGCTGAAGCGTCGATTGACCTCTGCTCGGATTCTCACCATTCCTACCAGCTCAGGAGGTTTTTCTGTTTACACGGATGCTTCTTACCAAGGACTGGGCTGTGTATTGATGCAGGACAGAAAGGTAGTCGCTTATGGATCCAGACAGCTGAAGGATCATGAGAGGAACTACCCGACCCACGACTTAGAGTTGGCGACCGTAGTGTTTGCATTGAAGATATGGCGCCACTATCTGTATGGTGAGAAATTCCAGGTATTTACTGATCACAAAAGCCTCAAGTATCTGTTCTCGCAAAAGGAATTGAACATGAGACAGAGAAGGTGGCTTGAGCTTCTGAAGGATTACGACTGTGAGATCTTATACCACCCGGGTAAGGTGAATGTTGTGGCTGACGCGTTGAGTAGGAAGCATCTCGGGTTGGTTGCTTATATGATGGTACGGGAGCACGAGTTATTGGAGCAGTTTGTGAGCCTCAGTTTAGATGTGACCCCGCCTGATGCTGATAGTGGTTATATGATTGCTAGCCTGCGATTAGAGCCGAATTTGATGGATCGGATTCGACAGGTTCAGTGTGAGGGTCAGCAGTGTATTGAGATAGTCAGGCAGATGCAGAGGGGTATTGAGACTGAGTTTGAGTTGAGTTCAGATGGGTTACTGAGGTTCAGAGATAGGATATGTGTTCCCAAGGATCCTGAGATCAGAAGGTTGATCTTGACAGAGGCTCATTCGTCGAGGTATACCTTGCCTCCGGGTAGTACGAAGATGTATCAGAATCTCCGAAAGGTATACTGGTGGTCGGGGATGAAGAGAGATATAGCAGAGTTTGTTGCGAGATGTCTCGTCTGTCAGCAGGTGAAGGTAGAGCATCAGAAGCCTGCAGGGTTATTGCAGCCTCTACCTATACCGACTTGGAAATGGGAGCATGTCACCATGGACTTTGTGATGGGCTTACCGAGGACTCGTAGAGGGAATGATGCCATATGGGTGATAGTCGACAGACTGACGAAGTCGGCACATTTCCTAGCGATGAGAGTCACCGATACTCTGAGTAGATTGGCGGAGCTATATGTGCACGAGATTGTGAGACTACATGGTGTCCCAGTGAGTATTGTGTCGGATAGGGATTCCCGCTTCACTTCCCGTTTTTGGGAACACTTTCAGGAAGCTATGAGGACCCAGTTGAGATTCAGTACAGCTTTCCATCCTCAGACAGATGGGCAGTCAGAGAGGACTATACAGACCCTCGAGGATATGTTGAGAGCTTGTGTACTTGATTTTAGAGGCTCCTGGGATGATCACCTACCACTCGCGGAGTTCGCCTATAATAACAGTTATCATTCGAGTATCGGGATGGCACCATATGAGGCCTTGTATGGCCGTAGATGTCGATCTCCTATAGGATGGAAGGAGGTTGGTGACAGGCAGATATTTGCTCCCGATTTGATACGTCAGGCCTCTGAGGATGTCCAGTTGATTTGTGAGAGGTTGAGGACAGCTCAGAGTCGACAAAAAAGTTATGCTGACAGGAGACGTAGACCGTTGGAGTTTACAGCAGGGGAGTCAATATTTTTGAAAGTTTCTCCTTCCAAGGGTATTACGAGATTCGGGAAGAGAGGGAAGCTGAGCCCTCGCTTCATAGGACCTTTTGAGATACTCGAGAGAGTGGGAGATCGAGCTTACAGGCTAGCATTGCCACCAGAGCTAGCAAATGTTCATAATGTCTTCCACGTCTCCATGCTTCGGAAGTATCAGCCAGATCCGTCGCATGTGATTAGATATGAGCAACTGGAGCTCAGTGAGGGTATGTCCTATGTTGAGAGACCGATTCGGATTGTGGATAGGAAGGAGAAGGTATTGAGGTCGAAGATGATTCCTCTGGTGAAAGTACTGTGGCAGCATCACACTCCGGAGGAGGCGACTTGGGAGATAGAGAGTCAGATGAAAGAGAATTACCCGGAGTTATTCAGAGACTGATTTGGTTCCAATTTGGAGGACCAAATTCTTTTAGTGGGGGAGATTATGTAAGACCCACTTTGTATGTATTGTCGCTATATTCCTTATGATTCACGCGATGTACACTTAATATATTCATTGAATCATAAGAAGAGCATTGACTAAATTAAATTTGTAAAGAAGGATAAAATGGAATATCGATGGACGTCGGAAGTAATTAAATACGAGCCGAAATGGCCACTGATCAAACGAAAATGATCTGAATGAAGTTAACCGAAAATACGAAAATTTAATAAGAAATGATGGGGGATGTATGAAGGAAGGTCAGGTTGAATTGATTCTGAAACAAGAGCAGGGGTAAAAATACCAAAACCTAGTATTAGGGCGATAAGAAAATTTTAATTAAAAATAAGGATGTAAGATATCTTGATCGATAATAAGAAAATTATAAATATTGGGTCAATTGATCAAGATTCAAAAATTTTAAAAATACCGAAAAATTTTCGAAACAATATCTCGAAAAACGCGAAGAAATAATATCAAAAATTTGGAGAAAAATATATTTAATAAATTAAATTTAAATTAAATAAAATTAAATTAGAATAAAAATAATATAAGTGTAGATATTTTGGATTTTATGGAGTATTTTAATGAATAGTGAAATAATTAAATAAATAATAATAATAAAAAAAGGGATCTGAAACAAAAAAAAGAGGAGAGAGAAAGGCTCGGGAAAAACTCGAAAACCAGAGAAATCGAAAACGACCCGCAACCTTCACCGGCGACCGACGGGCTTCGACGAAGCTACCAGGAGGAAGAGGGGAGTCCGGCGAGCACGTGGGCACCGAAATCAAGCCGCCAGGTGGCCGGAGCAGGCCGATCGGAGCTAAGGAAGATCGACGGAGAAACGGGCCGATTCCTGACGAACCACCGCGTCTGGGCTGAAACGGAGGGCACCGACGCACTTAAGGGGAAGAAGCTGGTTCTTTTGAGACCGGTCTCGGCCGGTGAGACCGCCGGAAACGCCGACGAAGGCAATAGGCAGTAAACGGCACCGTTTGGCCGAAAGGAAAGGGAAGGAAAAGGAAGGAAAAGGAAGGAAAAGGGAAAAGAAAAGAAAAGAAAAGGAAGGAAAAGGAAAGAAAGGAAAGGAAAAAGGGAAAAATAAGGAAAGAAATTTACCGGGGACGACTCGAGGTTTGGGTAAGTTGACCGAGGGTCAAAATTGACCTACGAGTAAATTCCAAAAATTTAATTTAATATTATTTTAATGAAAAATGATCCGGATTTACCTAATTGTGCAGCTTGACGACAGAGACCGAACGAGAGCCGATCGAGCTCTGATTCTCATACCCCGCATCGTATCGGGTAAGTACAATTTAATTTTGGCATTCAGAGTTCTTTAAATACCGAGTTTTAATTATTTTACGAAATTATGTATTAATTTTCCATAGAAAGGAATATTATTCGGAGTCGTAATATAATTGCCATAAATGGTATACGGTCTATCCAATGAATTTGGAATGAAGCCCGATATTTATTAGAAAGCTGTATAAGCCTGGTATACCTGAAGACGGGGATTAATAAATATAAAAAGGGCTAAAATGGGCCGAGACCCAATAAGGTAGATAAGGCCCAATACCTTAAAGTTGATCAGTAAATGCAATATACTGATCGAGATAATTGAATTAACCTCGATTATGTGGTTATGTGCAGTTACGTATATTTGGTTGGCGCGCACTTGGGCCGAGAGGTTCGGTATCGTCGAGACAGGTCTAGTTTGGGCGCGATTCCAGGTAAGGGAATTTTATGAACTGCTAGAGATAGCTTTACGAATTTTCGATGCCATTTACATTCCTTTAAATTGTCCGAAGGGTCTAGATTTGAGATAAAAATTTTGGGGCCCCGAATGGGCAAATTTAGGAAAAAGTGTAAGAAGCAAGAACAAAGGGTTCCTGCTTGTTTTTGAAGTATATTGGTACATGCATGAGTAGGTCGACTAACTTTTAAATGAAATTGCATAACATTTCATATTTTCAACAAAACGTTGATTTTCGTTGAAATCGATTTGAAAAATGTAGCCGCCTACGTGATCTTTCATAAATGTGACGTGCTAGAGCTCAGCTCGCACGAGTTTTGATTTGTGCAATGATTTCATTAGTGCTGGAGCGAGAGCTCGCACTAGAGTTTTACATGATTTTCACGACACGGTGCCGGAGTCTAACTCGCACCATATTTTTATATGCGATTTTTCGTGACAGAGTGCTTGAGCTTAGCTCGCACTAGTTTTATTTGATTTACTGACAGTGTTAGAGCACCGCTCGCACTACTTTTCAGAGATCATACGATAAGCCGTGCTTGGAGCATCGGGTAGACTATGTGTCACCGATTAAATAGGCCCGCACGTGCGTTTTGAGACATGGCATGTTAAAATAACCTGATGAGACAGAACGAGGGAAAAGGGTTAGAGAAATAACCTGATGAGCCCGAACGAGGGATAAGGGTTAGAGAAACAACCTGATGAGCCCGAATGAGGGATAAAGGTTAGAGATCCACCTGATGAGCCAGAACGAGGGATAAGGGTTGGAGGTCCAGCTGATGAGCCCGAACGAGGGATAAGGCTGGGGGTCCACGGAGTACGATGTACCGTGCAAGTAGTATGGAGTATGATGTACCGTGTGGTATCTGTGTGATACGTTGGTATCTTTGTGATACGTTAGCATCTTCGGATGCATGGGATCGGATAAGACTGACGGGATGGATTGACCCACCACCCGGGTGGTTCCCGATCATGGGAGAACCCGCACACTAGGATCCGTGTAGCTGAGGAACTCCCGAGGACACATATGGCCATAGTCCTGGTTATTGCCGATATACAGTTATTGCCTAGTCTCGTATCTTATATATATATATGTTTTCGGATATTTATGTTTTCGAGAAACACAATTTTATAGATTTTGTGTGAGTCAGGGCTACCCGAGGGAAGGGTTGAGTCGTGACCTTATATGAAATTTTAACGAGAAATAAATGATTTAAAGATATGCATGTTAAGTTTTCATGCTTTTGAGATTTCATATGAGTTATTTTACATGACATCATAACATAACATCTGTTTTGGAAATGTGTGGAGAAGGGGCGATTTATGCATGGCACTACGTTCATGTAGGTTGTATTGTTATCTACTTGTTCGTAGAATTACCTTACTGAGCTTGATGTGTCACCCCTTTCACTTTCTCACACAGATTTCTTCCAGTAGATTGGGAGGCGACTGGGTACAGCATTCTAGTTGTCCGCTGCTGCCTATCTTTTGAGGTATATACACGCTATATATATGGTTCTTGTATCTAAATAACATGAGCACAGTATTATATTTTGTATGACACTGGGATGTATAGAGTGGGTATAATTATGTAATGAAATCAAAGAAATGTAGTGCAGAATATATGAATGTATATTTAAATTAAATTGTGCACTAATTGTAAATGCATGGAGAAGATGTGGGCACTGACATACAGCCCAATTATTGGTTATGGTTGGTCACGATCAGAGGTAAGCCTAAAATAATAAAAACGCGAAAAATTTACTCTGATTTTTTGGGTAGTTCGGGTCGTGACAGTATAGTCCTCTCTGATTGCCCATCTATCTGAGGATGGAAAGCTGTACTGAATCTTAACTGGGTCCCCATAGCTTCCTGAAAGTGTTCCCAGAAATGGGAAGTGAAGCGGGAATCCCTATCCGACACAATACTCACTGGGACACCATGCAGTCTCACAATCTCGCGCACATATAGCTCAGCCAATCTACTCAGAGTATCGGTGACTCTCATCGCTAGGAAATGTGCCGACTTCGTCAATCTGTCGACTATCACCCATATGGCATCATTCCCTCTATGAGTCCTCGGTAAGCCCATCACAAAGTCCATGGTGACATGCTCCCATTTCCAAGTCGGTATAGGTAGAGGCTGCAATAACCCTGCAGGCTTCTGATGCTCTACCTTCACCTGCTGACAGACGAGACATCTCGTAACAAACTCTGTTATATCTCTCATCATCCCCGACCACCAGTATACCTTCCGAAGATTCTGATACATCTTTGTACTACCCGGATGCAAGGTATACCTCGACGAATAAGCCTCTGTCAAGATCAACCTCCTGATCTAAGGATCCTCCGGAACACATATCCTGTCTCAGAACCTCAGTAATCCATCTAAGCTCAACTGAAACTCAGTCTCAATACCCCTCTGCATCTGCCTGACTATCTCAATACACTGCTGATCATCACGCTGAACCTGTCGAATCCGATCCATCAGATCCGGCTCCAATCGCAGGCTAGCAATCATATAACCACTATCAGCATCAGGCGGGGTCACATCCAAACTGAGGCTCACAAACTGCTCTAATAACTCGTGCTCCCGTACTATCATATAAGCAACCAACCCGAGATGCTTCCTACTCAACGCGTCAGCCACTACATTCGCCTTACCCGGGTGGTATAAGATCTCACAATCGTAATCCTTCAGAAGCTTAAGCCACCTTCTTTGTCTCATGTTCAATTCCTTTTGCGAAAATAGATACTTGAGGCTTTTGTGATCGGTAAATACCTGAAAGTTCTCACCATATAGATAGTGGCGCCATATCTTCAATGCAAACACTACGACCGCCAACTCTAAGTCGTGGGTCGTGTGAGATCTGAGGATTTCAGACATATTTTAATTATGTAATATGAACTTGAAGTATAATTTATTGAGCTAAGTGAATTGGGGAATGATAATTGGAGATTTATATGTTAAGTGTTTAAAATAAGTATGAAGCTATGAGGACAGATCGATCTGGGAGAAGGAGAGATCGATCTGGTGAGTTAAAAATGACAAAGAATGAGGACTTTAAGGAGTAGATCGATCTCCAATGGAAGAGGATCGATCTCCTTATGATTCTGTTTGAGAGAAGATCGATCTCATGAGGAAGAGATCGATCTCCAAATGTTTCTGTTTGGGAGAAGATCGATCTCCCCAAGGTGCAGATCGATCTCATAAAGCCATAAAGAGATCGATCTCACCCCTCGACAGATCGATCTCCTAGGCATAAATTACCCCAAATCGTCCCCAAATTCAAATGCAGATCGATCTCATCAAGAGCCAGATCGATCTCCTACCCTCAGTCTATATAAGGAATCCCTACTTTCTCCGGTAGTTTCACTTTCTCTCTCTTTCAACCGCCATTTTCACCGAGCCTTAGCTTTTTCACTCATCCAAAGCACTCATTTCCTTCCAAATCAGAAGTTGTGGCAAGAAGGAAAGTTGTTCCTCACCCAAGGTAGAACAACATACTTGGAAATCAAAAGACGGATCGAATCGAGGTAAGAGATAAACTCTCCACAAGTTTTGGGTAATTTCTAAGCTTTGATCCTTATATTTGAGATGATTTTGGTGATGATAGTTGTTGGCATTATGTTGAAATAGCTGAAAAATGATTAGGGATTGATGAAATTACAATGTAGTTGGAGTGATGATGATATTTAGCAACTTTGGTAAATTTAGGAATTTTGAGCTATAAATGGAGATTTAGACAATGTGGTGTATTAGCATAGATATTGTGGCATAGGAAATATAGAATGTTGAGGTGTTGGGAGCGAGATTGTGGTTTGTGATGGAGTTATGAGAATTGAGAAATTTGAGGTGTTATGAGCAACTATGCTCGATTTTGAGAATTGAGGTTAATGTGATAATGAGTATTGATGTTTTAACATCGTTGGACAGCTCGGGAGTTCCAGAGTGGAATGCGAGGCTAGTCCGTGATACAGGGAAAACGATTGCACTATACGAGGTGCAAAGAGGTAAAGGAAAACTAAACCATTTGTGTATGTGTTTTGATGAATTGTTGTAGCATGAACCATGATTTGAGAATACAAGCATGTTTGGTGTTGTGTTGTGATATAATTGCACACGATTTTTGTAGCCAGTTGGAGCCCATTATTTTATGAGTTTATAAGCTGAGTGTGAAATTGCTTTATAAACCTTTGAGTTTGCATGAAAAGTAAATTGGGCTCTACGTTAAGGCAATATTGAGATTTGAGAAAATGTGTGCGTGTTTTGCCAGTTGGAACTTGGTTTTAATATGTTTTGTGTTGAGTACACAAATGTTTTAAATGAGTTTTACGAGAGAAAACCATTATGAGTTCTACGTGAAGGCATAACGTTTTATAAGAAAATGGCTAATGATTGAGACTTAGGCGTGTCATGTTGAATACACATCAGGCCTTGCTCTGGTAGCATGTAAGACCGATATAGTGGGACGCCTGGGAATCGACCCAGGGACCACAAGCCTTGTTTTGGTAACATGTAAGTCCGATTATTCCTCCGCTTTTGTAGCATTGGGAGGCCTTGCTCTGGTAGCATGTAAGTCTGATATTCCTCCGTTTTGGTAACGAGAGATGCCTCCGTTTTGGTAACGAGATGCCTCCATTTTGGTAACGTGAGATGACCCCCGTTCTGGTAACGCTAGGTGGCCTTGCTTTGGTAGCATGTAAGACTAAGAGAGTAGGCCGCCTGGGAACCGACCCAGGGACCACGTGATAGTGTGCATGAGGCGAGGCATTGCTCTGGTAGCATGTAAGGCCGGGCCTTGTTCTGGTAACATATAAGTCCAATATACCATGCATACAACCATATTGTCGACGTTCCCTCTATAAGAGGATGCCTGGGATGCGCACCCAGAGGAGATTACATATTTGATGTGCCATGACGAGTTTTAATTGAGTTTTATTGCCTAGTCTCGTTTTACACATGAGTTGTGTTTTGTGACCTTGTCACGTGCTATTTACTGAAGTGATTTTTATCACGTATTTTGAGAACAACCATTATCGCATATATTTACACATGCTTGTGAGTGCTCGATATTGAGCCTTTTTACCTTCATGTTTTCACATGATTTATGAGTTATGAGATGATGATGTTTTAAGAACTTTCGTGCTACGATTTCAAATGAGCTTCATAAACAAATACATATTTGTGATGTGTGATATGGTTTATATAACTGAGTTCCCTTACCCCCCTTACTGAGCGATTTGGAAGCTTACCCTGTTTTCTCTTCCCCCAGATCGCTTCAAGTGAAGTGAGTTCCCTGCGGCGTACGGGTTAGAGGCTAGTGGAGGACTTGAGCTCCAGGCCGTATTTTGTGTATTGAGGTAGATATTTAATATTCATGTACCCAGACTAGAGTTATATTTACAGAAACTTATTGTACAATGATGTATGGGATGTATTAGGATTAATTAACTTGGAATCGAGTAATATATAGGATACTATATTGTGATGAGATCCTGAGGCATGATAATTATGATGATGTATGACACTGCACAGGAATGCACCCTTAATTTTGAATTAATGAGTAAAAAGTTTTAAATTAGCCCTATTTTCCGCGCTTTTGGGGAGTCACAGAGTTTTCTTGGTATCAGAGCTTAGAGTGCTTTGTACTGTCAGTGTCGGTTAAGTGAAATAGAATACATCCCAAGTGTCTGTAATAGTCTGGTCATGAACTAAATCTGAGGATTGAGATTTCAATCGATTTTGATATGTACGCGCAGAAGACGAGTTGAGATAGAGAATGAGTAAACGACGAGGTTGTTCGAGGAGGTAGGCAGAGTCCCCTCCGCCACCTGTCCCACAACCAGAGAGTCCTAACTTTCGATTTAATCGGATTGAGATCGATGTGAGGCAAGGTTTTGAGCAGATGGCAGCGTTATTCGCGCAACACTTTGGAGTTAATGCCTCGGGTACTACTCCTACACCACTATAAGGACCTCCCATAGCCCCAATGCCTCCCGTCACTCAGCCTGATGACAAAAGTATGGTCCGACTGAAGGACTTTTTGAAAATGAATCCACCTGCATTTAGGGGAAAGAAGGATCCTTCAGAGGCTGAGGAGTGGTTGACGGAGTTGAGAGTTATATTCGACTATCTGGGGTGCACCGATGCTGAGAGGGTCTGTATGAGTGCCTATATGTTGAAAGGGAGAGCTCGAGATTGGTGGGGTACTACCCAGGGTATTTTGATGTCCCACCAGGATGTGATTGGTTAGGAAGAGTTCCAGACAGCCTTTAGAGCCCAATATGTACCACGAGCTGCCCAGAGAAGGAGGCAAGCAGAGTTTTTGAGTTTGGTATAGGGTGACATGTCTGTAGATGATTACGAGAGCCGATTTACCGCTCTGTTGAGATATGATCCAGAGACTTTCAAGAATGAAGAGCTCCGCACAGAGAGATTTATGTATGGATTGAAGCCCATCATCAGAGATCGATTGATTGGGTTGTGTATTACTGAGTTTGGAGATGCTTTGAGACGAGCACAAGAGATTGAGAGGGGAATTGAAATTGTACAGTCCCAGAATGAGTTTGGAGCAGTGATTAGGGACAAAGGCAAGAGGCCAGCGATGTCTTAAGCAGATGTTCGGAGAGGTTCCTTTAGGAGAGGAAGGATTGAGGTACAAAAGGGCAGATTTGAGAGACCCAGAGCTTATCCTATTATCAAGGAGACCCCTCGATATTGCAGGCTGGAGATAAGGGTTTGTAGAGACTGTGGCCGATCGCATGAGGGAAGTTGTACTGGGTTGATCCATGGATGTTTTAGATGTGGTGACATGGGTCATAGAGTGAAGGACTGTCCTCAACCTCAGATACCACATGCTCTGGAGCCTACTAGACAGCAGCCTCAGAGAGTGAATCCCCAGAGACGGGCCACTGCTATTGAGAAAGGGAAGAAACCTATGACACAGGGACGTGTGTTTGCTCTGGATAAGGAAACTACGGACACTTCAGCAGAAACTATAAGAGGTACACTTTCTGTCTGTAATCATAAGGCTCATGTATTGATAGATCCAGGATCCATGCATTCGTTTATTTCAGAGCATTTTGCATGTAGTTTAAATTTGAAGTTTGAACCTCTAGAGTATGTACTACATGTAAATACCCCTATGCATGAATCCCAGAGAACAGAGTTAATCTGTAGAGGATGTGAAATAAAGGTGGGGATAGAGGGATGTTAGCAGATCTAATTATGTTGAATATACATGGGTTTGATGTAATTTTGGGAATGGATTGGTTGGCAACCAATCGAGTGGGTTTAGACTGCTACACTAAGATTGTAACTTTCTCCCTACCTGAACCTTACAGTGTACGGTTGAGATATTGAGGAAATGAATATGTGGAATTCTAGTAAGTAATTTGAGAATTTTAATATTATTTTTGAGAGTATTAAATATGATTGTTCATGTGAAGGTTACGAAACACTCATCTCAGACGATGAGCGGGAACATCCGAGGATTAAGGATATACCTGTGGTGTGTGAATTCCCGGATGTTTTCCTAGATGAGCTGCCATGTTTGCCACCAGAGAGAGAGCTGGAGTTTACCATTGATTTAGTACCAGATACTCAGCCGATCTCTAAACCTCCCTACAGGATGGCATTAGTGGAACTTGAGGAATTGAAGAAACAACTACAGGAGTTATTGGATCAAGGGTTCATTAGGCCCAGTGTTTCACCGTGGGGAGCACCGATTTTATTTGTCAAGAAGAAGGATGGTAGTCTCAGATTATGCGTAGACTACCGGCTATTGAATAAAGCCACGGTGAAGAATAAATACCCATTGCCTAGGATTGATGATCTACTTGATCAACTAAGAGGGGCCTCGGTCTTTTCTAAGATTGATTTGAGATCGGGCTATCACCAATTGAGGATCAAGGAAGAAGATATTCCCAAGAAGGCTTTCAGGACAAGGTATGACCATTATGAATTTCTGGTGATGTCTTTTGGATTGACGAACGCCCCTGCTGCATTTATGAGGTTGATGAACGAAGTGTTCAGAGACTATCTAGATAAATTTGTGATAGTCTTTATTGATGATATCCTGGTATACTATCGGTCGTATGAGGAGCATGCACAGCATTTGTGGTTAGTACTTCAGATACTCCGAGATAAGCAATTATATGGAAAGCTTAGTAAGTGTGAGTTTTGGATGAACCGGATAGCTTTCCTTGGTCATATAGTCTCATAGGAAGGAGTATTAGTGGATCCAAGTAAAATAGCTGCTGTGCTTAGTTGGGAGAGACCGAGGACATTTACTGAGGTGCAAAGCTTCCTTGGTTTAGCAGGGTATTACAGAAGATTTGTGGAAGGGTTTTCAAGGATTGCCGCTCCTTTGACTAAACTCACGTTTAAGGAGACTCCGTTCATATGGACTGATCAATGTGAGCTCAGTTTTTAGGAGTTAAAAAGGAGATTGACAGCAGCACCTGTGTTAACTATTCCTGAGGGATCAGGAGGATTTTCGGTGTATAGTGATGCATCTCATCAAGGATTGGGGTGTGTGCTTATGCAGCACGGAAGAGTGGTCGCATATGGATCGCAACAGTTGAAAGACCATGAGCGAAATTACCCCACACATGATTTGGAGTTAGCCATTGTGGTATTTGCTTTGAAGGTCTGGCGACACTACTTATATGGGGAAAGATTCCAGATCTTCACTGATCACAAGAGTTTAAGATATCTCTTTGATCAGAAAGAGTTAAACATGAGACAAAGGAGATGGATGGAACTCCTTAAGGATTATGACTGCGAGATTCTATATCATCCGGGTAAGGCGAATGTAGTTGCTGATGCCTTGAGCAGGAAGAGTATGATAACTGCTATGATGATCAGGGAATGGGATTTGTTAGAGCAGTTCGCCGAACTTCGGATCAGAGTTGAAGAGGTAGAGACTGAATTGTTGGCTAGCTTGCGGATAGAGCCCAAGATCATGGATCAGATTAGAACTGGGCAGCGTAGTGATCAGAGGTTGATAGATATGGTTAGCCAAGCTGAACAGAGTTCGCAGTCGGATCTCACAGTCAGTGAGGATGGATTGTTGAGATTTAGAGGACGGATTTGTGTACCGGACAATGATACCCTGAAGAGACAGATACTGAGAGAATCCCACTGCTCGCGATACACCATGCACCCAGGGAGTACTAAGATGTACTGAGACTTGAGAAAGGTATACTGGTGGAGTGGTATGAAGCGAGACGTGGCAGAGTATGTGGCCAGGTGTTTAATATGCCAGCAAGTGAAAGCTGAGCATCGGAAGCCTAGAGGGTTACTACAGCCCTTACCTATACCTACATGGAAATGGGAGCATGTCACCATGGATTTTATTATGGGTTTACCGAGGACCCGAAGAGGTTGTGATGCGATATGGGTCATTGTGGATAGATTGACCAAGAGTGCCCACTTCCTTGCCATCAAGAGCACAGATACTGTGGATGCCTTAGCTGAGCTGTATGTCAGCGAGATAGCTAGATTACATGGGGCTCCAGTGAGTATTACTTCTGATAGAGATTCCCGATTTACTTCCAGATTTTGGACCCAGTTTCAGGAGTCCATGGGATCTCGATTGAGTTTTAGTACCGCCTATCATCCTCAGACAGATGGTTAGTCAGAGAGGACTATTCAGACCCTGGAGGATATGTTGAGGGCGTGTACGATGGATTTTAAGGGATCATGCGATGATCACCTGCCCCTAGTAGAGTTTGCGTACAATAACAGCTATCATGCAAGTATTGGAATGGCACCCTTTGAGGCTCTATATGGTAGGAGGTGTAGATCCCCTGTAGCTTGGGAAGAAGTTGGTGACAGAAAGATAAATGCTCCCGAGCTTGTTGAGCAAGCTGTACAGAGTGTGAAACTCATATGTGAGAGGCTACGGGCTGCACAGGGTAGACAGAAAAGCTACGCAGATGTACGTAGACGGCCACTCGAGTTTGATGTTGGTGATGCAGTATTTCTGAAAGTATCTCCGAGTAAGGGTATCGTGCGATTTGGGAAGAAAGGAAAATTGAGTCCTCGATACATAGGACCATTCGGGATTCTTGAGAGAGTGGGAGAGGTAGCCTACAGATTGGCATTACCTCCACAGATGTCCAAAATACACAACATCTTTCATGTGTCTATGTTGAGGAAGTACCACCCGGACCCTTCTCATGTTATAGAGTATGATGAGATGGACATACAGGAGGACATGAGCTATACTGAGGAACTCGTCCGGATTCTCGATAGAAAGGAGAAGGTACTGAGAACCAAGAGCATCCCATTAGTGAAAGTTCTGTGGAAACATCACTCAAGGGAAGAGGTAACGTGGGAACTAGAGAACCTCATGAAGGAGAAATACCCCCATCTCTTTGACTAGTTGAGTTGAATTTGGAGGACCAAATTCTTTTAAGTTGGGGAGGATGTGAGATCTGAGGATTTCAGACATATTTTAATTATGTAATATGAACTTGAAGTATAATTTATTGAGCTAAGTGAATTGGGGAAAGATAATTGGAGATTTATATGTTAAGTGTTTAAAATAAGTATGAAGCTATGAGGACAGATCGATCTGGGAGAAGGAGAGATCGATCTGGTGAGTTAAAAATGACAAGGAAGGAGGACTTTAAGGAGCAGATCGATCTCCAATGGAAGAGCATCGATCTCCTTATGATTCTGTTTGAGAGAAGATCGATCTCATGAGGAAGAGATCGATCTCCAAATATTTCTGTTTGGGAGAAGATCGATCTCCCCAAGGCGCAGATCGATCTCATAAAGCCATAAAGAGATCGATCTCACCCCTCGACAGATCGATCTCCTAGGCATAAATTGCCCCAAATCGTCCCCAAATTCAAATGCAGATCGATCTCATCAAGAGCCAGATCGATCTCCTACCCTCAGTCTATATAAGGAATCCCTGCTTTCTCTTGTAATTTCACTTTCTCTCTCTTCCAACCCCCATTTTCACTGAGCCCTAGCTTTCTCACTCATCCAAAGCACTCATTTCCGTCTAAATCAGAAGTTGTGGCAAGAAGGAAAGTTGTTCCTCACCCAAGGGAAAACAACATACTTGGAAATAGAAAGACGGATCGAATCGAGGCAAGAGATAAGCTCTCCACAAGTTTTGGGTAATTTCTAAGCTTCGATCCTTATATTTGAGATGATTTTGGTGATGATAGTTGTTGGCATTGTGTTGAAATAGCTGAAAAATGATTAGGGATTGATGAAATTACAATGTAGTTGGAGTGATGATGATATTTAGCAACTTTGGTAAATTTAGGAATTTTGAGCTATAAATGGAGATTTAGACAATGTGGTGTATTAGCATAGATATTGTGGCATAAGAAATATAGAATGTTGAGGTGTTGGGAGCGAGATTGTGGTTTGTGATGGAGTTATGAGAATTGAGAAATTTGAGGTGTTATGAGCAACTATGCTCGATTTTGAGAATTGAGGTTAATGTGATAATGAGTATTGATGTTTTAACATCGTTGGACAGCTCGGGAGTTCCAGAGTGGAATGCGATGATAGTCCGTGATACGGGGGAAACGATTGCACTATACGATGTGCAAAGAGGTAAGGGAAAACTAAACCATTTGTGTATGTGTTTTGATGAATTGTTGTAGCATGAACCATGATTTGAGAATACAAACATGTTTGGTGTTGTGTTGTGATATAATTGCACACGGTTTTTATAGCCGGTTGGAGCCCATTATTTTATGAGTTTATAAGCTGAGTGTGAAATTGCTTTATAAACCTTTGAGTTAGCGTGAAAAGTAAATTGGGCTCTACGTTAAGGCGATATTGAGATTTGAGAAAATGTATGCATGTTTTGCCGGTTGGAACTCGGTTTTAATATGTTTTGTGTTGAGTACACAAATGTTTTAAATGAGTTTTACGAGAGAAAACCATTATGAGTTCTACGTGAAGGCATAACGTTTTATAAGATAATGGCTAATGATTGAGACTTGGGCGTGTCATGTTGAATACACATCGGGCCTTGCTCTGGTAGCATGTAAGACCGATATAGTGGGATGCCTGGGAACCGACCCAGGGACCACAGGCCTTGTTCTGGTAACATGTAAGTCCGATTATTCCTCTGCTTTGGTAGCGTTGGGAGGCCTTGCTCTGGTAGCATGTAAGTCCGATATTCCTCCATTTTGGTAACGAGAGATGCCTCCGTTTTGGTAACGTGAGATGACCCCCATTCTAGTAACGCTGGGTGGCCTTGCTTTGGTAGCATGTAAGACCGAGAGAGTGGGCCGCCTGGGAACCGACCCAGGGACCACATGATAGTGTGCATGAGGCGAGGTATTGCTCTGATAGCATGTAAGGCCGGGCCTTGTTCTGGTAACATATAAGTCTAATATACCATGCATACGACCATATTGTCGACGTTCCCTCTATACGAGGATGCCTGGGATGCGTATCCAGAGGAGATTACATATTTGATGTGCCATGACGAGTTTTAATTAAGTTTTATTGCCTAGTCTCATTTTATACATGGGTTGTGTTTTGTGACCTTGTCACGTGTTATTTACTGAGGTGATTTTTATCACGTATTTTGAGAACAGCCATTATCGCATATATTTACACATGCTTGTGAGTGCTCGATATTGAGCCTTTTTACCTTCATGTTTTCACATGATTTATGAGTTATGAGATGATGATGTTTTGAGAACTTTCGTGCTATGATTTCAAATGAGCTTCATAAACAAATACATATTTGTGATGTGTAATATGGTTTATATAACTGAGTTCCCTTACCCCCCTTACTGAGCGATTTGGAAGCTCACCCTGTTTTCTCTTCCCCCAGATCGCTTCAAGTGAAGTGAGTTCCCTGCGGCATACGGGTTAGAGGCTAGTGGAGGACTTGAGCTCCAGGCCGTATTTTATGTATTGAGGTAGATATTTAATATTCATGTATCCAGACTAGAGTTATATTTATAGACACTTATTGTACAATGATGTACGGGATGTATTAGGATTAATTAACTTGGAATCGAGTAATATTATGATGAGATCCTGAGGCATGATAATTATGATGATGTATGACACTGCACAGGAATGCACCCTTAATTGTGAATTAATGAGTAAAAAGTTTTAAATTAGCCCTATTTTTCGCGCTTCTGGGGCATCACAGGTCGGGTAGTTCCTCTCATGATCCTTCAGCTGTCTGGATCCATAAGCGACTACCTTTTTGTCCTGCATTAATACATAGCCCAGTTCTTGTTAAGAAGCATCCGTGTAAACAGAAAAACCTCCTGAGCTGGTAGGAATGGTGAGAATCGAAGCAGAGGTCAATCGACGCTTCAACTCCTGAAAACTTTCCTCGCATTTGTCGTCCCACTCAAATGCAACACTCTTCCGAGTGAGACGTGTCAACGGAGCAGCCAATCTCGAAAACCCCTCCACAAACCGTCTATAATATCCAGCTAAACCCAGAAAACTCTTGATCTCCGTAACTGTCTGAGGCCTCTGCCACTGTACTACTGCCTCAATCTTGGATGGGTCCACTGATACACCATCCCTCGACACAATATGTCCCAAAAAGGAGATCTGCTCAAGCCAAAAGTCACACTTACTGAGTTTAGCATACAATCGCTTCTCACAGAGGGTCTGCAATACAATCCTCAGGTGCTGCTCATGCTCCTCTCTAGACCTCGAATAAACCAGTATGTCATCGATGAAGATAATCACAAATTGATCCAAATAAGGCCGAAACACCTCATTCATCAATGTCATAAAAGCTGCGGGAGCGTTCGTTAACCCGAGTGGCATAACCATGAACTCAAAATGACCATAACGGGTGCGAAAAGCTGTCTTGGGTACGTTTCCATCCCGAACTCTCAATTGATGGTACCCGACCTCAGATTAATCTTGGAAAAGACCTGTGCTCCCCGTAACTGATCCAGTAAATCATCAATCCTCGGAAGGGGATACTTATTCTTGATGGTAGCCTTGTTCAATAATCGATAGTCGATACACAACTGAAGGCTTCCATCCTTCTTCCTAACAAACAGAACCGGTGCTCCCCATGGTGACACACTCGGTCTGATGAACCCCTTCTCTAACAGTTCCTGTAACTGTTTCCTCAACTCCTCTAACTCAACTGGAGCCATCCTGTACGGTGGTCTAGATATCGGTTTTGTACCGGGTGTCATACCACGTACGCAATATAACCTTCACAACATTATTCACCAAATTAGTACGTCATTCATTCATACTCTTATAAAATTCTCATTCTCATTTACTTCAAGGAAATTGCACAATACATTTTTCTGGAGTATGAAACGTGACTGTCCTGGCAAAACAATCTAAAACAGCTCAATGAGCAGCCAACCAATCCATTCCTAGGATTACATCAAAATCTCTCATATGCATCAAGATTAGATTGGCTGTCATCACTCTACCACCTAATTTCAGCTCACAATCCCTCAATACATACTCCACTAATTGGCTAGTGTTCATGGGTGTCATTATAGCTAGCTTTCTACTCAGAGGGGTAGGTTTCACATAATTATACAATTTAAATGCAAACAACGGTGATACAAATGAATGTGTAGAACCAGGATCTATTAACACATATGCTTCTAAATCATGGATCAGAATAGTACCTTTCACCACATTTGATGACCGATCCGCTGTATCCTGGTCAAGAGCATGCACTCGCCCTGTACCAACCGCTTGCTTCCCCTTCTCTGCCGCTGTCGCTTTCCTCCGCGGCACAGATGTATCAATAGAAGCCCTCTCTGAACCCTTGCCCTTCTGAGGGGCACTCTCAACTATCTCAGGACAATCTCTGCTCACATGCCCGGGCTTCCCGCATCTATAGCATACCATTGTAGGACCGAAGCAGGGTCTATCACCATGATATCTACCACACCTACCGCATCTCTCAGTCGTAGGTCGTGGCCCACCTATCACAATACCTTTCTGCGGAGTAGAAGAAATGGCCGGATAAACTGGAGGTCTAGCTGGCCTCTCCCGAATCTCCTCTATCCTCGACCTCTTCCTAATCAACTGTCTGCCCCCTCTATAACCAGACCCTCTATCTCCCACTAGTCTCTTCCCCTCTCTATGTCTACTGCCAGTCTTCCCGAACTCTGAGGCAGTCCTCTCAAAATCCTGCTCAATCAGCTGCGCCCTACTCACTGCCTCCTCGTAAGTCGGAATAGCCAAAGGGACCAATATGGATCTGATCGCTGGCCTCAATCTATCAATGAATCTCCGGACCTTCTTAGTCTCACTGCCTATAGTGTCCGGATCATACCTGCCCAGGGAGATGAACCTCGTCTCATACTCGTCTACCGATCGACTCCCTTGGGTCAAGTTCAAAAACTCAGACTGCAGCCTTCGCTGCGCTGTATCTGGGACATACTGCCTCTGAAAGGCCTCCAAAAATATCTCCCAGCTAATCACAGTATGTCTAGCTCTGAGAATCTGCCTGGTGGACTTCCACCAATGCTCTACCGATCCCCTAAACATAAAAGCAGCGAATGCAACCATCTCTGTAGGGGTACACTCGAAGAACCCGTATAGCTTCTCCATCTGGCTCAACCAATCCTCAGCTACCACTGGGTCCTTTACCCCGCTAAATGCCGGCGGTCCGAACTTCTGGAACTGTCGCAGTCTGTCCATATCATAACTATAACCCCAATCTCTAATACTCTGGTGTGGGGCAACAGGAGAATCCATGTCCTGAACTGGTGGGGGTGTAGGAGTCTCTGTTTCCTGAACTGGTTGAGCAGGCGCATCAGGAGCAGCTGCCTGTCTAGCATCACCCTGTACACCTCTACCTCCCTGTACTGACTGTGAAACCAACTCCATAAGCATCTCGAGGCTCCGCTCTATCCTAGCGAAACATGCCTTAATCGCCTCAGCAGATCTCTCTGCAGTACCCTGCTCTGTAGTATCTCTCTTTGTAGGACCCTGTGGGGCATGCTCCACCCCGGTCTCTACCTCAGCCTCCTCCTGAGTATCATGAGGTAACTCGACACGTCTATCAGTCGCAGGCCTACCTCTACGGCCTCTGCCTCGTGCCCGACCTCCTCTACCACGATGAGTAACAAGCATCTTGCCTATAGTCCTGCATTCACAACCATTTCTTAATTAAAACCCATCTCAATATACACGATTGTATCTAACCAAGCACAGTAACACAGGGATTTAATTTCCTAATATTGACACTGACATACATCAGACCAATTCAGCTCTGATACCACCTTTATTGTCATGACCCAAAACTTCTCGAAATTCCGAGTAAATTTTTTTTTCCGTTTTATTATTTCATACTTACCTCAGATCATGACCAACCATAACCAATAATTGGGCTGTATGTCAGTGCCCATATCATATCCATACATTCACAATTAGTGCACAAATTAATTTAAATATAAGTTCATATATTCTGCACTAAACTTTTTTTTTCCATTTCATTACATATTTATACCCACTCTATACATCCCAGTGTCATACAAAATATAATACTGTGCTCATGTTATTTAGATACAAGAAACATATGTAATCGTGTATATACCTCAAAAGATAGGCAGCGGCGGACAACTAGAATGCCGTACCCAGTCGCCTCTCAATCTACTGGAAGAAGCCTGTGTGAGAAAATGAAAGGGGTGAGCACATCAAGCTCAGTAAGGTAATTCTACGAACAAGTAGATAACAATACAACCTACATGAACGTAGTGCCATGCATAAACCACCCCTTCTCCACACATTTCCAAAACAGATGCTATGTTATGATGTCATGTAAAATAACACACATGTAATCCCAAAAAGCATGAAAACTTAACATGCATATCTTTCAAATCATTTATTTCTCGTTAAAATTTCGTAATAAGATCAGGACTCAACCCTTCCCTCGGGTAGCCCTGACTCACACAAAATCCATAAAATTGTGTTTCTCGAAAACATCAATATCAAAAAACGTAAATATATGGGATACGAGACTAAGCAATATCTGTATATCGGTAATAACCAGGACTATGGCCATGTGTCCTCAGGAGTCCCTCTGCTACACGGATTCTAGTGTGCGGGATCTCACTATGATCGGGAACCGCCTGGGAGGTGGGTCACTCCATCTCGTCGGTCTTATCTGACCCTCCGCATCCATAGATGCCACATGTATCCGAAGATACCACGCATCCGAAGATGCCACACGTATCCGAAGATACCACGCATCCGAAGATGCCACACGTATCTGATGATACCACGCATCCGGAGATGCCATACGTATCCGAAGATACCACGCATCCGGAGATGCCACACGTATCCGAAGATACCATGCATCCGAAGATGCCACACGTATCCGAAGATACCACGCATCCGAAGATGCCACACGGTACAGCATACTCCATGCTACTTGCACGGTACAACGTACTCCGTGGACCCATATCATATCTGTATACTCATGCCATGTCTCCAAATGCACGTGCGAGCCTATTTAATCGGTGTGACACACAGTCACCCGCTGCTCCAAACACGGCTCATCGTATGATCTTAGAAAAATAGTGCGAGCGGTGCTCCAGCACTCTCATAAAATCAAGTAAAACTAGTGCGAGCTAAGCTCTAGCACTCTGTCACGAAAATCATATATATAAAAATATGGTGCGAGCTAGACTCCAGCACCGTGTCATGAAAATCATGTAAACCTCTAGTGCGAGCTTTCGCTCCAGCACTAATGAAAGCATTGCACAAATCAAAACTCGTGCGAGCTGAGCTCTAGCACGTCACATTTCTGAAAAGTCACTTAGGCGGCTACATTTCTCAAATCGATTTCAACGAAAATCAACACTTGTTGAAGATATGAAATGTTGTGCAATTTCATTTAAAAGTTAGCCGACCTACTCATGCATGTACCAAAATACTTCAAAAATGAGCAGGAACCCTTTGTTCTTGTTCCTTACACTTTTTCCTAAAATTTGGAATTTTACCCTTGACGAGGGTATTTTGGTAATTTACCCATCCGGGGCCCTAAAATTTTTATCTCAAATCTAGACCCATCGTACAATTTAAAAGACTGTAAATGGCGTCGAAAATTCGTAAAGCTATCTCTAGCAATTCGTAAAATTCCCTTACCTGGAATCGCGCGCAGACTTAACCTGTCTCGATGATGCCGAACCTCTCGTCCCAAATGCGCGCCAACCAAATGTACATAACTACTTATAACCACACAGTTGAGGTCAATTCAATTATCTTGATCAGTATATCGCATTTACTGACCAACTTTTAAAGTATTGGGCCCTATCTACCTTATTGGGTCTCGGCCCATTTATAATTATTAATTCCCTTCTTCGGGCATACTGAGCTCATGCAGCTTACCAATAATTATCGGGCTTCGTTCCAACTCATTGGATAGCCCGTATGCCATTTATGGCAATTATATTACAACTCCGAAAAATATTCCTTTCTATGCGACATTAATCCATAATTTCGTAAAATAATTCACACTCTGTATTTAAAGAACTCATATTGCTGAAATTAAAATGTACTTACCCGATACGATGCGGGGTACAAAAATCAGAGCTAAATCGGCTCTCGTTCGGTCTCTGTCAAAAAGCTACACAATTAGGTAAATCCGAATTATTTTCCATTAAATAAAATATTAAATAAATTTCTGGAATCTACCAGTGGGTCAATCTCAACCCTCGGTCAACTTACCCGAATCTCGAGTCGTCCCTGGTAAATTTCTTTCCTTTTTTCCTTTTTCCTTTCTTTTCTTTTCTTTTCTTTTCTTTTCTTTTCCTCTCCTCTTTCCTTCCTTTTCCCTCATTTTCCTTCCCTTTCCTTCCGGCCAAACAGTGCCGTTTCTGCCACTTTGCCATCGTCGACATTTTCGGTGATCTTGCCGGCTAATACCAGTCTCAAAAGAACTGGCTCCTCCCTCTGAAGACGTCGGTGGCTTCCGTTCAAGCCCAGTCAAGGTGGTTCGCCGGGAATCAGCCCGTTTCCTCTCGACTTTTCCCTCGTTCCGATCGGCGTCCTCCAGCCACTACACGACGCGTTTCTGGTGTCCTGAAGGTCGCCGGTCTCTCCTCTTGCACCTCGGCTGCTCGTCGGCGGTCAAGGGTCGCCGGTGCTCCCTCGATGGTTTCGGGTTGCCTCACGATTTCCTTCTGTTTTCTGCGGGTTTATCCCGATTTTTTTCAGAGTTCTCCTCTTTTTTTATTATTATTATTATTTATAAATTATCTTATTATCATACTATTCATTAAAATATTCCACAATATTCCAAAATATCTACAACTTATATTATTTTATTCTAATTTAATTTATTTAATTTAAATTTAATTTATTAAATACATTTTCCTCCATTTTTCGATATTATTCCTTCGTATTTTCGAAATATTGTTCCGGGTAACTTTTCGGTATTTTTTTAAAAATTCCAGATCTTGATCAATTGGACTCGGATTTGTATAATTTCCTCTTTATTGATCAAGATATCCTAAATCCTTATTTTTAATTAAAATTTTCCTATCGCATTAATATCGGGTTTTGGTATTTTGACCTTTTTACCCCTGCACTTGTTTCGGAACCAGTTTAACCTGACTTTCCTTCATACATCCACCATCTTTTCTTATTTTAATTTCGTATTTTTGGTTAACTTCATTTTAATCATTTTCGTTTGACCTGTGGCCATTTCGGTTCGTATTTGATTACTTCCGGCGTTCACCGATATTCCATTTTATTCTTCTTTACAAATTTAATTCAGTCAATGCTCTTCTTATGATTCGATGAATATATGGAAGTGTACATCACATGAATCATAAGGAATATAGCAACAAATACATACAAAGTGGGTCTTACAACACGGATCCCGATGTGTGGGGCATCACAATTGTAACGGGAGGTGGGGTCAAATCCTACCTACCAGAATATCAAGTCACATCAGCTAGTCGTCAAGACTACGCGGTACAGCGTACTCCGTGTTACATACATGGTACAGAGTACTCCGTGTGACATACACGGTACAACGTACTCCGTTAACCCATATCATAGTCTAGGGGTACCTGTCATAGGTCTTATCTACCCCATAATATGTCGATAACCAACCCATGTCTCAAGGTACACGTGCGAGCATATCAACTATCTGTGACACATAGTTTATAGGAAGCTCCAGCACGGCTCTGTGCATATTCATGATATCTGAAAACCTCGTGTGAACGAAGCTCCAGCACAGTTTCATAAAAATCAGTAAAATCTGCGTACAAGTAGCACTCCAGTACTACTTTAAAAGAGTTATAAATCCATATAAAATCACATGCAAGCAAGCTCCAACACCGTTTATGCATAAAATCCATCAAAGCCTCGTGCGAGTAATGCTTCAACACGACATCATGAATAAATCATTCAAAACTTTGTTCGAGCAATGCTCCAGTACGAATGAATGCTCAAGTAAATTAAAACTTCGTGCGAGCAACGCTCCAACACGGTTTCATGGATAAATAAATCAAATCTCGTGCGAGTTACACTCTAGCACGACTTTTATGCAATTACATCAATTAAATCACGTACGAGCGAGGCTTCAGTACGACTTTTATGCAATTAGCATATCAAAATAGAATGCGAGATACGCTCCAGCACCTCTCATGCATGTTAAATCATTAAAATCAGTGCGAGCAACCGCTCTAGCACATTTCATGCATATAATGTCACAAAAATTCATGAGAACAACCGCTCCAGCACATTTTATGCACACTCACAAACTCAAATACAGTGCGAGCAAGGCTCTAGCACCATCTGTTTCTATGTAAACTTGATAGTTGGCCTATTTTCCAAAGAAATTTCATTTAAATCTAAATAACACTTACATAATGTTATCTTGTGAAATTTATGCAAATACTGGCCAATCTACCAATTTTCTTTGCTAAAAAGTCACGAAAATTCATCAAATCATGCATGTCATGCTTTCACCATCCTTAGGTGAATTTCTCTCAGTAGAGGTAAATAGTCTTTTACCTATCCTGGGTCCTTAAAATTTATAATCCATTTCTAGGACCTTTATACATTTCCAGTGTATACAAAAAGCTATTAAAAATACGCATAGCTACCTCTGGCTACTCGTGAAATTCCCTTACCTCACTTAAGTTTGTACAATCTGACTTTTTCCAACAATGTCGCGTCACGCTGTTCGATCTGCTCCCAATCAAATCTCCAGACATACGTATAATTATTTATCAGGTCAAAAATCATACAATTAACTGTATTTCATAATTTCTGAGCTTAATTCAAAGTATTGGACTTGTTTTAGGTTTTTAGATAACTCGTACTATCATTCATGACAATCAATTTCAAAATTCAAAAAATAATTCATTTTATACGAAAATTTATCCGTAACTTATAAGGTAAATTCCTAATGCGCATCATTACATAAATTGTCATAAATAAGATTTACTTACTCGAGATTTTACGTGGGTACGAAATGCGAGGCTCGATCAAGCTCACGTTCGTTGTCTATCGTCGAGCTACACAAGTATATATTCAACTCGGGTCAATTTCGATCAAATATAAATTTAAATAAATTCATCAAAAATTAAATCGATCAATTTTGATCGCTTACAGGCTTACCCGTAGTCTGGTGTATCATCGAATTCTTTTTCCCATTCTTTTTTTCTCTTTTTCTTCCATTTTTCCCTTTCTTCCTTGGCTGAAGCGGTCCTGTCCGGTTCAACACAATTTCACTTCACTAAATCGGTCTCTACCGGTTCAGTCGTTCCTTCGTCGTCCGCGACATTTTCGGCCGGTTCCCGGCTCTCGCTTGCCACCGCGTGGCTCGTGTCTGGCTGGGGAACCTTCAGCTAGCCTTGGATCACACTAAACGTCGTTCAGGCTGTCGAATTTTTCCCTTCTCTCATGGGTAACCGCCCTCTCCGATCTGCCAATTTCGGCGGTGTCGACGCACGTGCTGGCGGCTGGTGGCTCTCACGTGGTCGGGCTTCCTTCGTCTGTCCTTCTCTCAGGTCGATGGTTTGTCGGAGCGGGGTCTCCCTTGGTTGTCTTCATTCTTTCGATTTTTCTTTCCCGTTTCGCGTTTTTTGCGATTCTGCTGTTTTTTTTCAATTTCCTATTTCTCTTTATATATATATAATACATTATATTATTATTATTTTAATAGAATATAATATAGTATTTATACAAAAATCATCTACACCAATATATGAATATATTTAGTTAATTAAATATATATTTATCTTATTTTATTATTATTTTTTTGGAGTATTATTCCTACATTTTCGAGATAATTTCCCTGAGTGAAAATTTCGGTTAATTCCAATAAATTCATATCTTGATCAATTTAACCTGAAATTTAATTATTTCTCCTTTGTTGATCAAGATTCCCTGAATCCATGTTTACAGTGTCAATTTCTTATCGAATTGACATCGAATTTTAGGTCTTTTGACCGTTTTACCCTTCAACGTGTTTGAGACCAAATCAACACAACTTCCCTTCACGAACCTTTTCTCATTTTGTGTTTTAAATTCTTATCTCCAATCCGAATGGTCCGAATCCCATTCGTTTAATATGTGGCCATTTCAATCTCTATTTGATCTTTAAATGCATTCGAAAATTTTTATTCATTCCATTTCCATTTTTCATTCACGTAAAACTCTTCTTATGATTCAATTTACATATAACCATGTTTACATCACGTGAATCATAACGGAATATGATAAAAATTCGGGTTTTACATAATCTCCCCCACTTAAGAAATTTGGTTCTCCAAATTAGAACCAAGTTAAATGGGTCCATAAACAACTTCCGGTACGTCTATCGCATCATACTCTTTAAATCCCGTGTGCCTTTTTTTTAGAGTGTAATACTACCAAAGGACTTTGACTAGGGAGATCATCTTAAACCTCAACACTTTCTCCTTTCGTCTAATACCCGAATCGACTTTTCAACAGACGACCTACTCTCTTTGAGCTTCAACAGTCTTCGTCTCTTGTCTGCATAGCTTTTCTGTCTACTCTGAGGTGTTCTTAATCTCTCACACATTAACTGAACATCCTCAGAGGATTGTCTTACCAAATCGGGAGCAATTATCTGTCAATCACCCACTTCTTCCCATCCAATCGGGGAATAACTCCTACAGCCATACAATGCCTCATATAATGTCATCCCGATACTCAAGTGATAACTATCGTTATAGGCAATTTAGCAAATGGAAAGTGATCATTCCGGGAGCTTCTAACATCAATTGCACATGCTCTCTACATATCCTCCCAAACGTGTACAGTCCTCTCTGACTGACCATCTATCTGAGGACGAAAAGCTATGCTAACACTTAATCGGGTTTCCATAGTTCCTGAAAAATGTTCCCAAAAGTTGAAAGTGAAGCGGGAATCCCTATCTGGTACCATGCTCCCTGGAACGCTACATAATGTTCCACAATCTTCCTTACCCATAAATCCACCCACGCATTCAGAGTATCTAGTGATTTCATAACCAGAAGGTGAGTAGACTTAGTCAATCTATCGACCATCACCTAAATAGCCTTGTGATTCTTACGGGTCCTCTGTAACCCATTACAGAATCCATAGTAACTTGCTTATTTTTTCGTGTCGATATAGGTAGAGGCTGCAATAACCCTGCAGACTTCTGATACTCTACCTTACTCTACTGACATACAAGACACTTCGCTAAAACTCTACGATGTCTCTATCATGCTTGACTACCAATACTCTTTTCGAAGATTCTTATATATATTATTACTCCTCAGATGCACTATATACCCCGAAGAGTGAGCTTCTAGTAATAACAATCTCAGCAATTGTGGTCTTTGGGAGCCCTTATTCTGCCCCTGAACCTTAATATGTCATCATTACTCACTGTGAACCCTGTCACTGTACCCATCTAAATCTGACTCACACTATCGACACCCTGCTGATCATCACGCTAAGCCTGTCAAATCCGGCTACTCTGTCATGACCCTCTATACCAATCCGTGACCTTTACCTTACAACTTACCACTTACTGTTAGGCTGTGAGTCAACATCAAATCCACATCTCATATAAATTCATTTAATTTAAATAGAATAGAAATTGGACTTTTATAAATATACAGAAGCGTTTACATCAGTTTCTATTAACTATACATCCCTTCCACACAAAATATCACTAGACTGTGCATTAATTTACAGGATACAAAATTTTTCTTTTCATCACAAGTGTATACCTCTCTATACTGTTGGAAAACTGGAGAACACCTTAGCAGGGATGACTGCAGTACTCACAACTGCGTAGTATCTGTGGAGGAGGAAATAAGGGGGTGAGCATAACACGTTCAGTAAGGAAAATGTGCAAGCAGGTAGATAACTAGACTATCTACATGCTAAAATACAAATATGTTCATTTTTTTATAAAACAATATGCATGTTCGTTAAAACAACTTCCATCAATGCGAAATCATTAATTCACTAGATGGGTATATGCATATTCACACAGTAGCACATAGCTTTTCACAGCATAATCTATTCACATAGTTGATATATAGAAAATGCTTTACTTAAAACCACAAAGGTTCATTTCGAAATCACTTTGCACACAACAAGTTAATGTTCATATGAGACATAATCGTGGGTTATCACATTCCCTAGACATACAGCAAGGGAAGATATCTATCACCTTACACAATAGTGACAATATCATATATTACATATCCCCAGAAACACAACAAGGGAAGATATCTGTCACCCCACATAGTAGTGACAATATCATATCACAGAGATATAGAAGACTTATGGCCATAGTCGGATTCCAGGCTACACTGATCAGGTGTGCGAGAACCCTACGCTTAGGGAGGCGGATCAACCATCTCGTCAGCTCAACTCAATTCACGGCACATCGTACCACATGGCTAACGCTCACGGTACATCGTGCTCTCGTGGATCCTAATCACCCATTTCCATTGTCTCAAAATCACATGCGAGCAGGTCAGTGCCTGTAAGACCCGATTTTATTGTAAGAGCAAAAGGGAATGAATAGAAATTTACGAGTGCATTTAAAAATGCAAAAGGACTGAAATGAAATTCCCGAACACGTTAAAGGGCAAAATGGTCAAAAGATCAAAAGTCGATATAAATTCGATGAGAAAAAAATTATTAAAAATAATGGATTGAGAAATCTTGGTCAATAAAGGTGAAATAAATTTATTATAGGTTAAATTGATCAAGATATCAATTTATTGGAATTAATCGAGATTAATCAGATTTTTTACCTTGGAAAAATTATCCCGAAAATAATCGAAAAATATACCGAAAAGTCGAAATAATACTGATAAATTCAATTAGGGATTAATTGAATAAATTAATAATTTTTTTAGATATTTTTGACAAAATAATAGTATTAATGATTAAAAATAAAATTATAAATAAAAAGAAGAAGAATTGAAAAAAAAGGAATCAGAAATGGAAAATCTGGGAGAGAGAAGGGAGAGAGAAACGAAAAAAAAACGAAGCCAAAACGAAAGCTGAAGACCGGACTGACGGCACCGGCGGCCCAGGCGAAGGAGACCTATGCGCCAGCAAGCCACCACCGGCACCATGGAGGCACGAACGGCGGCGATAGGTGGCGAAACGGAGAGAAATCGAGGGCCGAGAGAAGAGAAGGTGATTCCCGATGATCGGCGACGATTCGACACCAACCGACCACAGCCGAACGTCCCTGAGGCGCAGACGAGCCGATTGGTGGCGGCCACGACCGGTGAAACTGTCGGCAAACGTCAGAAACGGTGGAAAGAGGAAATGGGTACCGACGGTGGAGAGAACAGGCCGGACCAGTGACTTTCCGACGGCCTTGGACGAAATCGAGGGCAGATTCGTGCTGCGGACAGCCCAGACGAGCCACTGGCAGCGGAAGCCGATGGAGAACCGGCTGGTAAGGCACTGAACCGACCGAATCGGGGTGAACCGACGGTCCAAACCGGGTCTGAACCGGACCGAACCGGTTCAGCTAATGAGGAAAGAGGAAAAAAGGAGAAAAAAGGAAAAAAAAAAGAAAAAAGAGGAAAAATTGAGGAAAAAATTTTGACGATGTAATCGAGCTATGGGTAAGTCAGTAGCGGTCGAAATTGACCGATTTAAATTTTGGTATATTTTATTTAATTAATTTTCGACTAGAAATTTACCCGAAAATTTATGAAATTGTGTAGCTCGACAATTGACGTCAAACAAGAGCTCAGGACAGACTCGATTTGCGTACTAGCATGGAATCTCGAGTAAGTAACCCTTATTTACGACAATTTACATCGTTATACGTGCTTCAGATTTAATTATCGCATAAAATAAATTAAATTATGAAAATTTAGATAAATTATCGTAAATAATAAATTGAGCTATTCGAGAGTTAGAACGAGGCCCAAGAAATTATTGGTGGGCCCAATGAGCCCAATAGGCCTCGATAATGTGGAAATTAAGTGAAAAACGAGCTTAAGGTCGATTAAGGCCCATTAAAGTGCAATCGGGTCCAATAGGGGTAAATGGGCCCAATGATTTAAATTAAGCCCAGAAAATAGGAAATACAATTAAATTGTAGGATATCTGACCTGAGGAATATTTATACGCAGTTTCGGACATTGGATTGGGAGTAAATCGGACTGCGTGACGAGATAGCAGTGGAAAAAGGAAAGGTCAGACTCTACAGAAAAATAAGGTAAGAGAATTCTATGGACTGCTAGAGGTAACTTTATGAAATTTCAAAGTCATATGCAGTCTTTTAAATTATCTGAAGGGTCTAGAAGTAAGTTAAAAATTGTAGCGCCCCGAATGGGAAAATTACCAAAATACCTTTGTTAAGGGTAAAATTTTCAATTTTAGGAAAAATTGGGAGGAGCAAGAACAAGAGGTTCCTGCTCGTTCTGGAGATGTTTTGACGCATGCATGAGTAGGCTGGCTAACCTTGAAAGAAAAATGCACAGCATTGCATATTTTCAACGAGGAAATTGTTTTGAAAATTGTTTTGAGGAAACAGAGCCGCCTACGTGTTTTTATTGACATGTGACGTGCTAGAGCTTAGCTTGCACGATATTTTGATTTGGGTGATGCATGCATTAGTGCTGGAGCAAGAGCTTGCACTAGAGTTTTACATGCATTGGTGCTGGAGTCCAACTCGCACCAGATTTATATATATATATATGATTTTCGTGACAGGGTGCTAGAGTCTAACTTGCACCAGCTTTTCCACATGATTTGATGAGAGTGCTAGAGCTTAGCTCGCACTAGTTTTACTTGAATTGACGAGAGTGTTGGAGCATCGCTCGCACCCCCCACTGATTTTTATGAGAACATGCGATGAGCCGTGCTTGGAGCATCGGGTAGACTGTGTGTCACCGACTAAATAGGCTCGCACGTGCGTTTTGAGACATAACATGAGTATAGAGATATGATATGGGTCCACGGAGTACGATGTACCGTGCAAGTAGCATGGAGTATGATGTACCGTGTGGCATCTTCGGATGCGTGGGATCAGATAAGACCGACGAGATGGACTGACCCACCTCCCGGGCGGTTCCCGATCGTGGTGAGACCCCGCACACTAGGATCCGTGTAGGCAGAGGGACTCCCGAGGACACATGGCAATAGTCCTGGTTATTACCGTTATACAGATGCTGCCTAGTCTCGCATGCTGATGATTTTGACGAGATTGAAACTAGTTTTAAACTAAATTTGCATGATGTTATTTCCATGCTTTTTAAACCCATGTGTGATGTAAACTGACTTTCATGGTTTTGTGTGAGTCAGGACCACCCGAGGGATGGGTTGAGTCCTGGATTTGTTGTGAAATTTTAAATGAGAAAGAAATGATTTGAAATAGTTGCATGTTGAATTTTCTATGCAAACTTGTTTTACATGCCATCATGAATCATAGCATCAGTTTTGAAATGTGTGGAGAAAAGGTGGTTTATGCATGGCACCACGTTCATGTAGGTAGTATGGTTATCTACTTGTTCATAGGATTGCTTTACTGAGCTTGATGTGCTCACCCCTTTCATTTTCTCACATAGATAATCTCCAGTAGATGTTGAGGTGACTGAGTACTGCATTTCGGATATCTGTTACTGCCCATCATTTAAGGTATATACACTTATATATATTGTATCTAAATAAGCAGAGCACAGTAACATGTTTGTAAGTGACTTTAGGGGATGTATAAATATTGTAAACACTTATAGATGACTGAGAAAGAATTAAGTTATATGGTAAATGAATGGTGGGACTGGCATTGACGCACAGCCCAATTGTTAGTGAAGTGTGGTCACGATCAGAGGACAGGTAAGCACGAAAGAAAATAACAAAACGCAAAAATTTACTCTGATTTTTGGGTAGTTTTGGGTCGTGACAGTGCCAGACACACAGCAGTACATGACGGCTCAAGCACGATTTTGTACTCATTACATCACATTCACAAACCTCTTGTGAGCAGGTCAATGCAAGACACGCAACAATATATGACGGCTCTAACACGGTTTCACTCACACATAACACAATTATGAAAACCTCGTGCGAGTAACTCAGCGTAAGACACATAACATGCCTGAGGCATCTAGCCCGGTATAATAGGAATTCACATGTGAGCATAGTCAGAACAAGACACACAGTAATACTCAAGGCTCTAGTATGATTCCTAAAATCTAGTGCGAGCATCTCGAGTGGAACACACAGCATCACCCGAGGCATCAAGCACTCTTTTGTTTTTCTCAAAAATCCCTTTGAAAAATTGTGTGCGAGCAGGGCTGGTCAATCTATCGTTGCCTCTTATGCTCTAGCATGATTTCACACAGAAAAGAAATAGAAAAGGCTCCATGTATAGTCATGGGTGAGAGGGCAATCTCCCTTCAATCACTCTCTAAAAGCATTTCATGCATATTATCAAAATCGAGAGCCATTCTAATATCGTTCTTTCTCAAACCGTTTGCAAAAACCTCTTTTCACAACAATCATAGGAGCCATGCAAATTCATACTATCGACATATTATCATACGTAGTTTTCTATCTAGCCATATCAATATTTATGTATTTATCGCATACATGTGCATTCAACAGGCAAGAAAACATACGTATAGCTATCTCTATAGCTTACATAAGTCCCTTACCTCGAATCACGCTTGAATCGTTTCCCTTGATTCCAATAACTTGTGATCCGATCTTGTCAACTCCGTCTTTATCTCCATGAGCTACAATGATTCACAACTCTCATCAGTATATTCTCATATACTTCATTTTTCTAGCATGATATTCAAATCCATGCATTTTAGGCCATTTACATCAATTTGACCTCATTATATCATTATGGGACCTTATTCTTCCTTAAGTCCATTTCACTTGTTTTATTTGTTTCTTGGGAATCCATTAGACTCCTCGATTCCATTGATTCCATATTGAATCGACATTTAGCTCCCAATGCCATTAGTTCATCATTTCATTTTATTGAGGCATTTCATCAAACACATCATATACTAAATTTCCACCATTATCCATTCTAGCTTATGGATTTTAGCAAACCATTTTACTAGCATCTATACATGCTTAATAACATCTATGCATGCTCAAATCATCCTCAAATCCATGCCTACTCAACAAATTCTCATTTTCGCACATTTAACCATTTTATAGGTCATGGAGAGTTTAACATGTTCTAAGATGTTTCAATCATAAATCTATATACCAATCTACTCACACAAGTATATAGATTAACATATATGAGATTGGAGTATTGAAATCTTACCAATTTCAACTTTTCTCCACTTTACACAATTTGGGGGAAAACTCATTTCTCCTTCAATGGCTTAACTCAACCTCTAGTTTCCAACTATGTTGTTCTTCTCCACTCTATGAATAACTTTGATGAAATAAACTTTCCTCCAATCTCTATGGAAAGTGTTGATAGTCTAGAGAGGGAATTTAGGTCACTTGGCTTCAAAAATGGAAAGTTTTGAGGTTCTCCCAAAATCTGCAGTTCAGCAGCTCTGTTTATATAGAAACTGCTTGATGAGATCGATCTCCCCAGGTGAAGGATCGATCTTCCTCTGTTTTTAGCCTTTCAGAATGCAAATTTAAGCATATGAGATTGATCTATTGGGGCATGAGATCGATCTGCTCTAAGTGATGAGATCGATCTTCTCTAGGTAGAGAGCTAAACAGATCGATCTGGCACAAGGATGAGATCGATCTGCTCTTAGCCAAGAGCTAAGGAAATGGATTCCTTCTACACAGAATGCTTAGAATATCAATCTGACCCAATTGGAGATCGATCTGCCCTATTCTATTACTCAAATAAAAGCATTTTTAACTCTTTCAAATCGATATTTCCTTCAATGAGATTGATTTGGCATTCATATTTTCTAGATTTTGCTGCAATTTTCTACAGTAACTCACACAAAACATCCTTAATTTTACTGCCATAGTCATTTTCTCATCCAATGACCTTTAAGACTTGAAAATGACATCCATTCATACTTTATACACATTAAAACTTGTGTACATTCATTGTATAACCAAAGGTATACAATACAAAACTAAATGGAACTACAAAGATTTACGTAACTCATGCAACTTCATTCCATTTTACCACACCACTCAAAACTCAATATATTCACATTCCACTCATGGAAATATCCTTCTTACACTTGCTATACACTTTAAAATTTGTATGTATTCATTTCACAATCCAATATACACCTTACATAATTAAATGGGAGTTTACAAAAATTAAGGGTATTACACACTCAAATTCGATTCTAATCTCAGGCTAACTGTCACAAAATCGCTATCATCATCAGATGGGATCACATCACTACTAAGGCTCACAACTACTCTAGCAGCTCATGCTCCATGATCATCAGATGTGATACCATCCTGAGGCTCTTTCTGCTTAAGGCATCAGCCATTACATTAGCCTTATCTGGGTGGTACAATATTTCACCATCATAATCCCTTAGAAGCTCTAACCCTATTTGTTATCCTTATTTCACTCTTTCTATAAAAACAAATACTTAGGGCTTTTGTGATTAGTGCATACCTGAAATTTCTCATCGTATAAGTGGTGGCACCATACCTTTAGTGCAAACACTACGACTGCAAACTCTAAATCATAGGTTAAATAGTTCCTCTCATGGTCTGTGAGTTTTCTAGATCCATAAGCGACTATCTTCCCATTTTTCATCACTACATAGCCCAATCCTTGTTTTTTTTTTTTTGAGGCATCCATATTCAGTTAGTGATAATCAGCCCTTGGCCCAAGGGTATAGGCTTCCATATTTCACTGACTTACATGCAAACGAAGGCGATAGGAATAAATGCGTGGCACCAGGATAAATTAAAATAATTTATTCTTTATTCATAATCATAATGGTACCTTCCAACACATTAGATGAAACATCAGTAGTGTCCTGGTCCAAGGCATACACTCGCCCTTGTCCAACGACCTATTTTTCGTGGTAACTACCATATATCCAACACAGCTCAATAACAGGTCAGGGTTCTCTATTTATAATACCCCTCGTAATTGCTAAAACTGGATACACTAGGACTTATCAATCATCTTACCCCGGGACTCATCAACTCTAATCTCTTACCAAACTGCCTCTTTCCCGCTCTGACATCTCTAACATGCACTATTCTCTTTCAGTCTCTATTACGGCACGTACTACTTTTCCCAATCTCAGAGGCGTGCAACTTATAATTTTATTCACAGGAATGTGGTCTGCATACTGCCTATCATAGGTAGTAATATCTAACGGGGCCAATCGGGCTCTAATAGACAATCTGAGCCATTCCATGAACTTTTGGGCTTTTCGACTCTCACTGCTCATAATATCCGGTCATACCTGCCCAGGGATGTAAACTGAGTTTTATACTTGTCAATCAACCAGTTCCTCTAGGTCAGGGTAAAGAACTTTATCTTTAATTTCCTTTAAACAGTATCCGGGATATTCTGTCATTGGAATACATCTAGAATTATTTCTTATGTCAGCTCTGGATGTCTAACTCTTAAGATGGGTCGAGCGGACTTCCACCAATGCTCCGTCTCACCCTCAAACATGAATACATCAAAAGGCCACTTTCTCAGTGAGTCTAAGCATCAGTGCAGGTTGTGCTCTACCTATTCTCAACTCCTTGCATAGATTGAGTAAACAACTCTAAAATATTCTCCCCACTCTGCTCCAACCTCGCGAAGCGTGTCTCAATATTGTCCGGCCTCTCTGTCAGACTCTATGGGGCATGCTCAACATTAGCCTCCACCTAAATCTCATCTTGAGTCTCATATGACGACTCAGTACGACTCTTAGGCTTACCTCTACGACCTCGAACATGTGTACTCTGGCCCCTCTACCATAGCGGATATCAATTATAATAATTAGATTCTTGCATTCAAAACCAAATTCTTAGCTGCAATTCCATCTCGATATACACAATTATATCTAAATAATGCACAGTACATGGGGATGTAAACTTCCTTAACCACGAACACCGACTCATATCAAGCCAACTCAGCTCTGATATCACCTCTGTCACGACCCAAATTGCCTAAAAACCACTACAAATTTTTTTATTTTTCTTTAATTCTTTAATTCTTACCTTTCTCTCATCGTGACCATCCTACTAACAGTTGGGCTATGATTCGGTGTTAGTTCCCTCACACTATTTACCATTCCATTTTCATATTCACATTCACATATCAAGATTTACTATCCTTTGACTTTAACTAACTACATATACAATGGTATTTACATAACTCTACATCCCCGACATCATATCCGTTTACAGTACTGTGCATTTACTTGTTCAGATACAAAACTATATAAATGTATATACCTGACTCTCGATGGGACGCAACGGATAGACAAGATGCAAGTCCTCAGCCGTACTCAAACTATTGAAAGTACTCTGTAGAGGGAGAAAATAAGGGGGTGAGCAACCACACGCTCAGTAAGACAATTATGCAAGCAAGTAGATACCTACGCTATCTACATGATCATAATGACATGCCCTTAAATCAGTTTCTTTTCATTAAAATCTCACGCACGAAATCATGCATACATCAATGCCATAATTTATTAGAACGATTCGTGCTTATAGAAATCATGCAACTTATGCATCAATGGCATTTCATGTAAAATCATAATTCGCATGAAGTAAATGAAGTTCATGCATTATTTCAAGCCAAGTAAAATAAATCATGAGAGACAATTCTTTTCATGAATTTATAATTAAAGCATGGAAAACCACTGGTACGAACTACGCCCACTCCAAGTGACCTAGACGTTCTATCCGCAAGTGCACGGGTCGTAGAAGTAATAATGGGATTTGAGTCCCGGATTATCGTCCCATAAAGAAGTTGAATTGCCTAATTAAGTACCGGCTAATCTTACCCTAAATATATCCTAGCAAATTATGAATTTTTCAATGGGTGATCTTCAAGGCTAGAAATACTGTAAATAATAAAAACTATAAACTAAAGAAAATAAAACCGAGCTAAGAATTACTTATAGAGCTCCGAGTAATTAAAAGTATTAACCTAGAAAAGATAATTAAAACAGTTAAAATTAATTAACTCAATTAAAAATGCAAATATGAAAATAATAAACACAATTAATTAAACTAAAATTAAACAATCCTAAAAATAAAATATCCATGTAATTAAACTAATTAATAAAAATGCAAATTAAACTATCCTAAAGACTAATAAAATAAAATTCTATTAACCTAAAGAAATTCTTAAATCTAACTAAGAAATTAATTACCTACAAAATGATCCTAAATTAATTCTAACTCTAACTAATTACTATTAATAAAACTAAATCTAAATAATGAATGAGAAATATTTTTTTGATTTTTTTTTTATTTTCATTTTAAGATGAAGACTAAATTAAAAATGCATAAAACAAATTTAATCTAATTCTAAATACAACTTATAAATTCTACACTAATATTAAATCCTAAATCCTATTACATAAAATTAACTATTAACATAAAATAAAACTAAGCTTAAACTAACTAATAAAGACAAATATAACTAACATGCAAATTTAATTTAAAAAATCTAACTAAACTAACATCTAAATTTTAAAAGGAATAATGACAATAAAAATAAACTAAAATAAAAGACATGTATGAAAAATGGATTTGTAACCAAAATAGAATGTCCAAACATAGCCTTAAACAATACTCCCAGTTGGCCTCGGTCCCGTGTACTATACTGTTCACATTTCTTCTCGGCTGCTCTAGGCTTTGTCCTGCTATCTCCAGCACGGGTCCTGCTCCAGTATTGCTCCAGGTGCTGCTGCGGCTGCTCTACATCAGGTACTGTCCGCGCCTGAAATTATCGAGCCATCTCAACAACGGTGTTCTCTGCCCAGCTAGCAGGTAACATTTTCCTCCAGCTATCCACGCAATTTACCCGACTGCGGCTACAATCTGCTCGTGCAGCAGCTGGCCGACTTTGCCCAGCTAGGTTCTGGTCGCTGCAATAAGAAACGCTCAACCTGAAACTCTTGCAAACCGTACCAACAGAAATCAAGATACATAAATAGAAAATGAAAATGAACAGTAATATTGGTTCAACATAGGGCAAAACAGAGGTGCAAAAATGGTCTTTGTCCACAGCCACGGTACAATCCCGCTTCTGTTAAAGCTTAACACCGATCAACTTTTAGTACACCAGCCAACAAACAAAGTGAAAACAACCAAGAGCAATTGAAAATATCGATATGAATAATGGCAAAACAAGTAAAAAAAAAGAAACAAATTAGAGGCTAAATGCAAAAATCCACAACTACTCTAAATGCTAAAAGGAGAAGATTTAATATCATGCATCAAATAAACAGTTATAATGCAGAATAAATGACGGTGTAACATTATGAAAAGATATGATTTGAATTAGAGGATGAAGATGAAAAATAAACAAGAGAAACTCGTAAGCAATAATGCAGAAGCAAAGGATGGAATGATAAAAGCAAAGCTGTGTCAATCGGCCCTTTCCACCATCCCGAATCCATGAAGCTACCATGACAGAGTTATGAAAAAAACACACTGGAAAATGTAAAACAAAAATTGCAGGAAATGAAAATGCAACAAGAAAACAGTAAAGGAAATTTTCTACTTTGAATATAAGTTGGTAACAATCTTAAAACCACTTGAAAATATGAAGTACCATGCTTGAAAGTTTCTGAGCGTAAAACAGAAAAATAAAATGTTGAAACAGGGATGAAGACTATGGCCACTGTTACCAACCAAACTTTCTTACTTTCTCTAATCCAATAATCAGTGAATCAAGAAAATATACCAGTTAAAATGCAAAATCGAGAGCAAAAAGTATGAATACTCTAGTGTGCCAAATCATCACAACAAAGAAAGAAACTTAAACAAAACCGAGAATAAAAAGCTTTTCATAACATATAACAAAAGAAAATTAACATTAACAGTAGCTATGGAAAATGGACTAAATGGTGGCTGCGGGAAATCCAAAACTATTCTAAAAATTAACCTAGGCTACTCTAAACTAAATTACTCTACTCCTAAAATTACTCTACCCTAAAAACTGCCTTAAAACTACTCTAGGCTACTTAATTTTTTTCAATTGCTCATCATATTCTATTTACACACAAACATATGGGTACAATGGTAATTTTTCATCCTAGATGAGTTGGCATTGTTTGGACACTTGTCTTCCTTTGATTTGCTGAAGATTAGATATTTCCATGTTACTCATCTTTTTATCCAATTGGCTGTGCGATGTGGCCCGGCGTGTATCTTCCAGAAGGTTGGCACGGTGTCCGTCGTTATTATCGTTTCGGAGCGAATAAAATACAAACACCTGGCATCACGCGTGTCCAAACGACTGGTGACTCGATCTGCAAATTGGAAGTGGTCCAGTCTCCTTTAGCCCATTTTCAGCCTAATTTTGATTGAAACGACTGAGTTTTATCAGGATTTATTTTATCTACACATTAAAGAATTTTAATTAAATAAAGGGGATAATTAATAAAATAATATGGGGATTTAAATAATTAATTAAGAAATTAAGCACAAATAATTCTATTAAAAATAGAATTATCATACCCTCAAACTTGAGCTTTTTCTTGTCCTCAAGCAAAACAAAAAAAATGTAGGAATGATAAGTACCCGACATAATAATTTTTTCAATATTATCCTCAAAGAAAAAATACAAACTATGATCTCAAAGACTCACAATTACAAGTCCAACATTCAGAATCATTCAATCATAAGTCCTAACCCAAATTGGACTCCTCGTGTGTGTGTGGAAATGTCAAAGCCACTTCACCGTACATTACCCGGATCAGATTATGCAAACACAATGAATCCAAAGTCAATGACATGTGATCATTCCCATAAGTTTGCTTTTCACTTCTCACTCCACTAATGTAGTCACACTTAACTAGAGATCAATAGGACTTCATTAAACTTGTATTGTAAGGCTGGGGCTAAGGTATGATAAAGTCGATTTAGGTTTAATTACCCCTTAACATGCATTACTTCTAGGATCTTTAATGTGAGAGCTCTTAATTATTTCCCCCAAACTTGTTTATTTCACTAAACATTTTATTCTATTTTTGTATTTTTCTTCTTCTTTTTTTCTTTTTCATAATTTTTTTTCATTCATTTTTTTATCAATTTTTCAATTTTTTTTTGAACTTTCACTATCACCTACTACCCATATGTAGAAAGCTCACAATATATCCCAATGACTTTTCATGGTTTTGGGGTAAGGGATAGGAACAAAGTAATTAAGCTAAGAAAAATTATGTCGGTTATGTACAGAGAAAAGCTTATTTGGCCCAGATGGGTGACTAGGGGTAAAATATGTACGGGGTTGGCTAGAAAGGCTCAAACGATCCAAAGATGGCTTAAATCATCTCCCTAATTAAGTGTGATCTAATATTTTGTCTCGAGACAAGATCAAACAAATTCTAGAATATGATGCACAAAATCAATTGAACACATGCAATCCTATGTGCACATAATCTTTCTCTAAATAAATATACAGATTCATGACATGACATGTGCATAAAATGAGGAAATCACAATCAGAATCAAGACAAACTCAAGAATTCAACTTCATGCTTTTTTTCTATAATCATGCTTCTTAGTCAATCAAAGTTAGACTAAATCATGGGGTCATATCATCGGAATATGGAAAAACTACATGCTAAGTACTAAATCATCCTAAAATCAAACAATATCAGCTCATATTTTCGAAAAATTTTGAAACTTTTTTCAATTTTGCCCAAATTTTTGAAAAATGCTCAAGTGATATACCCTCCCCCAAACTTAAAGTGCACAGTATCCTCAGTATGCAGATAATATAAAAATTTAAGCTCAAGAACAGAGTACTCTCCTTTCTGATAATGATGAAGAACAACTGAAGCTTGATTGAAAACGTAATACTAGAAAAGAAATCTGTAAAATAAACAAAGAAAGAAAAAGCAGAAAAGGAAAAAGAACTGTACAAAAAGTGAAAAGAAAAACACAACCACTTCAAATGCAGCTAAAGAACACAACACTCAGCAGTAGGGCGAAGAGTAGGAGGGTCAGCCAAAGTGGTGACAGAATGTTAACAGTTAAATCCTCCTTAGCTCTATCTACTTCCCTCATTCTTTCAGATTTCTTATGCTCAAGCCTTATATCCTCCATCCTAAAACAGTCTTGAGAGTCATCAGGGAACTTCAAAGGTTTGAAAACATTAAATGTTACCTCCTGATTTAGGACTCTCATGGTTAATTCCACCTTCTGCACATCAATTATCGTCCTACCAGTAGCTAGGAAAGGTCTGCCCAAAATAATGGGGACTTCCCTGTCTTCTTCCATATCTAGTATAAAAAAATCTGCAGGGAAAATAAACTTGTCCACCTTTACTAGCACGTCCTCAATGACCCCCTTCAGATATTTAATGGATCGATCAGCCAATTGAAGGGTCATTGTGGTAGGCTTGATATCCCCTATTCCTAACTTTTGGTAGATTGACCAAGGCATCAGATTTATACTTGCTCCTAAATCACACAGGGCTCTACCAAAGAACAGATTTCCTATCGTGCAGGGTATGGTAAAACTCCCGGGATTTTTTAACTTGGGGGTAGTTTCCTCTGAATAATTACACTACATTCCTGAGCTGTCCAAACGATGTTAAAAACATCAATAACCCAACTCAATTGCATTATTGAGCACACCTTTGCTCATTTTCTCATTAACACCTCAATTAACTTAAATCTTCACAATTCTATCACAACCCACATTCTCACCCACTACATCTCAAAATTCTACATTTCTCGTACTATATTCCACGCTAAATTCACCACAGTCTCAATTCCAATTTATAGCCATAATTCCTAAAATTACCATAATTGCATAATAACATCTCTACTCCAACAAAATCATAGTTTCATCAATCCCTAATCATTTCTAACTATTTCATCACAATGCCCATGCTCACAATCACCAAAGATTACTTCAAAATAAAAGATCGAGGTTTAGCGATTACCCAAACTCGTGGAGGGCTCAACTCACACCTCGATTTGATTCGTCTTTCGATTTCCAAGTATGTTGGTCTCCTTTGGATGAGGAAAAACTTTTCTTCTTACCGCAACTCTTGATTTGGATGAAAATGGGCGATTTGGAAGAGAAAGAAAGCTAGGGCTCGACTGAAATGGAGGTTTAGAAGAGAGAGAAAAGATGAAATGTAGGAAAACACAGGGGTCTTTTTATAGACGGAGGGTAGGAGATCAATCTGGCTCTTGATGAGATCGATCTGCATTTGAATTTGGGGACGATTTGGGGTAATTTTATACCTAGGAGATCGATTTGTCATGGGGTAGGATCGATCTCTGAATGGCTTCAAGAGATCGATCTGCTCCATTTATGAGATCGATCTCTAGTTTACAGAATGTTTCATGAGATCGATCTGCTCCTTGAGGAGATTGATCTTCTCCTAAACAGAAACATTTTGAGATCGATTCCTTCCTCATGAGATCGATCTCTTCAATACAGAATCATAAGGAGATCGATCCTCTTCCATTGGAGATCGATCTGTTCACTTAAATTCCTCATTCCTTGTCATTTTTAGCCCACCAAATCGATATTTCTTCTCTAAGATCGATCTGACCTCATAGTTTCCCACTTTGGTTAAGCACTTACACATAAATCTCCAAATATAATTTCCACAATTCACTACTTTGATTATTTCTCATTCATTACTTATACATTTCACTCAGCTCAATAAATTACACTTCAAGTTCATATTACATAATTAAAATATGTCTAAAATTCTTAGATCTCACATCCTCCCTACCTTAAAAAGGAATTTGGTCCTCCAAATTCAACTCAACTCGTCAAATAGATGGGGGTATTTCTCCTTCACGAGACTTTCCAATTCCCACATTGCCTCTTTTATTGAGTGATGTTTCCACAAAACTTTCACTAATGGGATGCTCTTGTTTTTAAGTACTCTCTCCTTTCTATCGAGAATCCGGACGGGTTCTTCAATGTAGCTCATGTCCTTTTGTATGTCCATCTCTTCATACTCTATGACATGAGAAGGGTCCGGGTGGTACTTCCTCAACATAGAGACATGAAAGACGTTGTGTATTCTGGACATCTGTGGGGGTAACGCTAATCTGTAGGCTACCTCTCCCACTCTCTCAAGAATCTTAAATGGTCCTATGTATCGAGGACTCAATTTTCCTTTCTTCCTAAATCGCATGATACCCTTATTCGGTGATATCTTCAGAAATACTGTATCACCAACATCAAACTCGAGTGGCCGTCTACGCACATCTGCGTAGCTTTTCTGTCTACTTTGTGTAGCTCGTAACCTCTCACATATGAGTTTCACACTCTGTACAGCTTGCTCAACAAGCTCGAGAGCATTTATCTTTCTGTCACCGACTTCTTCCCAAGCTACAAGGGATCTACACCTCCTACCATATAGAACCTCAAAAGGTACCATTCCATGTGAGACCCGATTTTATTGTAAGAGCAAAAAGGAATGAATAGAAATTTACGAGTGAATTTAAAAATGTAAAAGGACTGAAATGGAATTCCCGAGCACGTTAAAGGGCAAAATGGTCAAAAGATCGAAAGTCGATATAAATTCGATGAGAAAAATTTATTAAAAATAATGGATTGAGAAATCTTGGTCAATAAAGGTGAAATAAATTTATTCTGGGTTAAATTGATCAAGATATCAATTTATTGGAATTAATCGGGATTAATCGAAATTTTTAATTCAAAAAATCATTCCGAAAATAATCAAAAAATATATCCAAAAGTCGAAATAATACTGATAAATTCAATTAGGGATTAATTGAATAAATTAATAATTTTTTTAGATATTTTTGACAAAATAATAGTATTGTAATGATTAAAATAATAATAAAAATAATTAATAAAATTATAAAAAAAGAAGAAGAATTGAAAAAAAAAAGGAATCAGAAATTGATCGGGGAGAGAGAAAGAAGAAACAGAAAAAACGAAGCCGAAACTGAGAAAGACCGACGAGCCACCACCGACGGGACTAAGGGGCCGACAAGGGTCGACGAAGGGCGACGAGCCTCGTGGGAACCACCAGGCGCCGACACGGGCGCCGACAACGTCGGAGGAGGCCAAAAATGGGAGGAGAAGCTGCAGGAAGGAATGCTCCGATCGGGGGTCAACGGCGTTGATTTAAGCCCCACCAAGGCTTGATTCTGGATGCCCAGGTGACGGTGCGCCGAATGGCACCAGAAACAACCGTCGAAACCCAAGGACGGAGTCGAAAACGACGGAAAGAGGAAATGGGTACCGACGATGGAGAGAACAGGCCGGATCGGTGACTTTCCGGTGGTCTTGGACGAAATCGAGGGCAGATTCTTGCTGCGGACGGCCCACCGGAGCCACTGACGGTGGAAGCCGACGGAGAACCGATCGGCAAGGCACTGAACCCGCCGAACTGGGGTGAACCGGCGGTCCGAACCGAGTCTGAACCGGATCGAACCGGTTCAGCCAATGAGGAAAAAAAAGGAGAAAAAAAGGAAAAAGAGGAAAAATTGAGGAAAAATCTCGACGATGTAATCGAGCTACGGGTAAGTCGATAAGCGGTCGAAATTGATCGATTTGAATTTTGAAATATTTTATTTAATTATTATTCGACTGAAAATTTACCCGAAAATTTATGAAATTGTGTAGCTCGACAATCGACGTCAAATGAGAGCTCGAGATAGCCTCGATTTGCGTACTAGCATGGAATCTCGAGTAAGTAACCCTTATTTATGATAATTTGCATCGTTATGCGTGCTTCAGATTTAATTTCCGCATTAATTAAATTAAATTTTGGAAAGTCGGATAAATTGTCGTAAATAATAAATTGAGCTATTTGAGAGTTAAAACGAGGCCCAATAAATTGTTGGTGGGCCCAATGAGCCCAATAAGCCTCGATAATGTGAAAATTAAGTGGAAAATGGGCTTAAGGCCGATTAAGGCCCATTAAGGTGCAATCGGGCCCAATAGGGGTAAATGGGCCCAATGATTTAAATTAAGCCCAGAAAATAGGAAATACAATTAAATTGTATGATATCTGACCTGAGGAATATTTATACGCAATTCTGGACATTGGATTGGGAGTAGATCGGACTGCATGACGAGACAGTAGTGAAAAAGGAAAGGTCAGACTCTACAGAAAAATAAGGTAAGGGAATTCTACGGACTGCTAGAGGTAACTTTACGAAATTTCAAAGTTATATGTAGTCTTTTAAATTATCTGAAGGGTCTAGAAGTAAGTTAAAAATTGTAGCCCCCCAAATGGGCAAATTACCAAAATACTCTTGTTAAGGGTAAAATTTTCAATTTTAGGAAAAAATTGGGAGGAGCAAGAACAAGAGGTTCCTGCTGGTTCTGGAGGTGTTTTGATGCATGCATGAGTAGGCTGGCTAACCTTGAAAGAAAAATGCATAGCATTGCATATTTTCAACAATGAAATTGTTTTGAAAATTGTTTTGAGGAAACAGAGACGCCTACGTGTTTTTATTGACATGTGACGTGCTGGAGCTCAGCTTGCACGATGTTTTGATTTGTGTTATGCATGCATTAGTGCTGGAGCGAGAGCTTGCACTAGAGTTTTACATGCATTGGTGCTGGAGTCCAACTCGCACCATATTTTATATATATATATATGTGATTTTCGTGACAGGGTGCTAGAGTCTAACTCGCACAGATTTTCCACATGATTTAATGAGAGTGATAGAGCTTAGCTCAGACTAGTTTTACTTGAATTGAAGAGAGTGCTGGAGCATCGCTCGCACCCCCCACTGATTTTTATGAGAACATGCGATGAGCTGTGCTTGGAGCGTCGGGTAGACTGTGTGTCATCGACTAAATAGGCTCGCACGTGCGTTCTGAGATAGGGTATGATATATGGGTCCATAAAGTACGATGTACCGTGCAAGTAGCATGGAGTACGATGTACCGTGTGGCATCTTCGGATGCGTGGGATCGGATAAGATCGACGAGATGGACTGACCTACCTCCCGGGCGGTTCTCGATCATGGTGAGACCCCGCACACTAGGATCCGTGTAGGCAGAGGGACTCCCGAGGACACATGGCCATAGTCCTGGTTATTACCGTATACAGATGTTGCCTAGTCTCGCATGTTGACGATTTTGATGAGATCAAAACTGGGTTTTAAATCAAATGTGCATGATGATTATTTCTATGCTTTTTAAACCCATGTGTGATGTAAACTGATTTTCATGGTTTTGTGTGAGTCAGGATCACCCAAAGGAGGGGTTGAGTCCTGACTTTATTGTGAAATTTTTAAATGAGGAAGAAATGATTTAAAAAGAGTTGCATGTTGAATTTTCCATGCGAACGTGTTTTACATGACATCATGAATCATAGTATCAGTTTTAAAATGTGTGGAGAAAGGGTGGCTTATACATGGCACCACGTTCATGTAGGTAGTATGGTTACCTACTTATTCGTAGGATTGCCTTACTGAGCTTGATGTGCTCACCCCTTTCATTTTCTCACACAGATAATCTCCAATAGATGTTGAGGCGACTGAGTACTGCATTCCGGATATCCGTTGCTGCCTATCACTTAAGGTATATACACTTGTATATATTATATCTAAATAAGCATAGCACAGTAACATGTTTGTAAGTGACTTTAGGGGATGTATAAATATTGTAAACACTTATAAATGACTGAGAATGAATTAAGTTACATGGTAAATGAATGGTGGGACTGGCATTGACGCACAGCCCAATTGTTAATGAAGTGTGGTCACAATCAGAGGACAGGTAAGCATGAAAGAAAATAACAAAACGTGAAAAATTTAATCTGATTTTTGGGTAGTTTTGGGTCGTGACATACAAAGGTGGTATCAGAGCGAAATTAGTCTGATGTGTGTCAGTGTCAGTAATTAGGAAATTACATCCCCGTGTTACTGTGCTTGGTTGGATACAATAGTGTATATCGAGATGGGTTTTAACTAAGAAATGGTTGAGAATGCAGGAATACCTAATATTAGTCGCGATAGAAAAGGTAGCGCACGAGGCAGAGGTCGTAGAGGTAGACTTGAGCCTGCTAATTGTGCTAAGTTGACCTGTGAGAATCAGGATGAGATTGAAATGGAGGTTTATATTGAGCATGCCTCACAGAGTCCGACAGAGAGATCAGACAGTATTGAGACATGCTTCGCGAGGTTGAAGCGAAGTGTGGAGAATATTTTGGGAGCAAATTGCTCAGAATATGCATAAGAATTGAGGGCAAGTCGGAGCATTGATAGAAGTCCGCTCGACCCAACTTAAGAGTTAGACATCCAGAGCTGACATGCGAAATATTTCTAGATGTATTCTGGTGATAGAATATCCCGGACACTGTTTAAAGGGAATGATAGATAAAATTCTTTACTCTGACCCAAAGGAATTGATTTATTGAGAGTATGGAACTCAGTTTATATCCCTGGGCAGGTATTACTTCGACATTATAGGCAGTGAGCGTCGGGAAGCCCAAAAGTTCATGGAAGGGCTCAAATTGTCAATTAGTGTTCGATTGGCCCCGTTAGATATCACTACCTATACCGAGGCAGTGCGCAGAATACAGTTGTGTGAATAAGATCGAGTGTTGCACGCCTCTGAGATTGGGAAAGGTAGTAAGGGCCGAAATAGAGACAAAAAGAGAATCGAGAATGATAGAGATGGCAGAACGAGAAAAAGGGGTAGTTTGGTAAAAGATGTGATTTGATGAGTGATGGGCTAAGATGATTGGTAAGGCCACAGTTATCCGATTGTAGCACTTTTGAGGGGTATTATGATTGGAGAACCCCGATCTGCTACGGTTCACTGTAGAATGTGTGGTAAATACCACGGAAGTAGGACCTACACCTACATATTATTGATGAAAATGACCGTTAAGTGTGGTAAGATGGACCATTTATTATGATTGCTCAGAGTTGGGCGAGCTTGTCCCACAGAAAGGTAAAGAGATAGAGAAAACCCTGTTGAGATAGTTGCATCGAAAATGGAGGCCACATTCGAAGAGAAAAGGAAAGTAGGCTGTTGGACGAAGGCGAGTGTATGTCTTGGACCAGGACACTACTGTTGTTTCACAGGATGTGGTGAAAGATACCACACTGCTTATGAATAAAGAAGTAATTGTGTTAATTTATCCTGGTACCACGTATTTCTTCATACCACCTTCATTCGCATGTAAGTGAGTAAAAGACATGAATGCCTACACTCTTGGGCACGATGTTGATAAATGAGTACCCCAATAGAGGAAGGTTAACTAACGGAATAATTATGAAGAGATTTTAAGTTCAAAACGGGGGAAAAAGTATAAGTCGGTCGATTTTATTCAATGGACTATGAATAATTTAAAGTAATATTTGAGAATAAAGTAGTCGGCTGCATATTATGATGTTCGAATTTCTATCCTAAGATAGTGATATGGTTACCCCTGAAAAGTATACTGTAAGTTTTGATAAGTACTAAAAAGGGGTGCAACGGTTGAAATTAAAGGAGCAAATGATGGTACTCACGAAATGAATAATGACAGAGTTTCCTTATAATTGATATACGAAGGAGATACTCTTTAAGATATGTTTGATCCTAAATACAAGATGTACTGGAGTAAGAGGCATATGCTAGGTAAGAATAACCTTAAAATATGAAGTAATTTGGATTAAAGCGATGAGTAGTAAATATGAATTATAACCAAGGATAAGGGTGGATATAACCATAACTAGTCCCTGTGGTTAAGTCTAAGGGTTAATAAAGGTATTTTAAAATACCTCCCCGCCTGAAGACTTGACGGCATCTAGAAATATATATATATAATCTATAACTTGAAATCGACCGTGGTAAGATATAAATTTAAAATTTGGATACTTTTACTAGTACGATAAAGAACTATAAAATTTGATTAATTATGAAGGTTAAAATATTAAAATTTAATAAAAGCTGTTAATATAAGAAAAAGGAAATGACGCGGGTTAGTACCTTGAACGGGAGCAATTTTGAAGTGATACTACACGCTTATGCATACATAGGTCAAGGATATGGGCGATTGAAATATGTAGTGGAGCTCAACTACAATGAGTTATTTAAACTTTACATGGACCGATTTCTCATCATCCTTATTGATGATATGTTGGGTGTAGTTAAAGTCTAGGGAAAATTATAAGCAACAATTGGAAATTTGCTTTTACAGATGGTTGTTACAAGTTCTAAAAAGGGTATACTTTGTTGACACGTTTAACTAAGAAGCGTGGTATTTAAAGTGAGATGATAGATGTGACATAAATTTCGGTGTAGTGAAGTATGAACTGATCACCGTGATTATTTTCACCATACCCAACAGCTCAAGAGGTGTCTCAGTGTGTATGGATACCTCAAAATCATGAATGAGCTAGGTATTGATGCAAAAAGGGAAGATAGTCGATTGTGGATCCAGACAACTCAAGGATCATAAAATAAACTATCTGACCCATGATTTAAAGTTGACAACGATAGTACTTGTACTGAGGATAAGGTACTATTATGTACATGGTGAGAAATTTTGGGTATGCACTGATCATAAAGCCCCAAGTATCTGTTTTCACAGAAAGAGGCGAATATGAGAATACATAGTGGGTTAGAGCTTCTGAGAGATTTGGATTGTGGAAAATTGTACCACCCAGGAAAGGCTAATGTGATGGCTGATGCCTTGAGCAGAAAGAGCCTCGGGATGGTATTACATATGATGGTCAGGGAGCGTGAGCTGCTTGAGCAAGTTGTGAGCCTCAGTAGTGATGTGATCCCTTCTGATGATGACAGTGATTGTGTGACAGCTAGCCTGAGATTAGAACTGGATGTGAGTGCTCGAATTTGACAGGCTTAGCGAGATGATCGGCATGGTGTCGATAGTGTGGGTCAAATTCAGAAGGGTACAGTGACAGAGTTCACAGAGAATGTCGATGATTTACAAAGGTTCAGAGACAGTATAAGTGTAACGCCCCGGAAACGTGGAAAATCGGGCAAATTTAAAACTTTTTACTCAACAATTCACAATTAAGAGTGTATTCCTGTGCAGTGTCATACATCATCATACTTATCATACCTCAGGATCTCGTCATTAAATAGTATCTATCATATCATATACATTACTCGATCTCAAGTTAATTAATCCTAATACATCCCATACAATGTCATACATCAAGTGTCTGTAATTACAATAATTGTCTGGGTACATGAAAAGATAAATGATACCTCAAAACACAATATATAGCCTGGAGCTCAAGTCCTCCACTAGCTACTACTCCATACGTAGCAGGGAAACCCTTTTTCACTTGAAGAAATCTGGGGGGAAGGAAAACAGGATGAGCTTCTAAATCGCTCAGTAAGGGGGTAAGGGACTCGTTATATAAACCATAATGCACATCATAAAATATTTATTTGCACATGAAACTCAGTATACTCATTTGAAAACCATAGCATGAAAGTTCTCAAAACAACATTCTCATATCTCAAAATCATGTGGAAACATAAAGTAAAAGGCTCAGTATAGAGCAGTAACCAAGCATGTGAAAATAATGCGATAATGGCTTTCTCAATATATGTGATAAAATCACTGTAATAATAATGCACGTGGCGCAGCCACCAAACACACGTGGCATAGCCACTGATTTAGATTCACTCGTGGCACAGCCACAGAATAAGGTTTCTCGTGGCAGCGACCACCAAATATACGTGGCATAGCCACTGAATAGGGGATCTCACGTGGCAACGGCCACCAATTAGGGTTCTCACGTGGCAACGACCACCAAATATATGTGGCATAGCCACAGAATAGGGTCTCTCGTGGCAACGGCCACCAATTGGGGTTCTCACGTGGTAACGGCCACCAAATATACGTGGCACAGCTACAGAATGGGGGATCTCACGTGGCAACGGCCCCCAATTAGGGTTCTCACGTGGCAACGACCACCAAATATACGTGGCATAGCCACAGAATGGGGTTTCTCACGTTACTAGAACAGAGAAGAATCGGGCTTACATGCTACCAGAGCAATGCCTGGTGTGTACTCAAAATTACACACCTAAGTCATTATCAATAGCTATTATCATATAAAACTAGTTTGCCTTCACATAAAACTCATAGTGGTTTTCTCTCACAAAACTCATTTAAAACCGTTTTGTACTCAACACAAAACATATTTAAAAATCGAGTCCCAACCGGCAAAACACGCACACATTTCTCAAATCTCAATATTGCCTTAACGTAGAGCCCAATTCATTTCTCACACAACCTCAACGGTTTATAAAGCAATTTCACACTCAGCTTATAAACTTATAAAATAATGGGCTCCAACCGGCTATAAAAACCGTGTGCATTCTCATTAAAATACAACACATCAAACATGCTTGTTTTATAAATCGCAAATCATGATATAATAGTTCACAAAGCACATACACAAATGGTTTAGTTTCCCTTACCTCTTTGCACCTCGTATAGTGCAATTGTTTCCCCCTTGTCACGAACTAGTCTCGCATTCCACTCTGGAACTCCCGAGCTATCCAAACGATGTTAAAACATCAATACTCATCATCGCAGTAACCTCAATTCTCAAAATCGAGCATAATTGCTCATAACACCTCAAATCTCTCAATTCCCGTAACTCTATCACAATCCACAGTCTCATTCATAACATCTCAACATCCTACACTTCCCATGCCACAATATCTATGCTAAATCACCACATTGTCTAAATTTTCATTTATAACTCAAAATTCCCAAAATTACCAAAATTTCTAAATATCATCATCACCCCAACTACATTGTAATTTCATCAATCCCTAATCATTTTCCAGCTATTTCAACACAATGCCAATAACCATTATCACAAAAATCATCTCTAATATCAAGATCGAGGTTTAGAAATTACCCAAAACTTATGGAGAGCTTATCTCTTGCCTTGATTCAATCCGTCTTTCGATTTCCAAGTATGTTGTTCTCCCTTTGATGAGGAACAACTTTCCTTCTTGCCACAGCCTCTAATTCGGACGGAAATGGGTGCTTTGGATGAGTGAGAAAGCTAGGGCTTCGACAAGAATAGGGTTTTAAAGAGAGAGAAAATGAAATTACAGGAGAAAGCAGGGGTTCCTTATATAGACGGAGGGTAGGAGATCGATCTGGCTCTTGATGAGATCGATCTGCATTTGAATTTGGGGACGATTTGGGGTAATTTTATGCCTAAGAGATCGATCTGTCGAAGGGTGAGATCGATCTCTTTATGGCTTTATGAGATCGATCTGCTCCTTGAGGAGATCGATCTTCTCCCAAATAGAAACATTTAGAGATCGATCCCTTCCTCATGAGATCGATCTTCTCTCAAACAGAATCATAAGGAGATCGATCCTCTTCCATTGGAGATCGATCTGCTCCTTAAATACCTCCTTCCTTGTCATTTTTAACTCACCAGATCGATCTCTCCTTCTCCAAGATCGATCTGACCTCTTAGTTTCACACTTATGTTAAACACTTACACATAAATCTCCAAATATAATTTCCACAATTCACTTAGCTCAATAAATTACACTTCAAGTTCTTATTACATCATTAAAATATATCTAAAATCCTCAGATCTCACATCCTCCCCACCTTAAAAGAATTTGGTCCTCCAAATTCAACTCAACTAGTCAAATAGATGGGGGTATTTTTCCTTCATGAGATTCTCTAGTTCCCACGTTGCCTCTTCCATTGAGTGATGTTTCCATAGAACTTTCACTAATGGGATACTCTTGGTTCTAAATACCTTCTCCTTCCTATCGAGAATCCGAATGGGTTCCTCGGTATAGCTCATATCCTCTTGTATGTCCATCTCGTCATACTCTAAGACATGAGAAGGGTCCTGGTGGTACTTCCTCAACATAGACACATGAAAAACATTGTGTATTCCGGACATCCGCGGGGGTAATGCCAATCTGTAGGCTACCTCTCCCACTCTCTCAAGAATCTCGAATGGTCCTACGTATCGAGGACTCAATTTTCCTTTCTTCTCGAATCGCATGATACCCTTACTCGGTGATATTTTTAAAAATACTGCATCACCAACATCAAACTCGAGTGGCCGTCTACGCACATCCGCGTAGCTTTTCTGTCTACTTTGTGCAGCCCGTAACCTCTCACATATGAGTTTCACACTCTGTATAGCTTGCTCAACAAGCTCGGGAGCATTTATCTTTCTGTCATCGACTTCTTCCCAAGCTACAGGGGATCTACACCTCCTACCATATAGAGCCTCAAAAGGTGCCATTCTAATACTCGCATGATAGCTATTATTGTACGCAAACTCTACTAGGGGCAAGTGATCATCCCATGATCCCTTAAAATCCATCATACACGCCCTCAACATATCCTCCAGGGTCTGAATAGTCCTCTCTGACTGACCATCTGTCTGAGGATGATAGGCGGTATTGAAACTCAATCGAGATCCTATGGACTCTTGAAATTGGGTCTAAAATTTGGAAGTAAACCGGGAATCTCTATCAGAAGTAATACTCACTGGAGCCCCATGTAATCTGGCTATGTCGCTGACATACAGCTCAACTAAGGCATCCACAGTATCTGTGCTCTTGATGGCAAGGAAGTGGGCACTCTTGGTCAATCTATCCACTATAACCCATATAGCGTCACGACCTCTTCGGGTCCTCGGTAAACCCATAATAAAGTCCATAGTGACATGCTCCCATTTCCATGTAGGTACAGGTAAAGGTTGTAGTAGTCCTCCAGGCTTCTGATGCTTAGCTTTCACTTGTTGGCATATTAAACATCTGGCCACATACTCTGCCACGTCTCGCTTCATGCCACTCCACCAGTACACCTTTCTCAAATCTCGGTACATCTTAGTACTCCCTGGGTGCATGGTGTATCGCGAGTAGTGAGATTCTCTTAGTATCTGTCTCCTCAGGGTATCATCGTTTGGTACACAAATTCGTCCTCTGAATCTCAACAATCCATCCTCACTGACTGTGAGATCCGACTGCGAACTCTGTTCAGCTTGGCTAACGATATCTATCAACCTCTGATCATTGCGCTGCCCAGTTCTAATCTGATCTATGATCCTGGGCTCTATCTGTAAGCTAGCCAAAAATCCAGTCTTTACCTCTTTAACTCTGATCTGGAGTTCGACGAATTGCTCAAGTAAATCCCATTCCCTGATCATCATCGTAGATATCATACTCTTCCTGCTCAGGGCATCAGCAACTACGTTCGCCTTACCTGGAAGATATAGAATCTCGCAGTCATAATCCTTAAGGAGTTCCATCCATCTCCTTTGTCTCATGTTTAACTCTTTCTGATCAAAGAGATATCTCAAACTCTTGTGATCAGTGAAGATCTGGAATATTTTCCCATATAAGTAGTGTCGCCAGATCTTCAAGGCAAATACCACAGCAGTTAACTCCAAATCATGCGTGGGGTAATTCCGCTCATGGTCTTTCAACTGTCGCGATCCATATGCGACCACTCTTCTATGCTACATAAGCACACACCCCAATCCTTGATGAGATGCATCACTATACATCGAAAATCCTCCTGATCCCTTAGGAATAGTTAACACAGGTGCCGCTGTCAACCTGCTCTTTAATTCCTGAAAACTGAGCTCACATTGATCAGTCTATATAAATGGAGTCTCTTTACGTGTGAGCTTAGTCAAAGGGGCGGCAATCCTGGAAAATCCTTCCACAAACCTTCTGTAATATCCTGCCGAACCAAGGAAGCTTCGTACCTCCGTAACTGTCCTCAGTCTTTCCCAGTTAAGCACAGCCTCCACTTTACTTGGATCCACCGATACTCCTTCCTCTGAGACTATATGACCAAGGAAAGCTATCTGATCCAACCAAAACTCACACTTACTAAGCTTTCCATATAATTGTTTATCTCGGAGTATTTGAAGTACTAGCCACAAATGCTGTGCATGCTCCTCATACGACTGAGAGTACACCAGGATATCATCAATAAAGACTATCACAAACTTATCTAGATAGTCTCTGAAACACCTCGTTCATTAATCTCATAAATGTTGTAGGGGCATTCGTTAATCCAAAGGACATCACCAGAAACTCATAATGGCCATACCTCATCCTGAAGGCCGTCTTTGGAATATCTTCTTCCTTGATCCTCAATTGGTGATAGCCCGATCTCAAATCAATCTTAGAAAAGACTGATGCCCCTCTCAGCTGATCAAGTAGATCATCAATCCTGGGCAATGGATATTTATTCTTCACCGTGGCTTTATTCAACAACCGGTAGTCTACGCATAATCTGAGACTACCATCCTTCTTCTTAACAAATAATACTGGTGCTCCCCATGACGAAACACTGGGTCTAATAAACCCTTGATCCAATAACTCCTGTAGTTGTTTCTTTAATTCCTCAAGTTCCACTAATGCCATCCTGTAGGGAGGTTTAGAGATCGGCTGAGTATCTGGTACCAAATCAATGGTAAACTCCAGCTCTCTCTCTGGTGGTAAACCTGGTAACTCATCTGGGAAAACATCTAGAAATTCACAAACCATAGGTATATCCTCAATCCTCGGATGTTCCCGATCATCATCTGAGATGAATGTTTCATAACCTTTACATGGACAATCATATTTAATATTCTCCAAAATAATATTAAAATTCTCAAATTGTTTACAAAATTTTATACGTCTATTTCCTTAATATTTCAAACGTACACTGTAAGGTTCAGGTAGGGAGAAAGTTACAATCTTAGTGTAGCAGTCTAAATTCGCTCGATTGGTTGCCAACCAATCCATCTCAAGAATTACATCAAACCCATGCATGTTTAACATGATTAGATCTGCTAACATCACTCTATCTCCCACCTTTATTCCACATCCTCTACAGATTAACTCAGTTCTCTGGGATTCACGTATAGGGGTATTTACACGTAGTATATATTCTAGAGGTTCAAACTTCAAGTTTAATCTACATGCAAAATGCTCAGAAATGAACGAATGTGTGGATCCTGGATCAATTAACACATGAGCCTTATAATCACAGACAGAGAGTGTACCTCTTATGGTTTCTGCAGAAGTGTCTGCGGTCTCCTTATCCAGGGTAAACACACGTCCCTGTGTAACAGGTCTCTTTCCTTTCTCTGCAGCAATGGCCCGTCTCTAGGGATTCACTCTTTGAGGCTGTTGTCTAGTGGGCTCCGGAACATGTGGTGTCAGGACCCCAGTTTCAATCCTTGACTTTAACCAAAAACCGCAATAAATTTTTTGCATTTTTAACTTACCTTTCCTCTCTTCACTGGTTGGGCTGTGATTCGATGTCAGAGTCTTCACTTACCATAATATCCATTCTCATACATACATGTCAATATATAAATTCTGACTGTAGTTGCTTTTATTATACATGTAAGATTTTATAAAATCTAATACAATTACATTTACATTCCCCATAATATATAACGTATACATCACTGTGCTGTTTCTATGTTTAGATACACAACTGTACATAATAAGTATACCTGACGAATCGATAGGAACTAGCAGTGGACTCTGGGACACTCTCCCACGATAACTCTCGCTCTACTGACGCTCTGTAGAGAGATATAAAGAAAAGGGGTGAGCATAACGCGCTCAGTAAGGAAATCAGGCAAGCAAGTAGATATCTACACTATCTACTCAAAATAGTGCTATGCCTTGAAAACATTATTTCCTTAACTCACTTTAAAAGCATGTCTTGAAATATAATATATATACTTGTACAGAATAAATCCCATGTACAGAAATCATGCTTTATTTCTCAAATATAGGCATGTAGTGCAAAACAATGTATTGCATATAAATCATGCCTTTATGTAAATCATGCCATGTATATTTAAATCACAATAAATATGGCATCAAATGATTCACAACACAAATCGGAGTCCGACCCATCCCTCAGGTCTGTCCGTAGTTTAAATTAGTCAATCAATGTGATATATCATGTGAGACTCTGTGGTAAATGCAAATAGTATCCTAGATTATGATCATATCCGAAAAGTGATCCCAAGCAACACAGATCTCGGTGTGCGGGGCATCACTGCTGTAACGGAGGGATGGTCAGTCCAATGTCAACGGCCAGCTACGTAACACATGGTACAGCGTACACCTCGTGCCACTCAGACACGGTACAAAGTACACCAGTGGACCCTCACAGCCAGGGTCTTTAGACCTCGAAACCATGGAAACCCTCATAGCCAGGGTCTTTAGCCCTCGAAACCATGGAAATAAGTATACCACGTCTATATCAACCTCATGCGGATATCCTCTCTAGCTATGACACACAGTCACACAAGGACTCAGGCATGGGTTTCAACATGTATTACATATCACATACAGTGTGCGTCTTGAGTGCGACTCACAGTCGTCACTCCGCTCAAACACTGGTTCACATCACAAAACTCAACTCTAGTGCGAGTAAACCTCCAGCAACTAGGTCAATGCATAGTTTATGTATTAAATCAAGTACGAGCAATATCTCCCAGTACTATGCTATGCACAATATCAAAATCAAGTACGAGCAATCGCTCCCAGTACTATGTCATGTATAAACCATGAAGAATCGAGTACGAGCCAATCGCTCCAGCACTCTGTCATGCATATATCATTCAAAGCTGAGTACGAGTAAAACTCCAGTACTCTATCATGCATGTCATGAAAATCTAGTACGTATCAAAATCCAGCACTAATGTTATGTGGAAAACATATGAATCCCAGTGCGAGCTGTGCTCTAACACGATTCATTCTCACATAATATGATAGATGGCTATTTAAAAGGGATTGTTTACAAAATAGTAAAATCAGCACTAAAAGTGTGCCTAAGTCATATCAACCTTAAAATCATTAGCCCATCTATTTATTTTCATGCTAATAGCAATTAAACACTCACAATAGTATTTTCCATGCTTTTTGCAACTTCTCACAAAAGTTGACTTTTTGACTAACTAGGGGTAAAATCGTAATTTGCCACTATCGGGTCGCAATAATTATTATTCACTTTCTTTGACCCTCAGAGTTTTTAAGTGAATGCAGAAGCAGTTGAAAATACGTGCAGGTATCTCTAACTACTCGCAAAAGTCCCTTACCTCGGATCACGTCACGTGACCTCACTTCCTCGGTGCTGCTAATTCTCGCAGTCCGATCAGCTCTCAATGTAAACTCCGGAGCAATAAATAACCATTCCTCAGGTTAATTATACTTTTCCTACTGTATTCCACACTAATACAGTTTATTTTCCCTTAATGGGCCTTAAAAATCCTTAATGGGCCTTAATCCGTATTAAGCCCGTTTTCCACTTATTATTTCTCTTCATCAGGGTCTATCGACTCATTGGGCCTATCAATACCCATTGAGCTTTATTCCAAGCTCTTTGGATAGCCCGTATATCATTTACGACATTTAATTCAAAATTTCGAATATAATTCACTAATACGGAATTTAATCCGAAATGCGTAAATTAAATCTTAAATACGCATAAATCACATAAATTGTCGTAAATGAGCTTTACTTACCCGAGATTATGCGATAGTACGCAAATCAAAGTTCGATCGGGCTTCTGTTCGGAATTTATCGTCAAACTGCATAATTTATTATATTTAACTCCGGGTCAATTTTTGATTAAATATAATTTAAATAAATTCATCGAAAATCAAATCGGTCACTTTTGACCTCGTATCGACTTACCCGAAGTCCGTGAAATCCCGAAAATTTTCCTTTTCCTTTTTCTTTCTTTTTCCTCTTTTTCCCCTTTTCTCCTTGGCTGAACCGGTCCGGTCCGGTTCAGCACAGAACCTTCTCCACTGAACCGCCAACCGGTTCAGGCATCCTTTGGCCGTGCCGGCCTATTCCGACCGGTTCCCGATGCATCACCACCGTAGTTCGGCGCGCCTAAGCCTGGGCAACACTCGGCTGGGCTCAATCGGGACCAATCACCGCCGGTGGCCGCCGGATTCCTTCTTTTCCTCCGCGGCTTCACCTCTTCGATTCGCCGGCGTCCGGCGTCGGTGGATGGCGTGACCGGTGCCGATGTGTGCGCACGGTCCTCCTCTTCCTTTTCCGGCCGCTTGCCTGCCCGTGGGGTGGCCGGTGCTCGCCGTCCGGTGGTCTTCTCCCTCGGGTCGGCTTGCTTCCGTTTCTCTCCATTTTTTCTCTCTCCCCGCGTCCCAAATTCAGATTTCCCTCTTTTTTTTTTATAATATATTTTTATTATTATTTTACTATAAAATAATAATAATAATCCCATAAATATCCCATAAATATCCCAAAAATATCTAGAAATATCTTAAAAAATCATATTAAATTCATTTAATCCGTAAATGAATTTATCAGTCCGATTTTACCTATTCGGTATATTTTTCCACTATTTTTGGGCTCATTTTTCGAGGCAAAAATTTTGATAAATTCTAATAATTTATATCTTGATCAATTGGGCTCGAAATTAAATATTTTCCTCGATTTTGATCAAGATTCCTCAATTTCATATTTTTAATGAAATTGTCTTATCCAAATTATACCGAATTTCAGTCATTTGATCGTTTTACCCCTGCACTCGTTCGGGAATCAACTTAACCCTTATCTCGCTGTTATGTAGCTTACATGCATTTTTAATTTCTCAAATAGTCGATTGCATGATAGTAAATACTCTTCTTATGATTCAACTATAATTACATAGTGTTCATACACATAGGAATCATAAGGTACAAGCTACAAAAAATCCGGGTCTGACATGTGGTTTCTGAGGTTGAGGGCAATCCTTCACCATGTGACCCATGTCTCCACATCTAAAACATCCATGGATCGACCTAGTACAACTTCCGTCATGCATTCGGCCACAATTTTTGCAAAACCTTAGCTCAGGCCTGACATCTCGAGGGGTCTCCCTAATGTTAGGGTAACCTCTGGGTCTCTCTAATCTACCCTTCTGCACCTCAATCCTTCCTCTTCTGAAGGAGCCTTTCTGAGCCTCTATTTGAAAAATCGTTGGCCTTTTGCCCTTATCTCTATTCACCGCTCTGAGCTCATTCTGGGATTGTACCATTTCAATTCCTCTTTCAATCTCTTGTGCTGGTCTCAGAGCATCTCCAAACTCGGTAATACATAGCCCTATCAATCTATCTCTGATGACGGGCTTCAATCCATACACAAACTTCTCTGTGCGGAGCTCTTCATTCTTGAAGGTCTCTGGGTCATACCTCAATAGCGCGGTGAATTGGCTCTCATAGTCATCCACAGACATATCACCCTGTACCAACTCAAAAACTTGGCCTGTTTCTTTCTCTGGGCGGCTCGTGGTACATATTGGGTCCTAAAGGCTGTCTGAAACTCTTCCCAACCAATCACATCCTGACAGGACATCAGAATACCTTGGGTAGTACCCCACCAATCTCGAGCTCTCCCCTTCAACATATAGATACTCATATTGACCCTCTCAGCATCGGTGCACCCCAGATAATCAAATATAATTCTTAATTCCATCAGCCACTCCTCAGCCTCTGTCGGATCCTTCTTTCCCCTAAATCCGGGTGGATTCATCTTCAAAAAATCCTTCAGTCGGACCATACTTCTGTCATCAGGCTGAGTGACGGGGGGCACTGGGTCCATCTGTACTGGGGGTACGGGAGGTCCTGGTGGTGGTGTAGGAGTAGTACTTGAGGCATTAACTCCAAAGTGTTGCGCGAATAGCGCTGCCATCTGCTCAAAACCTTACCTCACATCGGTCTCAATCTGATTAAATCGAGAGTTAGGACTCTCTGGTTGGGGGGCAGGTAGCGAAGGGGACTCTGCCTGCCTCCTCGAACGACCTCCTCGTCTACTCATTCTCTATCTCAACTCGTCTGCTGCGTGTGCATATCAAAATCGATTGAAATCTCAATCCTCAAATTCAGTTCATGACCAGACTATTACAGACACTTGGGATGTATTCTATTTCACTTAACCGACACTGACAGTAATAGACACCTTAAGCTCTGATACCAAGAAAGCTCTGTCACGCCCCGAAAACGCAAAAAATCGGGCAAATTTAAAATTTTTTACTCAACAATTCACAATTAAGAGTGCATTCCTGTGCAGTGTCATACATCATCATACTTATCATACCTCAGGATCTCGTCATTAAATAGTATATATCATATCATATACATTACTCGATCTCAAGTTAATTAATCCTAATACATCCCATACAATGTCATACATCAAGTGTCTGTAATTACAATAATTGTCTGGGTACATGAAAAGATAAATGATACCTCAAAACATAATATATAGCCTGGAGCTCAAGTCCTCCACTAGCCACAACTCCGTACGTCGTAGGGAAACCCTTTTTCACTTGAAGAAATCTGGGGGGAAGGAAAACAGGGTGAGCTTCTAAATAGCTCAGTAAGGGGGTAAGGGACTCATTATATAAACCATAATGCACATCATAAAATATTTATTTGCACGTGAAACTCAATATACTCATTTGAAAACCATAGCATGAAAGTTCTCAAAACAACATTCTCATATCTCAAAATCATGTGGAAACATGAAGTAAAAGGCTCAGTATAGAGCAGTAACCAAGCATGTGAAAATAATGCGATAATGGCTTTCTCAATTTACGTGATAAAATCACTGTAATAATAATGTACGTGGCGCAGCCACCAAACACACGTGGCATAGCCACTGATTTAGATTCACACATGGCACAACCACAGAATAGGGTTTCTCGTGGCAACGACCACCAAATATACGTGGCATAGCCACTGAATAGGGGATCTAACGTGGCAACGACCACCAAATATACGTGGCATAGCCACAGAATAGGGTTTCTCATGGCAACGGCCACCAATTGGGGTTCTCACGTGGCAACGGCCACCAAATATACGTGGCACAGCCACAGAATGGGGGATCTCACGTGGCAACGGCCACCAATTGGGGTTCTCATGTGGCAACGGCCACCAAATATATGTGGCATAACCATATAATGGGGTTTCTCACGTTACTAGAACAGAGAAGAATCGAGCTTACATGCTACCAGAGCAATACCCGGTGTGTACTCAAAATTACACTCCTAAGTCTTTATCAATAGCCATTATCATATAAAACTGGTTTGCCTTCACGTAGAACTTATAGTGGTTTTGTCTCATAAAACTCATTTAAAACCGTTTTGTACTCAACACAAAACATATTTAAAAATCGAGTCCCAACCGGCAAAACACGCACACATTTCTCAAATCTCAATATTGCCTTAACGTAGAGCCCAATTCATTTCTCACACAACCTCAACGGTTTATAAAGCAATTTCACACTCAGCTTATAAACTCATAAAATAATGGGCTCCAACCGGCTATAAAAACCGTGTGCATTCTCATCAAAACACAACACAACAAACATGCTTGTTTTATAAATCGCAAATCATGCTATAATAGTTCAAAAATCACATGCACAAATGGTTTAGTTTCCCTTACCTCTTTGCACCTCGTATAGTGCAATTGTTTCCCCCTTATCACGAACTAGTCTCGCATTCCACTCTGGAACTCCCGAGCTGTCCAAACGATGTTAAAACATCAATATTCATCATCGCAGTAACCTCAATTCTCAAAATCGAGCATAATTGCTCATAACACCTCAAATCTCTCAATTCCAATAACTCTATCACAATCCACAATCTCATTCACAACATCTCAACATCCTACACTTCCCATGCCACAATATCTATGCTAAATCACCACATTGTCTAAATTTTCATTTATAACTCAAAATTCCCAAAATTACCAAAATTGCTAAATATCATCATCACCCCAACTACATTGTAATTTCATCAATCCCTAATCATTTTCTAGCTATTTCAACACAATGCCAACAATAATTATCACCAAAATCATCTCTAATATCAAGATCGAGGTTTAGAAATTACCCAAAACTTATGGAGAGCTTATCTCTTGCCTTGATTCAATCTGTCTTCCGATTTCCAAGTATGTTGTTCTCCCTTTGATGAGGAACAACTTTCCTTCTTGCCACAGCCTCTGATTTGGACGGAAATGGGTGCTTTGGATGAGTGAGAAAGCTAGGGCTTCGACAAAAATGAGGTTTTAAAGAGAGAGAAAATAAAATTACAGGAGAAAGCAGGGGTTCCTTATATAGACGGAGGGTAGGAGATCGATCTGGCTCTTGATGAGATCGATCTGCATTTGAATTTGGAGACGATTTGGAGTAATTTTATGCCTAAGAGATTGATCTGTCGAGGGGTGAGATCGATCTCTTTATGGCTTTATGAGATCGATCTGCTGCTTGAGGAAATCGATCTTCTCCCAAACAAAAACATTTAGAGATCGATCCCTTCCTCATGAGATCGATCTTCTCTCAAACAGAATCATAAGGAGATCGATCCTCTTCCATTGGAGATCGATCTGCTCCTTAAATTCCTCTTTCCTTGTCATTTTTAACTCACCAGATCGATCTCTCCTTCTCCAAGATCGATCTGACCTCTTAGTTTCACACTTATGTTAAACACTTACACATAAATCTCCAAATATAATTTCCACAATTCACTTAGCTCAATAAATTACACTTCAAGTTCTTATTACATCATTAAAATATATCTAAAATTCTCAGATCTCACAATAAGTGCTCCCTAGGACCACAGTTGATGAGATAGTAATATTGTCAGAAGCTTACTCTTCGGGATATACAGTGCATATGAAAAGTAATGATTATATATATGAAATCTCTAAAAAGGGTATTGGTGGTTAGATGTGAAAAGAGATATGATAGAGATTGTGAAAAAGTGCCTAGTATGTCAGCAGAATAAGGTAGAGTATTAAAAGTCTGCAGAGTTATTGCAGCCTCTACCTATATCGACACGGCATGGAAATGGGAGCAAGTCTCCATGAATTTCGTGATGGGTTATAGAAGACTCAGATGAATCACGAGGCTATTTAGATGATAGTCGCTAAATTGACTAAGTCTACCCACCTTCTGGTTATGAAATCCCCAGATATTTAGAGTGTGTATGAGGATTCAGGTATAAGTAAGATTGTGGAACATTATGTAGCGTTCCAGTGAGCATAGTATCATATAGGGATTCCCACTTCACTTCCCACCTCTAAGAATATTTTCAGGAAGCTACGGGAACCCGATTTAGTATTTGCACAGCTTTTCATCCTCAGACAGATAGTCAGTTAGAGAGGACTGTACAGGTTCTGGAGGATACGATGAAAGCGTGTGCCATTGATTTTATAAGCTCCTGGGATGATCAGTTATTACAAATTGAAGTCGTCAATAACGATAGTTGGCACTTGAGTATCGGGATAACAATTATGAGGCATAGTATGGCCGTAGGGGTTGTTTCCCCGACTTGGATAAGAAAAAGTGGGTGACAGATAGAAATTTCTTTCAAAGTAGTATAATAAGTCTCTGAGGATGTTCAGTTGAGTGAGAGATTAAAAACACCTCAGAGCAGACAAAAAGCATTGGAATTCACCGAGGGTGAATCTGTATTGTTGAAGTTATTTGTCCTAAGGGAATAACGACATAACGAGACTCGGGAAGAAGGCAAATTGAGTTTTGCTGAATGGAATTTTCGAGAGATTGGACAAGTGGGAGATAAGACCTGTAGGTTGGCGTTATCACCTGAATAAACAAGCATCCACAATGTGTCCCATCTTTTGATACTTCGGCAATACTATCCAGATCCAGCATAGGTGATCGGATATGAACTTCAACAGTTCAGCACAGTGCAAATATAAGTATATTGAAAAAGTTGATTCGAGCATTAAACAGGAAAGAGAAAGTATTGAGGATTAAGATGATCTCCCTAATTAAAGCCCTTTGGTAGTATTACACTCCGGAAAAAGGTCACATGAGAATTTAAAAAAAAAAAAGTATGATACGATTGATGTACCCGGAGTAGTTTATGGACTCATATGACTTGGTTCTAATTTGGAGGACCAAATTCCTTAAGTGGGGGAGATTGTGAGACCCGATTTTATTGTAAGAGCAAAAAGGAATGAATATAAATTTACGAGTACATTTAAAAATGCAAAAGGACTGAAATGGAATTCTCGAGCACGTTGAAGGGTAAAAGGGTCAAAAGATCGAAAGTCGGTATAAATTCGATGAGAAAAATTTATTAAAAATAATGGATTGAGAAATCTTGGTCAATAAAGGTGAAAAAAATTTATTCTGGGTTAAATTGATCAAGATATCAATTTATTGGAATTAATCGGAATTAATCGAAATTTTTAATTTGAAAAATCATTCCGAAAATAATCGAAAAATATACCGGAAAGCCGAAATAATACTGATAAATTCAATTAGGGATTAATTGAATAAATTAATAATTTTTTTAGATATTTTTGACAAAATAATAGTATTTTAATGATTAAAATAATAATAAAAATAATTAATAAAATTATAAAAAAAGAAGAAGAATTGAAAAAAAAGGAATCAAAAATTGATCGGGGAGAGAGAAAGAAGAAACGGAAAAAACGAAGCCAAAATTGAGGAAGACCGACGAGCCACCACCGGCGGGACTGAGGGGCCGACAAGGGCCGGCGAAGGGTGACGAGCCTCGTGGAACCACCAGGCGCCAGTACTCGTGCCGACAACGCCGGAGGAGGCCGAAAATGGAAGGAGAAGCTGCGGGAAGGAATGCTCCGATCGATGGCCAACGGCGCCGATTCGAGCCCCACCAACGCTTGATTCTGGAAGCCCAGGCGACGGTGCACCGAATGGCACCGAAAACAACCGTCGAAACCCAAGGACGGCGTCGAAAACGGCGGAAAGAGGAAATGGGTACCGATGATGGAGAGAATAGGCCGGACCGGCGACTTTCCGACGGCCTTGGACGAAATCGAGGGCAGATTCGTGCTGCAGACGGCCCAGCAGAGCCACTGGCGGCGGAAGCCGGTGGAGAACCGATCGGCAAGGCACTGAACCGGTCGAACCGGGGTGAACCGACGGTCCGAACCAAGTCTGAATCGGACCGAACCGGTTTAGCCAATGAGGAAAAAAAAGGAGAAAAAAAGGAAAAATTGAGGAAAAATTGAGGAAAAATCCCGACGATGTAATCGAGCTACAAGTAAGTCGATAAGCGGTTGAAATTGATCGATTTGAATTTTAGAATATTTTATTTAATTATTATTCGACTGAAAATTTACCCGAAAATTTATGAAATTGTGTAGCTCGACAATCGACATCAAACGGGAGCTCGAGATAACCTCGATTTACGTACTAGCATGGAATCTCAGGTAAGTAACCCTTATTTACGATAATTTGTATCGTTATGCGTACTTCGGATTTAATTTTCGCATTAATTAAATTAAATTTTAGAAAATCGGATAAATTGTCGTAAATAATAAATTGAGCTATTCGAGAGTTAGAACGAGGCCAAATAAATTGTTGGTGGGCACAATGAGCCCAATAGGCCTCGATAATGTGAAAATTAAGTGAAAAACGGGCTTAAGGCCGATTGAGGCCCATTAAGGTGCAATCGGGCCCAATAGGGGTAAATGGACCCAATGATTTAAATTAATCCCAGAAAATAGGGAATACAATTAAATTGTATGATATCTGACCTGAGGAATATTTATACGCAGTTCCGGACATTGGATTGGAAGCAGATCGGACTGCGTGACGAGACAGCAGTGGAAAAGGAAAGGTCAGACTCTACAGAAAAATAAGGTAAGGGAATTCTACGGACTGCTAGAGGTAACTTTACAAAATTTTAAAGTCATATGCAGTCTTTTAAATTATCTAAAGGGTCTAGAAGTAAGTTAAAAATTGTAGCGCCCCGAATGGGTAAATTACCAAAATACCCTTGTTAAGGGTAAAATTTTCAATTTTAAGAAAAAATTGGGAGGAGCAAGAACAAGAGGTTCCTGCTCGCTCTGGAGGTGTTTTGATGCATGCATGAGTAGGCTGGCTAACCTTGAAAGAAAAATGCACAGCATTGCATATTTTCAACGATGAAATTGTTTTGAAAATTGTTTTGAGGAAACAGAGCCGCCTACGTGTTTTTATTGACATGTGACGTGCTGGAGCTCAGCTCGCACGATATTTTGATTTGTGTTATGCATGCATTAGTGCTGGAGCGAGAGCTCGCACTAGAGTTTTACATGCATTGGTGCTGGAGTCCAACTCGCACCAGATTTTATATATATATATATATGTGATTTTCGTGATAGGGTGCTAGAGTCTAACTCCCACCAGATTTTTCACATGATTTGATGAGAGTGCTAGAGCTTAGCTCGCACTAGTTTTACTTGAATTGACGAGAGTGCTGGAGCATCGCTCGCACCCCCCACTGATTTTTATGAGAACATGCGATGAGCCGTGCTTGGAGCGTCGGGTAGACTGTGTGTCACCGACTAAATAGGCTCACACGTGCGTTTTGAGATAGGGTATGATATATGGGTCCACGAAGTATGATGTACCGTGCAAGTAGCATGGAGTACGATATACCATGTGGCATCTTCGGATGCGTGGTATCTTCGGATACGTGTGGCATCTTCGGATGCGTGGGATCGGATAAGACCGATGAGATGGACTGACCCACCTCCCGGGAGGTTCTCGATCATGGTGAGACCCCGTACACTAGGATCCGTGTAGGCAGAGGGACTCCCGAGGACACATGGTCATAGTCCTGGTTATTATCGATATACAGATGTTGCCTAGTCTTGCATGTTGACGATTTTGATGAGATCAAAACTGGGTTTTAAATTAAATGTGCATGATGATTATTTCATGCTTTTTAAACCCATGTGTGATGTAAACTGATTTTCATGGTTTTATGTGAGTCGGGACCACCCGAAGTAGGGGTTGAGTCCTGACTTATTGTGAAATTTTTAAATGAGGAAGAAATGATTTAAATAGAGTTGCATGTTGAATTTTCCATGCGAACGTGTTTTACATGACATCATGAATCATAGTATCAGTTTTAAAATGTGTGGAGAAAGGGTGGTTTATACATGGCACCACGTTCATGTAGATAGTATAGTTACCTACTTGTTCGTAGGATTGCCTTACTGAGCTTGATGTGCTCACCCCTTTCATTTTCTCACACAGATAATCTCCAGTAGATGTTGAGGCAACTGAGTACTGCATTCCGGATATCCGCTGCTGCCCATCACTTAAGGTATATACACTTGTATATATTGTATCTAAATAAGCATAGCACAGTAACATGTTTGTAAGTGACTTTAGGGGATGTATAAATATTGTAAACACTTATAAATGACTGAGAAAGAATTAAGTTATATGGTAAATAAATGGTGGGACTGGCATTGACGCACAGCCCAATTGTTAGTGAAGTGTGGTCACGATCAGAGGACAGGTAAGCATGAAAGAAAATAACAAAACGTGAAAAATTTACTCTGATTTTTAGGTAGTTTTGGGTTGTGACATTCCAATACTCGCATGATAGCTGTTATTGTACGCAAACTCTGCTAGAGGCAAGTGATCATCCCATGATCCCTTAAAATCCATCGTACACGCCCTCAACATATCCTCCAGGGTCTGAATAGTCCTCTCAGACTGACCATCTGTCTGAGGATGATATACGGTACTAAAACTCAATCGAGATCCCATGGACTCCTGAAATTGGGTCCAAAATCTGAAAGTAAATCGAGAATCTCTGTCAGAAGTAATACTCACTGGAGCTCCATGTAATCTAGCTATCTCGCTAACATACAACTCAGCTAAGGCATTCACACTATCTGTGCTCTTGATGGCAAGGAAGTGGGCACTCTTGGTCAGTCTATCCACTATGACCCATATCGCATCACGACCTCTCCGGGTCCTCGGTAAGCCCATAATAAAGTCCATGGTGACATGCTTCCATTTCCATGTAGGTACAGGTAAAGGTTGTAGTAGTCCTCCGGGCTTCCGATGCTCAGCTTTCAGTTGCTGGCATACTAAACATCTGGCCACATACTTTGCCACGTCTTGCTTCATACCACTCCACCAGTACACCTTTCTCAAGTCTCGGTACATCTTAGTACTCCCTGGGTGCATAGTGTATTACGAGCAGTGGGATTCTCTCAATATCTGTCTCTTTAGGGTATCATCGTCCGGTACACAGATTCGTCCTCTGAACCTCAATAGTCCATCCTCACTGATTGTAAGATCCGACTACGAAGTCTGCTCAGCTTGGCTAACCATATCTATCAACCAATGATCACTGTGCTGCCCAGTTCTAATCTGATCCATGATCCTGGGTTCTATTCGCAAGCTAGCCAAAAATCCAATCGCTACCTCTTTAACTCTGATCCGAAGTTTAGCAAACTGCTCCAGTAAATCCCACTCCCTGATCATCATAACAGATATCATACTCTTTCTGCTCAGGGCATCAGCAACTACGTTTGCCTTACCCGGATGGTACAAAATATCACAGTCATAATCCTTAAGGAGTTCCATCCTTCTCCCTTGTCTCATATTTAACTCCTTTTGATCAAAGAGATACCTCAAACTCTTGTGATCAGTGAAGATCTGGAATTTTTCCTCGTATAAGTAGTGCCGCTAGATCTTCAAGGTAAATACCACAGCGGCTAACTCCAAATCATGCGTGGGGTAATTCCGCTCATGGTCTTTCAACTATCGCAATCCATATGCGACCACTCTTCCATGGTGCATAAGCACACACCCTAATCCTTGATGGGATGCATCATGATATACAGAAAATCCTCCTGATCCCTCAAGAATAGTCAACATAGGTGCTGCTGTCAATCTCCTCTTTAGCTCCTAAAAATTGAGCTCACACTGATCAGTCCATATGAACAGAGTCTCCTTGCGCGTGAGCTTAGTTAAAAGAGTGGCAATCCTGGAAAATCCTTCCACAAATCTTCTGTAATAGCCTGCCAAACCAAGGAAGCTTCGTACCTCTGTAACTGTTCTCGGTCTTTCCCAATTAAGCACAGCTTCTACCTTACTTGGATCCACTGATACTCCTTCCTCTGAGACTATATGACTAAGGAAAGCTATCTGATCCAGCCAAAACTCACACTTACTAAGCTTTCCATATAATTGCTTATCTCGGAGTATCTAAAGTACTATCCACAAATGTTGTGCATGTTCCTCATATGACCGAGAGTATACCAAGATATCATCAATAAAGACTATAACAAATTTATCTAGATAGTCTCTGAACACCTCGTTCATTAATCTCATAAATGCTGCAGGGGCGTTCATCAATCCAAGGACATCACTAGAAATTCATAATGGCCATACCTTGTCCTGAAGGCCATCTTTGGAATATCTTCTTCCTTAATCCTCAATTGGTGATAGCCCGATCTCAAATCAATCTTAGAAAATATTGAGGCCCCTCTCAGCTGATCGAGTAGATCATTAATCCTCGGCAATGGATATTTATTCTTCACCGTGGCTTTATTTAATAATCGGTTGTCTACGCATAATATGAGACCACCATCCTTCTTCTTAACAAATAAAACCGGTGCTCCTCACGATGAAACACTGGGTCTAATAAACCCTTGATCCAATAACTCCTGTAGTTGTTTCTTCAATTCCTCAAGTTCCACTAGTGCCATCCTGTATGGAGGTCAGAGATAGGCTGAGTATCCGGTACCAAATCAATGGTAAACTCCAACTCTCTCTCTGGTGGCAAACCTGGCAACTCATCTGGGAAAACATCCAGAAATTCGCACACCACAAGTATATCCTCCATCCTCGGATGTTCCCACTCATCATCTGAGATGAGTGTTTCATAACCTTCACATGAATAATCATATTTAATACTCTCAAGAATAATATTAAAATTTCAAATTACTTACTAGAATTCCACATATTCATTTCCTCAATATCTCAACCGTACACTGTAAGGTTCAAGTAGGGAGAAAGATACAATCTTAGTGTAGCAGTCTAAACTCACTCGATTGGTTGCTAGCCAATCCATTCTCAAAATTACATCAAACCCATGTATATTTAACATTATTAGATCTGCTAACATTACTCTATCTCCCACCTTTATTTCACATCCTCTACAGATTAACTCAGTTCTCTAGGATCCACGCATAGGGGTATTTACATGTAGTATATACTCTAGAGGTTCAAACTTCAAATTTAATCTACATGCAAAATACTCAGAAATAAACGAATGCGTGGATCCTGGATCAATCAACACATGAGCCTTATGGTTACAGACAGAGAGTGTACCTCTTATAGTTTCTACAGAAGTGTCCGCAGTTTCCTTATACAGGGTAAGCACACGTCCCTATGTAACAGGCTTCTTCCCTTTCTCTGCAGCATGGCCTGTCTCTGGGGATTCACTCTCCGAGGCTGCTGTCTAGTAGGCTCCGAAGCATGTGGTATCTGAGGTTGAGGACAGTCCTTCACTCTGTGACCCATGTCACCACATCTAAAACATCCACGGATCATCCCAGTATAGCTTCCCCCATGCGATCGGCCACAGTCTTTACAAACCCTTATCTCAGTCCTAACATATCGAGGGGTCTCCTTGATGATGGGATAAGCTCTGGGTCTCTCTAATCTGCCCTTCTGTACCTCAATCCTTCCTCTCTTGAAGGAACCTCTCCGAACATCTTCTTGGGACATCGCTGGCCTCTTACCCTTGTCCCTAGTCACTGCTCCGAACTCATTCTGGGATTGTACAATTTCAATTCCCCTCTCAATCTCTTGTGCTCGTCTCAGAGCATCTCCAAACTCAGTAATACACAACCCAATCAATCGATCTCTGATGATGGGCTTTAATCCAAACATAAATCTCTCGGTACGGAGCTCTTCATTCTTGAAGATTTCTGGATCATATCTTAGTAGAGCGGTAAATCGACTCTCATAATCATCCACAGACATGTCACCCTGTACCAAACTCAAAAACTCTGCTTGCCTTCTTTTTTGGGTAGCTCGTGGTACGTATTGGGCTCTGAAAGCTGCCTGAAACTCTTCCCAACCAATCGCATCCTGGTGGGACATCAAAATACCCTGGGTAGTACCCCACCAATCTCGAGCTCTCCCTTTCAACATATAGGCACTCATACTGACTCTCTCAGCATCGGTGCACCCCAGATAGTCAAATATAACTCTCAACTCTATCAGCCACTCCTCAGCCTCTGTAGGATCCTTCTTTCCCCTAAAGAAGGGTGGATTCATTTTCAGAAAGTCTTTCAGTTGGACCATACTTTTGTCATCAGGCTGAGTGACGGGAGGCACTGGGTCCATCTGTACTGGGGGTACGGGAGGTCCTTGTGGTGATGTAGGAGTAGTACTCGAGGCATTAACTCCAAAATGTTACGTGAATAACGCAGCCATTTGCTCAAATCCCTGCCTCACATCGGTCTCAATCCGGTTAAACCGAGAGTTAGGACTCTCTAGTTGTGGGGCAGGTGGCGGAGGGGACTTTGCCTGCCTCCTCGAACGACCTCGTCGTTTACTCATTCTCTATCTTAACTTGTTTCCTGCGCGTACATATCAAAATAGATTGAAATCTCAATCCTCAATTTTAATTCATGACCAGACTTATACAGACACTTGGGATGTATTCTATTTCACTTAACTGACACTAGCAGTACTGGACACCCTAAGCTCTGATACCAAGAAAACTCTATGACGCCCCAAAAACGCAAAAAGTATGGCAAATTTAAAACTTTTTACTCATCAAATCATAATTAAGGGTGTATTCCTGTGCAGTGTCACACATCATCATACTTATCATACCCCAGGATCTCATCATAAATTAGTATATATCATATCATAAATTAGTATATATCATAAATGATGCATCCCATACATCATTGTACAATAAGTGTCTGTAAATATAACTCTAGTCTGGATATATGAATGTTAAATATCTACCTCAATACAGAAAATATGGCCTGGAGCTCAAGTCCTCCACTAGCCTCAAATTCGTACATCGCAGGGAACACATTTCACTTGAAGAAATCTGGAGGGGGAAGAAAACAGGGTGAGCTTCTAAATCGCTCAGTAAGGGGGGTAAGGGAACTCAGTTATATAAACCATATCACACATCACAAATATGTATTTGTATATGAAACTCAGTATACTCATTTGAAAACGTAGCATGAAAGTTCTCAAAACATCATCATCTCATAGCTCATAAATCATGAGAAAACATGAAGGTAAAAAGGCTCAATCTAGAGCATTCACAAGCATGTATAAATATATGCGATAATGGCTTTTCTCAAAATATGTGATAAAAATCACCTCAGTAAATAGCACGTGATAAGGTCATAAAACACAACTCATGTGTAAAACGAGACTAGGCAATAAAACTCATATAAAACTTGTCATGGCACATCAAATATATAATCTCCTCTGGGTGCGCATCCCGGGAATCCTCGTAAGAGGGAACGTCGACAATATGGTCGTATGCATGGTATATTGGACTTATATGTTACCAGAATAAGGCCCGGCCTTACATGCTACCAGAGCAATGCCTCACCTCATGCACACTACCACATGGTCCCTGGGTCGGTTCCCAGGCAGCCCACTATATTGGTCTTACATGCTACCAAAGCAAGGCCTCCCAACGCTACCAAAGCGAAGGAATAATCGAACTTACATATTACCAGAACAAGGCCCAGACCTACATGCTACCAAAGCAAGGCCACCCAGCGTTACCAGAACAGGGGTTATCTCACGTTACCAAAACGGAGGAATAATCGGACTTACATGCTACCAGAGCAAGGCCCGGACTTACATGCTACCAGAGCAAGGCCTCCCAACACTACCAAAGCGGAGGAATAATCGAACTTACATGTTACCAGAACAAGGCCCGTCGTCCATGGGTTGGTTCCCAGGCGTCCCACTATATTGGTCTTACATGCTATCAAGCAAGGCCCGATGTGTATTCAACATGACACGCCTAAGTCTCAAACATTAGCCATTGTCTTATAAAACGTTTTGCCTTCACGTAGAACTCATAATGGTTTTCTCTTATAAAACTCATTTAAAACATTTGTGTACTCAACATAAAACATATTAAAACCAAGTTCGAACCAGCAAAACACGCACACATTTTTTCAAATCTCAACATTGCCTTCACGTAGAGCCCAATTTACTTTTCACGCAAACTCAACGGTTTATAAAGCAATTTCACACTTAGCTTATAAAACTCGTAAAACAATGGGCTCCAACCGGCTATGAAAATCGAGTGCAATCATATCACAACACAACAACAAACATGCTTGTATTCTCAAATCATGGTTCATGCTACAAACAGTTCATCAAAACTCATACACAAATGGTTTAGTTTCCCTTACCTCTTTGCACCCGTATAGTACAATCGTTCCCCCATTTCACGGACTAGCCTCGCATTCCACTCTGGAACTCTCGAGCTGTCCAAACAATGTTAAAAATATCAATAACCCAACTCAATCGCATTATTGAGCACACATTTGCTCATTTTCTCATTAACACCTCAATTAACTTAAATCTTCACAATTCTATCACAACTCACATTCTCACCCACTACATCTCAAAATTCTACATTTCTCGCACTATATTCCACGCTAAATTCACCACAGTCTCAATTCCAATTTATAGCCATAATTCCTAAAATTACCATAATCGCATAATAACATCTCTACTCCAACAAAATCATAGTTTCATCAATCCCTAATCATTTCCCAACTATTTCATCACAGTGCCTATGCTCACAATCACCAAAGATTACTTCAAAATCAAAGATCGAGGTTTAGAGATTACCCAAACTCGTGGAGTGCTCAACTCACACCTCGATTCGATTCGTCTTTCGATTTCCAAGTATGTTGTTCTCCTTTGGATGAGGAACAACTTTTCTTCTTGTCGCAACTCTTGATTTGGACAAAAATGGGCAATTTAGAAGAGAGAGAAAGCTAGGGCTCAGCTGAAATGGAGGTTTAAAAGAGAGAGAAAAGATGAAATGCAGGAAAACACAGGGGTCCTTTTATAGACGGAGGGTAGGAGATCGATTTGGCTCTTGATGAGATCGATCTACATTTGAATTTGGGGACGATTTGGGGTAATTTTATGCCTAAGAGATCGATCTGTCTGGGGTAGGATCGATCTCTTAATGGCTTCAACAGATCGATCTGCTCTATTTATGAGATCGATCTTTAGTTTACAGAATGTTTCATGATATCGATCTGCTCCTTGAGGAGATAGATCTTCTCCTAAACAGAAACATTTTGAGATCGATTCCTTCCTCATGAGATCGATCTCTTCAATACAGAATCATAAGGAGATCGATCCTCTTCCATTAGAGATCGATCTGTTCACTTAAATTCCGCATTCCTTGTCATTTTTAGCCCACCAGATCGATTTTTCTTCTCTAAGATCGATCTGACCTCATAGTTTCGCACTTTGGTTAAGCACTTACACATAAATCTCCAAATATAATTTCCACAATTCACTACTTTGATTATTTCTCATTCATTACTTATACATTTCACTCAGCTCAATAAATTACACTTCAAGTTCATATTACATAATTAAAATATGTATAAAATTCTCATATCTCACATTCAACTATGGGTTTTTCAGGTCCGAACTTAACTTATGGATCGACTAGCTCTCTGCCACTCCTAAGTGTGATGGATTTCACATGTTCTTTACCCTCCCTTTGCCTAACAGGATTAGCTTCAGTGTTACTAGGAAGGGGTTCCTTGAGGACATTGGCTAAGAGCATTCGCTATTTATCCCACCTCAACCTCTAAATTCTTAATTGAAGCAGCTTGATTTTGCAGGATCGTTGTGGACATTTCCTCAAGCGAGGGCTTCTTCTCAGCTGCTGATACTGATGCAAGCACATGTTGTGGCTACATATGTGGTGGTGGTGGTTGATGAAAGTGAGGTGGATAGGGATGATTAGGTAGATGGTGTGGATATGGATGATGTGGTGGATGGTGTGGAAATTATTGATATGGTGGTACATGAACCGATGGAGCTTGAAAACTAGGGGGTCCTACAGATATGGAGTTAGAAGATTGCCCTTGATTTTGGCTCTAGGAAAAGTTAGGATGGTTCCTCCACCCTAGATTGTAGGTGTTTGAAAAGGGGTTGTTCTGTTGAATCTGAGAGGGGGCAACGTACTGAACCGATTCTAAGTTAAGCGGACACCTATCTACAGAGTGTGTACCACCACACAGATCGCAGAAAAGAAAAGGACTTTGGACAGAATAAACAAGATTAGAACTGGTAGAAGGATTATGCTGGGTAGTGAGCAACTCTAACTTTTTCGTAAGGTTAGCTATTTGAGAGGTCAAGGTAGACAGCGCGTCAAGCTCATATATACCCACCGACTTCTTAGGTAATTGCCTCTCCAAGGACCATAGATAGTTGTTAGCAGCCATCTTATCTAAGAGACCGTAAGCTTCCTCCTCTGTTATGCAGATTAGAGCTCCACCCGCAGCAGCGTCAACGATGGTCCTATTTTGGCCAGTAAGTCCATTGTAGAAGGTCTGGACTTGCAACCACAAAGGTAGGCCATGATGGGGTCACTTCCTAAGAAGCTCCTTATATCGTTCCCAAGCTTCGTAAAGAGATTCAGAATCGAACTGGGCAAAGGAAGATATGTCACTACGGAGTCTGACCATTTTAAAGGGAGGGAAAAACTTAGCTAAAAATTGATGGGCTAACTCATCCCAAGTAGATATGGATCCTGGAGGCAAGGAGGTTAACCAGTGTCACGCCCTATCCCTAAACGAGAAGGGAAATAATCTAAGCCTAAGCGCATCATCAGATAATCCATTGTGCTTGAATGTGTTGCACAGGTCCAGAAATTGCCCGAGGTGAGCATGTGGGTCGTCATGCGGAAGCCCACTGAACTGCAGTGAAGTCTGGATCATTTGGAGGATTGAAGGCTTAATTTTGAAATTATTTGCTTGGACAGCTGGTGGCCTAATGCCAGTATAATAACCTCCTATAGTCGATACTGCGTAATCTCCAACGGTCCTAATTTCTCTATTTTCTGCCATGATGTTTTGCAGCGGAGCTATTAATTTCCTAGAATCCTTTCGAATTTTCCTAAGAGTTCGTTCAATTTCAAGATCTAAAGGAAAGCAATCATAACTCCTGGCTCTACACATGCAAACATCACAAAGTCCTCAAATTTTTTTTAAAGTTTTTTAATTTTTTTATGGAAGAGAAAATTAACTAATCTAAATTAAAGCTCTAAATATTTACAACCTAAGTATTTACAAGCTAGAATTACACCTAAGTATAATTTCACCGATATTAATTAATGGCTAATTATCCTCCCCGGCAACGGCACCAAAAACTTGGTACGAACTACGTCCACTCCAAGTGACCTAGACGTTCTATCCGCAAGTGCACGGGTCATACAAGTAATAATGAGATTTGAGTCCCGGATTATCGTCCCACAGAGAAGTTGAATTGCCTAATTAAGTACCGGTTAATCTTACCCTAAGTATATCCTAGCAAATTATGAATTTTTCAGTGGGTGATCTTCAAGGCTAGAAATACTGTAAATAATAAAAACTATAAACTAAAGAAAATAAAACCGAGCTAAAAATTACTTACAGAGCTCCGAGTAATTAAAAGCATTAACCTACAAAAGATAATTAAAACAGTTAAAATTAATTAACGCAATTAAAAATGAAAATATGAAAATAAGAAACACAATTAATTAAAATAAAATTAAACAATCCTAAAAATAAAATATGCATGTAATTAAACTAATTAATAAAAATGCAAATTAAACTATCCTAAAGACTAATAAAATAAAATTCTATTAACCTAAAGAAATTCTTAAATCTAACTAAGCAATTAATTACTTACAAAATGATCCTAAATTAATTCTAACTCTAACTAATCACTATTAATAAAAGTAAATCTAAACAATGAATGAGAAATATTTTTTTGATTTTTTTTTATTTTCATTTTAAGAAGAAGACTAAATTAAAAATGCATGAAACAAATTTAATCTAATTCTAAATGCAACTCATAAATTCTACACTAATATTAAATCCTAAATCCTATTACATAAAATTAACTATTAACATAAATTAAAATTAAGCTTAAACTAACTAATAAAGACAAATATAACTAACATGCAAATTTAATTTAAAAAATCTAACTAAACTAACATCTAATATTTAAAAGGAATAATGACAATAAAAATAAACTAAAATAAAAGACATGTATGAAAAATGGATTTGTAACCAAAATAGAATGTCCAAACATAGCCTTAAACAATACTCCCAACAGGCCTCGGTCCTGTGTACTATACTGTTCACATTTCTTCTCGGCTGCTCCAGGCGTTGTCCTGCTGTCTCCAGCACGGGTCCTGCTCCAGGTGCTGCTGCGGCTGCTCTGCATCAGGTACTGTCCGCGCCTGAAATTACCGAGCCATCTCAGCAACGGTGATCTATACCCAGCTCGCAGGTAACGTTTTCCTCCAGCTATCCATGCAATTTACCCGACTGTTGCTACAATCTGCTCGTGCAGCAGCTGCCGACTCTACCCAGCTAGGTTCTGGTCGCTGCAACATGAAACGCTCAACCTGAAACTCTTGCAAATCGTACCAACAAAAATCAAGATACATAAATAGAAAATGAAAATGAACAATAATAATGGTTCAAAACAAGGCAGAACAGAGGTGCAAAAATGGTCTTTGTCCACAGCCACGGTACAATCCCGCTTTTGTTAAAGCTTGGTACCGATCAACATTTAGCACACCAGCCAACAAACAAAGTGAAAACAACCAAGAGCAATTAAAAATATCGATCTGAATAATGGCAAAACAAGTAAAAAAAGAAACAAATTAGAGGCTAAATGCAAAAATCCACAACTACTCTAAATGCCGAAAGGAGAAGATTTAATATCATGCATCAAATAAACAGCTATAATGCAGAATAAATGACGGTGTAACATTATGAAAAGATATGATTTGAATTAGAGGATGAAGATGAAAAATAAACAAGATAAACCCGTAAGCAATAACACAGAAGCAAATGATGGAATGATGAAAGCAAAGCTGTGTCAATCAGCCCTTTCTACCATCCCGAATCCATGAAGCTACCACGACAGAGTTATGAAATGAAACACATTGGAAAATGTAAAACAAAAATTACAAGAAATGAAAATGCAACAAGAAAACAGTAAAGGAAATTTTCTGCTTTGAATATAAGTTGGTAACAATCTTAAAACCACTTGAAAATATGAAGTACCATGCTTGAAAGTTTCTAAACGTAAAACAGAAAAATAAAATGTTGAAACAGGGATGAAGACTATGGCCACTGTCACCAACCAAACTTTCTTACTTCCTCTGATCCAACAATCAGTGAATCAAGAAAATATACCAGTTAAAATGCAAAATCGAGAGCAAAAATTATGAATACTCTAGTGTGCCAAATCATCACAATAAAGAAAGAAACTTAAACAAAATCGAGAATAAAAAGCTTTTCATAACATATAACGAAAGAAAATTAACATGAACGGTAGCTATGGAAAATGGAATAAATGGTGGCTGCGGGAAATCTAAAACTATTCTAAAAATTACCCTAGGCTACTCTAAACTAAATTACTCTACTCCTAAAATTACTCTACCTTAAAAACTACCTTAAAACTACTCTAGGCTACTTAATGTTTTTCAATTGCTCATCATGTTCTATTTATACACAAACATAGGGGTACAATGGTAATTTTTCATCCTAGATGAGTTAGCATTGTTTGGCCACTTGTCTTCCTTTAATTTGCTGCAGAGTAGATATTTTCACGTCACTCGTGTTTTTGTCCAATAAGTTGTGCGATGTGGCCCGGCGTGTGTCTTCCAGAAGGTTGGCACGGTGTCCGTCATTCTTATCGTTTCGGAGCGAATAAAATACATACATCTTGCATCATGCGTGTCCGGTCCAGTCTCCTTTAGCCCATTTTCAGCCCAATTTTGACTGAAACTACTGAGTTTCATCCGAATTTATGTTATCTGCACATTAAAGAATTTTCATTAAATAAAGGGGATAATTAATAAAATAATATGGGGATTTAAATAATTAATTAAGAAATTAAGCACAAATAATCCTGTTAAAAATAGAATTATCAACCACTCATGCTACTGCATTTAAATCACATCATTAAAGCTCATTATAAAATAACCTATCAGGGTCAATCATCTCATAAATCCATCTCAAACTCATTATAAAATTCGTTATAAAATTTTGTTATAAAATCACCCTTCTTTCAGGGTTACATGTCATAAAATCCTCTGAAAAAATCTATCATCATAGTAGAAAATCACATCTCATTTAAAAATATAAATAAGGACATTACCCCTCATTCGGGTCTGCTCTGGTCTATTCAGATCGTATGATATCATGTGAGGCATGTAGGTTACTGTATGAAAAATCGAGGATTATGGCCATACTACGTCCTTGTGATCCCAAGCTACACGGATCTTGGTGTGCGGGGCATCGCAACTATAACGAGAGGTGGGGTCAAATCCTACCCGCTAGAATATCAAGTCACATTAGCTTGTCGTTAAGAATACACGGTACAACATACTCTGTGTGACATACATGGTATAACGTACTTCGTGGACCCATATCATAGTCTGAGGGTGCCTGCCGTAGGTCTTATCCACCCCATACTATGTCGATAACCAACCCATGTCTTAAGGTACACGTGCGAGCATATCATCTCTCTGTTACATAGTCTACAGGAGGCTCCAACACGGCTCTATGCATATTCATGATATCTCAAAACCTCATGCAAGCGAAGCTCCAGCACTGTTTCATAAAAATCAGTAAAATCTGCGTACGAGCAGCACTCCAATACAACTTTAAAAGAGTTTTAAATCCATATAAAATCACGTGCGAGCAAGCTCTAGCACGGTTTATGCATAAAATCCATCAAAGCCTCGTGCGACCAATGCTCAAGCATGACATCATGCATAAATCATTCAAAACTTCATGCAACCAATGCTCCAACATGAATGAATGCTCAAGTAAATCAAAACTTCATGCAAGCAATGCTCCAGCACGGTTTCATGCATAAATAAATCAAATCTCGTGTGAATTACACTCCAGCACGGCTTTTATGCAATTACATTGATTAAATCACGTACGAGCGAGGCTCCAATACGACTTTTATGCAATTATCATATAAAAACAGGATGCGAGCTAAGCTCCAGCACCTCTCATGCATGCCAAATCATTAAAATCAGTGTGAGTAACCACTCTAGCACATTTCATGCATAAATGTCACACAAATTCGTGCGAGTAACCGCTCCAGCACATTTTATGCACACTCACAAACTCAGATACAGTGCGAACAAGGCTCCAGCACCATCTATTTCTATATAAACTTGATAGTTGGCCCATTTTCCAAAGAAATTTCATTTAAATCTAAATAACACTTACGTAGTGCTATCTTGTGAAATTTATGCAAATATTGGCTAATTTACCAATTTGCTTTGCTAAAAAGTCACAAAAATTCCTCAAACCATGCATGCCATGCTTTCACCATCCTTAGGTGAATGTTCCTCAGTAGGGGTAAAATAGTCTTTTACCTATCCCGGGTCCTTGAAATTTTTAATCCATTTCTAAGACCTTTATACGATTTCAGTGTATAAAAAAGCTATTAAAAATTTGCATAGCTACCTCTAGCTACTCGCAAAATTCCCTTACCTCACTTTACTCTGTACAGTTTGACTTTTTATAACAATGTTGCATCACGCAGTCCAATTTGCTCTAAATCAAATCTCTAGAGCTACGTATAATTATTTATCGGGTCAAAAATCATACAATTAACTGTATTCCATAATTTTTGAGCTTAATTCGAAGTATTGACCCGTTTAGGTTTTTAGATAGCTCGTACTATCATTCACGACAATCAATTTCAAAATTCCAAAAATAATTCATTTTATACGGAAATTTATCCGTAACTTATAAGGTAAATTCCTAATGCGTATCATTACGCAAATTATCGTAAATAAGATTTACTTACCCGAGATTTTACGTGGGTACAAAATACGAGGCTCGATCAAGCTCACTTTCGTCGTCTATTGTTGAGCTACATAAATATATTTATTCAACCCGGGTCAATTTCGGTCAAATATAAATTTAAATAAATTCTTCAAAAATTAAATCGATCAATTTTGACCGCTTACCGGCTTACCCGTAGTCCGGTGTATCATCGAATTCTTTTTCCCCTTCTTTTTTTCCTTTTTTCCCCTTTCTTCCTTAGCTGAACCGGTCCGGTCCGGTTCAGCACAGTTTCACTTCACTGAACCGGTCCATACCGTTTAAGTCGTTCCTTCGTCATCCATGGTGTTTTTGACCGGTTCTTGGCTCCCTCTTGCCACTGCGTGGCTCTTTTCTGGCTGGGGAACCTTCCGCTAGCCTTGGATTAGACCGAACATCGCTCAGGCTACCAGATTTTTCCCTTCTCTCCTCGATAACCTCCCTCTCCGATCTGCCGATTTCGACGTCGTCGGTGCACTTGCTGTCGGCTGGTGGCTCTCACGTGGTCAGGCTTCCTTTGTCGGCCCTCGCCTGCCCTTCTCTCCAGTGGGTAGTTCGTCGAAGCGGGGTCTCCCTCGGCTGTTTTCCTTCTTTCCCCTTTTCTTTTGTGTTTCGCGTTTTTTGTGATTCTGCTATTTTTTTTTCAATTTCCTATTTCTTTTATATATATATATATAATACATTATATTATTATTATTTTAATAGAATATAATATAGTATTTATACAAAAATCATCTACACCAATATATGTATATATTTAATTAATTAAATATATATTTATCTTTTTATTATTATTATTTCTTTGGAGTATTATTCCTACGTTTTCGAGATAATTTCTCAGGGTGAAAATTTCGGTTTATTCCAATAAATTCACATCTTGATCAATTTAACTTGAAATTTAATTATTTCTCTTTTATTGAACAAGATTCGTTGAATCCATGTTTACAGTGTCAATTTCTTACCGAGTTGACATCGAATTTTAGGTCTTTTGATCGTTTTACCCTTCAACGTGTTCGGGACCAAATCAACACAACTTCTCTTCATGAACCTTTTCTCATTTCGTGTTTTAAATTCTTATCTCCAATTCGAATGGTCCGAATCTCATTCGTTTAATATGTGGCCATTTCAATCTCCATTTGATCTTTAAATGCATTCAGAAATTTTTATTCATTCCATCTGCATTTTTCATTCACGTAAAACTCTTTTTATGATTCAATTTACATATAACCATGTTTACATCATGTGAATCATAAAGGAATATGATAAAAATTTGGGTCTTACATTGCAGCCTCTGTTTTCCCGAGAACATCAAACCCCGTTGAAACCAAAGTGAAAACCTAACCTTTCTACACTAGAAAACTTCATCTTGCAAGTAGTTTTGAGTGAGATTCAGTTAATCAAAGTTGTTCTTAGTGAAGAGGAGAACAACATAGTTGGAAACAAGAAGTTGGAAATAAAGATTGAAGAAGCAAGGTGGATTTTGCCAATTTTGGTGAAAAAGAGGAAAGTTCAAGCTAGGTAAGATTTAATACACCACTTTGATATATGTTAATCTAGGTGACTTGGGGAGTTAATTGGTATATGTATAAATTGCTGAAAACAAATGGGTGATGAAAAATATCCATGACCTAGCTATTGACATGAAATTGAGAAAATGATGAGGAAGTTGAGTAAACATGAATTAAATGATGAAATGAGCATGTATGGAGGATTGTAAGGTAGTTTTATGAGATACATAAATTGGAATAGATGAGAAATGAGTATAGGTATATGATATATTTGGTAAAATACCATAATGGGAGGAAGAGATGAGATTAAGGCATTGAAAGAAGATTAATGCATTGATATAAAGTCATGCAGGTGAAAAAAAGTATATTAAAGTATACTGATGTGGATAATTATTAATAGCTTCGAAGTTGATATCGAAAGCTGATCAGACTGCAAGAGTAAGCAACACCGAGGAAGTGAGGTCACGGGACATGATCCGAGGTAAGGAAATTTCGTGAGTAGCTACAGATAGCTACACGTATTTCGGATAGAGTTTCAATAATTATATTCTACATGAAATTCCATATATAGAGACGTCGGTAGGATCCGATAGGCTTAAAATGCTTAGGGAGCATGTAGGTGATTAAATTCAACATAATCTAAATGTGTATGGATAGAATGGCGAATGTTTTCATGTATATGCGAAAACAGCACAATTTAGTGCCTATTTGATTTAATTGGGTGAATTATGATTTGAATCAGCCATCTATCGGGTTTGTGTGTAAACCCTTAGTGCTAAAGAATACTCGCACTATATTTTATGAGATATGCCTTACATAGTACTTGAGTGTATTCTCATACTAAATTTTAAATGTGTATGGATAGAGTATTGGGAGCATAGCTCGCACTTAGTTTTCATTGATTGATGCATTAAAGAGTATTGGGAGCATTGGTCATACTCGATCTTTACATGACATAGTGCTGGGAGCATTGCTCACACTAAATTTATTGTCACTTGTGTTATGGTCGCGTTGGGAGTTTACTCGCACGTACCAGTTTTAAAGAAAGCACGAAACAGTCGTGTTGGGAGCCTGTGTTGATTGTGTGTCGCACTGATTTTATGCTCACACGTGTAATATTTTGAGATATGACCGAGGGCTATCGAAACTATTATCCATAGTATGAGGACCAAGACTTATGGCAAGCATCCCGACTATGAGGTATATCCAAGGTATGAGGACTAAGACACATGGCAAGCATCCCGACCTTGAGATTAGGTCCATGGAGTACTTTGTACCGTGTATGTCACATGGAGTACGATGTACCGTGAGTACACGATGTTATTGAGTTGAGAGCTGACGATAGAGATTTGACCTACCTCCCGTTACAACAATTGTGAGAACCTGCACTCCGAGTACTGTGTAGCCTAGGATCACAGAAAATGAGTTATGATCATAATCTCAGAACATGTAGTCGCCTATCTCGTGATCCTTTCATGCAATGTAGATTGATATTTCTTGAATGACTTATCGTATGGTTTTAAAATCTGAACATGTGAATTTGTGTGATAAAGGGTAACCCGAGGATGGGTGAAACCCAGATTTCCATGTTTTTGAACATGATGAATGCCATATTATTTTGATTTAATTGAATGACATGATAAAATATGATTTATATGAAATTACATGAGAAATGCAATGTTTTGCATAAATTGCTGAGGTTGTTAAGCCAGCATGTTTTCAGTTTTATAACTGACAATTTGTATCTATATGTATATATTACATAAAAGTTTCAAGTAAGATGCATGTGCTAGATATGAATTGATAAGGAAATGATTTCAAGGCATGAGCATTGTATTTTGTAGATAGTGTGGTCATCTACTTGCTTGCCTGATTTCCTTACTAAGATGTGAGCTCACCCCCTTTTATTTCCCCTCTTTACAGAGCGTTCACAGTAGGTGGACACGGCTGAGGACTGGTATTCCTTGATCCGCTGCATATCCATCTTACGAAGGTATACACACTTGAACATTTTGTACTGAACAATGTATAAGCACAGTTATGTAAACGATTGTACGGTTGGGGATTGTATATGTACAAGTATTGTATTATAATGTGATGAGTTTACATTTTAGAAAAGAATATATACAGTCAATAAATAAATGTATTGATATGTATGTTGTGGAATGATTGTGGGTGAGGTGACTAATATCGAATCACAACCCAACGGTTTGGTGTTAAGTAAATGACAAAATGAGACGTGAGTAAAATGAGAAAAATTTGTAGTGATTTTGGAAGGTCATGGGAGGGGAGGTCGTAACAGAATAGTATCAAAGCAGTGTTGGTTTGATGTGAGTCGATATTAGTAAATAGGAAAAGTGTACATCCTCATAGTACTGTGCTTTGTTCAGTTACAATTGTGTTTACGAGATGGAAATTAGACTAATTAATGGTTATAAATGCAGGGATTTAGCTATTATGGCAAATACCAACCGTGGTAAAGGGGCTAGAGGTAGGGCTTGAGGTTGTAAAGGTAGGCTAGAGACCCGTGATGAGACTACAGGTCCCACTGAGGTGCTCGAGAGTACCGAGGCATGTTTCGCAAGATTAAAGCATCGCCTGGAGACCATAGTGGAGTTACTGGCACAGACTATGCTAGGAGGACAGGGACAAGATGCAGGGACTGCGCCTGAAGAGGCAACTACACCTAGTATGCCTACACAGCCAGCTCATGTGCCACAGCCTACAGATACACCTACACCCCCACCAGTTCAGGATACGCCGTCTCATGTTACTCCATGACAGGGCGATAATGTTTTGGGGTACGGTTGTGATCTTGACTGACTACGGCAATTCCAAAAGCGTTGACCTCCAACTTTTCGTGGGATTAAGGACCCAGTTTTGATGGAGGAGTAAATAGGAGAGATGGAGAAGTTATATGGATTCTTTGAGTGTACAAATTCAGAGATGGTCGCATTTGCTACGTTCCTACTGAAGGGGACGACATAGCATTGGTGGAAGTCCACCTGACCCATATTGAGAGCCCGACATACAGAGATTAGTTAGGAGATATTTTTGGATGCCTTCAGGTGTCACGACCCCCAACTTACCAAAAACCGTCACAAATATTTCGCTTTTCATACATTATTTCTTTTCCGTTCTTACCTTACTTCGATTGTGATCAGCTGCACTCTCAACAATTGGGCTGTGTGTCAATGTCTACCTCATCCAATCAATAATTTAATTTGCATTATAATTTAGAAGTAAACACTTGTATAAATAAAACCAGAGTTGTTGCTACATGTGTTTACATTGTTTTACATCCCCGAATGGTTACATTCAAAATGCTACTATGCTATAGAAAGTTTAGATACAAAATTACATCAGTGTGTATAGCTTACGCGATGGGATGCAGTGAAAACCAAAAAAGAAAGCATCCAGTCGCTCTCAATCTATACACAAAGCTCTATAGAGAGGGGAAAATAAGGGGGTGAGCAAACAACACTCTCAGTAAGGCAATCATGCGAACATGTAGATACTGCACTATCTATGTGATCGTGATGCCATGCTTAAAATCATACATTTCTCATCACACCTCAAAAAGCATTAGTTCATGCTTGTGTTAATGGCATGTAAAGAAAGTCATGCTTATTAACAATTCAGTGCATAATTAAATTTAAGGGATGGAAAACCATCATGCATATCTCATGAATAAGGCATGGAAAATCATTATGCATCAGTGCACTTTAAAGCCATTATCATGCTTTCTCATATCAATAAAATCAACACTTGTTAGGACTCAGCCCCTCACTCGGACTGTCTTGACTCACAATACATTTCAAAACATGGATTTATTCATGAATAAGAGACATGTGAGATAGGCAATATAATAGGGAAATCTCATATAGGACTATGGCCATATCCTGTGATCTCAGGCTACACTGATCAGGTGTGCCAGTATCACCTCTATCTGCTTCCACACGGTAGGTGGGTCACGTCCAACCCGCCGATCTATAGCAGATCTAAACATCGTCTGGCATATCACAATCTCAACACTATACAACGTACTCCATGCTACCTATACGGTACAACGTACTTCATGGACCCATATCAACACATCATATCATGCCACATCTTAAACTGCACGTGCGAGCCTATTTAATCGGTGTGACACCCAGTCTACCCGAAGCTCTTAGCACGGCTATCAATCATGTCATAAAACTACGTGCAAGTAATCTCTAGCACGACAACAAGTATGGTGGACATCTAATGCGAGCTATGCTCCAGCACCATGTCAAAACTAGTATAAAGTCTGTGTGAGCAATGCTTCAACACATTATCATAGAAATCCATGTGAAAACTAGTGCGAGCTAAGTTCCAGCACTCATGCGTATAAAACATATCAAATTTCGTGCGAGTCATACTCTAGCACGCTTTCATTCTCACAAAATCCATGTAGGTGGCCCAATTCTTTGCAAAACATGTTTAAAAACCAAATCAAATCATATCAAATGTTAGCCAACCTACCAATCACTTGCTAAAAAGCAACAAAACAAGATTTTCAAAGCATCATGCTTTTAGTTTTCATGCACATTTCATCAAAACCCAACTCTTTGCCCTTCAATCACCCATTTCATTTCCTACTACCACATGCATTCTAGAAAAACATAATACACCCAAAATGTGCACAGATATCTCTAAGAGTCCACACAATTCCCTTACCTCGATTTACTCGAGTGTGACTCTCTTTCTCTTAGCTTTTCACACTTTGGCTCAACTTGCTCCGATGTATCCTCTGCAAATCATTCACAAATCACTTGAGTTAATGTTTCTAACTTACATTTTGACTTTAACTAGTTAACATATTTCATTAAGCCTATTTCATTAAGTTTGACCCATTTTTGCAATTGGGCCATTATCAAGTCATTTCTAACCAATTTATCTAGTAACTCACTTAGTTACTTGTTTAGGGCTTGATGTGAAATACTCTACTCATACTCCCTAATTCATCTATGCATTTCACCCAAATGCCTTAAATACACATTTTACCCTTTTTGGGTAAGTCTCACGATTCATTCCATAACACCATCATAAAATCATACCCACAACACCATTATCACCTTCAGATATCCCATTCATCATTTAGTTCCAATACATTTCACGTCCTCACACTAGACTTATTCTAGGTCGTAATTGTTTCCTCTGCATTCTAGGTAGTTTTTACCATTAATACACATATCAATCTACTCCAAAATCAATATCTAAACAAATGTACTTGGATTGGTGCATTAGAAACCCACCTCTTTGGATTTCCTTCTTGCTCCAAATGAAAATGCTCCTAGCTCTTTAAATCTAACAAATGGGGTAATGACTCCATGCTATGTTGTTCTTCTCTTTGATGTGAACCACTTTGTATCTAATAGCTTTCTCTCAAATCTTATTGAAAATGGGTGGATTTAGGAGTGAGAAAGCTAGGTTTTTTGGTTGAAAATGGTAAAGTGAGATTGTTTCCCGAAATCTGCAGATCCACTACTTCTATTTATAGAATTAGATTGATGAGATCGATTTTATGGGGTGGAGATCGATCTTGTCCTCTTAAATCCCTCATTTTCTCGACATTTTAAAGGTATGAGATCGATCTGACCAAGACTTGAGATCGATGTACTTCAGGTAGAGAGTTAACGAAATCGATCTGCGTGCATTAAGGATCGATCTCTTCATTTACAAAATGTTTATCAAATCGATCTGGCCCCATTGGAGATCGATCTACCCTGTTCCATTGCTCGAATAAGAGCATTTTGGCTCTTCAAGATCGATCTCTCATCATATGAGATTGATCTAGCATTCATATTTTCCAAATTTTGCTGCAGTTTTTTGTAAAAACTCATACAAAGCATCTTAATTTTGCTGTCATAGTCATTTTCTCATCCAACCCCCTTTAAGACTTGAAAATGACCTCCATTCATACTTTACATTAAAATTTACGCGTATTCATTTCACATCTACTTGATCCGAAATCATTCATTTTTCAATTCCATTCACATATATACAAAGTTATACATATTTAGGGTCTCACATTCTCCCCCACTTAGAAAATTTAGTCCTCCAAATTAGAACCAATCACTCTGTGAATAACTCGAGATGTCTCTCTCGCATCAAACTCTCCAATTCTCTTGTGGCCTCTTCCATCGTGTGATGTTTCCAAAGAACTTTCACTAAGGGAATTGTCTTTGTCCTCAACACTTTCTCTTTTCTATCCAATATCCGAATTGGCTTCTCAATGTACATCATGCTTTCATTGAGCTCCAAAGGCTCATAGCTTCTCATATGTGCCGGATCCGGGTGGTATTTCTGTAACATGGATACGTGGAAGACGTTATATACACTTGCTAGCTCAGGCGATAATGCTAGCATGTATTGTTGAGTTAATGTATTTTGAAATGACAAAACAAGTTAATACAATAATGTTAAAATGGTATACAAACATGTTTAGAAGATATCAGGATCAGAACTTAGAGTTCTGCTGATGAGAGATCGATCTGGGGTATGAGAGATCGATCTCCTGGGTTTATACTTGATGAGAGATCGATCTCATGAAGGAAGAGATCGATCTGGCAAGCCTTAAAACGGTGTAAAGGGTTTAAGGTAAAAAGAGATCGATCTGCCAGGGTTAAGAGATCGATCTCCTCTAAGTCAGAGAACTTAGGAGATCGATCTGGTAAGGAAGAGATCGATCTGCTTAAAGTCAGTGAGCTTAAGAGATCGATCTGGTGTATTGAGAGATCGATCTTGCCTCAAACAGAGAGGATAGGAGATCGATCTGCCTATTCGACAGATCGATCTGCCTCTGCCTATTCAAACTAACAGATCGATCTGGTAATGTATGAGATCGATCTCCCTGTGTATTTGTGCTTTGTCATTGCAGGATTTAAAACTAGGAGATCGATCTGGCCAAGATAGGAGATCGATCTGTCTGACCACTGGAGGTTCCCAACGGCTATTTTCTTCAAATCTCAACGGGAAAAACTACATTTAATGCTCCAACTACCCAACCTTCAGTATATAACCAAGCATTGAAGACAAAGAAAATAGGGAGACTATTGCTGCATATTCCAAAGATTCTCAAGCTTTAATTCTTTCATTCTTTGTGTCCCTATTGCTTATTGATTGAGAATCATTGTAAAAGCTTAAGTGCAAAATAGCTACACTTGTCCTACCACTTTAAAGCATTAAATTGTATTCAGTCCTATCTTAAAAGAGAAGAGGATTGTTCCTCAGTGAGAGTATATTGTAAGAGGCTGAATACTTTTTCTGTATTGCCAAAGGTAGTGAGGTTATTCCTTAACCTGTAAAAGGAAATTTGTAAGCTCTATTGAAAGAGAGAAAGAAAACACTTGACAAGAAGGTCAAGGAGAGAGGACGTAGGCAAGAGTTGGCCGAACCTCTATAAGTGACTGTGTTTGTTTCTTTTCCCTTCTCTCTGCATTAAATTGTTATATTGCACTGTTTTATTCATTATCATTTGTGTTTAAATTGTGATTATTTTAAAATCTGCCATAGTTATTAGAAAACCGATTCACCCCCCCTCTCGGTAGAGCCAACAATTGGTATCAGAGCTAGGACTCTTTAATCACGTAGGAACAACTTCCTAAGAGTTAGAAAACGATCAAATGGCTCTTAACAATGTTGCAACTAGTTTGATAGGAGAGGGGCACTCCACGGTTAGACCTCCCATGTTCAATGGTGAACATTATTCATATTGGAGGACTAGGATGATGCTATTCATTCAAGCAAATGACTATGAAGTATGGAGAATTATAGTTAAGGGACCTCAAATCCCTACAAAGAAAATAGAGGGAAGAGATATTCCCAAAGAAGAAGATGAATGGGATTCTAATGACATTAAATGTGCACAACTAAATGCTAAAGCTATGCACACATTATTTTGTGCTTTAGGTCCTAATGAATATAATAGAGTATCCGGGTGTGATAATGCCAAGCAAATATGGGATAAATTGGCAATAACTCATGAGGGTACAACCCAAGTGAAGGAGACAAAAGTAGGTATGCTCACACATGATTATGAGCTCTTTAGAATGAAGGAAGGAGAATCGATTAGTGATATGTTCACTAGATTTACAGACGTAATTAATGGACTAAAATCCTTAGGAAAAATATATTCTAACATTGAAATGGTAAAGAAAATTTTAAATAGCTTACCTAAGTCATGGGAAGCTAAGGTAACAGCAATAGAGGAATCTAAGGATCCACACACATTGTCCTTAGATGAATTAATAGGTTCCTTGCTAACTTATGAGATGAAGCTTAAAAGAAATGAAGAGCCACCCAAGAAAGTGGGTGTTGCTCTAAAATCCACTGCTGAAAAGGAAATTAAAAATGAGAGTGGCAGTGAGGAGGATATTGAGATGGCAATGTTTGCCAAAAGATTTAATAAATTCATGAGGATGAGAGCTGGTAATAGCAATAGGAGAAACAATAGGAGAGAACAAGAGGAAGTAGGTAGAAAAGACTCTATTGTGTGTTATGAATGTAAAAAACCTGGACACATAAAGTTTAACTGCCCTCTTCTCAAAAGATCTAATGATAGGTTTCATAAAAAGAAGGCAATGGTAGCAACATGGAGTGACAGTGACTGCTCCGATGATGAATCAAATGAGGACATTGCCAACCTATGCTTCATGGCTATTGATGATGATGAAAAGGTAACTTCTAATATCAATGAATACTTTTTTGATGAACTGCAAGATGCATTTGATGATTTAGCATTAGAGTATGAATCTATGAGCATGAAGTATAAAAAGTTAATATCTAAATTAAAAAGGGAAAATGAGATAATGTTAAAAGATAAATTGGAATGTGAGAAGAAACTAGAAATTGCAAATTTAGAAATTTGTGACCTTAAGGAGAAAAATAGCAATTTACATAACTCCTTTAATAGGTTTCACATGGGGCAACAAAAGCTAGATAGCATGTTAGAAACCCAAAGGGCATTTTTTGACAAAAATGGCTTAGGGTATAATGCACAAAGTAGGGAGACCCATCTTAAGAGTTTTATTGCTAGGAAGAGCATGAATAAACCTGAAATTACTTGTTCATATTGTAATAAGAAGGGACATAAGTCACATTATTGCAATATAAAGATGAGGAATCTTAAAAGAAAAATTGTAAAAAGGATATGGATTCCAAAAGAGGTAATTCATTCCAAGGACTGCAATGCATTAGCAAAATGGATCCCAATGGGATCAAGAATTTCATTTACTAACCTCCAAGGACCCAAGAGAATTTGGGTACCTAAGACTTGAGTGTGTTTATTTTTTTTTTGTTATAGGTGATTGAGCATAGCCACAAAGCTAAAACAAAAGAAGCTTGGTACTTAGATAGTGGATGCTCAAGGCACATGACGGGTGATAAAAGCCATTTCAATTCCTTCAAATCGAAAATTGGTGGAGAAGTCACTTTTGGGGACAACTCCAAAGGCCAAGTGGAAGGGAGTGGCTCAATAGGTAATGATCATTTCTCTTTAGAAAAAGTATTACTTGTTAGGGGTCTAAAGCATAACTTGCTAAGCATTAGTCAACTTTGTGACAAAGGTTACAAAGTAATTTTTGATTGCATGAAATGTAATGTTATAGATCCTAAGTCAAATAAAATTCTTCTTCTAGGTCATAGGCAAGGTAACATATATATAGTCTACCTTAATGAACTCAAAAACGAAAACATATGCTTAATGGTAGATAACAAAAAGGAATCTTGGTTATGGCATAGAAGACTAGGTCATGCTAGCATGCATGTGCTATCCAAATTAGCTAGAAAGGATCTAGTGATAGGCTTACCCAAAATATCCTTTGATCATGAAGAAATATGTGAAGCTTGTGTTAAAGGAAAACACAAGAGAACAACTTTTAAGCCTAAGAATAGTGTATCCACCACTAGGCCTCTTCAATTACTGCATTTAGACTTGTTTGGACCAACTAGAACCACCAGCCTAGGTGGGAAACACTATGGTTTTGTAATAGTTGATGATTACACTAGATACACTTGGGTGTTCTTTTTGAGAGTAAAAAATGAAGCCTTAGAGAAATTCATAGCTTACTCAAAGGTGACTCAAAATGAAAAAAGATATACAATAACAAGCATTAGAAGTGATCATGGCAAAGAATTTGAAAATATAGGATTTGATGAGTATTGCAATGATCAAGGAATTAGCCATAATTTTTCAGCCCCTAGGACACCACAACAAAATGGTGTAGTTGAGAGAAGAAATAGAACTTTGGAAGAGATGGCTAGGACCATGTTATGTGAAAATAACTTGCCAAAGTACTTTTGGGCTGAAGCTATAAACACATCATGTTATATAATTAATAGAGCTATGATAAGACCCATGCTAAAGAAAACTCCTTATGAGCTCTACAAAGGCAAGAAGCCTAACATTAGTTACTTCCATCCTTTTGACTGCAAATGCTTTGTTCTAAATAATGGAAAAGATAACTTAGGAAAATTTGATGCCAAGAGTGATGAGGGAATATTTCTAGGATATTCTTTGAATTCAAAGGCCTTTAGAATATATAACAAAAGAACATTAGTGGTTGAAGAATCTATTCATGTTATATTTGATGAATCAAATAATATATCTAAAGATTCAACCAACAATGATGAAAATGTTGAGATATTTGATGAAGGCTTAGAAGATGATTTTCTAGAAAAGCTTGATTTGAATAAAGAAGATGAAGAAGAAATAGAGGTTTTAGAAAGAGAGCCTAGAGCACCAAGAGAGTTAGGATATGTAAAAGATTGTGAAATAGTAGGAGATCCAACTCTTGGAGTTAGAACTAGATCATCCCTAAGGAATATGTGCCAATATATAGCCTTTGTATCTCAAATTGAACCTAGGAATGTCAATGAAGCCTTAGAAGACAATAATTGGTTCCTAGCAATGCAAGAAGAATTAAATCAATTTGAGAGAAGCAAAGTATGGAAACTAGTTCCTAGGCCTAGTGATCACTCAATAATTGGAACTAAATGGATATTCAAGAATAAGATGGATGAAAATAGTGTGATCATAAGGAATAAGGCTAGGCTAGTTGCTCAAGGCTATAGACAAGAGGAAGGCATAGACTATGACGAAACATATGCACCGGTAGCTAGATTAGAGGCAATAAGAATGTTACTTGCCTTTGCATGTTATAAAGATTTCAAGTTATATCAAATGGATGTAAAGAGTACATTCTTGAATGGTTTCATTAATGAAGAAGTCTATGTAGAGCAACCTCCCGGATTTGAAAATCATGAATTTCCTGAACATGTTTTCAAATTATCTAAGGCACTTTATAGGTTAAAACAAGCTCCTGGAGCTTGGTATGAAAGGTTGTCAAAGTTCTTAATAGAAAAAGGATTCTCAAGAGGAAAGGTAGACACCACATTATTCATCAAAAATAAAAATAAGGACTTACTAGTTGTACAAGTATATGTAGATGATATTATTTTTGGTTCAACTAATGAGTCTTTATGCCAAGAATTTGCTAAGATCATGCAAGGGGAATTTGAGATGAGCATGATGGGAGAACTCACATTCTTCTTGGGACTTCAAGTGAAGCAAACAAAGGATGGAACTTTCATCAATCAAGCAAAGTACACCAAGGACTTGCTCAAGCGTTTTGGAATGGAGAGTTGCAAACCTCAAGCCACTCCAATGGGCACCAACATCAAGCTTGACAAAGATGAAGGTGGTAAGTGTGTAGACACTAAACTCTATAGGTCTATGATTGGATCATTGCTTTATTTAACTGCAAGTAGACCAGATATATTGTTTAGTGTATGCCTTTGTGCTAGATTTCAATCCTCTCCTAGGGAATCACATCTATTGGCAACTAAGAGAATTTTTAGATACCTCAAAGATACTCCCTCACTAGGACTTTGGTATCCCAAAGACTCCACTTTTGCCCTTCATGCATTTTCAGATGCTGATTTTGGAGGATGCAAAATAGATAGGAAAAGTACTTCAGGTACTTGCCAATTCTTAGGAAATAGGTTAATTTCTTGGTTCTCCAAGAAACAAAACAGTGTAGCTCAGTCCACAACTGAAGCTGAATATATAGCAGCTGGTAGTTGTAGTGCTCAAGTGTTGTGGATTAAACAACAAATGAGAGATTATGGTATTGACATGAAACAAGTGTCTATTAAATGTGATAATACCAGTGCCATTAATCTGTCTAAGAATCCTATACAACACTCCAGAACCAAGCACATAGAAATTAGACATCACTTTCTTAGAGACCATGTACAAAAAGGGGATATAATTTTAGAGTACATTGACACTCTACATCAAATAGCTGATATATTCACCAAACCCCTTGATAGAGATAGGTTTTGTATCCTTAGAGGTGAATTAGGACTCATGGATATGCCTTAGGACTTTCATGTTGTAAAAATCTTGATTTCAAGTTGATTTTTAAAGAGTTTTTGCAAAAATTTTCTGGCAAAGAGGATGAGAGATCGATCTCCTTGTGATATAGATCGATCTCCATGCTTCTATCAAGCCTAAATCGTCAAGGTTAATCTAAGAAGATCGATCTTCTAACCATAAGATCGATCTCCTTACGTCTCTGTCTAAAGGAAGATCGATCTGTCCCCACGACAGATCGATCTCTTCAAAGCTTCCGCATTCTGCAGATCGATCTTTGCATTTGGCAGATCGATCTCTTTAAGCCTCTGTTTGCGACCAGATCGATCTGGCTTTGCGACAGATCGATCTCTCTTGGATTCTGGAAGTACCAGATCGATCTGTTGCCTCGACAGATCGATCTCCTGTGTCCTGCAGTATAAAATCTCGCAAAAAATCCCCAATTCTCACAAAACCTAAGTCTCAAACTCTCAAAATCCCTCGCATCATCACTTTCGAATCCTTCTCAGATCGATCTTCGTACGGTCATCCTTGCATCCCAGTGTAGTACTCTGGTATTTTAACCCACATCTCTTACTAATTTCTCAAAAATTTTCTCTGATTTGCGTTGATTCTCATTCTAGGGCAACCCTAGGTACTGTTTCATTGCTCTTATCTTTTTTGAATCTGTTCAGTACTATTCTAGAGTCTAGAATAATGCCTAGGCTTAAGAGAGCAGGAACCAAACCACCTAGACCCAATGTAGAGGCAGGTTCTTCATCACAACCCATTCCTCCACCTCCTATCGCTTCCTTCAATCGGTGTTTTAAAACACCAGCAAAAAGAAAGCGGTATGAGGAATATTTTTCAACCATGCCAATCAAGCATTGGCGCACCATCGATTTTTCATTCCTCAATCACATAGACTTTCCATACCTGTCAAAGTTTGAGGAATTTGGTTGGACAAACTTCTTGAGAATCAACACTCCTGTCCCTCCAAATCTCGTTCGCGCATTCTTTTCCAATGCCGAACTCGTTTATGACCCCGATGACACCTGCAAAATCCTAGCCTTCAAAACCTTCGTCATGGGTCAATCCATTATAATTGACTCTGAAGTTCTAGCCAAAGTGTTTGAAATACGCGATGAAGGCTTAACAAATGAGGATGAGGAAGTCCCCTTTGCGTTTGAACTCCCCGGGGACAAGGCGAGTAACCTTCCAATGCACCTTCGGTTACTCCACCTCATAATCTCGTGGAACCTCCGCCCTTTCGGTACTCGTCATTCTACCGTTAGGCGTCTAGATCGTTTTTGGCTCCATCACATTCACACCACAAGCCAAAAGCCTAACCTCCCTCACTTTGTTTACGAAGATTGGCTGAAGATTGTGCGTGGCCAAGCTACCACAATAGTGTTTCCACAACCAGTGGCTTATCTTCTTCACCGCCTTGGTATCAACTGCAGCGGCGAAACTGGCGAGCTACCATCTCCCAAAAGCGTGCTTAACATTGGGACCCTACATCATATGGGGTACTACAAAGATTTCCGGGGAGAGTGGACGAAAAAGCAAGAACAGCAACCTGCTGAGGCTGAGGAGGACCTCACTGCTGAACCAGCACACCCATCTGCAGTACCAGCTCCTGAACCGTCATCTTCAACAGCTGCGCAAACTGCACCAACATCATCTCCTGCTGGCTTGGAGATGCTCATGAAGATGATGAGTGATCTCAGTCAGAAGATGGATGAAGGATTTGCGAAACTAAACCAACGAGTGGATAGGATTCAAGAGACTCAAGAGGCGATGTTCGATGAGCTCCAAGTAACACGTACGCATGTTGAGAATCTTATGGATCGTGATCCTCCCTCACAATAGGCATTAGGCGCTTAGATTTAGTGTAGTTAAAACATTGTTAAGCTACTTGATGTTATCTGTGAAAAATTTGCTTGAATGAAATGTGATTTGATTGAATATTTGGTGAGTTAATGAAAATGTTGATTTTGAAATGCCATGAATCTTCTCTTTAGTGTGTGATTGATATGACAAAAAGGGGGAGAAGAAACATAAGAAACATGATAAGAAACATGCATGTTGTTGTGTTTGTGTTCATAGTTTAAAAGAATGATTTAATTGAATGATTTAATTGAGGGGGAGTTATGATTTAATTGAGGGGGAGTTAAGATTTAACTGAGGGGGAGTTAAGTTATTAATAAAGTCATAACAAAGTCAAAAGTTCACAAAAAGGGGGAACTTTGCAATTTCACTAAACATGTTTATTAGATGAGTTTTGTCATATCAAAAAGGGGGAGATTGTTGAGTTAATGTATTTTGAAATGACAAAACAAGTTAATACAATAATGTTAAAATGGTATACAAACATGTTTAGAAGATATCAGGATCAGAACTTAGAGTTCTGCTGATGAGAGATCGATCTGGGGTATGAGAGATCGATCTCCTGGGTTTATACTTGATGAGAGATCGATCTCATGAAGGAAGAGATCGATCTGGCAAGCCTTAAAACGGTGTAAAGGGTTTAAGGTAAAAAGAGATCGATCTGCCAGGGTTAAGAGATCGATCTCCTCTAAGTCAGAGAACTTAGGAGATCGATCTGGTAAGGAAGAGATCGATCTGCTTAAAGTCAGTGAGCTTAAGAGATCGATCTGGTGTATTGAGAGATCGATCTTGCCTCAAACAGAGAGGATAGGAGATCGATCTGCCTATTCGACAGATCGATCTGCCTCTGCCTATTCAAACTAACAGATCGATCTGGTAATGTATGAGATCGATCTCCCTGTGTATTTGTGCTTTGTCATTGCAGGATTTAAAACTAGGAGATCGATCTGGCCAAGATAGGAGATCGATCTGTCTGACCACTGGAGGTTCCCAACGGCTATTTTCTTCAAATCTCAACGGGAAAAACTGCATTTAATGCTCCAACTACCCAACCTTCAGTATATAACCAAGCATTGAAGACAAAGAAAATAGGGAGACTATTGCTGCATATTCCAAAGATTCTCAAGCTTTAATTCTTTCATTCTTTGTGTCCCTATTGCTTATTGATTGAGAATCATTGTAAAAGCTTAAGTGCAAAATAGCTACACTTGTCCTACCACTTTAAAGCATTAAATTGTATTCAGTCTTATCTTAAAAGAGAAGAGGATTGTTCCTCAGTGAGAGTATATTGTAAGAGGCTGAATACTTTTTCTGTATTGCCAAAGGTAGTGAGGTTATTCCTTAACCTGTAAAAGGAAATTTGTAAGCTCTATTGAAAGAGAGAAAGAAAACACTTGACAAGAAGGTCAAGGAGAGAGGACGTAGGCAAGAGTTGGCCGAACCTCTATAAGTGACTGTGTTTGTTTCTTTTCCCTTCTCTCTGCATTAAATTGTTATATTGCACTGTTTTATTCATTATCATTTGTGTTTAAATTGTGATTATTTTAAAATCTGCCATAGTTATTAGAAAACTGATTCACCCCCCCTCTCGGTAGAGCCAACATGTATGCCTTATTTCCCACTTTACCAAGTATCTCAAATGGCCCTATATACCAAGGGCTCAATTTCTCCTTCTTTTCGAATCTCATAATCCCCTTCGAGGGAGAAACCTTCAAAAACACTGACTCACCCACATTAAACTCTAGTGGTCTCCATCTCCTGTCAGCATAACTCTTTTGTCTGCTCTGAGCTGTCCGTAACCTCTCACAAATCAACTGGACATCCTTAGAGGCTTGTCTAACCAAGTAGGGAGCAAAGATCTATCAGTCACCAATCTCTTCCTATCCAATAAAGGAACGACATCTACGCTCATACAATGCCTCATATGGTGCCATCCCGATACTCGTATGGAAACTATTTTTATAGGCGAACTCTACAAGTGTTAAATGGTCATCCCAAAAGCCTCCAAAATCCAATGCACACGCTCTCAACATAGTCCTCTCTGACTGACCATCTATCTAAAGATGAAACGCAGTACTAAAACTCAACTGGGTCCCCATCGCTTCCTAAAAATATTCCCAGAAATGGGAAGTGAAGCGGGCATCTCGGTCAGAAACAGCGCTCGCTAGAATTCCATGTAGCCTTACTATCTCACGCACATAAAAGTTCGTTAACTGGCTCAGAGTATCGGTAGCTCTCATTGCTAAGAAATGGGCTAACTTCATCAACCAATCTATAATCACCCATATGGCATCATGACCTCTGCGGGTCCTCGATAATCCCATCACAAAATCCATGGTGATGTGCTCCCACTTCCAAGTCAGTATCGGTAGAGGCTGCAATAACCCTGCAAGCTTTTGATGCTCTACCTTCACCTGCTGACAAACGAGATACTTAGCAACATATTCAGCAATGTCTTTCTTCATCCCAGACCACCAATAAATTTTTTGAAGGTTTTGATACATCTTAGTACTCCCTGGATGTATCATATACCTCGATGAGTGAGCCTCTGTCAAGATCAACTTTTTAACCTTTGAATCATTAGGAACACATATCTTGCTTCTGAACCTCAACAATCTATCTAAACTCAATTCAAAATCGGTCTTTGTACCCCTCTATATCTGCCCGACAATATCACTGCACTACTGATCTATCCGCTGAGCCTGTCGGATTCGATCTACAAGATTCGGTTCCAACTGTATGCTAGCTATCATAAAACCATAATCAGCGTCAGGCGGGGTCATATCCAAACTAAGGTACGTTAACTGTTCCAACAGCTCGTGTTCCCTAATCATCATGAATGACACCAACCTGAGATGCTTTCTACTCAATGCATCAGCCACTACATTTGCCTTACCCGGGTGGTACAGGATCTCACAATCATAATCCTTTAAAAGCTCGAGTCATCTTCTTTGTCTCATGTTTAACTCTTTCTGTGAGAACAGGTACTTAAGGCTTTTGTGATCAGTGTAAACCTGAAATCTCTCACTATATAGATAGTGGCGCCATATTTTCAATGCAAACACTACGCCCGCCAACTCTAAATCGTGGGTCGGGTAGTTCCTCTCAAGATCCTTCAACTATCTTGATCCATAAGCTACTACCTTCCCATCTTGTATCAATACACAGCCCAGTCCTTAGTGTGAAGCATCCGTATACACCAAGAAACCTCCTAAGCTGGTAGGAATGGTAAGAAACAGAGCTGTGGTTAATCTCCTTTTCAACTCATGAAAACTTTCCTCACATTTATCATCCCACACAAATTCAACATTCTTTCTTGTGAGACGTGTCAAAGGAGCAGCTAACCCTGAGAATCAATCCACAAACCATCGATAATACCCAGCTAAACCCAGGAAACTTCTGATCTCTATTACTGTTTGGGGTCTCTGCCATTGTATCACTGCCTCAATCTTTGATGGATCCACTGACACACCATCTTTCGATACTATATGACCCAGAAAAGAGATCTATTCCAACCAAAAGTTGTACTTACTGAGTTTAGCATACAACTTCTTCTCTCGGAGGCTCTGTAGCACTATCCTTAGGTGTTGTTCATGCTCCTCTCTAGATCTTAAGTACACCAGCATGTCATCAATAAACACTATAATAAATCGATCCAAGTATTGGTGAAATACCTCATTCATCAACGACATAAAAGCTGCGGGAGCATTTGTCAACCCGAATGGCATAACCATAAACTCATAATGTCTATATCGAGTGCGAAAAGCTGTCTTGGGTACGTCTCCACTCCGTATCTTCAACTGATGGTACCCAGATCTTAGATCTATCTTAGAGAAAACCTGCGCTCCTTTAAGCTGATCCAATAAGTCATCGATGTATGGAAGGGGGTACTTATTCTTGATGGTAGCCTTATTCAATAACTGGTAATCTATACACAATCGGAGACTTCCATCCTTATTCCTTACAAACAGAACCGGTGCTCCCCAAGGTGATACACTCGGCCTGATGAACCCTTTCTCCAACAACTCTTGTAACTGCTTCCTTAACTCTTCCAACTCAACTTGAGCCATTTTGTACGGTAGCTTGGATATCGGCTGTGTACCAGGTGCCAAATCTATACCAAATTCCATTTCTCTATTTGGAGGTAACCCTGGTAATTCATCCGAAAAGACATCTGGAAATTCCCTGACCACTGGGATGTCCATCAACTCTGGACGTGCCTTATCCGTCTCAATCACATAAGCAATGAACCATTCACATTATCCTTTCCACCATTAGTAACACAAATCATCACATTAACATATATAGTTGTTAAACAAATTCATCTCGAATATCATGTATTAAGATCATACTCTTCTCATTTATAGTAAACATGTGCTTTCACTTTATTTCACAAAGTTTACAACAAGATTTTCTATCTCGGGAAATATCAATGTTTTAGTACGACAATCCATAACAACATGGTTTACAGCCAGCCAATCCATTCCTAAGATTACATCAAAATCACTCATATTTAATAAAATTAAATCGGCTGCCATTTCTTTACCTCTTATCCTCATCTTACAATTTCTATATACATGCTCAATCAATTGACTATCATTCGTAGCGGTAGATATCATCAACATCTTATCTAGCAGTATAGGTTTTACATGATTCAACAATTGACATGCAAAGGATGATGATATAAAAGAATGCGTGGCACTAGGATCAAACAACACAAATGCTTCTAAATCAAAGATTTGGATGGTACCTTTAACCACATCCGAAGACTAATATGCAATGTCCTAGTCCAGTGCGTGCACTCGTCCTCTGCTCACACCCATTGCTTGCTGCCCCTTTTCCTCAGCTGTAGCCCTCCTCCTCGGAGTAGCTGTACTAACTGGAGCTCTCTCGGGCTCTTTGCCCTTTTGTGGGACACTCTTTGTCATCTCTGGGCAATCTCGGATTATGTGTCTTGGTTTCCCACATCTGAAGCATACTGCATGAGGTCCATAGCATGGTCGAGTACCATGGTACCTACCACACTTGCTACATTGTTCTGTAGTAGGCTGTTACCTTCCAATCATAATTTCCCTTAGCTAGAGCTATGGCCGAGTACATGGGAGGATTAACTATCCTCTCTTGGATCTCCTCAATCCTCAGCCTTTTTCCAGAGAATCTCTTGCTTCCCTTATAACTGAAGCCTCTATCCAGCACTAGTCTCTTCTTATCTTTATCCCTTACTTTACCAACCTTTCCAAACTCTGAGGTAATCCTCTCGACATCTTGTTCACACAATTGCGCCCTGCGTACTGCCTCCTCGTAGGTCGGTATATCCAAAGGGACTAATATGGACTTGATGGTTGGTCTTAGTCCATCCACAAACTTCAAGATCTTCTCAACCTCATTACCCATCGTATTTGGATCATATCTACCCAGGGAGATAAAGGTCATTTCATACTCATCCACCGTCTACTCCCTTGGGTCAGTCCCAAAAATGCCATCTTCATCTTCCATTATGTACTATCTAAAACATACTGTCTCTGAAAAGCCTCCAAAAACACATCCCAGCTAATCTCCATATACCGAGCTCTCAAGATAAACTTGGTGGACTTCCACTAATATTTCGTTGATCCCTTTAGCATGAATGCGGCAAACGCTACCATCTCGGTAGTAGTGCACTCAAAGCACCTATATAAGTTCTCAATTTCATTTATCCAATCCTCTGCAGCTACTGGGTCCTTAACTCCACTGAAAGACGGTGGTCCCAACTTTTGGAACTATCGTAGCTTATCCAAATCACAACTATAACCCCAACCTCTACTACTATGTGGTATAGCAATATATCTATCGTCTGAGGTCTTTGGTCTGGTCGTGCCTGTGCCACAAGAGTTGCCACCTGCTCAGCATCACCCTGTGTAGTGGGATTTTGTCTGCCCCCAACTCCAGGTAATGATTAAGTGACCAACTCCAAGATCATCTCTATGGTTTGCTCAATCCTCGCCAAGCGTGCCTCAGTACTCTCGGGTCTCTCCTCTGGACCCTGTGGAGCATGCTCAACCTCAGCCTCCACCTCAATCTCTTCTTGAGTCTCATGTGTTTCTGGCTCAGCACTACCCCCAAGCCTACCTCTACGGCCTCTAGCTTGCACTCTCGCCCCTCTCTGCGACTGGTGTTAGGTATAATGCTCAAGTCCCTACATTCACATTAATTTCTTAGTCAACCCATCAACACACACGCAATTTGTATCTAAACAAGCACAGTAACATGGGGATGTAATTTTCCAAGTTATTAGGTATTTTAGACATCGACACACGTCAAACCAACTCAGCTCTGATATCAACTTCTGTCATGACCCCCAACTTACCAAAAATCGTCACAAATTTTTTGCTTTTCATACATTATTTTTGTGACATCCCGAAAGCGCAAAAAGCATGGCAAATTTAAAACTTATTTACATCAATACACAATTCTGGGTGCAATCCTGTGCTGTGTCATACATCATGATATATAAATTATAAAACTTTCACCATAGGATCTCATCATCTAAAATTCATATATCATACCAATATACATTCCTCAATACATAGTTAATTAATCCTAATACATCCCATACATCATTTTTCATCAAGTGTCTATAAATACAACTTTAGTCTGGGTACATGAAATGTTAAAGTATACTCAAAATACAATACACGGCCTGGAGCTCAAATCCTCCACTAGTCACTACTCCGTACGTCGCAGGAAACTTTCTTCACTTGAAGAAATCTGGGGGATATAAAAATAGGGTGAGCTTCTAAATCACTCAGTAAGGGGGTAAAGGACTCATTAACAAAATGATTAATTACACAACACAATCATTTTGTTTTGTAGATGAAACTCAAATAGCTCAATATAAAACATAGCATGAAATCATTAAACATCATTCTCATCTCATTTCTCTAAGATCATGCAGAAACATGAGAGTAAAAGGCTCAGCACAAAACCATAGTTATAAGCATGTGGAAATCAGGATGCGATAATGGCTTTTCTCATAAAAACGTAATAGAAATCACCTCAGTAATAATACACGTGGCACAGCCACAAAACACAATATCATGTGTAAAACGGAGACTAAGCAAATAAAACTTAGATAAAAACATCTGTCATGGCACATCAAAATAATCTCATCTGGGTGTGCATCCCAGGCATCCTCAAAAGAGGGAACGTCGATAATATGGTTTTATACATGGTGTATTGGTTACGTGTTACCAGAACAAGGCTTGAACTTACATGCGACCAGAGCAAGGCCCCTCATCATGCATACTATCGGTCTTACATGCTACCAAAGCAAGGCTCAGACTTATATGCTACCAAAGCAAGGCCACCCAGCGCTACCAGAGCGGGGGTCATCTCACGTTACCAAAACGGAGGCATTTCTCGCTACCAAAGCGGAGGACTATCGGACTTACATGCTACCAAAGCAAAGCCCGATGTATTATCTTATGACACGCCTAAGTCTTAATATCAGCCATTATCATATAAAACCGTTTTGCCTTCACCTAAAGCTCATAATCGTTTCTCTCAAAAAACTCATTTGAAAACCCTTTTTGTACTCATTACAAAACATGTTAAAATCGAGCTCAATCTGGTAAAACCACGCACACGTTTCTCAAATCTCAATACGCCTTAACGTAGAGCCCAAATCCTGTTTCACTTTTAAACTCAAACAGTTTGTAAAACAATTTCACACTTTATTTACAACTCATAAGAATTAGGTGTAAGACCCCGTATATGTATAAGGGTAATGTGTGTACTTGGATTAAATAATATGAATGGACTTGTGATGTAAAGTATGATTGATGTAAGTCCATGGATTCAATGTATGTATGTGTAATATAAATTGTAACGTACATACAAGTTTCATTAAGTATGAATACGGAGAAATGTATTCTAGCAAGTGATAGATGTGATTGAGACTCAAGATGAGTAGTGTGGTAAAATGGAATGGAGTTATGCTTCCATTTGGTTGTATGTAGCATACCTTTGAACATACAATGAATGCACACAAGTTTCAATGTGCATAAGGTATGAATGGATGCCATTTTCAAGTTATAGAAGTGGATGGATGAGGAAATGGCCATGGCAATAGATTGAGGGTGTGTTAGTATGAGTTGCAGCAATGAAACTGCAGGAAATCTGGAAAACATGAGGTCCAGATCGATCTCATAGGATGAGAGATCGATCTGGAAGAGCCAGAATGCTTTGATTTGGGCGAAAGAATAGAGCAGATCGATCTCCAATGGAGCCAGATCGATCTGCCAAGCGTTCTGTAAGGGAAAAGATCGATCCTCAAGCACCCAGATCGATCTCCTTAGCTCTCTGTTTGGGGCCAGATCGATCTCATGCTTCGACAGATCGATCTCATGCCTCAACAGATCGATCTCATTGCTTCGACAGATCGATCTCAGGCTTAAAAATGCCGTGAAAAAGAGGGATTTTAAGGGACCAGATCGATCTCCTCAAGTCATTTCTATATAAGGAGAGCTGAAAAATCTGGAAATCTCGGAAAACACTTAACCCTACAACTTCAACCCCAAAAACCTAATTTTCCCTCTCTAAAAATCAACCATTTTTAGTGAGATTTGAAGAGAGATCATTAGAGGCAAAGTTGTTCCTATCAAAGAGGAGAACAACATAGTGAGAGGGCATTTTCCCATTTTTGGAATTGAAGGAGTTGAGGGCATTACCAATTGGAGCAAGAAGAGAAATCATATTGGTAAGATTCTAACACTCCAATCTAAATGCATTAGCTATTTAATTGATTTTGGAGTTGATTGGTATGAGTATTGATGGATAAACTACCTAAGAATGTAGTGGAAGTGGTGTGACCTAGAAATCTAAAATGGGTATAATGTGATGATATGTGGGATTGAATGAGCCTATGATTTATGGCATGCTAAAGTTGTTATTGGGGCAATGTTTATGATTTTAAATGGTTAAATGAGATTACATTGTGAGTTTGGAGGAATTGTAGAAATGGGTATAAATATGCTTGATTAATGCCATAGTGAGGGGATTCATGAAGTATGAACACTATGAGCTTAATATCGATTTGATATCGATTTTGAGTAAGTTAATGGGCCTAAGAAGATCCATAGACTCGAGCTATGGGTAAAGTAATGAAACGAGGCCCAATAAACTTCAATAGAGGCTATAGGTTAAATTGACTATAGCAAGCACAAGGGTTGCATAATATGGATCGAATATAATGCGGGATACGATTTTGTGCAGTCCCGAAGAGTTCGTTGAAGACGAATCGATCCGTACGAGTAAGCAGCTTAAGGAAGTGGAAACACGCATCGCGATTCCAGGTAAGGGAATTTTGTGAGTATATAGAGATAGCTGCTCGTACTTTGAACTTGTGGGTGATTATTGGGTGTTGTATGAAAATGCATGAATTGCCCAAATAAATGATTGATGATATTCGTGAATGATAATGAGTATATGCGTGGTTTTGGATTTGAAGTGGATTCTATGAAAGGGGATAGTAAGGCTAATAATTGCATAAACCTAACGTTTTGATGTTTTTCCAAAACGAATTGCTTGGTTTTAAGCAAGCTTGTAGATAGGTTAGCTAGTATTCTGATGTTGTTATGGAAAAGCAAATTGTGAGTGCTAAACCCGAATTGCCGGGATTGATAATTGTATTTAAGCCGCCTATCATATTCGTATGACATAAATCGCGCTAGAGCCTCACTCGCACTGGATTTCTATGTCTTCATTTGTATGAAGCGTGCTAGAGCCTAGCTCGCACCTTGATCTGAATTATGATGATGTTTATAAACCGTACTGGAGCTTTTGCTCGTACGTGGATTGTGAATGGTTATCTTATGAGTATAACCGTACTAGAGCTATGCTCGTACGCGCCTCTTTATGAGAAGATGCATGATGCATGAGTCGTGCTAGAGCTTTGCTCGCACAAGTTTGTACAATGGGATTCGTATAGGGTTGTGAAAGTGGGTAAGATCCTTAAGCCTTACATCCTTAAGCCAACATCCTTAAGCCCGAGGAGGCAGGGAGGCTCTGTTAGGCGGTGAGGCTCTGTTTGGTGGGGAGGCTCTCTTACAGTGGGATCCTTAAGCCAACATCCTTAAGCCCAAAGAGGCGGGGAGGCTCTGTTAGGTATGGAGGCTCTCCTACATGGGTATGGTAAAGGTGGGATCCTTAAGCCAACATCCTTAAGCCCAAAGAGGCGGGGAGGCTCTGTTAGGCAGGGAGGCTCTCCTACATGGGTATGGTAAAGGTAAGATCCTTAAGCCCTACATCCTTAAGCTAACATCCTTAAGCCCGAAGAGGCAGGGAGGCTCTGTTAGGCGGGGAGGCTCTGTTCGGTGGGGAGGCTCTCTTACGGAAAGGACCCTTAAGCCCTACATCCTTAAGCTAACATCCTTAAGCCCGAGGAGGCAGGGAGGCTCTGTTAGGCGGGGAGGCTCTGTTCGGCAGGAAGGCTCTCCTTCACGGAAAATAGAAAACTCTTGGTATGGGGTAGATAAGACCTAGGAATGGCACCCCCAATCATGATATGAGTTGCGGAGTACGATGTACCGTGTATATCACATGGAGTACGATGTACCGCATGATGGTTATGTGATGAGAAAGTCTGGCGAGGGATAATTCATCTTCGTGCCAGCATGATACCCCGCACACCTGGATGCGTGTGGTCTGGGATGATTTATGATGTAATGATTCACATAGGCACTTTTGATATAGTGACCTAGATTTATACACATGCGTGAATTGTGGAATGTAAATGTGGTTGTGGTTTGTGAGTGGATTTGGTGGTGTTATGTTATTGGTTCAAAAAGGAAGTTTCTAAATGAATTGCCCTTTTTATGAATTTAAATGAGATCGAGCATGAGATGATTTATACATGATGTTTTACCATGTTTTATATGCCAATTTTACACGACTTTGATACATGATATATATGTATACTCATACGGCATAGTTTTATTCCTCATGCTCCTACCATAAATGATTTACGCATAACACTATCAGCATGTAGATAGAGTAGTTATCTACCATGCTTGCATTATTGCCTTACTGAGCGTGTGGTTGCTCATCCCACTCTATTTTCCCCCCTACAGAGCGTGCATAGTAGCCCAGTGAGGACTGAGGCGTATTATTTTGGACTCCGCTGCATCTCCATCGCTAAGAGGTATATACACAGTGATTCTTTTTGTATCTAAACAATGTAAAAGCACAGTATTCTTTTGAGTTGTACTTATGGGGGATGTAGATGTCAGTAAAACATGTATTCGTATAAGTACACGATTAAATGCACATGTATGACATCGTTTTAATTTATTGAAAATGAATGAGATGTGGTGATTATTATTGGCTCACAGCCCAACAGTGTGTGGTGAGTTTAGTTCGCGACCGGGTAAGGTAACAGTAAAAACGCGAAAAATTTTCAGTGATTTCGGTTAAAGAGAATGGAATTGGGTCGTGACATTAGGCCCCAACCGGCTATAAAATCGTGTGCAATAAATCAATTGTGACTTGTAAAAACATACTTGTTTCTCAAAACATTTCATGCTACAAAATCATCACAAATCGTATACACAAATGAGTTTAAGTTTTCCCTTACCTCGTTGCACCTCATATAGTGCAATCGTTCCCCTGAACGACGGACTAGCCTCGTATTCCTCTCTGAAACTCTCAAGCTATCCAAACGATGTAAAAACATCATCAACACGTCATCACATTATCTCTAATCTCAGCATTGAACATAATTGCTCACATTCTTATAATTTCTCAATGCCTCAATGATTTTAACAACACTAACCATTTTCAGCCTACTCATCACAACATCTACAGCCACAATCGTAGAAATCTACTTCCAAATCAAGGATTAAAGCTTAGAAATTTACCCAAAACTTGTGGAGTGCTCAATTCACGCCTCAGCTTAAAACGTGCTTTGATTTCCAAGTATGTTGTTCTCCTTTTGATGAGGAACAACTTTTCCTCTTGCCACAACCTCTGATTTGAACAAAATGGGCATTTTAGAGGAGAGATAAAGCTAGGGATTTTGATTTTTTGGAGAGAGAAAAGATGAATTCTAGCAAAAACACAGGAGTCCTTATATAGGCAGAGGGCAAGAGATCGATCTGCCTTTAAATTTGGGAACATTTTAGGCACTTTTTATGCCTACCAGATCGATCTTATAATCTTGAAGAGATCGATTTGCTCCTTGTGAGGAGATCGATCTGCATTTTACATAAACATGTGGAGATCAATCTGCTCTTATAGGAGATCGATCCCTTCAAGGCAGGATCATAAGGAGATCGATCTGCCTTCCTTTGAGATCGATTTGCTCGTCTAGACTTTTCATTCCTTGTCACTTTGGCCTACCAGATCGATCCCATCTTCTCCAAAATCGATCTGGCCTCATAGTTTCACACTATGGATGCACACTTGGCATAAAAGCTCCATATATAATTGTTATAGTTTGCTCCATTGATTATTCCTCATTCAATACTCATTCATCACTTAGAAATCTCATTCCTTACTACCTCAATATATGAGAACATCACATTTAGCTAAATCAATTACACTTCATGTTCACATTACAAAATTATATGTGTACAGAATTCTCAGGTCTCACATCCTCCCCACCTTCAAAAGAATTTGGTCCTCCAAATTCAACTCAACTCGTCAAACAGATGGGGGTACTTCTCCTTCATGAGGCTTTCCAATTCCCAAGTTGCCTTTTCCATTGAGTGATGTTTCCATAAAACTTTCACTAATGAGATGCTTTTAGTCTAAAGCACCTTCTCTTTCCTATCAAGGATTCGGACAGGTTCTTCCATGTAGCCCATGTCCTCTTGTATGTTCATTTTTTCATACTCTATGACATGAGAAGGGTCCGGGTGGTACTTCCTCAACATAGATACATGGAAGACGTTGTGTATTCCAGACATCTATGCGGGTAAGGCCAACCTATAGGCTACCTCTCTCACTCTCTCAAGAATCTCGAATGGTCCAATGTATCGAGAACTCAATTTACCTTTCTTTCCAAATCTTATGATACCCTCACTCTCTCAAGAATCTCGAATGGTCCAATGTATCGAGAACTCAATTTACCTTTCTTTCCAAATCTTATGATACCCTTACTCGGTGATATCTTCTGAAATACTGCATCACCAACATTAAACTCGAGTGGCCGTCTACGTACATTCGCGTAGCTTTTCTGTCTACTTTGTGCAACTGGTATCTCTCACACATAAGTTTCACACTCTGGACAGCCTGTTTAACAAGCTCGGGAGCATTTATCTTTCTGTCACCCACTTCTTCCCAAGCTACGGGGGATCTACACCTCGTACCATATAAATCCTCAAAAGGTGTCATTCCAATACTCGCATGATAGCTATTATTGTACACAAACTCTGCTAGGGGCAGGTGATCATCCCATGATCCCTTAAAATCCATCGTACACGCCCTCAACATGTCCTCCAGGTCTGAATAGTCCTCTCTGACTGACCATCTGTCTGAGGATGATAGGCGGTACTAAGACTCAATCGAGATCCCATGGACTCTTAAAAATGGATTCAAAATCTAGAGGTAAATTAGGAATCTTTGTCAGAAGTAATACTCACTGGAGCCCCATGTAATTTAGCTATCTCGCTGACGTATAACTCAGCTAAGGCATACACAGTATTTGTGCTCTTGATGGCAAGAAAGTTGGCACTTTTTGTCAGTCTATCCACTATGACCCATATAGCATCATGACCTCTTCGGGTCCTCAATAAACCCATAATAAAATCCATTGTGACATGCTCCTATTTCCATATCGGCACAGGTAAAGACTGTAATAATCCTTCGAACTTCTGATGCTCAGCTTTCACTTGCTAGCACACTAAACATTTGGCCACATAATCTGTCACGTCTCGCTTCATGCCACTCTACCAGTACACCTTTCTCAAATCTCGGTATAGCTTAGTACTCCCTAGGTTCATGGTGTATCGTGAGCAATGGGAGTCTCTCAGTATCTGTTTCTTCAAGGTACCATCATCCAGTACACAAATTCGTCATTTGAATCTCAATAATTCATCCTCACTGACTATGAGATTTGACTGCGAAGTTTGCTTGGATTGGCTAACCATATAAATCAACCTCTGATCATCACGCTGTCCAGTTCTAATCCGATCCATGATCCTAGGCTCTATTCGCAGGCTAGCTAAAAATCCAGTCTCTACCTCTTTAACTTTGATCCGGAGTTCAACGAACTGCTCCAATAAATCCCATTCCCTGATCATCATAGCAGATATCATACTCTTCCTACTCAGGGCATCAGCAACTTCGTTCACCTTCCTTAGATGGTATAAAATCTTACAGTCATAATCCTTAAGGAGTTCAATCCATCTCCTTTATCTCATATTTAATTCTTTTTGATCAAACAGATAACTCAAACTCTTGTGGTCAGTGAAGATTTGGAATCTTTCCTCATATAAGTAGTATCGCCAGATCTTCGAGGTAAATACCACAGTGACTAACTTCAAATCATGCGTAGGGTAATTTCGCTCATGATCTTTCAACTGTTATGATCCATAGGCGACCACTCTTCCATGCTGCATGAGTACACACCCCAATCCTTGATAGGAAGCATCCCTATACACTAAAAATCCTCATGATCCCTCAGGGATAGTCAACACCGGTGCCGCTGTTAATCTCCTCTTTAACTCCTAAAAATTGAGCTCACATTGATCATTCCATATGAATGGAGTCTCCTTGCGCGTGAGTTTGGTCAAAGGAGCAAAAATCCTGGAAAATCCTTTAACAAATCTTCTGTAATACCCTGCCAAACCAAGAAAACTTCGTACCTGTATAACTTTCCTCGATCTTTCCCAATTAAGTACAGCCTCCACTTTAATTGGATCAATTGATACTCCCTCCGCTGAAACTATATGACTAAGGAAAGCTGTCTGATCCAGTCAAAACTCACACTTACTAAGCTTTCCGTATAATTTCTTATCTTAGAGTATCTAAAGTACTAACCACAATTGCTGTGCGTGCTCCTCATAAGATCGAGAGTACACCAAGATATCATCAATAAAGACTATCACAAACTTCTCTAGATAGTCTCTGAACACTTCATTCATTAACCTCATAAAAGCTACAGGGGCATTCGTCAATCCAAAGGGCATCACTAGAAATTCATAATGGCCATACCTTATCCTGAAGGCCGTCTTTTGAATATCTTCCTCCTTAATCCTCAATTGGTGATAGCCCGATCTTAAATCAATCTTAGAGAAGACTGAAGCCCCTCTCAGTTGATCAAGCAGATCATCAATCCTTGCCAATGGGTATTTATTCTTCATCATGGCTTTTTTTAATAGTCGGTAGTCTATGCATAATCTGAGACTACCATCATTCTTCCTTACAAATAACACTGGTGCTCCCAACGGTGAGACACTAGGTCTAATAAATCCCTGATTCAATAACTCCTGTAGTTGTTTCTTCAATTCCTCTAGTTCCACTAACGCCATCCTATACGGAGGCTTAGAGATAGGCTGAGTATCTGGTACCAAATCAATGGTAAACTCCAGCTCTCTCTCTGGTGGTAAACCAGGCAACTCATTTTGGAAGACATCCAAAAATTCACACACCACGGGTATATCCTCAATCCTCGGATGTTCCCGATTATCATTTGAAATGAGCGCTCCATAGCCTTCACATTAAAACAAATTTAATACTCTCAAAAGGTAACATCGTAAATTTCAAATTGCTTACACAAATTCCATACATTTATTTCCTCAATATTTCAAACGTACACTGTAAGGTTCAGGTAGGGAGAAAGTTATTATCTTAGTGTAGCAATCTAAACTCACTTGATTGGTCGCCAACCAATCCATTCCCAAAATCACATCGAACCCATGTATATTTAACATCATTAGATCTGCTAGCATTACTCTATCTCCCACCTTTATTTCACATCCTCTACATATCATATATGTTCTCTGGGACTCACGTATGGGGGTATTTACATGTAGGATATACTCTAGAGGTTCAAACTTTAAATGTAAGCTACATGCAAAATGCTTAATAAATGAATACGTGGATCCCGAATCAATCAACACATGAGCCTTATGATTACAGACAGAGAGCGTACCTCTTATAGTTTCTACAGAAGTGTCTGTTGTTTCCTTATCCAGAGCAAATACACGTCCCACTGTGACGGGCTTCTTTCCTTTCTCTGCTGCAGTGGCCCGTCTCGAGGGATTCACTCTCTGAGGTTGCGGTTTAGTAGGCTCCAGAGCATGTGGTCTCTGAAGTTGAAGACAGTCTTTTACTCTGTGACCCATGTCTCCACATCTAAAACATCCACAGATCAACCCAATACAATTTCCCTCAAGCGGTCGGCCACAGTCTCTACAAACCCTTATCTCAGCCTGACATCTCGAGGGGTCTCCCTAATGATGGGATAAGCTCTGGGCCTCTCTAATCTGCCCTTCTATGCCTCAATCCTTCCTCTTCTGAAGGAACCTCTCCAAATATCTGTCTGGAAAATCGCTGGCTTCTTGCCCTTATCTCTAATCACTGCTCGAAACATATTCTGGGATTGTACCATTTTGATTCCCCTCTCAATCTCTTGTGCTCGTCTTAGAGCATCTCCAAACTCAGTAATACATAGCCCTATCAATCGATCTCTGATGATGGGCTTTAGTCTATATACAAATCTCTTGGTGCGGAGCTCTTCATCTTTAAAGGTCTCTAGATCATATTTCAATAGAGTGGTAAATCATCTCTCACAATCATCCACAGATATCTCACCCTGTACCAGACTCGAAAACTCAGCTTGCATCCTTCTCTGGGCAGCTCGTGGTACATATTAGGCTCTAAAGGCCTTTTGAAACTCGTCTCAGCTAATCACACCCTAACGGGACATCAAAATACTCTAGTTAGTATCCCACCAGTCTCGAGCTCTCCCTTTCAACATATAAGCACCCATACTGACCCTCTCAGCATCAGTGTATCCCAAATAGTTAAATAAGACTCTCAACTCAGTCAGCCACTCCTCAACCTCTACGGGATCCTTTCTCCCCTTGAATGCGGGCGGATTTATTTTCAAAAAGTCCATCAGTCGGACCATACTTCTGTTATTAGGCTGAGTGACGAGAGGCATCGGGTCCATTTGTACTGGGGGCACGGGAGGTCCTTATGGTGGTGTAGGAGTAGTACCCAAGGTATTAACTCCAAAATGTTGCGTAAATAACGCAGCCATCTGCTCAAAACCTTGCCGCACATCTATCTCAATCTGGTTAAATCGAGAGTTAAGACTCTCCGATTGTGGAGCAGGTGGCGAAGGTGGCTTTGCCTCCCTCCTCGAACGACCTCATCGTCCACTCATTTTTCAATCTCAATACGTTTCCTGCACATACACATCAAACTTGATTGAAATCTCAATCCTTAATTTTAGTTCATGACCAGACTTATACAGACACTTGGGATGTATTCTATTTCACTTAACCGACACAGACAGTACTAAACACCCTAAGCTATGATACCAACTAAACTCTGTGACGCCCCGAAAGAGCGAAAAACAGGGCAAATTTAAAACTTATTTACATCAGTACACAATTCTGGGTGCATTCCTGTGCAGTGTCATGCATCATGATATATAAATTATAAAACTCTCACCATAGGATCTCATCATCTAAAATTCATATATCATACCAATATATATTCCTCAATACAGAGTTAATTAATCCTAATACATCCCATACATCATTGTTCATCAAGTGTCTGTAAATACAACTTTAGTCTGGGTACATGAAATGTTAAAGTATACCTCAAAATACAATACACGAGCTGGAGCTCAAGTCCTCCACTAAACACTACTCTGTACGTCGCAAGAAACTCTCTTCACTTGAAGAAATCTAGGGGATATAAAAGTAGGATGAGCTTCAAAATCGCTCAGTAAGGGGGTAAGGGACTCATTAACAAAATGATTAATTACACAGCACACTCATTTTGTTTTATAGATGAAACTCAAATAGCTCAATAGAAAACATAGCATGAAATCATTAAACATCATTCTCATCTCATTTCTCTAAGATCATGCAGAAACATGAGAGTAAATGGCTCAGAACAAAACCATAGTTATAAGCATGTGGAAATCAGGATGCGATAATGGCTTTTCTCATAAAAACGTGATAGAAATCACCTCAGTAATAATACATGTGGCACAGCCACAAAACACAATCTCATGTGAAAAACGGAGACTAAGCAAATAAAACTCAGAAAAAAAACATCTGTCATGACACATCAAAATAATCTCCTCTGGGTGCGCATCCCAGGCATCCTCAAAAGAAGGAACGTCGACAATATGGTCATGTACATGGTGTATTGTCTTACTTGTTACCATAACAAGGCCCGAACTTACATGCTACCAGAGTAAGGCCTCTCCTCATGCACACTATAGGTCTTACATGCTACCAAAGCAAGGCCCGGACTTACATGCTACCAAAGGAAGGCCACCCAGCGCTACCAGAGCAGCGGTCATCTCACGTTACCAAAACGGAGGCATCTCTCACTACCAAAGCGGAGGAATATCGAACTTACATGCAACCAGAGCAAGGCCCAGACTTACATGCTACCAGAGCAAGGACCAGACTTACATGCTACCAGAGTAAGGCCCGACATGTTATCTCATGACATGCCTAAGTCTCAATATCAGCCATTCTCATATAAAACTGTTTTGCCTTCACGTAAATCTCATAATGGTTTCTCTCATAAAACTCATCTGAAAACCCTATTCGTACTCATTACAAGACATGTCAAAACTGAGCTAAAATCAGCAAAACCACGCATACATTTCCCAAATCTCAATGCGCCTTAACGTAGAGCCCAAATCTCGTTTCACTTTTAAACTCAAACAGTTTGTAAAATAATTTCACACTTTGTTTACATGCTACCAGAGCAAGGCCCAGACTTACATGCTACCAGAGCAAGGCCCGATGTGTTATCTCATGACATGCCTAAGTCTCAATATCAGCCATTCTCATATAAAACTGTTTGCCTTCACGTAAATCTCATAATGGTTTCTCTCATAAAACTCATCTGAAAACCCTATTCGTACTCATTACAAGACATGTCAAAACTGAGCTAAAATCGGTAAAACCACGCATACATTTCTCAAATCTCAATGCGTCTTAAGGTAGAGCCCAAATCCCGTTTCACTTTTAAACTCAAACAGTTTGTAAAATAATTTCACACTTTGTTTACAACTCATAAGAATTAGGCCCCAACTGGCTATAAAACCATGTGCAATAAATCAATCGTGACTCATAAAAACATGCTTATTTTTCAAAACATTTCATGCTACAAAATCATCACAAATCGCATACACAAATGTGTTTAAGTTTTTCCTTACCTCGTTCCACCTCGTATAATGTAATCGTTCACCCGAATGATGGATTAGCCTCGTATTCCTCTCTGGAACTTTCAAGCTGTCCAAACGATGTAAAAACATCATCAACATGTCATCACATTGTCTCTAATCTCAACATCGAGCATAATTGCTCATATTCTCATAATTTCTCAATGCCTCAATGATTCTAACAACCCTAACCATTTTCAGCCTACTCATCACAACATCTACAACCACAATCGTAGAAATCTACTTCCAAATCAAGGATTAAAGCTTAGAAATTTACCAAAACAGGATTTTCAAAGAATCATGCTTTTAGTTTTCATGCACATTTCATCAAAACCCAACTCTTTGCCCTTCAATCACCCATTTCATTTCCTACTACCACATGCATTCTAGAGAAACATAATGCACCTAAAATGTGCACAGATATCTCTAAGAGTCCACACAATTCCCTTACCTCGATTTACTCGGATACGTCTCTCTTCCTCTTAGCTTCTCGCATTTTGGCTTAACTTGCTCCGATGTATCCTCAGGAGCTGCAAATCATTCACCAATCACTTGAGTTAATGTTTCTAACTCACATTTTGACTTTAACTAGTCAATATATTTCATTGAGCCTATTTCATTAAGTTTGGCCCATTTTTGCAATTGGGCCATTATCAAGCCACTTCCAACCAATTTATCTAGTAACTCACTTTATTACTTGTTTAGGGCTTGATGTGAAATACTCTACCCATACTCTCTCATTCATTTATGCATTTTACCTAAATGCCTTAAATACACATTTTACCCTTTTTGGGTAAGTCTCACAATTCATTCCATAACACCATAATAAAATCATACCCACAACACCATTATCACTTTAAGATATCTCATTCATCATTTAATTCCAATACATTTCACTTCCTCTCACTAGACTCATTCTGGGTCGTAATTATTTCCTTTGCATTCTAAGTAGTTTCTATCATTAGTACACATACCAATCTACTCCAATATCTAAACAAATGTACTTGGATTCGTGTATTAGAAACTCACCTCTTTGGATTTTCTTCTTGCTCCAAATGAAAATGCTCCTAGCTCTTTAAATCCAACAAATGGGGTAATGACTCCAAGCTATGTTGTTCTTCTCTTTGATGTGAATAACTTTGTATCTAATAGCTTTCCCTTAAATCTTACTGAAAATAAGTGGATTTAGGAGTGAGAAAGCTAGGTTTTTGGGTTAAAAATGGTAGAGTGAGATTGTTTCCCAAAATCTACAGATCCACTACTCCTATTTATATAATTAGCTTGATGAGATCGATCTGCATGGAGTAGAGATCGATCTTGTCATCTTAAATCCCTCATTTTCTTAACATTTTGAAAAAATGAGATCGATCTGTCGAAGGCTTGAGATCGATCTACTTTAGGCAGAGAGTTAAGGAAATCGATCTGCGTGCATTAAGGATCGATCTCTTCATTTACAGAATATTTATCAGATCCATCTAGCCCCATTGGAGATCGATCTGCCCTGTTCCATTGCTCGAATAAGAGCATTTTGACTCTTCTAGATCGATCTCTCATCTTATGAGATCGATCTGGCATTTATATTTTCTAAATTTTACTGTAGTTTTCTACAGAAACTCATACAAAAGCATCTTAATTTTGCTGTCATAGTCATTTTCTCATCCAACCCCCTTTAAGACTTGAAAACGACCTTCATTTATACTTTATACACATTAAAACTTCTTGTATTCATTTCACATCTACTTGATCCAAAATCATTCACTTTTCAATTCCATTCACATATATACAAAGTTATACATATTTAGGATCTCACATTCAGGAGGTAGTTTGTTCCAGATACGGCTCAGCAGAGGCTACAAGTCAAGTTTTTGGGGTTAAGCTAAGGGAGTCATTCAGTAGATAAGTATGAGACCAAATTTCTATCCCTGAAGAGGTATGACCCTGACAATATGATTAGCGAGACTAGGAAGGTCTGTAGGTTTACCGATGGATTGAGACAAGTATTACGGTCTAAACTGGTTCCATTTGATATCTTTACCTATGATGAGGCAGTGCGCAGGGCACAACTATGAGAGTAAGATTATGAGAGGAATGTCTCTGAGTTCAGGACAATTCGAAAGGGTAGAGACCGGATAGAAAGAGGTCGGTGAGTGACAATGCCCAAGGTTTTGGATATCGAGAAGGGAAGAGACTCTTCAGTAAGAGACCTAAGATTGAGGAAGTACAAGAGAAGACTGTTAGATCTCCTACATACCTGGCTGTAGCTGTAGCTAGAGGAGTTATGATTGGAGGACCGAGGCCTACCACTGAGCAGTGCAGTCAATGTGGTAGATTCCATGGAGGTAGGCCTTGTCCCGTTTCTAGCGGATTGTGCTTCAGGTGTGGGAAGCCAAGGCATATGGCTAGAGTTTAACAAGAGGTTATAGATATTACCCCACAGAAGGGCAAGGAGCCTGAGAGAGCTCCAGTTGATTTGTCTGCTTCGAGGAGGAGAGCGACAATAGAGGAGAAGGGGAAATAAGTCATTGGACAAGGGCGAGTACATGCCTTGGACCAGGGTACAGCTGATGCTTCATCGGATGTGATTTGAGTTAATATCCTAATGTATAATTTAGAAGCATATGTTTTAATTGATTCCAGTGCCACACATTCATTTGTATCGCCTTCATTTTCATGTAAGTTAGCAAAGTATGTAGAGCGTACACCTTTGAGAAGGATGATGTTGATTAGTACGCCTATGGATAGCATTCAGCTAGTTGAGTATGTGTTATATGATTGTAAGTTAAGAGTAGGGGAAAAGGACATGACAACCAATCTAATATTGTTAAGCATGAGTGACTTTCATGTAATCTTAGGAATGGATTGGTTATCTGCAAACCATGTTGTTTTAGATTATTATGCTAAGACAGTTATGTTTCCTAACCCTAAAAAATATGTTGTAAAGTTTGATGAAAAGAAATGAAAGCAGTAGTTATGGTTGTAATTAACAATGTACTATGCTGACTGAGAAATGAATGTATTGAAGGTTTTATTACATACGTGGTTGATATGAATAAGGTACATCCGACGTTGGAAGATATTCCTTATCACACCCCACTTTTGGGTGCCATTTATCCATACATATACTACTAACGGTTGGGCTGTGAGTCAATGTAATTACTAAATTCTATACACTTATAGTGGAAAATTTTAAAACTTTAATTCACACAATCCTAGGCGTGTGTAAATATTAAAATCAATTGTATAATAATTTATCTTTACATAACATCCCCATACAACTGTTCACCTTTTCAATTCATGACTGTGCGATACATTATAATAGATACAAAATGCTTATGTGTATGCAAATCTTTATACCTTTACAACTGGTGGGAGTTGTCCAACACAAACAGGGATCTAGAGATCACCGCATGACTCTACTTCTCAGTATCTGGAGGGGGAAAAATAGTGGGACGAGCAAACCACAACTCAATAAGGAAAAGGATGCTAACAGGTAGATATTGTACTACCTACATAGCTCATGCATGAAATAACGAAACCATGTTTCAATATAAATGCAATATCACTAGTAAATGCATTTAAACATGCTTTTCACATAACCATTTTCATAAAAACTAATATTCAATACTTCCATTTAAAAACATGTCATAAAAAAATGCTATCACAGCACAAGCATTCAAATCAAGAGATTTATCAAATCATAATATCTCTTTGCTTTTCTCAAATCATTTCTTTTCATCAAATCTCTTTCTTTTATGAGTTTCTCAATTTCTCTTATCTCTGAGACAGGCATGGAATTCTCGGTAAACTAATATCCACGACATATGGCCATAGTCAGTGATCCCAGGTCTCACTGATCAGGTGTACACAGGGCATCACTTGCCTGAAGGGGGGATGGGTCAGTCCTACCCTCCAGCTCATCTCAATCAACATCATCTCCCTCATCATATCACATATACTCACGGTACAATGTACGCCATGTGTCATCTATGCGATACTCGTACTCACATGCAACCAGTACGGTACATAATATTCTAACGGACAACTACACAGTTCAACGTATGACCATGGACCCGGTCCATCCACTCAACTCTGACAGACTCATCATCCTGAACCCTGTCTCATATACCAAGCGAGCAAATCAGTGTGACACACAGTCATCGCAAGGCTCCAGCACGGTATCTTTGAGTGCGAGCAACAGCTTCTAGCACTATATCATCTCAACTCAATAAAAACTGGTGTGAGCAATGCTCTAACACTTCTCTAAAAAATCATCGTGTGAGTTAAACTCCAGCACGGCACATCAAAAACATAGAAACATGTGCAAGCTAAAAATCCATCACATTATCATTATAAAACCACGTGCGATTCATGCTCCAGCACGGTTTATCAAAACATGTAAATATATGCGAGTAAAACTCCAGCATAATCAAAATCATCAAGACAGGTGTGAGCTAATGCTCCAACACCGATTCACATCTCAAATCTGATAGGTGGCTATTTTCTCTTTTAAAAACTCAAAACATGTTTATTTTATGCAGCATGTCGTCCCATGCTAAACATGTAAAGCTAGCCAACCTATCCATCATCATTTCTCAATTAAAAGCTCAAAACATGTTTATTTTACGTAGCATGTCGCCCCATGCTAAACATGTAACGCTAGCCAACTTATCCATCATCATTTCTCAATTACAAAATCAGTACATAGTTGAGAAAACATCAAAAACATCGTATAGATGTAAAAGCATTCCCACATTCCATTTTCACAATATATATACCATAATACATTTCATGGTCTCATATCATCTCATAGCTCAATAGCTAAATATACTATTACTAGCATCATATCTACTAAAATTGCTGTAAAATACGTACAAATACCTCTATCGCTAACATACAGTCCCTTACCTCAAATTGTGCTTGTATTCCCTTCGTCTTGTTTGCTCCGTTTGCGATCTGGGTTAATCGTGTTCCACGTATTTCAATCTACATGTGTAAATCATTAAGTTATTTTCCTTTCCTTCTTCTAAACCTCCACATTATCATTTATATATCTATTCATACTTCCCAATTCTTAAAATCATCTCACCTTTCCCACTAGTATCATTATATCCTCTCTTAAGTCTTTCATCACTTTTCCATGGCTTTCCCTTCATAAATTCCTCTTAATATTACTCACTCATCACTACAATCATCATTCCTACCAATATTTCACATACCATTCAACCCAATAAATGTCTAGTAATCTTATATTTTAGGCTTGAAGGTTGAAGAGCTTACCTAGCTTAGTCTTTTTTCTTAGCTCAAACTTGTGGTAGCCAAAACTCCTTCTCTTTGTCACACCAACGTGTGATTTTTAGGTATGTTGTTCCCCTTGCTTTAAGGAACAACTTTTCCTTCTTGAGCTTCTTCATATTCTAGCTGGAATGTAGTGATATTTAGAGTGAGAAGGCTTGGTTTCTTAGAGAGAAAATGATAGATGCAAGTTTGGTGGGGAAGAAATCTAAGTTTTCAGCTCAATCTCGTGCTCCTTTTATAGATGTAGACACATGAGATCAATCTGGCCCTTATGAAGATCGATCTCTGCATGGTTTGGTAATCCTTTTTACTAAACGTAACTAATACCCGATCGATCTGCTTTCACGATGAGATCAATATGTTTGTTAGCAAAATCCTTCATGGAGATCGATCTGTTGCTTAAGGGAGATCGATCTCTTCTTGGTCGAGGCTTAAGGAGATCGATCTGTGCCTTGTGAAAGATCGAATCCTTAAAGACATAGACTTAAGGAGATCGATCTTCCTTCCTTATGAGATCGATCTGCTTTGTTGTATTGCACTAATTCATGGCATTTCATGAGAGGGGATCGATCTCTCCTTCATATGAGATCGATCTCTTATCCCCTGCACCCCCATTTTTGTATTTTTCTACAGATTTTCCAATACATACTCATCCTCATTTACTTCATACCTAAATTTACAATCCGTGCACAATTAACGTACAATGACATCCTTTCTATATAGTTCATAGGTAATAAAACTTGTGCACACAACTTAAAATCATGGATGTTTCATTAAATCTCATAATTCCTTACATCCTTTATTATTTATACACTAGTAACAATGTACATATACATATCCATATATACATCATAGCCTCTTAAGATATCCTTGTAGCATTACAGGCATTACATTCATGTAGTTCGTGAGTTCCCAGATGTCTTTTCGGATGAATTGTCAAGGTTACCACCAGACAGAGAGATGGAGTTCTGTATAGACTTGGTGCCTGGTATTGATCCTATATCAAAACCATTGTATCGCATGGCCTTAGTTGAGCTAGAGGAGCTCAAGAGATAGTTACAAGAGTTGTTAGATATGGGTTTCATCAGACCGAGTGTTTCACCTTGGGGAGCACCGGTGTTGTTTGTGAAGAAGAAGGATGGAAGCCTCCGATTGTGTATAGATTACAGATTGTTGAATAAGGCTACCATCAAGAATAGGTATCCCCTTCTACGTATTGACGGCTTCTTGGATTAGCTCTGGGGAGCGCAGGTCTTTTCTAAGATTGATATGAGGTCTGGGTATCATCAATTGAGAGTTCGAAGGGGAGAAGTACCCATGACAGCATTTAGGACCCGATATGGCCATTACGAGTTCTTGGTTATGCCATTTAGATTGACGAATGCTCCCGCAGCTTTCATGGCTTTGATGAACGATGGGTTCAAGCCATATTTGGATCAATTTGTTATCGTCTTCATCGATGACATCCTAGTATACTCAAAATCTGAGGAAGAGCATGAGAATCACCTCAGGATTATACTACAGACTCTACGAGAGCAGAAGCATTATGCTAAACTCAATAAGTGTAACTTTTAGTTGTCATAGATCTCGTTTTTGGGACACGTGGTGTCGAGAGATGGAGTATCAGTAGATCCATCCAAGATTGAGGCTGTAGTTCAGTGGGAACAGTCGAGGACAGTCACTGAGATATGGAGTTTCCTGGATTTAGCAGGATATTATCGAAGATTCGTTGAGGGATTTTCGAAGTTGGCTGCTCCGTTAACATGTCTCACTCGAAAGGGTGTAGCATTCATGTGGGACGAAGATTGTGAGAAACGTTTTTAGGAGATGAAGAGTCGATTGACCACTGCTCCGATTCTCACTATCCTTACCAGCTCAAGAGGATTTTTAGTGTATACTGATGCTTCACATCGGGGACTGGGCTGTGTATTGATGCAGGATGGGAGGGTAGTTACTTATGGATCCAGACAACTGAAGGATCATGAGAAGAACTATCTGACCCACGATTTGGAGTTAGCAGCAGTAGTGTTTGCTTGAAGGTATAGCGTTACTACTTATATGGTGAGAAGTTTCAGATTTTTACAAACCACAAGAGCCTCAAGTATCTGTTCTCGCAGAAAGAGTTGAACATGAGATAGAGAATATGCCTAGAGCTTCTAAAGGACTATGATTGTGAGATATTTTATCATCCGAGTAAGGCTAATGTTGTAGCTGATGCATTGACCAAGAAGAGCCTTGAGATGGTATCTTATATGATGGTCAGGGAACATGAGTTGCTAGCCTCAGTTTGGGAGTCATGCCTTCTGACATGGATATAGATTGTATGATTGCTAGTCTACGCTTAGAGTCAGATCTATTGGATAGGATCAGACAGGCTCAGCAGACTGATCTGTATTGCATTGATATGAATAGTTAGATACAGAGGGGCACAGTGACAGATTTTGAGATGAGTTCAGATGGACTCTTGAGGTTCAAAAGTAGAGTGTGTGTTCCTGAGGACCCAGAGCTCAGGAAGTTGATTTTTTCGAAAGCTCATTCGTCGAGGTACACGTTACATCCAGGGAGTAACAAGATGTATCAAAACCTCCGAAAGGTGTACTAGTGGTCAGGTATGAAAAGAGATGTGGTGGATTTCGTGGCAAGATGTCTCGTATGTCAATAGGTGAAGGTAGAACATCAAAAGCCTGCAGGGTTATTGTAGCCTCTACCTATACCGACATGAAAATGGGAGCATGTCTCCATGAATTTCGTGATGGGTTTACCAAGGGCTATCAAAAATAGAACCCATAGTATGAGGACTAAGATTTATGGCAAGCATCCCGACTATGAGGTATATCCAAGGTATGAGGACTAAGACTCATGGCGAGCATCCCGACCTTGAGATTGGGTCCATGGAGTACTTTGTACCGTGTATGTCACGTGGAGTACGATGTACTATGAGTACACGATGTTATTGAGTTGAGAGCTGACGGTAGAGATTTAACCCACCTCCCATTACAGTAATTGTGAGAACCCGTACACTGAGTACTGTGTAGCCTGGGATCATGAAAAATAAATTATAATCATAATCTCGAAACATGTAGTCTCCTATCTCATTCTCCTTCCATGCAATGTAAATTGAGATTTCTTGAATAACTTATCACATGGTTATAAAATCTAAACATGTGAATTTGTGTGATAAAGGGTAACCCAAGGGATGGGTAAGGCTCAGATTTCCATGTTTTTTAACATGATGAATGCCATATTATTTTGATTTAATTGAATGGCATGATAAAATGTGATTTATATGAAATTACATGAGAAATGCAATGTAATGCATAAACTACTGAGGTTGTTAAACCAGCATGTTTTCAGTTTTATAACTGACAATTTGTATCTATATGTATATATTGCATAAAAGTTTCAAGTAAGATGCATGTGTTAGATATGAATCGATAAGGAAATGATTTCAAGGCATGAGCATTGTATTTTGCAGATAGTGTGGTTATCTACTTACTTGCTTGATTTTCTTACTGAGCTGTGAGCTTACCCCCTTTTTATGTCCCCTCTTTACAGAGTGTTCATAGTAGGTGGACACGGCTAGGGACTGGTATTCTTTTATCCGCTGCATATCCATCTTACGAGAGGTATACACACTCGAACATTTTGTACTAAATAATGTATAAGCACTGTTATGTAAACGATTGTACGGTTGGGGATTGTATATCAACAAGTATTGTATTATAATGTAATGAGTTTACATTTTAGAAAAGAATATATACAGTCAATAAATAAATGTATTGATATGTATGTTGTGGAATGATTGTGGGTGAGGTGACTAATATTGAATCACAGCCCAACAGTTTGGTGTTGAGTAATGACAAAAGGAGAGGTAAGTAAAATGAGAAAAATTTGTTATGATTTTGGTAGGTCACGGGAGGGGAGGTCGTGACACCAATACCTTATAAATTTATTCAAGTTACATTAATTAATATTGTAACAATTACTCAAGATAAACTTTTTATTACTCAATTTTTATGATTTAAAATTTATTATCTTATTTGTATAATTAACTGTTATTAATTAGAACTATTAGAACCTATAATAATTCACAGAAAAATAAATAAAATAAATTAACTAAAACAAATAACTAAACAAAATAAAAAAATGGAAGAAAATAAAACATACGGGTTAAATCCACGCGAATCAGGGCACGGATACAAAGCAAGTCAAAGATGCTCGAACACGAACAACGCGGTCTTGCACATTCTTCCTATCGCAAAAATGACAGTGTATTGGCTATGTAATGAAAGCTTCAATCCAACACCCTCGGTTCATATTTCATGCATTGTCTCTCTCTTTATAATGGTTTTCACCTCTGTATATTCAAAGACTCCAAAACTACTAACCCACCTTCATTTTTTATACTTGTTAAACACTCTCAAAAACAAATCCCTAACTTCCCTAGATTAAAAACCTAAAACAAACCTAAAACTCTCTTTAAAAAAAAAAGTGTACTAGAAAATGCTATTAATTTTTATTTCCTTATTGAAATGTTGTTGAAAAGGTTGTGTTTCATGTGTTAGGGTTGGTTGTTGATTTTACGGGGCCTTGGGTAGCATGATAATTAGGGAAATGTTTTGATAAATTTACATATTAGGGAAAGCTTTTGTCAATTTCAATTTAAGTCTGACATAATTTAAGCACTAACCCTTATGTTTTTCAATTTATTCTTTCCATTTGATTGATTTTGATGGCTTTAGGCATTTCTTTCTTTCCTTTTTATTTCCAAATTATCTTTAAAATTTACCAATCAAATTTTAAATTTTCTTTTGATGTGACGCCCCGAAAACGCGAAAAATATGGCAAATTTAAAACTTATTTTTTCATCAATACATAATTGTGGGTGCATTCCTATGCAGTGTCATGCATCATCATATGTATATATTATAAAACTTTCACCTCAGGATCTCATCATCTAATATTTTCATATATCATAACGCATACAATCCCCAATACAGATTTAATTTAATCCTAATACATCTCATACATCATTGTACATCAAGTGTTTGTAAATACAACTTTAGTCTGGGTACATAAAATGTTAAATTATACCTCAATTACAATATACGGCCTGGAGCTCAAGTCCTCCACTAGCCACTACTCCATACGTCGCAAGAAAACTCTCTTCAGTTAAAGAAATCTGGGGGGATATAAAAATAGGGTGAGCTTCTAAATCGCTCAATAAGGGGGCTAAGAGACGCATTAATAAAATAATGATTTGCTCAGCACAATCATTTTGTTTTGCAAGTGAAACTTAATAGACTCAGTAGAAAACGTAGCATGAAATCATTAAACATCATTCTCATCTCATTTCTCTAAAATCATGTTGAAACATGGGAGTAAATGGTTCAATATGAAAACCATAGTTACAAGCATATGAAAATAAGGATACGATAATGGCTTTTCTCGTAAAACGTGATAAAAATCAACTTAGTAGTAATGCACGTGGCGCAGCCACCAAAACACAATCTCATGTGTAAAAACGGAGACTAGGCAAATAAACTCAGATAAAACATTCGTCATGGTACATCAATATAATCTCCTCTGGGTACACATCCTAGGCATCCTTAAAAGAGGGAACGTCGACAATATGGTCGTATGCATGGTGAATTGGTCTTACGTGTTACCAGAATAAGGCTCGGACTTACATGCTACTAGAGCAAGGCTTCTCCTCATGCACATTATCGATCTTACATGCTACCAAAGCAACGCCCGGACTTATAATTGCTCACATTCTCATTTAACATCTCAAAATCCTCATTAACCAAATTCCTCATAATTCCCCAATATTCCTATCAACCCTAATCATTTTCAGCCCATTTATCATAACATCTACAGCCACAATCGCAGACATTTACTTTCAAATCAAAGATTAAAGCTTAGAAATTTACCCAAAACTTGTGGAGTGCTCAACTCACGCCTCAACTTAAATCGTTCTTCGATTTCCAAGTATGTTGTTCTCTTTTGATAAGGAACAACTTTCCTTCTTGCCACAACCTCTGATTCGAATGGGAATGGGTGTTTTTGAAAGAGAGAGAAAGCTAGGGTTTGGCCAAAAATGGGGGTTTTTGATTTTTTTGAGAGAGAAAGGATGAAATCCAGGCAAAATCGCAGGGGTCCTTTTATAAGTGGAGGACAGGATATCGATCTGCTCCTGTAGGAGATTGATCTGCCTTTGAATTTCAGGAACGTTTTGGGCACTTTTTATGCCTACCAGATCGATCTGTCGAGGGGTAAGATTGATCTTATAATCTTGAGGAGATCGATCTGCTCCTTGTGAAGAGATCAATCTGCTATTTACAAAAACATTTTTAGATCGATGTACTCCTGTAGGAGATCGATCTACCCTTTACAGAAACATTTGGAGATCGATCTACTTGCTTATGGGAACGATCTACCAATCAGTTCTTGTACACTTCCTGCATTCTGGAGCCATGAGATCGATCTCTCATCCTTGGAGATCGATCTGGCCTTCACAGATTGCACTGTTGCTGCATCAATTTGCAGAAAACTCAATGTAAAACTTCCCATAATCTACCCCATAGTCCATATTTCAATGCATACACATTTCAAAACTTAAGGACCTCATTTTCTTATACTTCATCATATCTAAAACTTGCGTGTACATCAATATATCATAATTACATACACCAAATTACAATTCTCATAACTGGGGTACATAAAATTCACAGTTCTCACATCCTCCCCACCTTTAAAGAATTTGGTCCTCCAAATTCAACTCGACTCGTCGAACAGATGGGGGTACTTCTCCCTCATGAGGCTTTCCAATTCCCAAGTTGCCTCTTCCATTGAGTGATGCTTCTATAAAACTTTCACTAATGGGATGCTTTTAATCTGAAGAACCTTCTCTTTCCTATCGAGGATTCGGACGGGTTCTTCCGTGTAGCTCATGTCCTCTTGTATGTTCATCTCTCCATACTCTATGACATGAGAAAGGTCCGAGTGCTACTTCCTCAACATAGATACATGGAAGACATTGTGTATCCCAGACATCTGTGGGGGTAATGCCAACCTATAGGCCACCTCTCCCGCTCTCTCAAGAATCTCGAATGGTCCAACGTATCAAGGACTCAATTTCCCTTTCTTTCCAAATCTCTTGATACCCTTACTCAGTGATATCTTCAGAAATACTGCATCACCAACATCGAACTTGAGTGGCCGTCTACGCACATCCGCGTAGCTTTTCTGTCTACTCTGTGTAGCTCGTAATCTCTCACATATAAGTCTCACACACTGTACATCATGCTCAATAAGCTTGGGAGCATTTATCTTTCTGTCACCCACTTCTTCCCAAGCTACAGGGAATCTACACCTCCTACCATATAGAGCCTCAAAAGGTGTCATTCCAATACTCGCATGATAGCTATTATTGTACGCAAACTCTGCTAGGGGCAGGTGATCATCCTATGATCCCTTAAAATCCATCGTACACGCCCTCAACATATCCTCCAGGGTTTGAATAGTCCTCTCTGACTGACCATCTGTTGAGGATGATAGGCGATACTAAAACTCAATCGAGATCCCATGGACTCCTGAAACTGGGTCCAAAATCTAGAGGCAAATCGAGAATCTCTATCAGAAGTAATACTTACTGGAGCCTCATGTAATCTAGCTATCTCGTTAACATATAACGCAGCTAAGGCATCCACAGTATCTGTGTTCTTGATGGCAAGGAAGTGGGCACTTTTTGTCAGTCTATCCACTATGACCCATATAGCGTCACAACCTCTCCGGGTCCTCGGTAAACCTATAATAAAGTCCATGGTGACATGCTCTCATTTCCATGTTGGCATAGGTAAAGGCTGTAATAATCCTCTAGGCTTTCGAAGCTCAGCTTTCACATGCTGGCACACTAAACATCTGGCCACATAATTTACCACGTCTCGCTTCTTACCACTCCACCAATACACTTTTCTAAAATCTTAGTACATCATAGTACTCCCTGGGTACATGGTGTATCACGAGTAGTGGGATTCTCTCAGTATTTGTCTCTTCAGGGTATCATCGTCCAGTACACAAATTCATCCTCTAAATCTCAATAACCCATCCTCACTGACTATGAGATCTGACTGCGAAGTTTGCTCAGCTTGGCTAACCATATCAATTAACCTCTGATCATCATGATGCCCAGTTCTAATCTGATCCATGATCCTAGGCTCTATTCGCAGGCTAGCCAAAAATCCAATCTCTACCTCTTTAACTCTGATCCGGAGTTCGACGAACTGCTCCAATAAATCTAATTCCCTAACCATCATAGCAGATATCATACTCTTCCTGCTCAGGGCATCAGCAACTACGTTCGCCTTCCCTGAATGGTACAGAATCTCGCAGTTATAATCCTTAAAGAGTATCATCCATCTCCTTTGTCTCATATTTAACTCTTTCTGATCAAAAAGATACCTCAAACTCTTGTGGTCCATGAAGATCTGGAATCTTTCCCCATATAAGTAGTGTCGCCAGATCTTCAAGGTAAATACCACAGCGGCTAACTCCAAATCATGTGTGTGGTAATTCCGCTCATGATCTTTCAACTGTCGTGATCCATAGGCGACCACTCTTCCATGCTGCATGAGCACACAACCCAATCCGTGATGGGAAGCATCACTATACACTGAAAATCCTCCTGATCCCTCAGGGATAGTCAACACAGGTGCCGCTGTTAATCTCCTCTTTAATTTTTAAAAATTGAGCTCACATTGATCAGTCCATATGAATGGACTCTCCTTACTCGTAAGCTTGGTCAAAGGAGGGCAATCCTAGAAAATCCCTCCACAAATCTTCTGTAATACCCTGCCAAACTAAGGAAACTTTGTACCTCTATAACTGTCGTCGATCTTTCCCAATTAAGCACAACCTCCACTTTAACTGGATCAACTGATACTCCTTCCTTTGAAACTATATGACCAAGGAAACCTATTCGGTCTAGCCAAAACTCACACTTACTAAGATTTCTATATAATTGCTCATCTCAGAGTATGTGAAGTACTAACCACAAGTGTTGTGCGTGCTCCTTATAAGACCGAGAGTATACCAAGATATCATCAATAAAGACTATCACAAACTTAACTAGATAGTCCCTAAACACTTCATTTATTAATCTCATAAAGGCTGTAGAGGCGTTCGTCAAACTAAAGGGCATCACTAGAAATTCATAATGGCCATATCTTGTCTTGAAGGCCGTCTTCGGAATATCTTCCTCCTTAATCCTCAATTGGTGATAGCTCGATCCCAAATCAATCTTAGAGAAGGCTGAGGCCCCTCTCAGCTGATCAAGTAGATCATCAATTCTGGGCAATGGGCATTTATTCTTCACTGTGGCTTTATTCTGTAGTCGATAGTCTATGCATAATCTGAGACTACCATCCTTCTTTCTTACAAGTAACACTGGTGCTCCCAATGGTGAGACATTGGGTCTAATAAATCCTTGATTCAATAACTCTTGTAATTGTTTCTTCAATTCCTCCAGTTTCACCAATGCCATCCTATATGGAGGTCTAGAGATAAGCTGAGTATCATGTACCAAATCAATGGTAAACTCCAGCTCTCTCTCTGGTGGTAAATTGGGCAACTCATCTTAGGAAAACATCCAAAAATTCACACACCACGGGTATATCCTCTATCTTCGGATGTTCCTGGTTATCATCTGAAATGAGTGCTTCATAACCTTCACATTAATAATTAAATTTAATACTCTCAAAAGGTAACATCATAAATTTCAAATTGCTTACACAAATTCCACACATTTATTTCCTTAATATTTCAAACGTACACTGTAAGGTTCAGGTAGGGAGAAAGTTATTATCTTAGTGTAGCAGTCTAAACTCACTCGACTGGTTGCTAGCCAATCCATTCCCAAAATTACATCAAACCCATGTATATTTAACATCATTAGATCTGCTAACATTACTCTATCTCCCACCTTTATTTCACATCCTCTACATATCATATCCGTTCTCTGGGACTCGTGCATAGGGGTATTTACATGTAGGATATACTTTAGAGGTTCAAACTTCAAATTTAAATTACATGCAAAATGCTCAAAAATAAATGAATGCGTGGATCCCGGATCAATCAACACATAAGCCTTATGACTACAGACAGAGAGTGTACCTCTTATAGTTTCTGTAGAAGTGTCTATTGTTTCCTTATCTAGAGCAAACACACGTCTCACTATGACAGGTTTCTTTCCTTTCTCTACTGCAGTGGCCTGTCTCGTAGGATTTACTCTCTGAGGCTGCTGTCTGGTAGGCTCCAGAGCATGTGGTCTTTGAAGTTGAGGACAGTCTTTTACTCTGTGACCCATGTCTCCACATCTAAAACATCCACAGATCAACCCAGTATAATTTCCCTCATGCGATCGGCCCTAGTCTCTACAAACCCTTATCTTAGGTCTGGCATCTTGAGGGGTCTCCCTAATGATGGGATAAGCTCTGGGTCTCTCCAATCTGCCCTTTTGTACCTCAATCCTTCCTCTTTTGAAGGAACCTCTCCGTATATCTGTTTGGAAAATCGCTGGTCTCTTGTCCTTATCTCTAGGTACTGCTCTGAACTCATTCTGGGATTGTACCATTTTGATTCCCCTCTCAATCTTTTGTGCTCATCTCAGAGCATTTCCAAACTCAGTAATACACAACCCTATCAATCGATCTCTGATGATGGGCTTCAGTCCATAGACAAATCTCTCAGTTCGAGCTCTTCATCTTTAAAGGTCTCTGGATCATATTTCAACATAGTGGTAAATCAACTCTCATAGGCATCCACCGATATATCGCCCTGTACCAGACTCGAAAACTTAGCCTGCATCCTTCTCTGGGCAGCTCGTGGTACATATTGGGCTCTAAAGACCTTCTGAAACTCATCCCAGCTAATCACATCCTAGCAGGACATCAGAATACCCTGGGTAGTATCCCACCAATCTCAAGCTCTCCCTTTCAACATATAGGCTCCCATACAGACCCTCTCAGTATCAGTTCATCCCAAATAGTCAAATATGACTCTCAACTTAGTTAGCCTCTCCTCAGCCTCTACGGGATCCTTTCTCCCCTTGAATACGGGTGGATTCCTTTTCAAAAAGTCTCTCAGTCGAATCATACTTCTATCATTGGGCTAAGTGATGGGAGGCACCGGGTCCAACTATACTGGGGGCACGGGAGGTCCTTGTGGTGGTGTAGGAGTGGTACACGAGGTATTAACTTAAAAATGTTGTGCGAATAGCGTAGCCATCTACTTAAAACCCTGTTGTACATCTGCCTCAATCCAGTTAAATCGAGAGTTATGACTCTTTGGTTGTGGGGCAGGTGGCGGAGGTGGCTCTGCCTGCCTTCTCGAACGACCTCGTCATCCACTCATTCTCAATCTCAATACGTTCCTGCATGTACATAACCAACTTGATTGAAATCTCAATCCTCAATTTCAGTTCATAACCAGACTTATACAGACACTTGGGATGTATTCTATTTCTCTTAACCGACACTGATAGAACTAAACACCCTAAGCTCTGACACCAAGAAAACTTTTTAACGCCCCGAAAACTTAAAAAATATGGCAAATTTAAAACTTATTTTTTTCATCAATACACAATTCTAGGTGCATTCTTGTGCAGTGTCATGCATCATCATATGTATATATTATAAAACTTTCACCTCAAGATCTCATCATATAATATTTTCATATATCATAACGCATACAATCCCTAATACAGATTTAATTTAATCCTAATACATCTCATACATCATTGTACATTAAGTGTTTGTAAATACAACTTTAGTCTGGGTACATGAAATGTTAAACTACACCTCAATTACAATATACAGCCTGGAGCTCAAGTCCTCCACTAGCTACTACTCTGTACATCCAGGAAAACTCTTTTCATTTGAAGAAATCTGGGGGGATATAAAAATAGGGTGAGCTTTTAAATAGCTAAGTAAGGGGGGTAAGGAACTCATTAATAAAATAATGATTTGCTTAGTATAATCATTTTGTTTTGCAAGTGAAACTCAATAGACTCAGTAGAAAACGTAGCATGAAATCATTAAACATCATTCTCATCTCATTTCTCTAAAATCATGTAGAAACATGGGAGTAAATGGTTCAGTATGAAAACCATAGTTACAAGCATATGGAAATAAGGATACGATAATGGCTTTTCTTATAAAATGTGATAAAAATCACCTCAGTAGTAATGCAAATGGCGCAGCCACCAAAACACAATCTCATGTGTAAAAACGGAGACTAGGCAAATAAACTCAAATAAAACATTCGTCATTGCACATCAATATAATCTCCTCTAGGTGCGCATCCTAGGCATCCTCAAAAGAGGGAACGTTGACAATATGGTTGCATGCATGGTGTATTGGTCTTATGTGTTACCAGAACAAGGCCCGAACTTACATGCTACCAGAGCAAGGCCTCTCCTCATGCACACTATCGGTCTTACATGCTACCAAAGTGTGACACCTCGGAAGCGTGGAAAATAGGGCAAATTTAAAACTTTTTACTCATCAAATCACAATTAAGGGTGCATTCTTATGCAGTGTCATACATCATCATACATATCATACCTCAGGATCTCATCATTAAAAAGTATATATCATATCGTGTACATTACTTAATTCTAAGTTGATTAATCCTAATACATCTCATATAATGTTATACATCTAGTGTCTATAAATACACATTAGTCTGGGTACAGAAATGTAAATTATACCTCTAATACAAATATATGGCCTGGAGCTCAAGTCCTCCACTAGCCACTACTCCGTATGTCGCAGGAAATTCTCCTCGCTTGAAGAAATCTGGGGGGAAGAGAAAACAGGGTGAGCTTCTAAATCGCTCAGTAAGAGGGTAAGGGATTCATTAATAAGAAAATGATTTGCACAGCACAATCATTTTGTTTTACATTATAAACTTAATAAACTCAGTGGAAAAGGTAGCATGAATAGTTAAACATCATCTCAAAGTCCATGTAAAAACATGATAATGAATGGCTCAATTCAAGGTTACAAGCATGTAGAAATCAAGATGCGATAATGGCTTTTCTCTTTAAAACGTGATAAAAATCACTGCCATAGTAATGCACGTGGCACGGCCACTAAATAAAATCTACACATGGTACAACCACAAATTAAAATTTGCACGTGGCACAGCCACCAAACACATATGGCACAGCCACTAATTAAGATTCGCACGTGGCATAGCCAATGATTAGGATTCACACGTGGCACAGCCACCAAATACACGTGGCACAGCCACCAAATACACGTGGCACAGCCACTGATTAAGATTCACACGTGGCACAGCCACTAATTAGGATTCACACGTGGCACAATCACTAAATACACGTGGCACAGCCACTGATTAAGATTCACACGTGGCACAGCCACCAAATACACGTGGTAGGTAACTAACGCTACTAGAGTAGGGGTTATCTCACGTTACCAGAATGGAGGAATATCGGACTTACATGTTACTAGAGCAATGCCGGTGTGTATTCAAAATGACACACTTAAGTCTCAATCAATAGCCATTATCATAAAAATTGTTTTGCCTTCACGTAAACCTCATAATGGTTTTCTCTCATAAAACTCGTTTCCAACCATTTTATACTCAACACAAAATGTGTTAAAATTGAGCTTCAACCTGTAAAACCTCGCACACATTTTTCAAATCTCAGTAGGCCTTAACGTAGGGCCCAAAACACTTTTCACATTTTAAACACAAAATGGTTATAAAACTTTTTCACATATAGTTTACAACTCATAAAAGTTGGGCCCCAACAGGCTATAAAATCATGTGTAATTCTCATTCACAACACATCAAACATGCCTATTTTCTCAATCGAAAATCATGCCACAAAATATTATCACAAAACACATACACAAATGAGTTTAGTTTTCCCTTGCCTCTTTGCACAACGTATAGTGCAATCGTTCCCCCATATCATGGACTAGCCTCGCATTCCACTCTGAAACTCCCGAACTGTCCAAACGATGTTAAAAACATCAATGTCTCGACTCAATTTCATTATTGAGCATACATCTGCTCATATTTCTCATTAACACCTAAATCTCTCAATTCTCAAAACTCTATCACCATTCATAATCCCATTTACTACATTTCCAATCATACATTTAATGTGCATAAAAATCCATGTCGATATTCATCTCATTCCCTCAATTTCAATTTATAGCCTAAAACTCCCAAAATTACCACAAATCACATAATAACATCTATACTCCAACAAAATCATAGTTTCATCAATCCCTAATCATTTTCCAACTATTTCAATCACTAAAGATTACTTCAAAATCAAAGATCAAGGTTCAGAAAATTACCCAAAACTTGTGGAGTGCTTAACTCTTTCCTCGATTCAATCCGTCCTTCAATTTCCAAGTATGTTGTTCTCCTTTTAATGAAGAACAACTTTCCTTCTTACCACAACCTTTGATTTGGACGAAAATGGATGTTTTGGAGGGGAGAGAAAGTTAGGGTTCGAAAATGGCGATTTAGGAGAGAGAGGAAAGATGAAATGCAGGAAAACACAGGGGTCTTTATATAGGCCGAGGGTAGGAGATCGATCTGGCTCTTGATGAGATCGATCTACATTTGAATTTGGGGACAATTTGGGGTAATTTTATGCCTGGGAGATCGATCTGTCGAGGGGTGAGATCGATCTCTTAATGGCTTTATGAGATCAATCTGCTCCAATTATGAGATCGATCTCTAGCTTACAGAATGCTTCATGAGATCGATCTCTAGCTTACAGAATGCTTCATGAGATAGATCTGTTCCTTGAGGAGATCGATCTTCTCCTTAACAGAAACATTTTGAGATCAATTCCTTCCTCATGAGATTGATCTCTTCATTACAAAATCATAAGGAGATCGATCATCTTCCATTGGAGATCGATCTGCTCGCTTAAACTCATCCTTCCATGTCATTTTTGACCTACCAGATCGATCCTCTCTTCTCCAAGATCGACTTGGCCCCATAGTTTCACACTTTAGTAAAAAATCTCATTTATAACTCATTCATCATTTAAAATTTCATTCCATATCACCTCAATATATGAGTACTTCATATTTAGTTCAATCAATTACACTTCATGTTCTCATTACAAAATTTGATATGTGTAAAATTCTCAGATCTCACATCCTCCCCACCTTAAAATGAATTCGGTCCTCCAAATTCAACTCAACTCGTCAAATAGATGGGGGTATTTCTCCTTCATGAGACTTTCTAATTCCCACGTTGCCGCTTCCATTGAGTGATGTTTCCACAAAACTTTCACTAATGGGATGTTATTGGTTCTAAGTACCTTCTCCTTTCTATCGAGAATCCAGATGGGTTCTTCAGTATAGCTCATATCCTCTTGTATGTCCATTTTTTCGTACTCTATGACATGAGAAGGGTCCGGGTGGTACTTCCTCAACACAGACACATGAAAGACGTTCTGTATTCTGGACATCTGTGGGGGTAATGCCAATCTGTAGGTTATCTCTTCCACTCTCTCAAGAATCTCGAATAGTCATATGTATCGAGGACTCAATTTCTCTTTCCTTCCAAACCTCATGATACCCTTACTTGGTGATATCTTCAGAAATACTGCATCACCAACATCAAACTCAAGTGGTCATCTACGCACATCCGTGTAGCTTTTCTGTCTATTCTGTGCAGCCCGTAATCTCTCACATATGAGTTTCACACTCTGTACAGCCTGCTCAACAAGCTCAAGAGCAATTATCTTTCTGTCACCGACTTCTTCCCAAGCTACAGGGGATCTACACCTCCTACCGTATAGCGCCTCAAAAGGTGTCATTCCAATACTTGCATGATAGCTATTATTATACGCAAACTCTGCTAGGGGCAGGTGATCATTCCATGATCCCTTAAAATCCATTATACTCGCTCTCAACATATCCTCCAGGGTTTAAATAGTCCTCTCTGACTGACCATCTGTCTGAGGATGATAGGCAGTACTGAAACTTAATCGAGATCCCATGGACTCCTGAAACTGGGTCCAAAATCTAGAAGTAAATCGGGAATCTCTATCAGAAGTAATACTTACTAGAGCCTCATGTAATCTAGCTATCTCGCTGACATATAACTCAGCTAAGGCATCCACAGTATCTGTGCTCTTGATGGAAAGGAAGTAGGGACTCTTGCTAAGTCTATCCACTATGACCCATATCGGATCACGAGCTCTTCGGGTCCTCGGTAAACCCATAATAAAATTCATGGTGACATACTCTCATTTTCATGTAGGCACAGGTAAAGGCTGTAATAGTCCTTTGGGCTTCCAATGATCAGCTTTCACTTGCTGGCATACTAAACATTTGGCCACATACTCTGCCACGTCTCGCTTCATACCACTCCACCAGTACACCTTTCTCAAATCTCAGTACATCTTAGTACTCCTTGGGTGCATGGTGTATCGCGAGCAGTGGGATTCTCTCAGTATCTGTCTCTTCAGGGTATCATCGTCCGGTACGCAAATCCATCCTCTGAATCTCAGTAATCCATCTTCACTAATTGTGAGATCCGACTGCGAAGTCTATTCGGCTTGGCTAACCATATTGATCAACCTCTAATCACTGCGCTGCCCAGTTTTAATCTGATCCATGATCCTGGGCTCTATTCGCAGGCTAGCCAAAAATCCAGTCTCTATCTCTTTAACTTGGATCCGGAGTTTGACCAACTGTTCCAGTAAATCCCATTCCCTGATCATCATGGCAGATATTATACTCTTTCTGTTCAGGGCATCAGCAACTATGTTCGCCTTACCCGGATGGTACAAAATCTCATAGTCATAATCCTTAAGAAATTCCATCCATCTCTTTTGTCTCATGTTTAACTCATTCTGATCAAACAAATACCTCAAACTCTTGTGGTTAGTGAAGATCTGGAATCTTTCCCCATATAAGTAGGGCTGCCAGATCTTCAAGGTAAATACCACAATGGCTAACTCCAAATCATGCATGGGGTAATTCCGCTCATGATCTTTCAATTGTCGCGATCCATAGGCGACCACTCTTCCATGTTGCATGAGCACACACCCCAATCCTTGATGAGAAGCATCACTATACATGAAAAATCCTTCGGATCCCTCAAGGATAGTCAACACAGGTGCCGCTGTCAATCTCCTCTTCAATTCTTGAAAATTGAGCTCACAAGGATTAGTCCATATGAACGGAGTCTCCTTGCGTGTGAGCTTAGTCAAAGGAGTGGCAATCCTGGAAAACCCTTTCACAAATCTTCTGTAATACCCTACCAAACCAAGGAAGCTTCGTACTTCTGTAACTATCCTCGGTCTTTCCCAATTAAGCACAGCCTCTACTTTACTTGGATCCACTGATATTCCTTCTTTTAAGACTATATGACCAAGAAAAGATATCTGATATAGCCAAAACTCACACTTACTAAGCTTTCCATATAATTGTTTATCTCGGAGCATCTGAAGTACTAACCACAAATGCTGGGCATGTTCCTCATATGACCGAGAGTATACCAGGATATCATCAATAAAGACTATCACAAATTTATCTAGATAGTCTCTGAACACCTCGTTCATTAATCTCATAAAGGCTGCAGGTGCGTTCGTCAATCCAAATGACATCACTAGAAATTCATAATGGCCATACCTTGTCCTAAAAGTAATCTTCAGAATATCTTCTTCCTTAATTCTCAATTGGTGATAGCCTGATCTTAAATCAATCTTTGAAAAGACTGAGGCCACTCTCAGCTGATCAAGTAGATCATCAATCCTGGGCAATGGGTATTTATTCTTCACCGTGGCTTTATTTAATAATCGGTAGTCTACACATAATCTGAGACTACCATCCTTCTTCTTAATAAATAAAACTGGTGCTCCCCACGGCGAAACACTGGGTCTAATAAACCCTTAATCCAATAACTCCTGTAGTTGTTTCTTCAATTCCTTAAGTTCCACTAATGCCATCCTGTATGGAGGTCTAGAGATCGGCTGAGTATCTGGTACCAAATCAATGGTAAACTCCAGCTCTCTCTCTGGTGGTAAACCTTGTAATTCATTTGGGTAAACATCCAAAAATTCACACACCATAGGTATATCCTCAATCCTCGGATGTTCCCGATCATCATCTGAGATGAGTGTTTCATAACCTTCACATAAACAATCATATTTAGTACTCTCAAGAGCAACATCAACATTTCAATTTGCTCACAAAATTCCATACGTCTATTTACTCAATATTTCAAACGTACATTATAAGGTTCAGGTAGGGAGAAAGCTACAATCTTAGTGTAGCAGTCTAAACTCACTCGATTGGTTGCCAACCAATCCATTCCCAAAATTACATCAAACCCATGCATATTTAATATTATTTGATCTGCTAACATTACTCTATCTCCCACCTTTATTTCACATCTTCTACAAATCAAATCAGTTCTCTGGGATTCACGCATAGAGGTATTTACATGTAGTGTATACTCTAGAGGTTCAAACTTCAAATTTAATCTACATGAAAAATGCTCAAAAATAAACGAATGCATGGACCCTGAATCAATCAACACATGAGCCTCATGATTACAGACCGAGAGTATACCTCTTATAGTTTCTGCAGAAGTGTCTGCGATTTCCTTATCCAAGGCAAACACACGTTCCTGTGAAACAAGCTTCTTCCCTTTTTTTTTACAGTAGTGGCCCGTCATTGGGGATTCACTCTCTAAGGCTGTTGTCTAGTAGGCTCTAGAGCATGTGGTCTCTGAGGTTGAGAGCAGTCTTTCACCATGTGACCCATGTCTCCACATCTAAAACATCCTTGGATCAACCCAATATAACTTCCCTCATGCATTCGGTCACAATTTCTGCAAACCCTTATCTCATGCCTGACATCTTGAGGGGTCTCTCTAAGGATGGGAAAAGCTCTAGGTCTCTCTAATCTACCCTTCTGCACCTCAATCCTTCCTCTTCTGAAAGAACCTCTCTGAACATCTGTTTGGAAAATCGCTAGCCTCTTGCCCTTATCCCTATTCACCGCTCTGAGCTCATTCTAGGATTGTACCATCTTGATTCTCCTCTCGATCTCTTGTGCTCATCTCAGACCAACTCCAAACTCAGCAATACATAGCCCTATCAATCTATCTCTGATGATGGGCTTCAATCCATCTACAAATCTCTCAGTACGGAGCTCTTCATTCTTGAAGGTCTTTGGGTCATATCTCAATAGCGCGGTGAATTGGCTCTCATAGTCATCCATAAACATATCACCCTGTACCAAACTCAAAACCCCGACCTGCTTCTTTCTCTAGATAGCTCATTGGTATGATCTAAACGTATTGTCCGTAAGTACAGGGGTCGTATAAGTAATAATGGGATTTAAGTCCCGAGTTATCGTCCCACAAAGAAGTTGATTAGCCTAATTAACTACCGGTTAATTAGGCTATGTATATCCTAGCAAATTATGAAATTTAAGTAGGTGATCTACTAAGTTTGAAATTAAAAATACTGAAAAGAATAAACATTAAAAAAATAAAGAAAATAAAACCGAGCTAAAATTACTTACAATGCTCCAAGCAATCAAAAACAACCTATAAAGGATAATTAAAACAGTTAAAATTAATTAACGCAATTAAAATAAAGTGCAAATATGAAAATAACAAAACAAGATTAATTAAACTACAATTAAACTATCCTAAAATAAAATATGCATGCAAATTAATCTAATTATGAAAATGCAATTTAAACTAACCTAAAATTTAATAAAAAAGACTAAATTAAAATTGCATAAAATGAGTTTTTATCTAAATTAATTCTAATTGGAAAACCTAAAAACAAAATAAAAAATAACTAATGACATAATTAAATCTAAATTCTAGACTAACCAATCAATTGAACTATAGCTAATCATGCAAATAAAATCAAAATCTTAACTTCTTATGCTAACAAATTAAATTGGAATTAAACTATTCTAAAAGTGCATCAAAATGGATTAAAGCTACAATGCAAATGTGCCAAACATGGCCTTAGACAACATAGAAAACTAAGTGGTCCCGATTGCAGACACTGTGCTCGTCCTTCTCTAATTTTGGTTCTGCCTCCAGGTGCTCTATACGTGCTCTCTCGATTTTGTGCCTCTGCTCCAAATGTTGTCGGTCCTTGCACCAGCAAATGTCAAAGCCTGTTGTCTGCTGCATCCGATCAGTCCACGCCTCTAGGCTTTGCCAAGCTCCCTACTGTCTACTGCAGGTCTGTCCTTACTACCATTCCGCTTCGCATCTGCCTCTAGGAATAACAACAACACAGGTAAGTTAAGACACACAGCAGCTTGCAGCACATCTCATCCAAACAGCTAGAAATAGAACCGAGCAAGAGCAGACACTTCTAGCTTCCTTTATGCTTCAGCACTGGTAATCAATGCCTCAACTTTGCTTTTGCTACACAGCAGCATTGATGACTTAACAACAGCAAGAAGCAAACACTCAGTCACTCTAAATTTCAGCCATAGATAGATAGGTTGAACACAGGAATAGCATAACAGATGTGATAATTCTATTTTTAGTAGAATTATTAGTGCTTAAATTCCTAATTATTTACTTAATCCCCATATTATTTCATTAATAATCCCCTTTATTTAATTAAAATTTTCTAATGTGCAGATAAATTAAATCCAGATGAAACTCAGTCGTTTCAGTCGAAATTGGGCTGAAAACGAGCTAAAGGAGACTGGACCACTTCCAATTTGCAGACCGAGTCATCAGTCGACTGGACACGCGTGATGTCAGGTGTCCATATTTTATTTGCTCCGAAACGATAAGATCGAAGGACACCGTGCCAACCCTCTGGAAGACACACGCCGGGCCACATCGCACAGCTAATTGGATAAAAAGACTGATGACGTGGAAATATCTACTCTGCAACAAATCAAAAGAAGACAAGTGGCCAAACAATGCCAACTCATCTAGGATGACAATTTACCATTGTACCCCTATGTTTGTGTATAAATAGAGCATGATGGCAATTGAAAAATCAAGAAATTTTAGGTTAGTTTAGAAGTAGTGTAGGAAGTAGAGTAGTGTAATTTTTAGGAGTAGGAATAGTGTAATGTAGTTAGGAGTAGTGTTAGAATAGTTTAAAGTTTTAAAAGTTTTTTTTTTGGCAATTTTCGAATAGTTTTTGGCTTTTAATCAAACAATTTTACTGTTTATGTATTTTCCATTATCTTTATGAGAAGATTGCATTTTCCCTTCCATTGCTCTCGGTTTACAAATGAACTTGTCTTTTTATTTTTATTTTTTTCTCTTCACCGATTGTTGGACAGTAAAGAGGGGAAAGAGATGCCGGTGACAGTGGCCATTTCTTCAACTATTTACTTGTTCACCGATTGTTCCTTTGCATTTTAATTTTCATTCACTGCACATTTTTCCTTATGCTGGTTATCTTCCATTGTTCGGGTTGAGTTTCAGTTACTGTCTTAAATACTGCTTCTTTTAATTGTTGTGGGGTGCTAAATTTTGTTGTTACTGATTTGTATCATCGTAAAAAGTTGGAGTAGTGCATGGTGTACCTGCATTTTATGCTGCTCTATTTTGGGTTCGAGAAGCACAGCTTAGGTGCGAGTGGACTGGGGCTTAACGTGGGCTGTGTTGCCTTGTTGTTCGGTGTCTGACGTCGCTTGGTTAGGCCGGGACAGTGCTGGGCAGAGCAGAGCTGTACTGCTGCGTTTTGAGTTGCTGTGTTGCTAGTGCAGGAGGCTGGACTGCCGCTGCTCCAATTTACTGGACATTCCCAGTTGTGCTCTGTTTTGCTGATTGTATCCTTGTGTTGGAGCAGACTTTGAAGCTGTGTCAGAAGCTGTTGCAAAGGAATTTAAAACTGTTGGAGAGTGGTGTAAGGATATGGGTGGTAGATGATGGATATGAATGGTGTTCTGCTGGACTGGAGCTGGTAATTGGCCTGGGCGGTGAAGAGTTCTAGTAGACACTGGTAGTATGTACGAGAGCATGGTGGCGCGACTGCAGCAAGGGTACAGTGCAGAGTATTGTACACTGTCGAAGTCAGTACAAAGCTATGCAGTGGGGAGGACGTGTGCAGAACCGGCAAAGAATGTGGCAGCGGTAAAGCAGAGCAGCAGATGACCGATGCAGCAGTGTGCAGAGGACATGTGCAAGACCAGCAGGGACGAGAACCAGAAGCGTACTGGAGCTTGGTTAGAGCAGGACAGCAGGATGCAGCAGACAGCAAGACAAGCCGAGGCAGGACCAGCTGGACAACCGAGACAGACCACCTGGAAATGAAAAGACCAAAAAATGACAAATGAATAGTATTTTGGAGGGAGTTGTTAGATGATTTAAATTCTTAAGGCATTGTTTGGCTTTTCCATTATGGCATTAACTCATTTTCATGCATTGTAGTTTAGTTTATTTCCAATTTAATTTGTTAGCTTAGTTTAGAGTTGTTAATTAAATTGCATAATTAATATTCTTGCTTAATAGTGTAGAACTTAGTTTTAATTAGGTTGATAGTTAATTAAATGTTCATTTAGAATTAGATTAGGGGTAAATTTATTTCATTAAATCTTAGGTTAGTTTAAATTGCATTTGATTAAGTAGTTTAATTGCATTTTTAGGTTAGTTTAATTTTAGTTTAATTAATCTTGCTTTGATATTTCCATATTTGTATTTTATTTTAATTGCATTAATTAGTTTTAATTGTTTTAATTTTCTTTTGTAGGTTGTTGTTTTTAATTGCTTGGAGTATCGTAAGTACTTTGAGCTCGGTTTTATTTTATTTAGTTTTTATTATTTTACTGTTTTCCAGTGATTTTAATTTTAGCTATGTAGATCACCCACCTTAATTTCATAATTTGCTAGAATATACTTAGGGTAAAAGTAACCGGTAGTTAATTAGGCTAGTCAACTTCTCTGTGGGACGATAATTTCGAGACTCAAATCCTATTATTACTTGGACGACCCGTGCACTTGCGGAACATACCCTTAGGACGTGTCAAGTTTTTGGCGCCGTTGCCGGGGAAGTTTAATTAGTCGTTAATTAATATCGGTGAAATTATGCTTAGGTGTAATTCTAGCTTGTAAATATTTAGGTTGTAAATATTTAGAGCCTTAGCTTAGGTTAGTTAAATTTTCTCTTAATGAAAATCAAAAAAAATTCAAAAATTCAAAAATTCAAACAACATTTCTAAGGACTTTTCGATGATTGCAAGCGGAGAGCTAGAAGTTTTGATTGCTTTCCTCTAGATCCTGAAATCGAACGCACTCTTAGAAAAATTTGAAAGGATTCTAGGAAATTTATAGCTCCGCTGCAAATCATCATGACAGAAAATAGGGAAATTAGAACTGTTGGAGATTATGCGATGCCGACGATTGGAGAATATTATTCCGACATTAGGCCACCAGCTGTCCATGCAAATAATTTTGAAATTAAGCCCGCAATCATCCAGATGATCCAAACTTCTCTACAGTTCAGTGGGCTTCCACACGATGATCCACATGCTCATCTCGGGCAATTCTTGGACTTATGCAACACTTTCAGCCACAATGGATTATCAGATGATGCACTTAGGCTTAGACTACTCCCTTTCTCACTTAGGGATAGGGCAAGACACTGGTTGACCTCTCTGGCTCCGGGATCAATTTCTACATGGGACGAGTTAGCCCACCAATTTCTAGCCAAATTCTTTCCTCCCTCTAAAATGACCAGACTCCGAAGCGATATATCCTCCTTTGCCCAGTACGACTCTGAATCTCTTTACAAGGCATGGGAACGATACAAGGAGCTTCTTAGGAAATGCCCTCACCATGGCCTACCTCTATGGCTTCAAGTCCAAACTTTCTACAATGGACTTACAAGCCAGAATAGGACCATAGTGGATGCTGCGTCGGGTGGAGCCTTGATGTGCAAAACAGAGGAGGAGGCTTATGAGTTGCTAGACAAAATGGCGGCTAACAACTATCAATGGTCCTCGGAAAGGCAAATGCCAAAGAAATCGGCGGGTATATATGAGCTCGGCACGCTGTCCACCTTGACCTCTCAGATCGCCAATCTTACAAAGAAGGTGGAGTCGCTCAGTACCCAACATAATCCTCCCATTAGTCCTAACCCTGTGTATTCTGTCCAAAGTCCTTTTCTTTCCTGCGAGCTGTGTAGTGGTACCCACTCTGTAGATAGGTGTCCGCTCAACTTAGAATCGGTTCAATATGTTGCTCCCCCTACGCAACAGAACAACTATTTTTCAAACACCTATAATTCAGGGTGGAGGAACCATCCTAACCTCTCCTGGAGCCAAAACTAAGGGCAAACCTCTAACTCCATATCTGTAGGACCCCCTAGTTTTCAAGCTCCACCAGTTTAGGTACCACCACAGTCGCAATTTCCATTTCATCTGCCTCATCATCCATCCCCACCTCAATTTCAATATCATCCATCACCACCACCACCACTACCACAACTCATGTAGCCCCAATTCTACCATGCACCAGCAGCTGAGAAGAAGCCTACATTAGAGGAGATGTTCTCAACGATCCTGCAAAATCAAGCTGCTTCAATTAAGAACTTAGAAGTTCAGGTTGGATAAATAGCTAGTGCTCTTAGCCAACATCCTCAAGGGACCCTCCCTAGTAATACTGAAGTTAGTCCTGTTAAGCAAAGGGAGCGTAAGGAACATGTTAGATCTATCACCCTTAGGAGTGGCAGAGAGCTAGAGGAGCCACAAGTTAAGTCCCAACCTGAACAGCACATAGTTGAAGAATCCTTAAGTTCTAACGAAGCAGCTCAGAAAGAGCAGGAACCTAAAGATCGGGCTGCCAAGGAAACAAAGCTAAGCGCTTCTTCATCTATACCTCCTTCTTATTCATTGCCTTCCTCGCCCTCTGATTCCACAGAGTTAACTAAGAGAGTCCTAGATCAGGAAGTAAAGTCTAATGTTTTCAAACCTTTGAAGCGCCCTGATGACTCTCAAGAGTGTTTTAAGATAGAGATTGAGGAGAATATAAGGCTTAAGCATATAATATCTGAGAGAAAGAAGGAAGTAGATAGGACTCAGGAGGAGTTAACTGTCAGAACCTTGTCACCACTTTGGATGACGCTCCTACTCTTCGCCCTGCTGCTGAGTGTTGTTTTCTTCAGCTGCATTTGAAGTGGTTGTGTTTTCATTTTCACTTTGTATATAGTTCTTTTTCTTTTTCTTTTCTGTTGTTTCTTTTCTTTGTTTGTGTTGCAGGTTTCTTTTCTAGTATTATGCTTTCAATCAAGCTTCAGTTGTTCATCATCATCAGATAGGGGAGTACTCTGTTCCTGAACATCAATTCTTATATTATCTGGACACTGAGGACACTGTGCACTTCAAGTTTGGGGGAGGGGATATCACTTGAGTATTTTTCAAAAATTTGAGCAAAATTGAAAATTTTTTCAAAATTTTTTTGAAAATTTGAGCTTAAATTGTTTGATTTGGGATGATTTAGTGCTTAGCATGTAATTTTTCCATATTCTGATTATATGACCCCATGATTAAGTATGATTTTGATTGAATTAGAAACATGATTATAGGAAAAGCATGAAGTTGAGTTCTTGAATTTATCTTGATTCTGATTGTGATTTCCTCATCTTACGCACATGTCATGTCATGAATTTGTATATTTATTTAGAGAAAGCTTATGTGGACATAGGGATGCATTTGTTTAGTAGATTTTGTGTATCATATTCTAGAATTTGTTTGATCTTGTCTCGAGGCGAAATATTAGATCACACTTAATTAGGGAGATGATTTAGGCTATCTTTGGATCGTTTGAGCCTTTTGAGCCATCCCTGTTGTGAGATCTGAGGATTTCAGACATATTTTAATTATGTAATATGAACTTGAAGTAGAATTTATTGAGCTAAGTGAATTGGGTAATGATAATTGGAGATTTATATGTTAAGTGTTTAAAATAAGTATGAAGCTATGAGGACAGATCGATCTGGGAGAAGGAGAGATCGATCTGGTGAGTTAAAAATGATAAGGAATAAGGACTTTAAGGAGCAGATCGATCTCCAATGGAAGAGGATCGATCTCCTTATGATTCTGTTTGAGAGAAGATCTATCTTATGAGGAAGAGATCGATCTCCAAATGTTTCTATTTGGGAGAAGATCGATCTCCCCAAGGCGCAGATCGATCTCATAAAGCCATAAAAAGATCGATCTCACCCCTCGACAGATCGATCTCCTAGGCATAAATTACCCCAATCGTCCCCAAATTCAAATGCAGATCGATCTCATCAAGAGACAGATCAATCTCCTACCCCCAGTCTATATAAGGAATCCCTGCTTTCTCCTGCAATTTCACTTTCTCTCTCTTCTAACCCCATTTTCACCGAGCCCTAGCTTTCTCACTCATCTAAAACACTCATTTCCGTCTAAATCAGAAGTTATGGCAAGAAGGAAAGTTGTTCCTCACCCAAGGGAGAACAACATACTTGGAAATCGAAAAACGGATCGAATCGAGGCAAGAGATAAGCTCTCCACAAATTTTGGGTAATTTCTAAACTTCGATCCTTATATTTGAGATGATTTTGGTGATAATGGTTGTTGGCATTGTGTTGAAATAGCTGAAAATGATTAGGGATTGATGAAATTACAATGTAGTTGGAGTGATAATGATATTTAGCAACTTTGGTAAATTTAGGAATTTTGAGCTATAAATGGAGATTTAGACAATGTGGTGTATTAGCATAGATATTGTGGCATAGGAAATATAGAATTTGAGGTGTTGTGAGTAATTATGCTCGATTTTGAGAACTGAGGTTGATGTGATAATGAGTATTGATGTTTTAACATCGTTTGGACAGCTCGGGAGTTCCAGAGCGGAATGCGAGGCTAGTCCGTGATACGGGGGAAACGATTGCACTATACGAGGTGCAAAGAGGTAAGGGAAAACTAAACCATTTGTGTATGTGTTTTGATGAATTGTTATAGCATGAACCATGATTTGAGAATACAAGCATGTTTGGTGTTGTGTTGTGATATAATTGCACACGATTTTTATAGCCGGTTGGAGCCCATTATTTTATAAGTTTATAAGCTGAGTGTAAAATTGCTTTATAAACCTTTGAGTTTGCGTGAAAAGTAAATTGGACTCTACGTTAAGGCGATATTGAGATTTGAGAAAATGTGTGCGTGTTTTGCTGGTTGGAACTTGGTTTTAATATGTTTTGTGTTGAGTACACAAATGTTTTAAATGAGTTTTATGAGAGAAAACCATTATGAGTTCTACGTGAAGGCATAACGTTTTATAAGATAATGGCTAATGATTGAGACTTAGGCGTGTCATGTTGAATACATATCGGGCCTTGCTCTGGTAGCATGTAAGACCCATATAGTGGGACGCCTGGGAACCGACCCAAGGACCACAGGCCTTGTTCTGGTAACATGTAAGTCCGATTATTCCTCCGCTTTGGTAGCGTTGGGAGGCCTTGCTCTGGTAGCATGTAAGTCCGATATGCCTCCGTTTTGGTAACGAGAGATGCCTCCGTTTTGGTAACGACAAATGCCTCCGTTTTGGTAAAGTGAGATGACCCCCGTTCTGGTAACGCTGGGTGGCCTTGCTTTGGTAGCATGTAAGACCGAGAGAGTGGGCCGCCTGGGAACCGACCCAGGGACCACGTGATAGTGTGCATGAGGCGAGGCATTGCTCTGGTAGCATGTAAGGCCGGGCCTTGTTCTGGTAACATATAAGTCCAATATACCATGCATACGACCATATTATCGATGTTCCCTCTATACGAGGATGCCTGGGATGCGCACCCAGAGGAGATTACACATTTGATATGCCATGACGAGTTTTAATTGAGTTTTATTGCCTAGTCTCGTTTTACACATGAGTTGTGTTTTGTGACCTTGTCACGTGCTATTTACTGAGGTGATTTTTATCACGTATTTTGATAACAGCCATTATCGCATATATTTACACATGCTTGTGAGTGCTCGATATTGAGCCTTTTTACCTTCATGTTTTCACATGATTTATGAGTTATGAGATGATGATGTTTTGAGAACTTTCATGCTACGATTTCAAATGAGCTTCATAAACAAATACATATTTGTGATGTGTGATATGGTTTATATAACTGAGTTCCCTTACCCCCCTTACTGAGCGATTTGGAAGCTCACCCTGTTTTCTCTTCCCCCCAGATCGCTTCAAGTGAAGTGAGTTCCCTGCGACGTACGTGTTAGAGGCTAGTGGAGGACTTGAGCTCCAGGCCGTATTTTGTGTATTGAGGTAGATATTTAATATTCATGTACCCAAACTAGAGTTATATTTACAGACACTTATTGTACAATGATGTACGGGATGTATTAGGATTAATTAAGTGGAATTGAGTAATGTATATAATACAATTTATACTATATTATGATGAGATCCTGAGACATGATAATTATGATGATGTATGACACTGCATAGGAATGCACCATTAATTGTGAATTAATGAGTAAAAAGTTTTAAATTAGCCCTATTTTTCGCGCTTCCGGGGCGTCACACCTGTACATACTTTACCCCTAGTCACCGATCTGGGCCAAATAAGTTTTTCTCTGTAAATACACCTGCGTTATTTTCCTTATCCTAAAGTATTCTTTTCCTATCCCTTACCCCGAAAGCATAGAAAGTCATTGGATATATTTGGAGCTTTGTACATATGGGTATCTGGTGATAGTGAAAGTTCAAAAAAATGAAAAAAAAAAGAAAAAGAAAAAGAAAAGAAGAAAGAAGAAAACATACAAAAATAGAATAAAATGTCTAGTGAAATAAATAAGTTTGGGGGAAATAAATATGAGCTCTTACATTTAAGATCCTAGAAAGTAATGCATGTAAGGGGTAATTAAACCTAAATCGACTTTATCATACCTTAACCCCAGCCTGACATTACAAGCTTAATGAAGTCCTATTGATCTTTGATTGAGTGTGACTACATTAGTGGAGAGATTAGTGAAAAGCAAACTTATGGGAATGATCACATGTCATTGACTTTGCATTCACTGTGCTTGCATAATCTAATCCGAATAATGTACTTTAAAGTGGCTTTGACATTTTTCACACACACACGAGGAGTCCAATTTGGGTTAGGACTTATGATTGGATGATTCTGAATGTTTGACTTGTAATTGTGATTGTTTTAGATCATAGTCTGTATTTTACCTTTGAGGATAATGTTGGGGAAATTATTATGTTGTGTACTTATCATTCCTACAATTATTTTGTTTTGCTTGAGGACAAGCAAAAGCTCAAGTTTGGGGGTGTGATAATTCTATTTTTAGTAGAATTATTAGTGCTTAAATTCCTAATTATTTACTTAATCCCCATATTATTTCACTAATAATCCCCTTTATTTAATTAAAATTCTCTAATGTGCAGATAAATTAAATCCAGATGAAACTCAGTCGTTTCAGTCGAAATTGGGCTGAAAACGAGCTAAAGGAGACTGGACCACTTCCAATTTGCAGACCGAGTCATCAGTCGACTGGACACGCGTGATGTCAGGTGTCCATATTTTATTTGCTCCGAAATGATAAGATCGAAGGACACCGTGCCAACCCTCTGGAAGACACACGTCAGGCCACATTGCACAGCTAATTGGATAAAAAGACTGATGACGTGGAAATATCTACTCTGCAACAAATCAAAAGAAGACAAGTGACCAAACAATGCCAACTCATCTAGGATGACAATTTACCATTGTACCCCTATGTTTGTGTATAAATAGAGCATGATGGCAATTGAAAAATCAAGAAATTTTAGGTTAGTTTAGAAGTAGTGTAGGAAGTAGAGTAGTGTAATTTTTAGGAGTAGAAGTATTGTAATGTAGTTAAGAGTAGTGTTAGAATAGTTTAAAGTTTTAAAAGTTTTTTTTGGCAATTTTCGAATAGTTTTTGACTTTTAATCAAACAATTTTACTGTTTATATATTTTCCATTATCTTTATAAGAAGATTGCATTTTCCCTTCCATTGCTCTCGGTTTACAAATGAACTTGTCTTTTTATTTTTTTTTCTCTTCACCGATTGTTGGACAGTAAAGAGGGGAAAGAGATGCCGGTGATAGTGGCCATTTCTTCAACTATTTACTTGTTCACCGATTGTTCCTTTGCATTTTAATTTTCATTCACTGCACATTTTTCCTTATGCTGGTTATCTTCCATTGTTCGGGTTGAGTTTCAGTTACTGTTTTAAATACTGCTTCTTTTAATTGTTGTGGGGTGCTAAATTTTGTTGTTACTGATTTGTATCATCGTAAAAAGTTGGAGTAGTGCATGGTGTAGCTGCATTCTATGCTGCTCTGTTTTGGGTTCGAGAAGCACAGCTTAGGTGCGAGTGGACTGAGGCTTAACGTGGGCTGTGTTCCCTTGTTGTTCGATGTCTGACGTCGCTTGGTTAGGCCGAGACAGTGCTGGGCAGAGCAGAGCTGTAGTGCTGCGTTTTGAGTTGCTGTGTTGCTAGTGCAGGAGGCTGGACTGTCGCTGCTCCAATTTACTGGACATTCCCAGTTGTGCTCTGTTTTGCTGATTGTATCCTTGTGTTGGAGCAGACTTTGAAGCTGTGTTAGAAGCTGTTGCAAGGGAATTTAAAACTGTTGGAGAGTGGTGTAAGGATATGGGTGGTAGATGATGGATATGAATGGTGTTCTGCTGGACTGGAGCTGGTAATTGGCCTGGGCGGTGAAGAGTTCTAGTAGACACTGGCAGTATGTACGAGAGCATTGTGGCGCGACTGCAGCAAGGGTACAGTGCAGAGTATTGTACACTGTCGAAGTCAGTACAAAGCTATGCAGTGGGGAGGACGTGTGCAGAACCGGCAAAGAATGTGGCAGCGGTAAAGCAGAGCAACAGATGACCGATGCAGCAGTGCAGGACAATGCCAGTGCAGAGGACATGTGCAAGACCAGCAGGGACAAGAACCAGAAGCGTACTGGAGCATGGTTGGAGCAGGACAGCAGGATGCAGCAGACAGCAGGACAAGCCGAGGCAGGACCAGCTGGACAACCGAGACAGACCACCTGGAAATGAAAAAACCAAAAAATGACAAATGAATAGTATTTTGGAGGGAGTTGTTAGATGATTTAAATTCTTAAGGCATTGTTTGGCTTTTCCATTATGGCATTAACTCATTTTCATGCATTGTAGTTTAGTTTATTTCCAATTTAATTTGTTAGCTTAGTTTAGAGTTGTTAATTAAATTGCATAATTAATATTCTTGCTTAATAGTGTAGAACTTAGTTTTAATTAGGTTGATAGTTAATTAAATGTTCATTTAGAATTAGATTAGGGGTAAATTTATTTCATTAAATCTTAGGTTAGTTTAAATTGCATTTGATTAAGTAGTTTAATTGCATTTTTAGGTTATTTTAATTTTAGTTTAATTAATCTTGCTTTGATATTTCCATATTTGTATTTTATTTTAATTGCGTTAATTTTTTAACTGTTTTAATTTTCTTTTATAGGTTGTTGTTTTTAATTGCTTGGAGTATTGTAAGTACTTTGAGCTCGGTTTTATTTTATTTAGTTTTTATTATTTTACTGTTTTTCAGTGATTTTAATTTTAGCTATGTAGATCACCCACCTTAATTTCATAATTTGCTAGAATATACTTAGGGTAAAAGTAACCGGTAGTTAATTAGTCTAGTCAACTTCTCTGTGGGACGATAATTTCGGGACTCAAATCCTATTATTACTTGGACGACCCGTGCACTTGCAGAACATACCCTTAGAACGTGTCAAAAATAAAAGCTCTTAAGTGCAAATGATGATCACCTAGACAAATAGGAGTAAGATAATCTATAAAGAGTCAAAAAGATAAAAATGGAGTCACATGCAGCAAACCAAAGTCAAAAATAACAAATATTATTTAAAACAGTGAATGGTAAACAAAACAGGGTTGAACAGAGGATGTTGTTGTCTTTCCTATCTACTCCGAGAACTCAGCATAATACCAAAACACTGCTGCACTAAAATTGCGCTGCTGGAATTGTCCTCTGTACTGTACTATCGCGGTTACTTCAGGACATACATTCAGTGTTACCAGCTGTTGTATCACCTCTCTACTCTGCACAATTTCACACCTCCATTCCTGATCGTATCTCCAGCAACAGGTATGTACGGGTCATTGCAACAAAACACGCGCAAATCAGCAGCTTCTATAAACTGTGCCTCCTGTAAGCAACACAGTAGCCACAACTCTGTCCAGCTAGCATCGGCTTTTGCTACCCAGCAAACTTCCTCTCCCAACAGCACCACTCGACCTCAGCAAACAGCAGCAGCATAGACGACAGTGGATGAAGAAACAGAACAATAATGAAATCAACAAAGCAACATGCAAAACAAAGTAGAAATAAGTGCATGAAAACTAATTCTGAAGATGGGATTTAAACAAAAAATTCACAGAAACAAAGCTGAAATTAACTATCTAACCTTTAAACAGTGATTAAATACAAAAAACAGAGCATGAAATGAAAACAATAAAAACTGTAGATTTTATTTAAACTAATGCAAAGGGAACTTGAATAAACTTGAGCATAAAAATATCAAACAGCAGTAAGAAAGTAAGTTAATACAGAACTGAAATTTCAAAGAATTTGTACAATGAAATAGTTGAAGAAGATAGCCACTGTCACCGGCGTCTTCTTCCCCTCTTTACTGTTCATCAACTCAAACTAAAAATAAACATTATGGAGTGTTGCTTTGTCACCCGAGCCTCCCCTCCATTCAACATTTCTCAACAGTGAAGATAAATGAAAATCAAGCAAAAGATGAATACCATTAACCGAAACAATAATGTTCATAAAAGGAGCTTAAGTGCATTGAATCAACAATAAAGCAAAAGAAATTGCAAAACCGAGAAGAACATGGAAGGTAAAATCCAAGCTTTTCATAAAGAAAATGGAAATTACATGAACAGTAAAAAAATTAAAATTGCGAACGGAAAAATGCTTGGAAATAAAAAAAGAAAACTTAAAAACTAAAGCTACCATAGAATTAAAACTACTCCTAAATTACTCTACATTACTCCTAACCTAGGCTACTTCCTTTTTTCAATTGCCATCATATTCTATTTATATACACACTTAGGGGTACAATGATAATTTTTTCATCCTAGATGAGTTGGCATTGTTTGGCCACTTGTCTTCATTTGATTTGCTGCAGAGCAGATATTTTCACTTTATCAGTCTTTTTGTCCAATTGGATGTGCGATGTGGTCCGACGTGTGTCTTCCAGAAGGTTGGCATAGTGTCTGTCGATCTTATCATTTCAGAACAAATAAAAATCGGACACCTGGCATCATGCGTGTCCAAACGACTGGTGACTCGGTCTGCAAATTGGCAGTGATCCAGTCTCCTTTAGCCCGTTTTCAGCCTAATTTCGATTGAAACGACTGAGTTTCATCCGGATTTAATTTATCTGCACATTAAAGAATTTTAATTCAATAAAGGGGATTATTAATAAAATAATATGGGGATTAAATAAATAATTAAGAAATTAAGTACAAATAATTCTATTAAAAATAGAATTATCACACCCCCAAACTTGAGCTTTTGCTTGTCCTCAAGCAAAACAAAACAATTGTAGGAATGAAAAACACCAATGTAATAATTTTTCAATATTATCCTCAAAGATAACGTACAAACTATGAAATCAAAGACTCACAATTACTAGTCCAACACTTAGAATTATTTCATCATAAGTCCTAACCCAAATTAGATTCCTTATGTGTGTGTGGAAATGTCAAAATCACTTCACAGTACATTACTCGGATCAGATTATGTAAACACAGTGAATGCAAAGTCAATGACAAGTGATCATTCCCATAAGTTTGCTTTTCACTTCTCTCTCCACTAATGTAGTCACACTTAACCAAAGATCAATAGGACTTCATTAAGCTTGTAATGTAAGGTTGGGGTTAAGGTATGATAAAGTTGATTTAGGTTTAATTACCTCTTAACATGCATTACTTCTAGGATCTTTAATGTAAGAGCTCTTAATTATTTCCCCCAAACTTATTTCTTTTGCTAAACATTTTATTCTATTTTTTATTTTTTTATTTTTCTTCTTTCTTCTTTTCTTTTTTTCTTTTTTTCTTTTTCTTTCATTTGCATTTTTTTTTTTAATTTTCTCTATCACTAGATACCCAAATGTACAAAGCTCAAAATATATCCAATGACTTCCCATGCTTTCGGGGTAAGGGATAGGAAAATAGTGTTTAAGCTAAGGAAAATTATAAGCAGGCGTATTTATAGAGAAAAGCTTATTTGGCCCAGATGAGTGACTAGCGGTAAAATATGTACAGGGATGGATAGAAAGGCTCAAACAATCCAAAGATGGCCTAAATCATTTCCCTAATTAAGTGTAATCTAATATTTCGCCTCGAGATTAGATCAAACAAATTCTAGAATATGATGCACAAAATCACTAAACAAATGCAATACTATGTCCACATAAGCTTTCTCTAAATAAATATACAGATTCATGACATGACAAATGCATAAAATGAGGACATCACAATCAAAATCAAGACAAACTCAAGAATTCAACTTCATGTTTTTCCTATAATCATGCTTCTTAGTTAATCAAAATCAGACTTAATCATGGGGTCATATCATCTGAATATGGGAAAACTACATGCTAAGCACTAAATCACCCCAAAATCAAACAATTTAAGCTCATATTTTCGAAAAAATTTAAAAAAAATTTCAATTTTGCCTAAATTTTCAAAAAATGCTCAAGTGATATCCCCTCCCCCAAACTTGAAGTGCACAGTGTCCTCAGTGTGCAGATAATATAAGAATTGAAGTTCAGGAACAGAGTACTCCCCTTTCCGATGATGATGACGAACAACTGAAGCTTGATTGAAAACATAATGTTGTAAAAGAAATCTACAAAATAAAGAAAGAAAGAAACAACGAAAAAGAAAAAGAACTATATACAAAGTGAAAAGAAAAATTAAGTCCACTTCAAATGCAGCTAAAGAACACAACACTCAGCAGCAAGGCAAAGAGTATGAGGATCAGCCAGAGTGGTGACAAAATATTGACAGTTAAATCCTCCTGAGCTCTATCTACTTCCTTCTTCCTCTCAGATTTCTTATGTTCAAGCCTTATATCCTCCATCCTAAAACAGTCTTGAGAGTCATCAGGGAGCTCCAAAGGTTTGAAAACATTAAACTTTACTTCTTGATCTAGGACTCTCATAGTCAACTCCCCCTTTTGTACATCAATTAAAGTTCTACCCATCGCTAGGAAAGGTCTACCTAGTATAATGGGGACTTCCCTGTCTTCCTCCATGTCTAAAACAATAAAATCCACAGGAAAAACAAATTTGTCCACCTTTACTAACACATCCTCAATGACCCCCTTTGGATATTTAATGGATCGATCTGCTAGCTGAAGGGTCACTGTAGTGGGCTTGACATCCCTTATTCCTAACTTCTGATAGATAGACAAAGGTATTAGATTGATACTAGCTCCTAAATCACACAGGACTCTACCAAAGAATAAATTTCCAATAGTGCAGGGTATGGTAAAACTCCCGGGATCCTTAAGCTTGGATGGTAATTTCCTCTGGATAATTGCACTACATTCCCCAGTTAAGGCCACCATCTCATAATCTTCCAATCTTCTCTTCCTCAAGAGGATATCCTTTAGGAACTTCACATAACTTGGTATTTTCTCTAAGGCATCTGCGAAATGAATGTTGATGTGAAGTTTCTTAAAAACCTCAAGAAATTTAGCGAATTGTTGATCGAGTTTTTGATTCTGAAACCTCTGAGGAAAAGGTATTGGTGGTCTAACTGGAGAGGATGTAGTGGAAACCTGTGTAGAATCATAGGACGAGAAAGGCAATGAAGAAGAAGAAGGTATAGATGAAGAAGTGCCTAGCTTGGATTCTTTTGCAGCTTGATCCTGATGTTCTTGTTCTTTCTGAGCTGCCTCTTTAGACCCTAAGGGCTCTACCACTATGGGCTCAACAGGATTGGACTTAACTTGTGGATCATCTAGCTCTCTGCCACTCCTAAGGGTGATAGATCTAATATGTTCCTTACCCCCCCTTTGCTTAACAGGATTAACTTCAGTGTTACTAGGAAGGGTCCCTTGTGGACGTTAGCTAAGAGCATTGGCTATTTATCCAACCTGAACTTCTAAATTCTTGATTGAGGCAGCTTGATTTTGCAGGATCGTTGTGAACATCTCCTCAAGTGAGGGCTTCTTCTCAGCTGCTGGTGCATGGTAAAGTTGGGGCTGCATATGTGGTGGTGGTGGTGGTGGTGATGGATGATGTTGATTGTTGTGGGGGTGGTTGATGAGGCGGATGATATGAAAATTGCGGCTGTGGTGGTACATGAACTGGTAGAGCTTGAAAACTAAGGGGTCCTATAGGTCTAGAATTAGAAGTTTACCTTGGTTTCGGCTCCAAGAAAAGTTAGGATGGTTCCTCCACCCTGGATTATAGGTGCTTGAAAAAAAAGGGTTGTTCTGTTGCTTAGAGGGGCCAACATACTGAACCGATTCTAAGTTAAGCGGACACCTATCTACAGAGTGGGTACCACTACACAGCTCATAGGAAAGAAAAGGACTTTGGACAAAATACACAGGGTTAGGACTGCTGGAAGGATTATGTTGGGTACTGAGCGACTCTACCTTCTTTGTAAGATTGAAGATTTGAGAGGTCAATGTAGACAGCGTGTCAAGCTCATAAATACTCGCTGACTTCTTTGGCAATTGCCTCTCCGAGGACCATAGGTAGTTGTTAGCAGTCATCTTGTCTAAAAGATCGTAAGCTTCCTCCTCTATTTTGCACATTAGCGCTCCACCCGCAGCAGCGTCAACAATGGTCCTATTTTGGCTTGTAAGTCTGTTGTAGAAGGTCTGGACTTGCAACCACAAAGGTAGGCCATGGTGAGGGAACTTCCTAAGAAGCTCCTTATATCATTCCCATGCGTCATAAAGAGATTCAGAGTCGAACTAGGCAAAGGAAGATATATCACTACGGAGTCTGGCCATTTTAGATGGAGGGAAAAACTTAGCTAGAAATTGATGGGCTAAATTGTTCCATGGAGAAATGGATCCTGGAGGCAATGAGGTTAACCAGTGTCACGCCCTATCCCTAAGCGAGAAGGGGAATAGTCTAAGCCTAAGCGTATCATGAGATAATCCATTGTGCTTGAAGGTGTTGCACAATTCCAAGAATTGCCCGAGGTGAGCATGTGGGTCGTCGTGTAGAAGCCCACTGAACTATAAAGAGGTCTGGATCATCTGGAGGATGGAAGGATTAATTTCGAAGTTGTTTGCAAGGACAGCCGGTGGCCTAATACCGGTATAATAACCTCCAATAGTCGGCATTGCATAATCTCCAACGGTCTTAATTTCCCTATTTTCTGCCATAGTGTGTTGCAGCGGAGCTATTAATTTCCTAGAATCCTTTCGAATTTTTCTAAGTGTTCGTTCAATTACAGGATCTAAAGGAAAGCAATCATAACTCCTGGGTCTACGCATGCAAACATCACAAAGTCCTCAGAAAAAATTTTTTAAGTTTTTTTTTTATTTTTCAATTTTTTTTTAATTAGATGGAGGAAATTTAACTAACCTAAACTAAGGCTCTAAATATTTACAACCTAAATATTTACAAGCTAGAATTACACCTAAGCATAATTTCACCGATATTAATTACTGGCTAATTAAGACTTCCTCGGCAATGGCGCCAAAAACTTGGTACGATCTAAACGTATTCTCCGTAAGTGCACGAGCCGTACAAGTAATAATGGGATTTGAGTCCCGAGTTATCGTCCCATAGAGAAGTTGATTAGCCTAATTAACTACCGATTAATCTTACCTTAAGTATATCCTAGCAAATTATGAAATTTAAGAGGGTGATCTAATAAGTTTGAAATTAAAAGTACTAAAAACAATAAACATTAAAAAAATAAAGAAAATAAAACCGAGCTAAAATTACTTACAATGCTCTAAGCAATCAAAAACAACCTACAAAGGATAATTAAAATAGTTAAAATTAATTAACGCAATTAAAATAAAGTGCAAATATGAAAATAACAAAACAAGATTAATTAAACTACACTTAAACTATCCTAAAATAAAATAGGCATGCAAATTAATCTAATTATGAAAATGCAATTTAAACTAACCTAAAATTTAATAAAAAATGAAGACTAAATTAAAAATGCATAAAATGAGTTTAATCTAAATTAAATCTAATTGGAAAACCTAAAAAAAATTAAAAATTAACTAATGATATAATTAAATCTAAATTCTAGACTAACCAATCAATTGAACTATAGCTAATCATGTAAATAAAATTAAAATCTTAACTTCTTGTGCTAACAAATTAAATTGAAATTAAACTATTTTAAAAGTGCATGAAAATGGGTTAAAGCTACAATGCAAATGTGCCAAACATGGCCTTAAAAAACATAAAAAACTAAGTGGTCCCGATTGCAGGCACTGTGCTCATCCTTCTCCAATTTTAGTTCTGCCTCCAGGTGTTCCATACGTGCTCTCTCGGTTTTGTGCCTCTGCTCCAAATGTTATCGGTCCTTGCACCAGCGCATGTCCAGGCCTGCTGTTTGCTGCATCTGGTCTGTCCACACCTCTAGGCTTTACCAAGCTCGCTGTTGTCTGCTGCAGGTCTGTCCTTGCTACCATTCCGCTTCGCGTCTGCCTCCAGGAATAGCAGCAACACAGGTAAGTTAAGACACACAGCAGCTTGCAACACACCTCATCCAAACAGCTAGAAACAGAACCGAGCAAGAGCAAACACTTCCAGCTTCCTTTATGCTTCAGCACCGGTAATCAATGCCTCGACTTTGCTTTTGCTACACAGCAGCATTAATGCCTTAACAGCAGCATGAAGCAAACACTCAGTCACTTCAAATTTCAGCCATAGATAGATAGGTTGAACACAGGAATAGCATAACATAAAAATAAAAGCTCTTAAGTGCAAATGATGATCACCTAGACAAATAGGAGTAAGATAATCTATGCAGAGTTAAAAAGATAAAAATGGAGTCACATGCAGCAAACCAAAGTAAGAAATAACAAATATTATTTAAAACAGTGAATGGTGAACAAAATAGGGCTGAACAGAGGATGCTATTGTCTTTCCTGTCTACTCCAAGAACTCAGCATAATACCAAAACACTGCTGCACTGAAATTGTGCTGCTGGAATCGTCCTCTGTACTGTACTATCGCGGTTACTTCAGGACAGACATTTAGTGTTACCAGCTGTTGTATCACCTTTCTACTCTGCACAATTTCACACCTCCATTCCTGATCGTATCTCCAGCAGCAGGTATATACGGGTCACTGCAACAAAACACGCGTAGATCAGCAGCTTCTATAAACTGTGCCTCCAGTAAGCAACACAGCAGCCACAACTCTGTCCAGCTAGCGTCGGCTTTTGCTACCCAGCAAACTTCCTCTCCCAACAGCACCACTCGACCCCAGCAAACAGCAGCAGCATAGACGACAGCGGATGAAGAAACAGAACAATAATGAAATCAACAAAGCAACAGGCAAAACAAAGTAGAAATCAGTGCATGAAAACTAATTCTGAAGATGGGATTTAAACCAAAAATTCACTGAAACAAAGCTGAAATTAACTATCTAACCTTTAAACAGTGATTAAATACAAAAAAAAAACAGAGCATGAAATGAAAAAAAATAAAAACTGTAGATTTTTTTTAAACTAATGCAAAAGGAACTTGAATAAACTTGAGCATAAAAATATCAAACAGCGTAAGAAAGTAAGTTAATCCAGAACCGAAATTTCAAAGAATTTGTACAGTGAAATAGTTGAAGAAGATGGCCACTGTCACCGGCGTCTTCTTCCCCTCTTTACTGTTCATCAACTCAAACTAAAAATAAACATTATGGAGTGTTGCTTTGTCACCCGAGCCTCCCCTCCATTCAACATTTCTCAACAGTGAAGATAAATGAAAATCAAGCAAAAGATGAATACCATTAACCGAAACAAGAATGTTCATAAAAGGAGCTTAAGTGCATTGAATCAACAATAAAGCAAAGAAATTGCAAAACTGAGAAGAACATGGAAGGTAAAATCCAAGCTTTTCATAAAGAAAATGGAAATTACATGAATAGTAAAAAAATTAAAATTGCTAACGAAAAAATGCTTAGAAATAAAAAAAAATTAAAAACTAAAGCTACCCTAGAATTAAAACTACTCCTAAATTACTCTACACTACTCCTAACCTAGGCTACTTTCTTTTTTTCAATTGCCATCATATTCTATTTATATACACACTTAGGGGTACAATGGTAATTTTTCCATCCTAGATAAGTTGGCATTGTTTGGCTACTTGTCTTCATTTGATTTGCTGCAGAGCAGATATTTCCACGTCATCAGTCTTTTTGTCCAATTGGCTGTGCGATGTGGCCCAGCGTGTGTCTTCCAGAAGGTTGACACGGTGTCTGTCGATCTTATCGTTTCAGAGCAGATAAAAATCGGACACCTGGCATCACGCGTGTCCAAACGACTGGTGACTCAGTCTGCAAATTGGAAGTGGTCCAGTCTTCTTTAGCCCATTTTTAGCCCAATTTCGACTGAAACGATTGAGTTTCATCCGGATTTAATTTATCTGCACATTACAAAGTTTTAATTAAATAAAGGGGATTATTAATAAAATAATATGGGGATTAAATAAATAATTAAGAAATTAAGCACAAATAATTCTATTAAAAATAGGATAATCACTCGTGGTACATATTGGGTTCTAAAGGCTGTCTGAAACTCTTCTTAACCAATCACATCCTGACGGGACATCAGAATACCCTGGGTAGTACCCCACCAATCTCGAGCTCTCCCTTTTAACATATAGGCACTCATACTGACCCTCTCAGCATCTGTGCACCCCAGATAGTCAAATATAACTCTCAACTCCGTCAACAACTCCTCAGCCTCTGTAGGATCCTTCTTTCCCCTAAATGTGGGTGGATTCATTTTTAAAAAGTCCTTCAGTCGGACCATACTCCTATCATCAGGCTGAGTAATGGGAGGAACCGGGTCCATCTGTACTGGGGGCATCGGAGGTCCTTGTGGTGGTGTAGGAGTAGTACCCGAGGCATTAACTCCAAAGTGTTGAGCGAATAGCACAGCCATTTGCTCAGAACCTTACCTCACATCGGCCTTAATCCGATTAAAACGAGAGTTTGGACTCTCTTGTTATGGGGCAGGTGGTGGAAGTGGTACTGCCTGCCTCCTCGAACGACCACGTCATCCACTCATTCTCAATCTCAACACGTTTCCTGCGCGTACATATCAAACTTGATTGAAAACTCAATTCTCAATTTCAGTTCATGTCCAGACTTATACAGACACTTGGGATGTATTCTATTTCACTTAATCGACATTGACAGTACTAGACACCCTAAGCTTTGATACTAAGAAAACTCTGTGACGCCCCGAAAGCGCGAAAAATAAGACAAATTTAAAACTTTTTACTCATCAAATCACAATTAAGGGTGTATTTCTGTGTAGTGTCATACATCATCATACATATCATACCTCAGGATCTCATCATTGAATAGTATATATCATATCATATACATTACTCAATTCCAAGTTGATTAATCCTAATAAATCCCATATAATGTTATACATCAAGTTTCTGTAAATACACATTAGTCTGGGTACATGAAATGTAAATTATACCTCTAATATAAATATATGGCCTGGAGCTCAAGTACTCCACTAGCCACTACTTCGTATGTCGCAGGAAATTCTCCTCACTTGAAGAAATCTAGGGGGATGAGAAAACAGGGTAAGCTTCTAAATCACTCAGTAAGAGGGTAAGGGATTCATTAATAAGAAAATGATTTGCATAACACAATCATTTTGTTTTACATGATAAACTCAATAAACTCAGTGGAAAAGGTAGCATGAATAGTTAAACATCATCTCAAAGTCCATGTAAAAACATGATAATGAATGGCTCAATTCAAGGTTACAAGCATGTAGAAATCAAGATGCGATAATGACTTTTCTCTTTAAAACGTGATAAAAATCATTGTAATAGTAATGCACGTGGCACGGCCACTAAATAAAATCTACACGTGGCACAGCCACAAATTAAAATTCGTACGTGGCACACCCACTGATTAAGATTCACACGTGACACAGCCACTGATTAGGATTCACACGTGGCACAGCCACCAAATACACGTGGCCCAGCCACTGATTAAGATTCACACGTGGCACAGCTACCAAATACACGTGGCACAACAACTAATTAGGATTCACACGTGGCACAGCCACCAAATAAACGTGGCATAGCCACTGATTAAGATTCACACGTGGCACAGCCACCAAATACACGTTGTAGGTAACCAACGCTACCAGAGTAGGGGTCATCTCACGTTATCAGAACGGAGGAATATCGGACTTACATGCTACTAGAGCAATGCCCAGTGTGTATTTGTCAGGACCCCAGTTTCAATCCTTGACTTTAACCAAAAACCACAATAAATTTTTCGCATTTTTAACTTACCTTTCCTCTCTTCACTGGTTGGGCTGTGATTCGATGTCAGAGTCTTCACTTACCATAATATCCATTCTCATACATACATGTCAATATATTAATTCTGACTGTAGTTGCTTTTATTATACATGTAAGATTTTATAAAATCTAATACAATTACATTTACATTCCCCATAATATATAACGTATACATCACTGTGCTGTTTCTATGTTTAGATACACAACTGTACATAATAAGTATACCTGATGAATCGATAGGAACTAGCAGTGGACTCTGGGACACTCTCCCACGATAACTCTCGCTCTACTGACGCTCTGTAGAGAGATGTAAAGAAAAGGGGGTGAGCATAACGTGCTCAGTAAGGAAATCAGGCAAGCAAGTAGATATCCACACTATCTACTCAAAATAGTGCTATGCCTTGAAAACATTATTTCCTTAACTCACTTTAAAAGCATGTCTTGAAATATAATATATATGTACTTGTACAGAATAAATCCCATGTACAGAAATCATGCTTTATTTCTCAAAAGTAGGCATGTAGTGCAACACAATGCATTTATATATAAATCATGCCTTTATGTAAATCATGCCATGTATATTTAAATCACATATAAATATGGCATCAAATGATTCACAACACAAATCGGAGTCCGACCCATCCCTCAGGTCTGTCCGCAGTTTAAATCAGTAAATCAACCAAGGTGATATATCATGTAAGACTCTGTGGTACATGTAAATAGTATCCTGGATTATGATCATATCCGATGTGATCCCAAGCAACACAGTACTAGGTGTGCGGGGCATCACCGCTGTAACGGGAGGGGGGTCAGTCCATCACAACCGCCAGCTATATCCTCCTCAACTCCATAACAACACACGGTACAGCGTACACCTCGTGCCACTCAGACACGGTACAAAGTACACCCGTGGACCCGTTCTCACGGCCAAAGTGCCTACCATAGGACTTAGCTCTCACACCCGTGGAACTTATCAACATCACAGTCAGGGTGCCTAATAGAGGTCTTAGCCCTCGCGCCTGTGGAAATATCATACCACGTCTATACCAACCTCATGCGGATATCCTCTCTAGCTATGACACACAGTCACGCAAGGTCTCAGGCATGGGTTTCAACATGTATTACATATCACATACAGTGTGCGTTTTGAGTGCGACTCACAGTCGTTACTCCGCTCAAACACTGTTTCACATCATAAAACTCAACTCTAGTGCGAGCAATCTCTAGCAACTAGGTCAATGCATAGTTTATGTATTAAATCAAGTACGAGCAATAGCTCCCAGTACTATGCTATGCACAATATCAAAATCAAGTACGAGCAATAGCTCCCAGTACTATGTCATGTATAAACCATGAAGAATCGAGTACGAGCCAATCGCTCCAGCACTCTGTCATGCATATATCATTCAAAGCTGAGTACGAGTAAAACTCCAGTACTCTATCATGCATGTCATGAAAATCTAGTGCGTATCAAAATCCAGCACTAATGTTATGTGGAAAACATATGAATCCCAGTGCGAGCTGTGCTCTAGCACGATTCATTCTCACATAATATGATAGATGGCTATTTAAAAGGGATTGTTTACAAAACATTAAAATCAGCACTAAAAGTGTGCTTAAGTCATATCAACCTTAAAATCATTAGCCCATCTATTTATTTTCATGCTAATAGCATTTAAACATTCACAATTGCATTTTCCATGCTTTTTGCAACTTCTCACAAAAGTTGTCTTTTTGACTAACTAGGGGCAAAAATCGTAATTTGCCACTATCGGGTCGCAATAATTATTATTCATTTTCTCTGACCCTCAGAGTTTTTAAGTGAATGCAGAAGCAGTTGAAAATACGTGCAGGTATCTCTAACTACTCGCAAAAGTCCCTTACCTCGGATCACGTCTCGTGACCTCACTTCCTCGGTGCTGCTAATTCCCGCAGTCCGATCAGCTCTCAATGTAAACTCCGGAGCTGTAAATAACCATTCCTCAGGTTAATTATCATTTTCCTACTGTATTATACATTAATACAGTTTAATTTCCCTTAATGGGCCTTAAAAATCCTTAATGGGCCTAACTAGGCCTTAAGTCCATTTTCATTTTACTATTCACTTTTGTTGGGCCTATTGGGCTTGTGGGGCCCACCAACTCTTATTGGGCTTGTCTTACGCCCATCACACCCTATTAGGCCTAAAAATATTGGGCTTGACCCATTGGGCCTCTCGGCCACATGCCTTGGCCGAGAGCTTAGCCATTCTCGGTTTCCACCATGGCATGCCATACATGCCTATTTCCTAGCCATTTTCACTTAGGCATTTTCACATACACTTGGTAGGCAATATTACCAATCATCCTATTGTTCATTTAGGCATTTTATCAAATACCTTGATTGCCAACAATTTACATGTATTAATTAATCAATTTGATTAATTCTAATTATACCATTAACATTAATACATGTGTACTAATCCATTTATGTCTTAAAATCAAATTGACATATTTCAATATCCCATTGATCACTCTCGGCCTAACCCTCTTCATGGTGATTTAATATGTTTCAATGCTTAAAACATATATCAACATACTTGAAATCATTCATACATTAACATATATGAAATTGGAAATTAGAAAATATACCAATTGTAGTGTTCTCCTTTTGGCCGAATCTTTGGAGGCTCTCGGTTTGCACTCTATGGCTCCTTGATAGCCAATTCCAACATATGTTAATCTCCTTTCAATTTGGAACAACTTCCATGAAGAATGCAAGTTCCAAATATGACTAATTCCTAGTGATTTCTAGTGAGAGAAAGCTTGGATGGTTATGTTTCAATGGTGTTCTTCTCTAGCCGGAATTGTGTGATGAAGATGACCAAGGTGTGGCTGCATTTATAAGCCACTTACTTAGCCATTAAGCCTTACTTTTCAGCCACTATGCTTGACTTTCCAAATCTGAACCATGAGTCACCTTATGAGTCACCTTATGAGTCATAGTTAACTTTAACTATAGTTAGATATTTATCTCATGGGCTTTTCCAATTGGGCTTCTCGGTTTGGGCTTTCCTAATGGGCTTTCGGGCTGAAATTTTTACTATACCTCGGGCCTTTTATTGTCTCAAAATTTGGCCGATCAATTGGTCCAACAATTCGGTCTAAAGGACCTAAAAATTTCGATATACTTTTAGTATACCTTAATGGGCTTTAAAATTTTCACCTTAGGCCCATTACGTTTTTAACCATTAAATTTATTCCGGAATACTTCTGAATAAATTTTCCTTACTTTCGGGGATGATTATCTTGTATTCTGGCCAAGAATATTTTTTCCCAAATTTTTCTCCACACTTAGGTTAATTTCTAACCTTGATTAGTCAACTATGGTAAAAGTCCACTTTTTTTAACTATAGTTGACTTTTTCCTTAACCATTGACTAAGTTGACTTTTTCTTAAATTTTCGAAAGTGTTTTATATCATGTCTTACACTCTCTTCTTTATATTCCAACCGCTCTCGGTGGATAATTTCACCCGAAACTCCTTTTCTCACCGAAAAGGTCCATTTTACCCTTTTTAGCTTTTATTCTCGTTTTGTATGTTCGGGTCTAAATCAAGCTGACTTTCCTTCATGAGCTCTCTACACTCTCTTATTTTAAGTTCTTATTTTCAGTCAGAATGATTTAGAATGACTCGGTTTAGCCTGTGATACTCATTGCTCACATTAGGCATTTTATGTAGCTTTTGCGTGTTAAATCATTTCAATAACACTTTATGTCTAATAAATACTCTTCTTATGATTCAACTATAATAACATAGTGTTCATACACATAGGAATCATAAGGAAATAAGCTACAAATATCCGGGTCTGACAATCCTCCCCCACTCAGAAAATTTGGTCCTCCAAATTAGAACCAAGTCAGTCCTCAAATAGGTGAGGGTACTTCTCTCGCATCAGACTCTCTAGCTCCCAAGTAGCTTCCTCTGAAGTATGATGCTGCCAGAGAATCTTCACTAATCCGATGGTCTTCGATCTCAATACGTTCTCCTTCCTATCCAATATCCGAATCGGTCTCTCTACATATGACAAGTCCTCTCGGAGCTCCAAAGGCTCGTAACTAATCACATGTGACGGATCCGGGTGATACTTCCGAAGCATCGATATGTGGAAGACGTTGTGGACACCTGATAAGTCTGGTGGCAATGCCAACCTATATGCCTTATCTCCCACTCGATCAAGTATCTCAAAGGGTCCAATGTAGCGAGGATTTAGTTTCCCTCTCTTCCCAAATCTCGCTAGGCCCTTGGAAGGAGAAACTCTCAGAAATACGGACTCACCAACTGCAAACTCTAGTGGCCTACGTCTCCTGTCAGCGTAACTCTTCTGTCTGCTCTGAGCTATCCTCAGTCTCTCTACTATCAAGCGGACATCCTCATATGCTTGCATAACCAAGTCAGGAGCAAAAATCTTACGGTCACCCACTTCTTCCCATCCAATAGGGGAACGACATCTACGGCCATACAAAGCCTCATACGGTGCCATCCCGATACTCGAATGATAACTGTTGTTGTAGGCGAACTCGGCTAGTGGTAGGTGGTCATCCCAGGAGCCTCGATAGTCTAGCACACATGCTCTCAACATGTCCTCCAGAGTCTGTATAGTCCTCTCTGACTGACCATCTGTCTGAGGATGGAAAGCGGTGCTCAAACTCAACTGGGTTCCCATGGCTTCCTGAAAATGTCCCCAAAAGTGGGATGTGAAGCGGGAATCCCTATCAGAGACTATGCTCACTGGTACACCGTGTAACCTCACTACCTCGCGTACGTACAGTTCTGCTAATGAACTCAGAGTATCGGTAGCTCTCATAGCTAGGAAGTGGGCTGACTTCGTCAGTCTATCAACGATCACCCATATAGCATCGTGATTCCTGCGGGTCCTCGGTAAACCCATCACGAAATCCATGGTGATATGCTCCCATTTCCATGTCGGTATAGGTAGAGGCTGCAATAACCCTGCAGGTTTCTGATGCTCTACCTTCACCTGCTGACATACGAGACACTTTGCCACGAAGTCTGCTACATCTCTCTTCATACCCGACCACCAGTATACCTTCCGGAGGTTCTGATACATCTTGTTACTCCTCGGATGCAACGTATACCTCGACGAATGAGCTTCCGCCAATATCAATCTCCTGAGACCTGGATCCTCGGGAACACATAATCTGCCTCTGAACCTCAGTAGTCCATCAGAACTCATCTCAAAATCAGTCACGGTGCCCTTCTGCATCTGACTACTCACATCCATACAAAATGGATCAGTCTGCTGAGCCACTCTGATCCTGTCCAACAGGTTCGACTCCAAGCGTAGACTAGCTATCACATAGCCTATATCCATGTCAGAAGGCACGACTCCCAAACTGAGGCTAGCAAACTGCTCTAGCAAATCATGTTCCCTAACCATCATATACGATACCATCCCCAGGCTCTTCCTGCTCAAGGCATCGGCTACAACATTAGCCTTACCCGGATGATAAAGTATCTCACAATCGTAGTCCTTCAGAAGCTCTAGCCATCTTCTCTGTCTCATGTTCAGCTCCTTCTGCGAGAACAGGTACTTGAGGCTCTTGTGGTCGGTAAATATCTGGAACTTCTCACCATACAAGTAGTGGCGCCATACCTTCAACGCAAACACTACTGCTGCTAGTTCCAAATCATGGGTCGGATAGTTCTTCTCATGATCCTTCAGCTGTCTGGATCCGTAAGCAACTACCTTCCCGTCCTGCATCAATACGCAGCCCAGTCCCTAATGCGAAGCATCGGTATATACTGCAAATCCTCCTGAGCTGGTAGGGATAGTGAGAATCGGAGCGGTGGTCAATCGACACTTCAACTCCTCAAAGCTCTTCTCACAATCCTCGTTCCATATGAACGGTGCACTCTTCTGAGTAAGACGTGTCAACGGAGCAGCCAACTTCAAAAATCCCTCAACGAATCTCCGATAGTATCCAGCTAAACCCAGAAAACTCCTGATCTCGGTGACTGTCTTTGGCTGTTCCCACTGAACTACAGCCTCTATCTTGGATGGATCAACTGATACACCATCTCTCGATACGACATGTCCCAAAAACGAGATCTGTGATAACCAAAAGTCACACTTGCTGAGCTTAGCATATAACTCATGCTTCCGTAACGTCTGCAACACGATCCTGAGGTGCTCCTCATGCTCCTCCTTGGATCTCGAATACACCAATATGTCATCGATGAAGACGATAACAAACTGGTCCAAGTATGGCTTGAACACATCGTTCATCAAAGCCATGAAAGCAGCTGGAGCATTCGTCAATCTGAATGGCATGAACAAGAACTCGTAGTGGCCATATCGGGTACGAAATGCTGTCTTGGGTACATCTCCACTCCGAACGTTCAGCTGATGATACCCAGACCTTAGGTCAATCTTGGAAAAGACCTGTGCTCCCTGTAGCTGATCTAGCAAGTCGTCAATGCGTGGAAGGGGGTACCTATTCTTGATGGTGGCCTTGTTCAACAATCGATAGTCTATACACAATTGGAGGCTCCCATCCTTCTTCCTCACAAATAAAACTGGTGCTCCCCAAGGTGAAACACTCGGTCGTACAAAGCCCCTGTCCAACAGCTCCTGTAACTGTCTCTTGAGCTCCTCCAGCTCAACTAAGGCCATGCGATAAGGTGGTCTCGAAATAGGCTCCGTACCAGGTACCAGATCTATACAGAACTCCATCTCTCTGTCTGGTGGTAACCCTGGCAATTCATCAGGGAAAACATCTGGGTACTCATTGACCACAGTGATATCTGCCAACTCCGGATGTGCCTTATCCATATCTACCACGTACGCAATGAAACCTTGATATGTTGAAGGTTTTCTAAATCAGAAGTCATGTAATAATCATATCTACTCCTTTCATTTATCTTTATTAAACTTTACAACATATCTAGTAGGGTTGGGAAACATAACTGTCTTAGCATAGCAGTCTAAAACAGCATGGTTTGCAGATAGCCAATCCATTCCTATTATTATATCAAAGTCACTCATGCTTAGTAATATTAAATTGGCTGTCATCTCCTTATCCCCTACTCTCAACTTGCAGTCATTATATACATATTCTACAACTTGACTACTATCCATAGGCGTACTGATTAACATCATCATACATAAATGTGTACGCTCTACATGTCTCTCTAATTTACATGCAAATGAAGGCGATACAAAAGAATGCGTGGCATCAGGATCAATTAAAACATATGCTTCAATATCATAAATCAGGATGTTACCTCGAATCACATCCGATGAAGCATCAGCTGTCCCCTGGTCCAAAGCATGTACTCGCCCTTGACCCATCACTTGTTTCCCCTTCTCCTCTGCCGTGGCTCTACCTCTCTGAGCAGACGTACCAGCTGGGGTTCTATCAAACTCCCTGCCCCTCTGTGGTGCAGTCGCATACGGCAATGGGCAATCTCTAACCAAATGCCCCTGTTTCCCACATCAGAAACATACTATAGCACCCTGTGAACACGGCCTTTCTCCATGGAATCTGCCACATCTTCTGCACTGATCTGCAGTAGGTCTCGGTCCTCCTATCATAATGCCCTTCGCTGGGGCTGCAGTCGGATAAGCAGGAGATCTAGCATATCTATCTCGTGTCCCCTCTATCCGTGATCTCTTACCGAAGGGTTTCTTCCCCCCTCGATAACTAAAATCTCTAGCCGGCCTCTTCTTCTGCAAGTCTTGGCTACGGCTAAACTTCCCAAACTCGGAAGCATTCCTCTCGTAGTCCTGCTCACATAGTTACGCCCTGCGCACTGCCTCCTCATAGGTCACTATGTCCAGTGGAACCAACTTGGATCGTAGCACCGGTCTCAACCCGTCGATAAATCTGTGGACCTTCCTAGTCTCACTATACATAGTATCCGGGTCGTATCTCCCTAGGGATAGGAATCGAGTCTCATACTCGTCCACCGATAAACTCCCCTGGTTGAGTCTCAAAAACTCTTCATGTAACTTCCGCTGTGCGGTGTCAGGAATAAACTGCCTCCTAAAGTCCTCCCGAAATATATCCCAAGTGATATCCGTGTGTCGGGATCTCAATATAGGTCTGGTGGACTTCCACCAATGCTCTGCAGCTCCCTTCAGTAGGAACGCAGCAAACGCGACCATCTTCGAGGTCGTACACTCGAAGTATCCATAGAGCTTCTCTAGCTCTGCCAACCACTCCTCCGCAGCTACGGGGTTCTTGACCCCACTAAATGATGGAGGTCTAAACTTCTGGAACTCCCTCAACCGATGCAGGTCACATCCATATCCTAATCCACTTCCACCCGAAACCGGTGGGGGTGTAGGAGTATCTACTGTCCTCTGTGCATCAGCTGTCTGCGTAGGTGTATCAGGGGCAACTGCCTCTCCTGTAGCAGCTCCTGCCTCCTGTCTCTGCCTACCTGGCATCGTCTGTGCCAGTATCTCTATAATAGTCTCGAGACCACGCTCTAATCTCGTGAAGCGCGTCTCAGCACAATCGGGTGCCTCAGTAGCACCTGCAGTCTCATGCGTAGGTAATGGTCCGGCAGCGGCTCGTCCCTCGGGTCTCTCTCCCCAGCCTCGAGCCCTACCTCTCATACCTCTACCACTACGCGTATTTGCCATATAGGCAAGGTCCTTGCATTTATAATAATGAATTAGTCCATCTCCTATCCGGTATACACAGTTATATCTAAACACAGCACAGTACTATGGGGATGTATAATTTCTTACTTTCTAACACCGACTCACATCAGACCAACCTCTGCTCTGATACCATACTGTCAGGACCCCAGTTTCAATCCTTGACTTTAACCAAAAACCACAATAAATTTTTCGCATTTTTAACTTACCTTTCCTCTCTTCACTGGTTGGGCTGTGATTCGATGTCAGAGTCTTCACTTACCATAATATCCATTCTCATACATACATGTCAATATATTAATTTTGACTGTAGTTGCTTTTATTATACATGTAAGATTTTATAAAATCTAACACAATTACATTTACATTCCCCACAATATATAACGTATACATCACTGTGCTGTTTCTATGTTTAGATACACAACTGTACATAATAAGTATACCTGATGAATCGATAGGAACTAGCAGTGGACTCTGGGACACTCTCCCACGATAACTCTCGCTCTACTGACGCTCTGTAGAGAGATGTAAAGAAAAGGGGGTGAGCATAACGCGCTCAGTAAGAAAATCAGGCAAGCAAGTAGATATCCACACTATCTACTCAAAATAGTGCTATGCCTTGAAAACATTATTTCCTTAACTCACTTTAAAAGCATGTCTTGAAATATAATATATATGTACTTGTACAGAATAAATCCCATGTACAGAAATCATGCTTTATTTCTCAAAAGTAGGCATGTAGTGCAACACAATGCATTTATATATAAATCATGCCTTTATGTAAATCATGCCATGTATATTTAAATCACATATAAATATGGCATCAAATGATTCACAACACAAATCGGAGTCTGACCCATCCCTCAGGTCTGTCCGCAGTTTAAATCAGTAAATCAACCAAGGTGATATATCATGTAAGACTCTGTGGTACATGTAAATAGTATCCTGGATTATGATCATATCCGATGTGATCCCAAGCAACACAGTACTAGGTGTGCGGGGCATCACCGTTGTAACGGGAGGGGGGTCAGTCCATCACAACCGCCAGCTATATCCTCCTCAACTCCATAACAACACACGGTACAGCGTACACCTCGTGCCACTCAGACACAGTACAAAGTACACCCGTGGACCCGTTCTCACGGCCAGAGTGCCTACCATAGGACTTAGCTCTCACACCCTTGGAACTTATCAACATCACAGTCAGGGTGCCTAATAGAGGTCTTAGCCCTCGCGCCTGTGGAAATATCATACCACGTCTATACCAACCTCATGCGGATATCCTCTCTAGCTATGACACACAGTCACGCAAGGTCTCAGGCATGGGTTTCAACATGTATTACATATCACATACAGTGTGCGTTTTGAGTGCGACTCACAGTCGTTACTCCTCTCAAACACTGTTTCACATCATAAAACTCAACTCTAGTGCGAGCAATCTCTAGCAACTAGGTCAATGCATAGTTTATGTATTAAATCAAGTACGAGCAATAGCTCCCAGTACTATGCTATGCACAATATCAAAATCAAGTACGAGCAATAGCTCCCAGTACTATGTCATGTATAAACCATGAAGAATCGAGTACGAGCCAATCGCTCCAGCACTCTGTCATGCATATATCATTCAAAGCTGAGTACGAGTAAAACTCCAGTACTCTATCATGCATGTCATGAAAATCTAGTGCGTATCAAAATCCAGCACTAATGTTATGTGGAAAACATATGAATCCCAGTGCGAGCTGTGCTCTAGCACGATTCATTCTCACATAATATGATAGATGGCTATTTAAAAGGGATTGTTTACAAAACATTAAAATCAGCACTAAAAGTGTGCTTAAGTCATATCAACCTTAAAATCATTAGCCCATCTATTTATTTTCATGCTAATAGCATTTAAACATTCACAATTGCATTTTCCATGCTTTTTGCAACTTCTCACAAAAGTTGTCTTTTTGACTAACTAGGGGCAAAAATCGTAATTTGCCACTATCGGGTCGCAATAATTATTATTCATTTTCTCTGACCCTCAGAGTTTTTAAGTGAATGCAGAAGCAGTTGAAAATACGTGCAGGTATCTCTAACTACTCGCAAAAGTCCCTTACCTCGGATCACGTCTCGTGACCTCACTTCCTCGGTGCTGCTAATTCTCGCAGTCCGATCAGCTCTCAATGTAAACTCCGGAGCTGTAAATAACCATTCCTCAGGTTAATTATCATTTTCCTACTGTATTATACATTAATACAGTTTAATTTCCCTTAATGGGCCTTAAAAATCCTTAATGGGCCTAACTATGCCTTAAGTCCATTTTCATTTTACTATTCACTTTTGTTGGGCCTATTGGGCTTGTGGGGCCCACCAACTCTTATTGGGCTTGTCTTAGGCCCATCACACCCTATTGGGCCTAAAAATATTGGGCTTGGCCCATTGGGCCTCTCGGCCACATGCCTTGGCCGAGAGCTTAGCCATTCTCGGTTTCCACCATGGCATGCCATACATGCCTATTTCCTAGCCATTTTCACTTAGGCATTTTCACATACACTTGGTAGGCAATATTACCAATCATCCTATTGTTCATTTAGGCATTTTATCAAACACCTTGATTGCCAACAATTTACATGTATTAATTAATCAATTTGATTAATTCTAATTATACCATTAACATTAATACATGTGTACTAATCCATTTATGTCTTAAAATCAAATTGACATATTTCAATATCCCATTGATCACTCTCGGCCTAACCCTCTTCATGGTGATTTAATATGTTTCAATGCTTAAAACATATATCAACATACTTGAAATCATTCATACATTAACATATATGAAATTGGAAATTAGAAAATATACCAATTGTAGTGTTCTCCTTTTGGCCGAATCTTTGGAGGCTCTCGATTTGCACTCTATGGCTCCTTGATAGCCAATTCCAACATATGTTAATCTCCTTTCAATTTGGAACAACTTCCATGAAGAATGCAAGTTCCAAATATGACTAATTCCTAGTGATTTCTAGTGAGAGAAAGCTTGGATGGTTATGTTTCAATGGTGTTCTTCTCTAGCCGGAATTGTGTGATGAAGATGACCAAGGTGTGGCTGCATTTATAAGCCACTTACTTAGCCATTAAGCCTTACTTTTCAGCCACTATGCTTGACTTTCCAAATCTGAACCATGAGTCACCTTATGAGTCACCTTATGAGTCATAGTTAACTTTAACTATAGTTAGATATTTATCTCATGGGCTTTTCCAATTGGGCTTCTCGGTTTGGGCTTTCCTAATGGGCTTTCGGGCTGAAATTTTTACTATACCTCAGGCCTTTTATTGTCTCAAAATTTGGCCGATCAATTGGTCCAACAATTCGGTCTAAAGGACCTAAAAATTTTGATATACTTTTAGTATACCTTAATGGGCTTTAAAATTTTCACCTTAGGCCCATTACGTTTTTAACCATTAAATTTATTCCGGAATCCTTCCGAATAAATTTTCCTTACTTCCGAGGATGATTATCTTGTATTCTGGCCAAGAATATTTTTCCCCAAATTTTTCTCCACACTTAGGTTAATTTCTAACCTTGATTAGTCAACTATGGTAAAAGTCCACTTTTTTAACTATAGTTGACTTTTTCCTTAACCATTGACTAAGTTGACTTTTTCTTAAATTTTCGAAAGTGTTTTATATCATGTCTTACACTCTCTTCTTTATATTCCAACCGCTCTCGGTGGATAATTTCACCCGAAACTCCTTTTCTCACCGAAAAGGTCCATTTTACCCTTTTTAGCTTTTATTCTCGTTTTGTATGTTCGGGTCTAAATCAAGCTGACTTTCCTTCATGAGCTCTCTACGCTCTCTTATTTTAAGTTCTTATTTTCAGTCAGAATGATTTAGAATGACTCGGTTTAGCCTGTGATACTCATTGCTCACATTAGGCATTTTATGTAGCTTTTGCGTGTTAAATCATTTCAATAACACTTTATGTCTAATAAATACTCTTCTTATGATTCAACTATAATAACATAGTGTTCATACACATAGGAATCATAAGGAAATAAGCTACAAATATCCGGGTCTGAGAGTATTCAAAATGACACACCTAAGTCTCAATCAATAGTCATTATCATAAAAATCATTTTGCCTTCACGTAAAGCTCATAATGGTTTTCTCTCATAAAACTCGTTTCAAACCGTTTTGTACTCAACACAAAACGTGTTAAAACCGAGCTTCAACTGGCAAAACCTCGCACACATTTCTCAACCAAAACACTTTTCACATTTTATGTCAGACCCAGATTTTTGTAGCTTATTCCTTATGATTCCTATGTGTATGAACACTATGTAATTATAGTTGAATCACAAGAAGAGTATTTACTAGACATAAAGTGTTAGTAAAATAGTTTAACACGCAAAAGCTACATAAAAAGCCTAATGTGAGCTATAAGTGCCACAGGCTAAACCGAGTAAATCTAAATCATTATGACTTAAAATAAGAACTTAAAATGAAAGAGCATAGAGAGCTCATGAAGGAAAGTCAGCTTGATTTAATCCTAAACATAGAAAAAAAGAGTAAAAGCTAAAAAGGGTAAAATGGACCTTTTTGACGAGATAATGTGTTTCGGGTGAAATTATCCACCAAGAACGGTTGAAACATAAAGACAAGAGTGTAAGACATAAGATATGACACTTTCAAAATTTTGAGAAAAAGTCAACTTGGTCAATGACTAAGGAAAAAGTCAATTATAGTTAAGAAAGTGGACTCTTACCATAGTTGACTAATCATGGTTAAAAATTAACCTAAGTGTGGAGAAAATTTTGGGGAAAAATATTCTTGGCCTGAATACAAGATAATCATCCCCGGAAGTAAGAAAAATTTATTCGAAATGATTCCGGAATAAATTTAATGGTTAAAAAACGTAATGGGCCTAAGGTGAAAATTTTAAAGCCCATTAAGGTATACTAAACGTATATCGGAATTCTTAGGTCCTTTAGACCGAATTTTTGGACCAATTGATTGGCCAAATTTTGAGACAATTAAAGGCCCGAGACATAGTAAAAATTTCAGCCCAAAAGCCTATTAAGAAAGCCCAAACCGAGAAGCCCAAATGGAAAGCCCATGAGATAAATATCTAACCATAGTTAAAGCTAACCATGACTCATAAGGTGACTCATGGCTAAGGCTTGGAAAGTCAAGCTTAATGGCTGAAAAGTAAAGCTTAATGGCTAAGTATGTGGCTTATAAATTCAGCCACACCATTGTCATCTTCATCACACCAAATTCGGCTAGAAGAAGAAACCATTGAAACATATTTTTCAAGCTTTCTCTCACTAGAAATCACTAGGAATTAGGCATAATTGGAACTTGCATCCTTCATGGAAGTTGTTCCAAATTGAAAGGAGAGTGACATATGTTGGAATTGGCTATCAAGGAACCATAGAGTACAAACCGAGAGCCTTCAAAGATTCAACCAAAGGGTAAAGACAACAATTGGTATATTTTCTAATTTTCAATTTCATATATGTTAATGTATGAATGATTGTAAGTATGTTGATATATGTTTTAAGCATTGAAACATATTAAATCACCATGAAGTTGGTTAGGCCGAGAGTGAGTAATGGGATATTGATTTATGTCCATATGATTTTAAGGCATAAATGGATTAATGTACATGTATTAATGATTATGGTGTAATTAGAATTAATCAATTTGATTAATTAATACATGTAATTAGTTGGCAATCAAGGTGTTTGATAAAATGCCTAAATGAACTATATGATGGTTAGGAATGTTGCCAACCAAGTGTTTGTGAAAATACCTAAGTGAATTGGCTAAGAAATAGGCATGGATGGCATGCCATGGCATAACCGATGGCAGGATAGCTCTCGGTCATGGCATGTGGTCGAGAGGCTCAATGGGCCAAGCCCAAATATTTTAGGCCCAATATGGTGTAATGGGCCTAGAACAAGCCCAATAAGAGTTAGTGGGCCCCACAAGCCCAATAAGCCCAACAAAAATAAATAGTAAAATGAAAATGGGCTTAAGGCATAGTTAGGCCCATTAAGGATTATTAAGGCCCATTAAGGGATATGGACTGTATTTAATGTGAAATACAGTAGGAAAAGTGTAATTAACCTGATAAATGGTTATATGCAGCTCCAGAGAGTATTGGAGGAGCAAATCGGACTGCTGAAACGAGCAGCGCAGAGAAAGTGAAATTTCTCGAGTGATTGTAGGTAAGGGACTTTTGTGAGTAATTAGAGATACCTGCACGTATTTTTGTCTGCTTTTACATTCACTTAAAAACTTTGAGGGTCAGAGAAAGTGAATAATAATTATTGCGACCCGATAGTGGCAAATTATGATTTTACCCCTAGTTAGTCAAAAAGTCAACTTTTGTGAAAAGTTACAAAAAGCATGGAAACTACTATTGTGAGTGTTTAACTGCTGTTTTGCATGAAAATAAATAAATGGACTAATGATTTTAAGGTTGATGTGACTTAAGCACAATTTATAGTGTTGATTTTAATATTTTGTAAACCATCCCTTTTTAAAGAGCCATCTATCATATTATGTGAGAATGAATCGTGCTAGAGCACAGCTCGCACGGGATTTCATATATTTTCCACATACATTAGTGCTGGATTTTGATTCACACTAGATTTCCATGACATGCATGATAAAGTACTAGAATTCTTACTCGTACTCAGTTTTATATGATATATGCATGAGAGAGTGCTGGAGCGATTAACTCGTACTCGAGTTTTTACATGCGATACATGACTGAGTACTGGAGCGTTGCTCGTACTCGATTCTTCTTGGTTTATACATGACATAGTACTGGAGCTATTGCTCGTACTTGATTTGATGATATTATGCATAGCATGGTACTGGAGTTATTGCTCATACTTGATTTAATACATGAATTATGCATTGACCTAGTTGCTAGAGGTTTACTCGCACTAGAGTTGAGTTTGTGATGTGAAACAGTGTTCGAACGTAGTGTCGACTGTGTGTCGCACTCAAAGGCGCGCACTGTATGTGATATAAATTACATGTTACAATCCCACGCCGCATCCTCGTGTGACTGAGTGTTACATTTGTGAGAGGATGGACACATGGGGATATTAGAGATGTGGTATGATATTCCATGGTTTGAGGGCTTAGACCTATGGCAGGCACCCTGACTGTGATGTAGGGTCCACAGGTGTACTTTGTACCGTGCCCGGGGCATGGGAGTACGTTGTACCGTGTGTTGTTGTATAGCTGACGATTGTAATGGACTGACCATCCTCCCGTTGCAGCAGTGATACCTCGCGCATCGAGATCTGTGTGGCTTGGGTTCACATGTCGGATATGATCATAGTCCAGGATACTATTTTCATTTCACCATAGAGTCTCACATGATATATCACATTGATTGACTGATTTAAATTGCGGACAGACCTGAGGGATGGGTCGGACTCCGATTTTGTGATGTGTATGATTTAATGCCATATTTATTATGATTTAAATATACATGGCATGACTTACATAAAGGCATGATTTATATACGATGCATTGTTTTGCACTACATGCCTACATTTGAGAAAGAAAGCATGATTTCTGTACATGGGATTTAATCTGTACAAGTTTATATATTATATTTAAAGACATGCTTTTAAGTGAGTAAAGGAAATAATGTTTTCAAGGCATAGCATTATTTTGAGTAGACAGTGTAGATATCTACTTGCTTGCCTGATTTCCTTACTGAGGGCGTTGTATGCTCACCCCCTTTCTTTACATCTCTCTACAGAGCATCAGCAGTAGAGCGAGAGTTATTGAGGGATAGTATTCCTGAGTCCACAGCTAGTTCCTATCGACCGCCAGGTATATAGATTTTGTACGGTTATGTATCTAAATATACAAACAGCACAGTGATGTATACGATATATATTATGGGGAATGTATTTGTATTAGATTTTATATAATCTTACATATATAATAAAAGCAGTTACAGTCAGTAATAGTATATTGACATGTATGTATGAAAATGGAAAATGTGGTAAGCGAGGACTCTGACATCGAATCACAGCCTAACCATTGAAGAGAAAAAAGTTAAGTTAAAATGCGAAAAATTTGTAGTGATTTTGGTTAAAGTCATGGATTGAGAATGGGGTCCTGACATTTTAAACACAAAATGGTTATAAAACGTTTTCACATATAGTTTACAACTCATAAAATTTGGGTTCCAACCGGCTATAAAATCGTGTGCAATTCTCATTCACAACACATCAAACATGCTTGTTTTCTCAATCGAAAATCATGCTACAATATTATCATAAAACACATACATAAATGAGTTTAGTTTTCCCTTACCTCTTTGCACCTCGTATAGTGCAATCGTATCCCCGTATCACAGACTAGTCTCGTATTACACTCTGGAACTCTCGAGTTGTCCAAACGATGTTAAAAACATCAATGCCTCAACTCAATTTCATTATCGAGCATACATTTGCTCATATTTCTCACTAACACCTAAATCTCTCAATTCTCATAACTCTATCACCATTCATAATCTCATTTACTACATTTCCAATCCTACATTTCTTGTGCACAAAAATCCATGTCGATATTCATCTCATTCCCTCAATTTCAATTTATAGCCCAAAACTCCCAAAATTACCACAAATCACATAATAACATCTCTACTCCAACAAAATCATAGTTTCATTAATCCCTAATCATTTCCCAACTATTTCATCACAATGCCCATGCTCACAATCACCAATGATTACTTCAAAATCAAATATTGAGGTTTAGAAAATTACCCAAAACTTGTGGAGTGCTTAACTCTTGCCTCGATTCAATTCGTCCTTCGATTTCTAAGTATGTTGTTCTCCTTTTGATGAGGAACAACTTTCCTTCTTGCCACAACATTTGATTTGGACGAAAATGGATGTTTTGGAGGGGAGAGAAAGCTAGGGTTCGAAAATGGCGATTTGGGAGAGAGAGGAAAGATGAAATACAGGAAAACACAAGGGACTTTATATAGGCCGAGGGTAGGAGATCGATTTGGCTCTTGATGAGATCGATCTACATTTGAATTTAGGGACGATTTAGGGTAATTTTATGCCTAGGAGATCAATCTGTCAAGGGGTGAGATCAATCTCTTAATGGCTTTATGAGATCGATCTGCTCCAATTATGAGATCGATCTCTAGCTTACAAAATGCTTCATAAGATCGATCTGCTCCTTAAGGAGATCGATCTTCTCCTTAACAGAAATATTTTGAGATCGATTCCTTCCTCATGAGATCGATCTCTTCATTACAGAATCATAAGGAGATCGATCCTCTTCCATTGGAGATCGATCTGCTCACTTAAACTCCTCCTTCCTTGTCATTTTTGACCTACCAGATCAATCCTCTCTTCTCCAAGATCGATCTGGCCCCATAGTTTCACACTTTAACATAAAATCTCATTTATAACTCATTCATCACTTAAAATTTCATTCCATACCACCTCAATATATGAGTACATCATATTTTGTTCAATCAATTACACTTTATGTTCTCATTACAAAATTTGATATGTGTAAAATTCTCATATCTCACACAAAGCAAGGCCCGGACTTATATGCTACCAAAGCAAGGCCACCCAGCGCTACCAAAGCGGGGGTCATCTCACGTTACCAGAACGGAGGCATCTCTCGTTACCAAAACAAAGGAATATCGGACTTACATGCTACTAGAGCAAGGCCCAAAGTGTATTCACATGACACGCCTAAGTCTCAATAACAGTCATTATCATAAAAAACTGTTTTGCCTACACGTAAAGCTTATAATGGTTTTTCTCATAAAACTCATCTAAAAATCATTTTGTACTCATTTACAAAACTTGTCAAAACCAAACTCAAATCGACAAAATCACGCACACATTTCTCAAATCTCAATTCGCCTTAGCATAGAGCCCAAATCTCGTTTCACATTTTAAACTCACACGATTTGTAAAACAATTTCACACTTTGTTTACATCTCATAAAAATTGGGCCCTAACCGGCTATAAAATCGTGTGCAATAACTCAATCACAACTCATAAAACATTTTTGTTTTCTCAAAATGGTTCATTCTACAATTATCATCACAAAATCACATACACAATAAGTTTAAGTTTTCCCTCACCTCGTTGCACCTCGTATAGTGCAATGTTCCCCCAAACGACGAACTAGTCTCTCATTCCTCTTTTTAACTCCCGAGCTATCCCAACGATGTAAAAACATCATCAATACAACATCACATGGTCTCAAATCTCAATATCAAGCATAATTGCTTACATTCTCATTTAACATCTCAAAATCCTCATTAACCAAGTTCCTCATAATTCCTCAATATTCGTATCAACCCTAATCATTTTCAGCCCATTTATCACAACATCTACAGCCACAATCGCAGACATTTACTTCCAAATCAAAGATTAAAGCTTAGAAATTTACCCAAAACTTGTTGAGTGCTCAACTCACACCTTAACTTAAATCGCTCTTCGATTTCCAAGTATGTTGTTCTCTTTTTGATGAGGAACAATTTTCCTTCTTGCCATAACCTCTAATTCGAACGAGAATGGGTGTTTTTGGAAGAGAGAGAAAGTTAGGGTTTGGCCAAAAATGGGGGTTTTCAATTTTTTGGAGAGAGAAAGGATGAAATGCAAGGAAAAACGCAAGGGTCCTTTTATAGGTGGAGGGTAGGAGATAGATCTGCTCCTGTAGGAGATCGATCTGCCTTTGAATTTTGGGAACGTTCTGGGCACTTTTTATGCCTACCAGATCGATCTGTCGATGGGTAAGATCGATCTCATAATCTTGAAGAGATCAATCTGCTCCTTGTGAGGAGATCGATCTGCTATTTACAGAAATATTTTTAGATCGATCTACTCCTGTAGGAGATCGCCTGTAGGAGATCGATCTAATTTCTTATGGGATCGATCTGCCAATCAGTTCTTGTACATTTCCTGCATTCTGGAGCCATGAGATCGATCTCTCATCCTTGGAGATCGATCTGGCCTTCACAGATTGCACTGCTGCTACATCAATTTGCAGAAAACTCAATGTAAAACTTCCCATAATCTACCCCATAGTCTATATTTCAATCCATACACATTTCAAAACTTAAGGACCTCATTTTCTTATACTTCATCATATCTAAAACTTGCGTGTACATCAATATATCATAATTACATACACCAAATTACAATTCTCATAAATGGGGTACATAAAATTTACAGTTCTCACGTTTGACTTAACATTAACTTTGAAATCTTATTTAATTTGCTCTTTTAAATCTCTGGAAAAACAAGTTGATCAATTTATCTTAATGATTTGGAAAAACATGGTATTTACGTGTGAAAGCCATTTGACTAAGCGTAAAAATCAAGTGTGGAGCATTATTCAGCCTAGTATTATTCAGCCTAGTAAACTGTTGCCTAATCGAGCACAAATAGCATTAAGACCAAGCTAGCACCACGGGAAAAAGTTAGTGCAAGGTATGACCCGTTCGGCCATGTTAAGGAAGGTTAAGTGTTGAAAGCTATCTTGCTAAGCGTACAAGCCTTACCTGAACAAGTGGACACAAGCATTGCCAAAATAAGCCAAAGTCCATCTGTACAAGCTTGCTCATGTTTCAATGAAGGCTATCGAACAAGCTAACTCATGCTTAACCTGAACAGGATTCTTCCAAACAAGGCTACCTAAACAAAACTTCTTCAAGATTCGACCAATGCCAATTAAGCCTTACTCAGTCAAGCCTTCTTGATCAAACTCAACTAAGGCCTTGCTCGATCAAACTCATTCAAGCCTTACTTGGTCAAGTTCAACCAAGGCCTCTCCCATCATGTTATGCCCAATCAAACTCAACCAAGCCTTACTTAGTTAAGCTGAACCAATGCTTTGCCCGATTAGACCCATCCAAGCCTTGTTTGGTCAAACTCAACCATGGTCTTGCCCATACAAGCCTTGCCCAATAAAACTCAACCAAGCTTTGTTTGCTCAAGTTCAACCAAGGTCTCTTCCAATCAAGCCTTGTCACGACCCTTTTTCGTCCATTTCATCTAAAAATCACCATAAATTTTTCGCCTTATTCGTTAACTTACCAAGTCGTAAACAACCCTCACAAACGCAGTTGGGTTGTGAGTCAATATTAATCATCATTTACCATACCTCTTTCAATTAATCAAAAAGCAACACATACATTTGCAAGTTTAAGTCATGTACTTATACATGAAATGTTTTCTAACAACTGCATCCCCCATATTATAATTCAAAATGATTACTCTGCTTTTACATGTTTAGATACAAAAAGAATCCTTGTTTGTATACTTCTTGGCGATGGAGAGCAGTGGATATCCCAATACAATGCTTCAGTCCTTCACTAGGCTACTATGTGCGCTCTGTAGATGGGGAAAGTGAATGGGATAAGCAACCACACGCTCAGTAAGGCAATAATGCAAGCATGGTAGATAACTACACTATCTACATGCTTATAATGTCATGCATAAAATCATTAATATCTAGAGCATGAGGAAATATTAAAACTATGCCACATGTATATACATATATAATGTACTAAAAACATGAAAAAAAAGGCAAGTAAAACATGGAAATCATCATGTAAAACCACTCATGCTCATCATAATAAAACTCATCATAAAAATGGAAACTCATCACAAAACATCCCTCAGGATTTATCACTTGCTCAAAACACGTCAAAAGTCATCACAAATAGCAATACCATCTCTTTAAACACAATCCTACAAGACTCAACCCCTCCCTAGGGTCTACCCTGGACAACACAAATCATACTCAGTATACAAAACCATGTGATATCATGTGAGACAGGTGGTCACTATATATATATATCAGGGACTATGTTGGCCAACTATGTCAATATCATCCAAACCACACGGGTCCCAATGTGCGGGGTATCATGCTGGAACAAAGGTGGGTTAGTCCTTCTCTGAACTTCCAAATCAACCTCATAACCTCACGGTACAGCATACTCTGTGTAATGTACATGGTACAATGTACTCCGTGACCCATATCATGGTTGGAGGTGTCAGCTGTAGGTCTTATCTACCTCATGCCATGCATAACCTACATAGTCTTAAGTGCACGTGCGGGATATCTCATCTGTGTGACTAGCAGTCTACACGAGGCATCCAGCAAGGCTCATGCAAGCATCTCATCCGTGTGACACAAAGTCTACACGAGGCATCCACCACTACTCATTACAAATCACAGTGTGAAAACCTGTGCGAGCTAAGCTCCAGCACAATTCATGAAATCATTAATAAATTCCCTCGTACGAGCAACGCTCTAGTACAACTTTTATGCATAATAAATAATGAGGAAATCACGTACGAGCATAGCTCCAGTATGATTATATGCATAAAAATATCCATAGAAATCCACGAACGAGTAAAAGCTCCAGTACGGTTTATAAAACGTCATAACTCAAAACATGGTGCGAGCTAGGCTCCAGCACATTTCACACATATCAAAACATCAAAATCTAGTGGGAGCGGGGTTCCAGCATGATTTAACTCATACGAATCCGATAGAAGGCTCCATTTCAACAAAACACATTCAAAATCATAATCTGCACCTGACTCGTGCTATTTCATGAAATTATGAAATCATTAGCCAGCCTATCCACAAATTTACTTAAACCAAAGCAATGTGTTTCATAAAATTATTAAAACATGATATTTATGCAATTATTAGCCTTACTATCCCTTTTTGTAAGATTCACTTCAAAACCAAATCATATATATATATATATATTCATAGTCTTTCACATAAACCATTAATCCTTTTCTAGATAACCATGCATTTGCAAAGTCCTATAAACACCCACAACATACGTGCAACTATCTTTAGGCACTTACAAAATTCCCTTACTTGGAATCGCGTTGAGTGATTCCAATTCCTTAGAGCTGTACGATTGTACAGTTTGATTCACCTCCAATGAAATCTCCAGGACTGCACGAAATTACGTATCACATCAATTTAAACCAATGAAATAAAACTCTTGTGTTTTCTATAGTCGATTCGACTTATAGTTTTCATTAACACTTATATGGCCTCATTTCCTTTTAAGTCGATTTTGATTGCTCTATTAATTTCTCAAGCATCTATAGAACCCTTTAGACCTATTGATTCACACTAAATTGGTATTAAGCTCATAGTGCCTCTAGTTCATCATTTACTTCACTATGGCAATTTATCAAACACCTCATATGCTTATTTTCATAGCTTGACTAATCTCACAATGCAGCTCCATTCAATCTTATCAAAATCATACATATCGCCTCACTAACACCTTTGTATAAGCCATTTATCATCAACTCAACCATATCACATTTTCTCTCACTAACTCCTTCTAGGTTATGCTTGTTTCATTACATTCTAGGTAGTTTCAATCATCAAAACATACACCTATCTACTCACAACAATAACTAGATAAATATACTTTGAGTTGGTGTATTAGAAACTCACCTAGCTTGACTTTCCTCTTGCTACAAATTAGAATACTCCTTTGCTCCTTCAATCTAACAAATGAAGTGTTGATTCCAAGCTATGTTGTTCTTCTATTCACAATGAACAACTTTACTCTAATAGCTTTTTCTCAAATCTTTATGAAAATCTGATGGGGTTTTTTTTTTTTTTTTGAGTGAGAAAGATAGTTTAATGTTAAAAATGGAGGAAATGTGTTTGCTCATGTGAAATGTAGATCCAACTGCCCAGTTTTATAGAAAATGCCTTAGGAGATCGATCTGCATAGGGTGGAGATTGATCTGGCCTTGCTTGAATCCTTCAGAATTTTGACATTTCAAGCTAGAAATCGATATGTTTATTACATGAGATCGATATGCCATGTTGTATTAGATCGATCTACTCAATGGAATAGGATAGATCTTTGTTCATGAGATGGGATCAATCTAAGCTAGGCAGAAGGCTTTGGAGATCGATCTGGCCTTAAGAGGAGATCGATCTGGCCTATCCAGAGACCAATGGAGATCGATCTGCCTATGGGAGGAGATCGATCTGGTCCTACCCGAGGCAACATGAGATCGATCTTTCCTTGCATGGGATCGATCTGTCCTGCTTCCTGCAGCATTCTAGTTGTAAATTTTCCCAGATTTCCAAGTTAAACTTCCATTCAATCCATTCAATATCCATTTTGCATTTCATTCACACTTAACACTAAAAAGCATCCAATTCTAATGATTCATATATAATTTAACTTGTCTGTACATCATGGGAATCATAAGATTACATCAAAATTTACAGGTCTTACAAGTCTTACTCAATCAAACTCATCCAAGCCTTACTTTTTCAAGCTCAACCAATACCTTGCTCAATCAGACTAATCCAAGCCCTATTTGGTCAAGCTCAACCAAGGCTTTTTTTCTCAAGCCTTACTCGATCAGAATCAATTAAGTGTTACTCGGTTAAGCTCAACCAAATCATTGCTCGATCAAACGCAATCAAGCCTTGCCCAGTCAAGCTCAACTAAGCCTTGACGGATTAAGTGTTGCCCAAACAAGCTTGACAAGGGATTACTCAGACAAGCCAAGGGTCATATGAGCAAATTTGAACAAGGCATTGCCCAAACAAGATTAACATAGCATTTCCCAAACAAGTATGCTCAAGACTCACCCAAGTACGGACAAGGCTCACTCGACCAAGATGAGCCTAATAAAAAACTTGTTCAAGAACAACTCAACAAACTTTATTTAACCATTGAAGCTTTCAATGGACACTAAAGCTAAGGCAAGATTATTTTGCAAAGGCATAAACAACTATGAAAGTTTAGTGCATCCTTTTGTAGTTTAATAGGTTAATAATTCTACAATATTTATCATTAGTTTACTTGTTTCTTTTGAAGTCTATTTAGACTTGGAAAAGTCAGAGCTGCTAGAGTTTTTTAGGAAGACATCATGGTCCAGTTTTAGGAGATAATTGTAATCATTTAGCTAAAGTAGGTTGCTATTATTTTTCAACCTCCAGAGTTCTTGTTCTACAAATTGTACTTTGTAATTGAATAAAAATACAGCTTTCACTCACATTTCTTTTAGCCAACTAAGAGTTTTGTTACATGGTATCTAAGCTTAGTTATTGACTATCAAGTAAGGTGTTTTTTCTTGAATATTAAGTGTGAAAAGAGTTCACTTATTGGAGAAAAAAATAGTCTTCCTTCCAAATTCATAGTTGTAAACATGGAAGTGAGTAGAATTAATCCTGGTAGCATCATAGAGAAGTTTGTTGACACCAATTACAAATATTGGCACATGTGTATGGAAGTCGATCTCTAAAGACATCTAGTGGTGATAAAATGCCAAAAAATACTCCTAAAAATGTTGAAGCTAGAAGGAAATGAAAGATTAAGTGCGGAAAAGCCTTGTTCGCATTAAGAACATCGATTAGTAAGGAATTCATTAATCATGTTCCTAATGTTCAATCATAAAAAAAGGTTTGGGACATCTTTAGAGCCTTGTTCATGAAAAAGGATACAACAAGATTGCAATTTATAAAAAATGAGATTGTCAACCTCGTTTAAGGTGATATGTCTATTTATGATTTTTTTTTAGTTAAGAACTTGTGTGCTGAAATTTTAGAGCTAGATGAGAAGATTAAGGAGTCTTGGTTAAGAAGATATTCCATTCATGGATTATGAAAAGAGTACATGCCATTTATTACTTCAGTGCATTGACGGGCAGAGCAACCGAGCATTGAAAAGTTTGAGAATTTGTTGAGTAACCAAAAAGTTTTAGCAAAATAGATGACCAAAACCAATATAACAGGAGTTGATGAAGTCCTATTCATAAAAGGAAAAGGGCAAAACCATAAGGGATCAACATAACCACACTAATAGTTCGTTGACCAATGACAACAACAAGAAAAAATGCTACAGATATGGAAAGCTTGAGCATATAAGGAAAGATTGTCATGTGAAGCTTAAGAATGAAAACTTGAGCATAGAGAAGGATAGAAGCAAGATCCACGGGTAGCAGAATGAGAGATATGTTTATCAAATGAGGTTGTCAAAAGAAGTGTTGATGCAAATGCACCAATCGATTACCATAATGATTGGATCTTTGACTCTGGCTGTACCCACCATCTTACTGGAGATGACTCTCTACTTTCAAATGCTCTTCATCATGATGGAACTAAGGTGATTGTCAAAGCAAATAATTTAGTTCACTCAGTGGAAAATAAGGGGAGTGCCAGTGTTAAGGTGACACACTCTGAGGACAATAGAAAATTGTCTTAAAAAGTGTTTATCATGTTCCTTGGGTTAAGAAAAATTTAATTTTAGTTTCATAAATAACTGACTCAAGAAAGTATGTTCTCTTTGGACCCGAATAAGTGAAAATGCTAGGAAATGTGGAGGCAATAGTCGGTAATGTCATTTACATCAGAAATGGAAAATCTAACTTGTTTGTATTGTCTGCATCTGAAGCTTATGCAGGAAAGACAAGGAAAGATAAGTCAAAACAATGGTTCATCGATCTGGCATGTAAGATTGGGCCATCTCGTTAAAGCAAATGGTTGATAGAGTTTCATTTCTAAAAAACATACCTTCAGATTTGGTTTGCCAAACATGTCAATTTGGAAAATCTCAATGCTTACCCTTTAAGAGATTCCAGAATAGAAAATCAAGTCCTCTGGAATTAGTTCACTCAGAACTGATGGGGCCAATTAGAACATCAAGCTATATAATTTTTATTACATGATGATATTTGTCGATGATTTTTTCATATTTTCTTGGGTATATTTTTTTAAAGAAAAAAATAAGGCCTCTACAAAGTTTATTGAGTTAAGAAGCAAGTTGAGAAGGAATTTGATGCGAAGATCAAGTGTCTAAGAACTGATAATGGATTCGAGTATATGGAAACAAAATTTCTCAATTTTTGTGAAAATAATGGGATTCAAAGGTAGATGATATGTTGTGACGACCGTGTGACACTTTCTTCCCACTAGATTCAAGGGTTGGCCCCTACAGTCTCACTAATCTGTACTGTTCGCTTTAGAAGCCCCACAAGTCCCTCACGATTTTGTTAAGGATTATCACCTTAATTCGCGTCCCCATCATGGTTCAAACTTAGGACCCTTAAATACCCAAGTCTTACCACTTTGGTACCAATTGTTCCAAAATGGAACAATTGGTACCATGTGTATAAGAACTAAGACCTTAAGGTCTTGAGTTCAAACCATGATGGGGTGAGGGTATTTACCTCGACAAAATCATGAGGGGTCTATGGGGATGCCAAAGCGGACAATAGAGATGAGTGAAACTGTAGGGGCCACCCTCTTGAATCCTGCGGGAACAAAGTGTCACACGGTTGTTACACATGTCTAAAGACTCCACAGCAAAATGGAGTTGCTCAAATGAAGCTTGCAGATCTTGTAAAGATAGCTTTGTCATTCATACATGACAATAATCTTCCTCCACAATTATGGGTTGAAGTTAATTGCTCATTTCATGTGGTGAATCACCTATCACTGTGGCAAGGTAACCAATCTCTTTTTGAGGTTTTATACAATAAGAAACCAAATTTCAGTTACTTCTGAGTTTTTAGTTCAGTTTGTTATGTTTATGTTCCAAAAAGTGAAAAAACAAAACTAGATCTAAAAGCAAAGAAATGCCTTTTGTTGGCTTTGATCAACATTGGAAGGGTTGAAGGTGCATGAATTCATAAACAAAGAAGTTTACCATTTTTCGAGATGTGATCTTTGATGAAGTTTCACTCTACTATGATAGTTCAAAGGCAAACAACAAAGATCACTTTGTAAAGTTACAACCAAGCCTAGATGATGATTTCTCTAATCAAGATGTGACTAATGAGTCTAATGAAAGAAGGATTAGTGAAGCAAGGGATCGTAATGATGGGCTAGTAGATCAAGAACAAGCACAAGAGGAAAACGAACAAATTCTCCTAACATTAAGGCGATAATCGAGAGAATAGACAACCAACCTGGCAAAAAGACTATGAAGTCAAAGCAACTGAGTGCATTATAACCCAATGTTTTTTGTAGGACTTGTTGATTCTGAAGAACTTTCATGCTTGAAAAAAGCTAGAAGGCACCCAATATGGGAAGTAATAATGAAAGAGGAAATTTCAGCACTTTTGAAGAACAACACTTGGGAACTTGTGCCAAAGCTAAAGAACATTGAACCAATAACCTGTAAATGGGCATACAAGTTGAAGAAGATGGATCGGTTGATCGATGCAAAGCTTGGATGGTCATACGAGGCTTCTCACAGCACTATGGACTAGATTATGAATAGATTTTTAGTCCAATTAGCAAAATGACAATAACCAGACCTCTTGTATCCTTAGCTACCCATAAATAGTTAAATTTGTTGCAGCTTGATGAAAAATGTTTTTCTCTGTCAAATGTTAGATAAAGAAGTGTTTATGAATCAACCTCAAAGTTTTGTCTCTAAGAAATTTCCTCATCATGTCTGTCGACTCAAGAAAGCCTTATACAACCTCAAGCAAGCTCAATGAGCATGGTATGGAGAAATCTCTGAATACTTGATTTTTTTTTTATGGATTCAATGTCTCTAATTTTGACTCAAGCTTATTCATCAATAAAATTTCAAAAATGCATATGTAAGGACTTTTATATGTTGATGACATGATTATTACTAGAAATAACTGTGTTGAAATTGAGACTTTATGTGATGAATTAGTGAATTCAATTTGAGATGAAGAATCGAGGAAGAGTAAGAAGTTTTCTTGAGAAATTGAGCAAATGTAAAGTGGTTTATTTTTTTCTCAAAGAAGATATGCTCAAGCCTTGTTGGAGCGTTTTTTAGTGGAAGATGCCAAGCCAAAGAGGACTCCTACGAAACCATACATTAAGTTACAAAAAGATGAAGGAAAACCAATGGTGGATTCACGCAAGTTTCACCAACTTGTTACTAGTTTGGTTTATCTAACTTAACAAGACTAGATTCATTCTATTCTATAGCTGTTATTTCTCAGTTCATGGAACACCCTCAAGTAACTCATCTCGATGTAGGAAAACTAATCATCAGATATGTTAAGAAAACTCTTAAGTTTGGGCTAATGTATAAGAAAAATTAAAATTTTCTGTTAAGTGGATTCATGGATTCCAATTGGGCAGGAAAAAACTCTTGAGTTTGGGCTAATGTATAAGAAAAATGAAAATTTTCTGTTAAGTGGCTTTGTGGATTCCGATTAGGCAGGAAATGTGGAAGATAGAAGATCAACAACAAGCTACTATGTTAATATGAGATCAACAACAATCTCATAGTGTAGCAAGAAGCAAATCAATGTTGCCTTATCTAACACATAGGCAAAATATTTTTTTGTAATAATGACTGCACAAGAAGAAGTTTGGCTAAAGCAGTTTATTATTGATATTTATAGATATGTGGATTATCCAATCACTTTGAGATATGATAATCAAAGTGTCGTTAAGCTAACATCAATTCGGTATTTCATGCTAGAACAAAGCATATTAAAGTCCATCACCATTTCATTTAAGAAAAGGTTCTTGAACAAGAGATTGAACCTACGGAAATTGGAACAAGTGATCAAGTTGTTTATGTCTTCACAAAAGCACTTGTGAAGGTTAAATTGGAGTTTTTTTTTTTGTGAAGCTCTTAGTTTAATAAACTAAAAGCATGCAATAAGGAGGAGTGTGAAAGTTTAGTACAGCCTTGTATAGTTTAATATGTTTATTTATTTTCTACAATATTTATCATTAGTTCACGTGTTTCTATTAAAGTCTATTTAGACTTGGTAAAAGTCAGGTGTCACGACCCTCTTCCCGTGACTTAACTTACTACGTACAGTTGGGCTGTGAGTCAACATCCATATCCACCTCTCATCTATTCATAATTTAAATTCATTCAATGAAATGGAAACTGTTCTTTTATAGAATTGTGGAAACGTTTACATCAGTTTCTATTATATACATCCCTTTCGTACAAAAGATAACTTTATTGTGCATTAAATTACATGATACAAATTTTTTCTCTCATAAATGTATACCTTTGTACTGCTAAAGAACTGGAGAACACCTTAACAGGGACGACTGCAGTAACTCACTTCTGCGTAGAATCTATGGAGGGGGAAATAAGGGGGTGAGCCAACACGCTCAGTAAGAAAAATATGAAAGCAGGTAGATAACTACACTATCTACATGCTTAAAATATAAACATTTATTTTCCTTATAAAACATATGCATTATTTGAAAATTGCTTCCATTAATTGCAAAATCATTAATTCTTTAGATGGGTACATGCATATTTCATTCTCAAATCACATAGTATACTCTTTAAACATCACACAACTTACTCATCATTCCACACAACACACACTGAGAAATTGCTTTATATTTAACAAATCACTTAGAAATCAATTTACATGAGACATATAATGGGATATCATATCACTCTGTATCACACAGCAGGGGGGACACATGTCACCTCACACAGTAGTGACAAAATGTCATATCACACAGATATAAGAAGACTCATGGACATAGTTCAGATTCCAGACAACATTGATCAGGTGTGAGGGAATCCTATGCTTAAGGAGGCGGATCAACCATCCCTTCAGCCCACACAAAATCACTAAGATATCACGGCACATCGTACCCCATGGCTAACGCTCACGGTACATCGTGCTCCCGTGGATCCTTATCACCCATTTCCATTGTCTCAAAATCACGTGCGAGTAGGTCTGCGCAAGATCACTAAGCAATACACGATGGCTCTAGCACAGTTTTATTCATCACACAGCAAACTCATAAACTCTCATACGAGCAACTCAGTGTAAGAGCACACAGTATACCTGAGGCATCGAATACGATTTTAAAATTGAGGGGCACATGCGAGCATGGTCAGAGCAAGATCGCATAGTAGTACTCGATGGCTCTAGCATGGTTCCCAAAATCTAGTGTGAGCTCTGAAGTGGATCACATAGCTTCACTCAACTCTAGCACCTTTTGCTTTTCTCAAAGATCTTTTTTAAAAGGTTGTGCAAGCAAGGCTGGTAAATATACCATTGCCACTTCAGCTCTAGCACAGTTCACACAACAAAGAGATAGATGACTCCATTTACTAAGTATGAGTGAGAGGGCAATCTCCCTTCAATCACTCATTAAAAGCTTTTTCATGCAACATACTAAACAGGGAGCTAGTCTATTATTACTCTTTCTCAAAACACTTTCAAAACCCCTTTTTCACAACAATAACATTGAAATCATGCAACTCATGCTTATAGGCTTCTTCTCATACTTAGTTTTCACCTAGATATATCAATATCTATATACTTATCGCATATATTTACACACAGCAGGTAAGAAAACATACATATAGCTATCTCTAATAGCTCGCATAATCCCCTACCTCGAATCATGCTCGAATCGCTTTCCTTAGTTTCCAATGTTCGTGATCTGATCTTATCGGCACCAACTTTGTCTGCAGAAGCTATAATGATTTACAATTCACATCAGTATACTTCAATATGCTTTATTTTCACTTGCATGAAGTTCAATTTAATGCATTGGGCCATTTTACACTAATTTGGCCTCATTTCGTCATATTGGACTTTACTCTTTCTTAAGTCTATTTTGATTGTTCTTTTTATTTCTCGAGAATCCTTTAGACTTATCGAGCCTACTGATTCATATTAAACCGGCAGTAATCTCGCAATGCCAAAAGTTCATCATTTTCTCTTTCGATGGCATTTCATCAAGCACCTCTTATACCTGTTTTCAATCATCATCTATCCCAACATATGTATTTCACGAAAATATCTTAAAATCATCTATACTTGCTTACTAACATCTCTATATGCTTAAGTCATCATTAACTCCATGCCATTTCAACTTTCTCTCACTAAGCTCATTTTAGGTCATGGTTGTTTAAGCATGTAAATGAACATTTCATCCAACATTATATACACCGAATCACTCATCGAAAAGTCTAGATTAACTTACTAGAAAATGGTGTATTGAAATCTTACTTAGCTTGACTTTTTCCCTCTTTTGCCAAATTGGGGGAAAACCTCTTTTCTCCTTCAATCCAAGGTTTGAGCTTCCAATCTTTGACTATGTTGTCCTTTTCCTCACTAGGAATAACTTTGCTCAAAGGAACTTCTCTCAAAACTGATTGGAAAGTGGAGATTTTTAGAGTGAGAAAGCTAGGTTATTATTAAAAATGGAAGGAGATGGTTTGTTTTTGTGAAATGCAGATTCAGCTACCCAGTTTTTATAGGAAACGCCTTATAAGATTGATCTCCAAGGGTGGGAGATCGATCTGGCCTTACTTAAACTCTTTCAAAATTTCGACAATGCAAGCAGGAGATCGATCTGCCCATTGCATGAGATCGATCTGCTCAAAGGAATGAGATTGATCTGTTTCAGGCAGAAGGCTTTAGAGAGTGATTTGGCCTTAAGAAGAGATCGATCTGGCCTAACCAAAGGCAACAGAGATCGATCTGCGTATAGGAGGAGATCGATCTTGTCCAGGCCGAGGCAAAATGAGATCGATCTGTTTGAGTGAGAGATCGATCTCCCTCTTACAAAATGCCCTAGCATTGCATTTCAAGGAAATGAGATCGATCTCCCTTGCAATGAGATCAATCTGCCCTGCATTCTGCAGCATTCCAGCTGCAATTTTCCCATATTTTCCAAGTTAAACTCTCATTCAATTGCTTCTATACTCATTTTGCAATTCATTCACACTTAAAGCTTAAAAACATCCATTTCTTGTAATTCATATGTAATGTAACTTGTCTGTACATTCTAAAATCATAAACATTACATGGAAATTTATGAGTCTTACATTCCTCCCCTCCTTCAAGAAATTTGATCCTCTAAATTAGAACCAAGTTATTCGTCAAAAAGTCGATGGTACTTTTCCCGTATCCGGCTCTCTAACTCCCAAGTAACTTCCTCTGAATTGTGGTGCTGCCAGAGAACCTTAATAAGTGGAATTTCTTATTCCTTAACACTCTTTCTTTCCTATGTAATATCTGGATCAGTCTCTCTATATATGTCAGATCATCCTTGATCTCCAATGGCTCATACCGAATCACATGAGTCAGATCTAGATGGTATTTTCGAAGCATCGATACGTGGAAGACGTTATGAATGCCTGCTAGCTCTGGTGGCAACGCTAGCCTATACACCTTATCTCCCACTAGCTCAAATATCTCAAACGGTCCGATATACTGAGGGCACAACTTACCCTTCTTATCGAACTTCATAATCCCTTTCAAGGGAGAAACTTTTAAAAATATTGAGTCACCCACAGTGAACTCTAGTAGCCTCCGTCTCATGTCAACATAACTTTTCTGCCTACTCTGAGTTGTTCTCAATCTCTCTCATATCAACTGAACAACCTCAAAGGCTTGTTGTACCAAATCGGGAGTAAAAGTCTTTCTATCACCCACTTCTTCCCAACCAATAGGGGAACGACACATTCTACCATACAATGCCTCATACGGTGTCATCCTGATACTTGAGTGATAACTGTTGTTGTATGCAAATTCGGGCAATGGTAGGTTATCATCCCAGGAGCCTTTAAAATTCCATAACACTCGTTCTCAACATATCCTCTAACGTTTGGATGGTTCTCTCTGACTGACCATCGATTTGAGGGTGGAAAGCGATATTGAAACTTAACTGGGTTCCTATAGCTTCCTGAAAATATTCTCAGAAGTGGGAAGTAAATCGAGAATCCCTATCCAATACGATGCTCACTAGAACACCATGTAGCCTCACAATCTCCCGTACATACAACTCTGCCAAAGTACTCAAAGTATCTATGGATTTCATGGCTAGAAAGTGAGCAAATTTCGTCAACCTATCTACCACTACCTAGATAGCATCATGGTTTCTCTTAGTCCTCGACAATCCCATGATAAAATCAATAGTGACATGCTCTCATTTTCAAGTCGGTATAGGTAAAGGCTATAATAATCCTGCAGGTTTTTTATGCTCTACCTTCACTTGCTGACACACTAGACATCTTACGACAAACTCTAGGATATCCTTTTTCATCCCTGGCCACCAATACACTTTTCGGAGGTTCTGATACATCTTGTTACTCCCCGGATGTAATGTATATCTCGATGAATGAGCTTCTGTCAAAATCAATCTCTTTAGCTCTGGGTCATCAGGAACGCTAATCCTGCCTCTAAACCTCAGTAGGCTACCACCACTCACTAAGAAATCGGCCACATCACCCCTCTGAATCAAACTCTCACGATCCTCACACAGTAGATCGCGCATGCTGAACCTGTCGTATCTGGTCAATCAAATCTGGTTTCACTCATAGGCTAGTTATCACACTGTCAGTGTCAACATCAAGAGGGTCTATATCCAACCTGATGTGAGCAAACTGCTCGAGCAACTCATGTTCCCTGACCATCATATACGAGACCATTTCGAGGCTCTTTCTATTCAGGGCATTAGCCACAACATTAGCCTTCCCTGAATGGTACAATATCTCGTAATCATAATCCTTCAGAAGCTCTATCCATCGTCTTTACCTCATATTTAACTCTTTCTGTGAAAACAGATATCTGAGGCTCTTATGATCTGTAAACACCTGGAATTTCTCACCATATAAGTAGTGGCGCCAAATCTTAAATGCAAATACCACGGCTGCCAACTCTAAATCATAGGTTGGGTAGTTCCTCTCATGGTCCTTAAGCTGTCTAAATCCATAGGCTACTACTTTCCCATCCTACATCAGCACACAGCCCAGTCCCTGTCCCAAGGTATCTGCATACACTGAGTAACCTCTTGAGCTTATGGGTATGGTGAGAATAGGTGTGGTGGTCAATCTGTGCTTTAGCTCGTAGAAACTACTTTCACACTTATCATCCCACTCAAATACCACATTCTTTCGAGTGAGATGTGTCAAAAAAGCAGCCAGCTTAGAGAATCCCTCGACAAACCATCGGTAATAACCTGCTAAACCCAGGAAACTGTAGATCTCTATAACTGTCTTGGGTCTTTCCCACTGTATCACAGCCTCTATCTTGGATGGATCCACTAATTCGATGTCTCTTGAGACTACATGACCCAAAAACGATATCTCACTTAGCCAAAAATCACATTTGTTGAGTTTAGCATACAACTCTTGATCTCGGAGGGTTTGTAACACTATTCTCAAATACTGCTCATGCTCTTCCCTGGACTTCGAGTACACCAATATGTCATTTATAAACACAATTACGAAGCTGTCCAGGTATAGCTTAAATACATCATTCATTAACTCCATAAACGTTGCAGGGGCATTCGTCAACCCAAATGGCATAACCAAAAACTCATAATGGCTAAAACGGGTCTGAAACGCTGTCTTGGGCACATCTCTACTCCGAATCCTTAACTGATGGTACCCAAACCTCATATCAATCTTCGAGAAGATCTGTGCTCTCTGCAACTGATCCAATAGATCATCTATTCATGGAAGGGGATACTTATTCTTGATGGTAGCCTTATTCAACAACCAATAATCTAGACATAGTTAGAGACTCCCATCTTTCTTCTTTACAAACAATACCAGTGCTCCCCAAGGTGATACACTCGGTCTAATAAACCCCTTGTCCAACAACTCTTGCAACTGTTTATTTAGTTCCCCAAATTCCACTAGAGCCATTCTATACAGTGGTTTGGATATTGGTTCCATTCCACGCACCAAATCAATACAGAATTCCATCTCTCTGTCTGGTGGCAATCCTGGTAATTCTTCTAGAAAGATATCAAGGAATTCTCTAACCACTAGGATGTCAGCTAATTCCGGGTGTGCCTTATCCAAATCAACCACATATGCGATAAAACCTTCAACATATTATGACCACAATTATTAGTAAAATTATCCATCCTTGGAATTAATTTACTACTTTCATTACTTTACAAATCTTACAAAATACTTTTCAGGGTGGAAAACATTATTGTCTTAGCATAACAATCTAAAACAGCATGGTTTGCAGCCAACCAATCCATTCCTGGTATTACATCAAAATCCTTCATATCCAACAGAATAAGATTGGCCAACATATCTTTTTCCCCTACTTTTAGCCTACAATCTTTACATACATACTCAGTTACTATATTATCTTTCACTGGAGTGCTTATAAGCAATATCCTACTTAGAGGTACAGGTTTCACATGTTCAAACAATTTACATGCAAATGGAGGCGATATAAATGAATGTGTGGCACCAGGATCAATCAATGCTGATGCTTTAAAATCAAAGACTAGGATGGTACCTTTAATCACATCTCTAGAAGCTTCTGCAGATGCCTGGTCTAATGCAAACACTCTCCCTCGACCAATAAATTGTTTCCCTTTCTCTTCAGCTGTGGCCTTCCTCTTAGGTGTAGGTGTCTCAACTGTAGCCTTCTCTGACTCTTTTCCCTTCTGTGGGGCTGTATCAATCAACTCTGGGAATTCATGAGCTATGTGCCTTGGTTTGCCACATCTATAACATGATCTCATTACCAATTGGCATGACCTACTCCCATGATATCTACCACACATCCTACAGTGCTCGATGGTAGGTCCAAGTTCGACAATAACTATGCCCCTCGAAGCTGGAGGTAAAGCTAGGTAAGCTGAATATGCTAGAGGCTTTGCAGGCATCCCTCATACCCCCTCAATCTTTGGCCCTTTACCAAATAATCTTCGACCTTTTCTGAACCATCTATCATCAACTGACCTCTTCCGGTTCTATCTCTGCCCTTACCACTCTTACCCAACTCCGAGCATGCAACTCATAGTCCTGCTCACATAGCTGAGCTCTGCGTATCGCCTCGTCATAGGTGGTAATGTCAAATGAAGCCAATCGAGCTCTGATTGAAGGTTTCAACCCCTCAAGAAATTTCTGGACCCTCCTGTCCTGACAGTCCATGGTCACTGTGTCATATCTGCTCAAGGATGTGAATCCCGACTCATACTCATCCACTGTATGTTTCCCCTGAGTCAAGGTCAAAAATTACATCTGCATCTTTCGCTATGCAATGGTTGGAATGTACTGCCTCCCAAAGGCATCCAGAAATATGTCCCAAGTCACCACCAGGTGACGTGCACTCAAAATCGGCTGGGTGGCCATCCACCAATGCTCGGCCTCACCCTCGAGTATAAAAGCCGCAAAGGTGACCTTCTCTGTGGCAGAGCAGTGGAAAAATCTGTAGAGCTTCTCCATACTACGAATCCAATGCTCTGCTAACACTGGTTTTTTCTTCCCACTGAACAAAGTTGGCCCAAACTTCCTGAACTGTCTCAGCCTGCCCAGGTCACAATCATAAACTCCTTCACCAACAACCAGTTGTGGAGCTACTGGATCCTGAATTGGTGGGGGAATATCCTAAACTGGAGGAGATGCAGGAATCTCTACCTCTGCAGCCCGAGGTCTCGATGCAGGTTGTACTAGCTAATGTCTCTCAGGTGCAACAGCTTGACCAGCAAGGTTCTCCTGTCTACCCTCAAATCTGGCCATCGCCTGTGTAAACATCTCTATAACAGTGTCTACACTACGTTGTAATTGCGCAATACGTGCCTCAATGGACTCATTAAGACCAGGTGGATCTCTACTAGAACTGGACTTACTGCGCCTCTCGGGCTCATCTCTATGCCCCTAAGAGAGCAAACTCTCTCCTCTATGGGTACGTCATCTATCTGACATCCTGCATACTCAATAACAAGTGTCTCAGTTACATTTTCAGTTTGGTATACACAATTGTATCCAAATAATGCATAGTACTTTAGGGATGTATAATTTCCTAACTATGGATACTGACTCACATCAGACCAACTCAAGCTCTGATACCAATCTCTGTCACGACCCTCTTCCCGTGACTTAACTTACTACTTACAGTTAGGCTATGAGTCAACATCCATATCCACATCTCATCCATTCATAATTTAAATTCATTCAATGAAATAAAAACTGTTCTTTTATATAATTGTGGAAATGTTTATATCAGTTTCTATTATATACATCCATTTCGTACAAAAGATAGCTTTATTGTGCATTAAATTACATGATACAAAATTTTTCTCTCATAAGTGTATACCTTTGTACTGCTAGAGAACTGGAGAACACCTTAACAGGGACGACTGCAGTAACTCACTTCTGCGTAGAATCTGTGGAGGAGGAAATAACGGGGTGAGCTAACACGATCAGTAAGGAAAATATGAAAGCAGGTAGATAACTACACTATCTACATGCTTAAAATATAAACATTTATTTTCCTTATAAAACATATGCATTATTTGAAAATTGCTTCCATCAATTGCAAAATCATTAATTCTTTAGATGGGTACATGCATATTTCATTCTCAAATCACAGAGTATACTCTTTAAAAATCACACAGCTTACTCTTCATTCCACACAGCACACACTGAGAAATTGCTTTATATTTAACAAATCACTTAGAAATCAATTTACATGAGACATATAATGGGATATCATATCACTCTGTATCACACAGCAGGGGGGACACATGTCACCTCACACAATAGTGACAAAAATGTCATATCACACAGATATAAGAAGACTTATGGACATAGTCCGGATTCCAGACAACACTGATCAGGTGTACGGGAATCCTATGCTTGAGGAGGCGGATCAATCATCCCTTCAGCCCACAGAGAATCACTAAGATATCACGGCACATCGTACCCAATGGTTAATGCTCACGGTACATCGTGCTCTCGTGGATCCTTATCACCCATTTCCATTGTCTCAAAATCACGTGTGAGCAGGTCTGTGCAAGATCACTAAGCAATACACGACGGCTCCAACACGGTTTTACTCATCACACAGCAAACTCAAAAACTCTCAAGCGAGTAACTCAGCATAAGAGCACACAACATACTTGAGGCATCGAGCACGACTTTAAAATTAAGGGGGTCACACGCGAGCATGGTTAGAGCAAGATCACATAGCAGTATTCGATGACTCTAGCATGGTTCCCAAAATCTAGTGTGAGCTCTCGAGTGGATCACACAGCTTCACTCAACTCTTGTACCTCTTACTTTTCTCAAAGATCTTTTTTAAGAGGTTGTGCGACCAAGGGTGGTAAATCTACCATTGCCACTTTAGCTCTAGCACAGTTCACACAACAAAGAAATAGATCACTCCATTTACCAAGTATGAGCGAGAGGGCAATCTCCCTTCAATCACTTGTTAAAAGCTTTTTCATGCAACATACTAAACCGTGAGCCAATCTATTATTACTTTTTTCTCAAAACACTTGCAAAACCTCTTTTCACAATAATCACATTGAAGTCATGCAACTCATGCTTATAAGTTTCTTCTCATACTTAGTATTCACCTAAATATATCAATATCTATATACTTATCACATATATTTGCACACAGCAGGTAAGAAAACATACATATAGCTATCTTTAATAGCTCGCATAATCCTTTACCTCAAATCACGCTCGAATCGCTTTCCTTGGTTTCCAATGTTCGTGATCCGGTCTTATCGACTCCAACTTTGTCTCCAGGAGCTACAATGATTTACAATTCACATCAGTATACTTCAATATGCTTCATTTTCACTTGCATGAAGTTCAATTCAATGCATTGGGCCATTTTACACCAATTTGGCCTCATTTCGTCTTATTGGACTTTACTCTTTCATAAGTCCATTTCGATTGTTCTTTTCATTTCTAGAGAATCCTTTAGACTCATCGAGCCTACTAATTCATATTGAACCGACATTAATCTCACAATGCCTTAAGTTCATCATTTTCTCTCTCTATGGCATTTCATCAAACACCTCTTATACCCGTTTTCAATCATCATATATCCCAACATATGTATTTCACAAAATTATCTTAAAACCATCTATACATGCTTACTAACATCTCTACATGCTTAAGTCATCATCAACTCCATGCCATTTCAACTTTCTCTCACTAAGCCCATTATAGGTCATGGTTGTTTAAGCATGTAAATGAACATTTCATCCAACATTATATACACTGAATCACTCATGAAATGTCTAGATTAACATACTAGAAAATGGTGTATTGAAATCTTACCTAGCTTGGCTTTTTCCCTCTTTTGCCAAATTGGGGGAAAACCTCTTTTTCCTTCAATCCAATGTTTGAGCTTCCAATCTTTAATTGTGTTGTTCTTTTCCTCACTGGGAACAACTTTGTTCAAAGGAACTTCTCTCAAAACTAATTGGAAAGTGGTGAGTTTTAGAGTGAGAAAGCTAAGTTATTATTAAAAATGGAAGGAGATGGTTTGTTTTCATGAAATGCAGATTCAGCTGCCCAGTTTTTATAGGAAATGCCTTATGAGATCGATCTCCAAGGGTGGAAAATCGATCTGGCCTTGCCTAAACTCCTTCAGAATTTTGACAACGTAGGCAGGAGATCGATCTGCCCATTTGCATGAGATCGATCTGCTCAAAGGAATGAGATCGATCCATTTCAAGCAGAAGGCCTTAGAGATCGATCTGGCCTTAAGAAGATATCGATCTGGCCTAGCCAGAGGGAACTAGAGATCGATCTGCCTATGGGAGGAGATCGATCTTGACTAGGCCGAGGCAAAAATGAGATAGCTCTGTTTGTGTGAGAGATCAATCTCCCTCTTACAGAATGCCCTAGCATTGCATTTCAAGGAAATGAGATCGATCTCCCTTGCAATGAGATCGATCTACCCTGCATTCTGCAGCATTCCAGCTGCAATTTTCCCAGATTTTCCAAGTTAAACTCTCATTCAATTGCTCTATTCTCATTTTGCAATTCATTCACATTTAAAGCTTAAAAACATCCATTTCTTGTAATTCATATGTAATGTAACTTGTCTGTACATTCTGAAATCATAAACATTACATGAAAATTTATGGGTCTTACATCAGGGTTGTTAGAGTTTTTTTAGGAGGATATTGTGGTCCACTTTTAAGAGATAATTGTAGTTATTTAGCTAAAGTAGGTAAGTATTATTTCTCAACTTTCATAGTTTCAGTTCTATAAATTGTACTCTGTTTTTGATTAAAAATACAACATTCACTCTCATTTCTTTTAGCCAACTAAGAGTTTTGTTACAACAACCTTTGTTCTCATCACTAAAAAGGGCGACAAAGGATGGTGAAGGAAAAAAATACTCAGATTCAACCTTCTAAAGCGATATGAATAAAGGCCACTCAAAGTCAATGAGAAGAACAAGTCCTCAACGAGAAAAAGCTAATGCTAAAGCTTGAGGAACAAAAACAACAAGTCCTTAAATAGTAAAAACTAATACTAGAGCTTGAAACAAGGAATTAAGAAAAACAAGTCCTTAAGGAGCAGAAACTAATGCTAAAGCTCAAAAGGATGCAAAAAGAAGAACAAGTCTTCAAGAGCAAAAGTTAATGTTAGAGCTCATACAAAGCGAAGGAAGAACAAAACCTTAAGAATAGAATCTTTCAAGTTAGAGCTCATACAAGGCAAATGAAGAACAAAGCCTTAAGTGTAGAAGCTTAGACGTTAGAGCTTATACATGTAAGGAAAAGTAAGAACAAAGCCTTAACTGTAAAAGCTTTCGCACTAAAGCTCATACAAAGCAAAGAAAAAAGAAAGCCTTAAGAGCAGGAGCTTTCGCACTAGATCTCATAAAGGCACAGGAAGAACAAAGCCTTAAAAGCAGAAGTTTTCACGTTAAAGCTCATACGAGTCAAATGAAGAACAAAGACTTAAAAATAGAAGCTTTCATGTTATAACTCATACCAATCAAATGAAGAACAAAGTTAAAATAAAAAACTTCCATGCTAGAAGAAAAAAGCCTCAAAAGTATAAGCTTTCACGCTAGAGCTTATATAAGGAATATTAAACACAAAGTTTTAAAAGTAGACGCTTTCAGGCTAGAGCTTATACAAGGCAAAGGAAGAATAAAGTTTTAAGAGTAAAAGCTTTCACGTTAGACCTCATACAAGGTGAAGGAAGAACAAAAGCCTTGAAAGTATAAGCTTTCACACTAAAGCTCATTCAAGGTTAGTGTGAAAGAAGAACAAAGCCTTGAGAGCAAAAAGTTTTATGCTATAGCTCATATAAAGAGAATGATAAATAAAATAATAGTAAAAGCTTTCACGTTAAAGCTCATACAATTAGAAAGAAGAACAAAAGTCTTAAGAGCAAAAGTTTTCACACTAGAGCTCATACAATGTGAAGGAAGAACATTCCCTTCATCACGTGAAGTCATGGCTCCATGAACACTAAGCCTCAAGCCATTTTACAATAGAGATAGAAATCGATGGTTAGTTTTGATCTAAGGGGCCTTAAATGTTAGGGATGGTCTCAATCAAGAGCTAGTAACACTAAGTCCAACCCAACGAACTACGCTTAAACCATACCTAGTCTTCCAAACTCCTCAATCTCATAACTAGAAAACAGACTGCTATTCACGCTAACATGTGGAAGCAAATAAGATGGCGACACATACAATCTAGATTGCCCATATCTTTATAATTAGGAACACATTACAAGGCATTGTGATCTCTTGGCAGCACTTCCAAGTTTGACTCTCTTTTTGTCTAATTTTACACTTTTTTTCTCTAAGATCGCTTTATGATGTTGTTTATGCCCATCTTTCTTTTCAAACTTGAGAGTAGGAGGGCGTGCTAGAGACCAACATCTAGCGCTTCTTTAACCTCATGCTCTTCTTTTAGGAAAAACCTAGAATTCTTATTTGCACTGACATGTACCTTGATTCCACTTGGATATTTTGCGTCAATGACTCCTTGACTTGGTCAACCCTTAATTCACCTCCATAACCAAAAAAAAAAAAATTGATGAGAAAAATACACAAAAAGAGGAGAGAGAAAGACAACAAAAAAGGGGAAAAAGTATGAAGGTCATGAAGGCAAAGAAAAGAGAATAAAATTTGGCTAAGAAAATTATAACTCTGCTCGGGAGAGAAACAAAGGAGAGTTGGGATATAGCTTTCCAAGAAGAAATGGATGCGAAGAATATAGAAAGAGAAAATGTTTTTACCTTAATTTATTAAAAGTAAAAGATTAATTGCAATATCTTTCTTACTAATTTATTAGTTAATTATTTCTTTTCGTAATAAATATTTTCTCTGACGGCAACAATTAATTAAATTTTTTTTATTTATTCCCCTCCTTTTTTTCAATTTCCTGTATTGTTTTAGTTCTTTAGGAGGCTTAAAAGTCACCCAGCGTGGAGGGATAAAAGTGAGTACTATGTCGCATTTGGGACCCTACTTTCGTTGCCCTACCACACTCATTCGGCCAAAATTTGAAGAGAAAAGACAAAGCTTATACCCAGCCAAAAAGATGTAACAGCAGGAAAGAAAGAAGAGTTTTCTGGTTGACAATCACAATGAAACCACAACTCATCCTTTCTTGGAAGGATCATGGAACCTTCATCCTTTGTCGTTACATGCAAAACTCTCCTATAGACTTAAACCTTCTAAAAATTACAGAATTTTTAAGACTCAGAGTTCAATTAAATTTCCAATATTAATTTATGAATTTTTAATTTAAATTACATGTATCAATAAAAATTACAATTTCAACATCAAATTAATTTTTAATATATATAATTCTATACACCAATATATATAATAACAATAATAAACAAATTAAATCAATTTAGAATAAAATTTTAAAATACGGTGACTTAAATTAAAAAAATTTAAATAAAGTGAATTTTTTTTTTTTTGGTCATCGACAAAAGTCCTAGATGGTATGAGTGTTTTGAAGCATCCGCGTTCCCTATTTAGCTCAACAGGTAGATAGCGGACTTTGGTGATTTTTTAAAAAAAAAAAACTTGGTGAATATTTATTTTTGTTTGTAACTGGAATACATATATGTCTAAACAAATCATATACCAGTCTATATTGGGAAAAAAGAAAGAAAGATTTTTAGTAATTGATTAATTTAAATGGGAAAGAAATGGTTAAGCTAATTGCATTTTTAGTGATTAGAAGTTAAAACCCAAATTTCTATCCAAAGAAGTATCAATATTAGAATGGCTTTATGCAAGCACCTTAAGAATAACTTATACATGCCAAGATCATGTTCCACACGGTTTTATTTTTTTATATTTTAATGTTATTTGAGTCATATAAATATTAACAATGTTTAATAAGGATAATTTTAATTTTTTAAATCTTAAAATTTTAAACTTGTAAATAAAATTAGAAAAAAATAATCTAATAATGTAATGATTTTATTAAAATCTAATCAATATTAAATGAGAGCAAAAGTTTTCAAACAAATCACTTAAATAAATATAATTAAGAAATAAATTTTAAATTGTAAATTAAGCAAATTAAATTAACATATGTCACTATCATCCCTAAAGTAACTAATATATACTTGAAATTAATTTTTACTTTTCTTAAAAAATAAAACTTTTGTTGCAATAATATTTAAAAATAAAAAATAAAACAAAATAAAAATTTACATTAGATCCATAAAAAATTAAAATTATATTGGTCTAATTTTCATATAAAAATTCAAGTTTTTATTTTTTATCTCTGCACTCAATTCTCTTGGTACTGTACTGTTCACAAGCAAAGAAAGTGAGTGTAAAAAGAAAAAGAAATTAGATGTATTTAGAATTTTTAAAAATTCAAAAGTTTGAAGCTCATTTTGATAGCATCTAATCCAATACTTAAAATACACATTTAATCTCAATTCTTTTTCCAACTTTCATTTAATGTTATAGATTAGCTCTTAGTTTTAAACTTGGGTGTTTCCAACTTTCATTTAATGTTATAGATTAGCTCTTAGTTTTAAACTTGGGTGTGAATATAGAACTACTATCTACTACTATTATTCAAGGGTTTGCATGTGGACAATTTGTCAATCATGACTTAAATTTTTTAAATTGAATAGCAATTAAGGATTACTTTCTTGTAAAAATTTATTTAAGATTGAGTTTTACATAATTAATCTTATTTGACTTGTTGAGTTTTATTTTTAAATGATAAGAGATTTTTACATTCCATTTAATACATTTATTTCTCAAACTAGTTTAACTAAATTGATTAACGTTGGATAAGAAATTATTTTCTCATACTCTTTAAGAAGAGTCGAACCTAGCAAAAGATAAAAAAAAGTAAAATAAAAAATAAGAACCTCTTTTATCACTCACACCACAAGTGGAATTATTTGCTTCTTTGAAATTAAATGTAAACTGAAATGACTCGAATTACACACTGTAACGACACGAATTACACACAATTTGATTGGACTACAAATCGATATTATGTCAAAACAATACTCAGTCTGATTTTTTTTCTTTCTTAGTAATAATATTCACATTCCCCATACACATCTCGTATGCATTACTGTACTTATAAAAATTTTAGATACAAAAGAATTTCTTAAAATTGGGTATACCTTCGACACAGAAATCTACTCCGCGGAACCATAACTGTGTGAAAAGCCTTACCAACAGAAGCAGTCCAAGTTACTAATGGGGCTCTGTGGAGGAAAGTAATGGGGTGAGCTCAACATGCTCAGTAAAAAAAACACGTGGCATGTAGATAAATACACTACCGATATACTTATGACACAAATGAGTTTCAAGTAAAATATACTGAGAATTTTCAGTTGAGAAATGGAAATCAACAAATAGTATCTTCATAGTTTACCGCACAGATTTCACAATTTCAAAATTCAAGCAGTGAAACACACAGTTTCAAATCACAACACAATTCACATTTTCATTTCAGTAATTTAAATAGACAAGGCAAGACATTTCAAAATATATCAGATATCAGAAGTGATTATTGGTCAATGTCGATGACTCCAGGCAATTCACGGGCTAAGTGTGCCGGGATGTCAGGTGGCGTGGGAGTGGTCAGCTGCCCATACAACTCATACAGTACACTATTTTCCAGTAACACAGTACATCGTACACACATGCACACAGCATAGTACATCGTACTCATGGACATTGGCATCATTCACCATTCAGTATAATTTTACTATTCACAATTCCATATAATTTCACTGTCACTTATTCACCTCAAATCATGTGCAAGCAGGTAATGCAAAATCACACAGCAATACACGCCGACAAGCACAGTTTTAATATCAAAACGCTTCAAATCACGTGCAAACATGTTGTACAAGATCACACAGCAATACATGCCTGATAGGCACGATTTTTAACCTCAAATACTTTAATATCGTTTCAGCTCATAAAATAGAGTAAAAAAGGGTTGGTCTTGCCCTTTTCACAAAACACGATTTTTCAGTGTAATTTCAAAATTTTTAGATTTTTCATAAATAATTTTAAAACTACTCAAATATTTATTTAAATAGGCTCGATAATATTATACCAGGAATCAAGCTATTTTTACAGAGTTTTAAAACTCTTCCTTAAATTTCAAAGCATAAAATTGGCCTAAGGTTTTCTATAATTTAGGGGACTAAAAATTTCTATCCTAAAGTTCGCAGTCTCAAATACCCAGAAAATATACGCAGATATTTTTAACAATTCACGAATATTTTTTTACAGTAAAAATACCACCTAAATTTCTATCTACAAAGTATCAGAAAAATATGTGCAATTTATCTCTAGCAGCACACAAAATTTTCCTTACCTCGATGTCTGTTCGTAATCCTTAATGCCTCAGTGGTTGGAGTCAACGGGTTCGATCTATTCGATTTATTTTCTCGAAATTTTGTACCAGTATTTTAAACCATTTTTTACTGGGTTTTTTCCAAATTCTTTGCATACTCTTCTCTATTCCAAATATACACATATATATAATTATATATATATGTATAAAAATTCCCTTTTCTTTTTTTTTCGGTTACTATTTATCCTTTTTTTTAATTTCCCGCCTCATTTTCTTTGTTCATTTCTTCTTCTTCTTTTTTGTTTCTCACCCAACAACTTTGTTCATTGTCTCCTCCCTTCTATTCGACATTGTTCATCATTCTATTTTCTTCTTTCAGCCCTCTGTTTCCGGCTACCACCTTCCTCCATCTTGTCTCATGTCGCTGCCACCATGCTCAACTCTCGGAGCCGCCTGTTCTACCATTTCAGCAACCAAACAGAGGTGGAAGACGGCCTCTGTTTCACGCGTACTGCCTCCACGATCTCGCCCCCGCTTCCGGCTTGCCGATTCCAGCCTGTCGATTCTGGCTTCCTCCCTTCCTTCCACTCTCTCTCGGTTCACCAATCGCCCATCCACGGAAGGATGGCCCTTCCCCTGAGGCCACTGTCTATGTTCCAGCTTCAGCTTTGGTTACTGCTTCGGTCTCCTCTGCTCTTGCAGTTTCCTTGTCGACCCTGCTTTCCCCTTGTCCTTCTTTTCCTCTCGGTTCCCCTTGTTTTCAAGTCTCTCTTCTTCTCCTCGTCAGGTTTTCTTAAACTCTCGACTCTTCTCCTCTGTGTTCCAGTTGGTTTGCACAATTAGTTTCATATTCACTTGAACAATTCGGCCAGCCTATACACGTTTTCAGCTTTGACTCTTGCTCTTTATCTTTACATTTATTTACTTTATTATATGGTATACCATCTAACTTGTATGTCAGTCGAGTACATAATCTTACAGGTCCCATTCCTTGGCCTGCTCTTCCTGCTCCCCTAACTCTCGGCTTGTCTAATCTCCAGCGGAAAACTTCACCCTCTATATTTTTTTTCCCACGTTAGCCATTACACATTTCTCTGCTCCCTTTCTTTCATGTTCTCAGACCTTCTTCGACTGCTCTTATTTATTTATATATATATTTATATATATATATATATATATATATATATATATATATATATTTCTCACTAAAACTGTGCTGCTTACAACAGGCATCACACCTTCCTTTCCATTTAATTTCCAGTTTCTTCTTTTACGCTAGTCAGAACATCATCATCATCTTCCATTACAAATTTCGTTCTGTTGTTCTTGTATCCACCTTTTCATTCTGCCCTTTTCATCATCATTTGTTTGTTTTTTTTTATTATAAATATATACATACCATCCCTCTCGTCATTATCATCGTTTCACTTCCATCACTTTCTCTTCTTTTCATATTATATTATATATTATTATTATATTTTATTATTATTATTATATTTATTATTATTATTTTATTTATTTATTTTATATAGTTACTTAATAATTTTTGTCATGTATTATTTTCACAATATATTTAGTCTAATATTTATACTTTATTTATTTAATCCGCTTTAGTATTATGTTATTTTATACTCATCTATTCTCAATGATAAAATAATTTATTTAATTAAATTTCTCTAAATCTCACGAGTTAAATATAAATTCAATTAATAATTTTTTATACCGTTTATTATTATTCTAACGTAGCATTGCGTCCAAATTGCAACACTTACATTTTATAATTTCCACCGACATGCACATTTTCAATTCCATTGTTTACTCTACTGATCATAATTGTACCTGAATACAAGAAAATTCATGGAGTTTATATTCTCCATTCCTTAGGAAATTTGGTCACCAAATTTAAAGGTACATTAATCCTTAAACAAATGTGGGTACTTCTCTTGCATTAAACTCTATAACTCCCATGTGGCCTCTTTCGAAGTATGATATTGTCATAAAACCTTAACCAGGGAAATTGTCTTAGACCGCATGTCTTTTCCTTTCTGTCCAAGATCCGAATCGGCTTTTCCACATAGGTCATATCCTCCTTCAACTCTAGTGGCTCATACTTTATCACATGCGTCAGATCCGGATGATACTTCTGAAGCATGGAAACGTAGAAGACATTGTGGATACTTGAAAATTCTGGCAGTAACGCCAACGTGTCAGCTTTGTCTCTCACTCGGTCTAAGATCTCGAAAGGTCCAATGTATCAGGGACTCAGTCTTCCTTTCTTTCCCTCTTGTTATACCTTATATTTAAGATGCTGTCATGTAAGGCTTTTAGTCACACTTTCAATTATATCTTTTATTGTCCTTGATTACCAATATACTTCAGGAGATTTGATAAATCCTATTATTCTCCGAATGTAGGGTATGTATCTGTAAATGAGTCTCTAACGACATCAATTCCTTTAACTATGGATCATTTGGTGCACAATTCTGTTTTTAAATCTCAATAAATTGTCAATACTAATTCTCAAGCTAGTTGCAGCACCCATCTGGGTCTGATTATCTACATCAGTACAGTACTTATCAATATGCTGAGGTTGCTCGATTCGATCAATCAAATCTAGTTTTCAACTCTCAGGCTCGCTACCACGAAATATATGTCAGTATCAAAAAGGGACCACATCTAGTTTAGATTTACTAAATATTTCAATAACTGATGTCCTTGACCAATATGCATAGCGTCATCCCGAAATCACTTTGCTCAAAGCACTAACCCGAGTCATTCCATTTTTCTTGTATTAGACGACCTTTGTGAAATTTAATATTTAAACCTTCTTGATCAATAGGATTCTATAATTTTTCACCGCACAAGTAATGGTATCCTGACTTCAAATGCATATATTATGACTGTCAATTTCAATTTATGAATCATGGGTACTACTAAATGTTGTCAAGTATATCAAACGGGAAGGTATTTTGAAATTCCTTTATTAGCCATCAGACTTGACCACATAAACTGGTTATGGATATAAGGGTTCAAGGTTCGGTCCCAGTAGAAAGAAGGATACCATAATTTATCACAATTTCACATTTATCCTTTACTCACAATTCATATTTAGTTCACATCACTAGATCTGAATCGTTTCACATATCAGATATATTTTTACCTTTCATACATCTTTTATTCCTATATAACTTGTATTCAAGATTTGTCCCATTTCAACACTTGTTTCGTTTCGTATATCAATTATAACGAAACCCTTTTCTTATTCCAATTTAGTCTCGCATTCGAAACATAAGGATAAGCAATTTACAATCCTTAGACTCAATACATAATTCATATTCCAAAGTCTCCTTATACCCCAAACTCCAAATCATCATAACAGTTTTGGGTCTTTTCCCACTGATTTATAATCCTTGTTTGGGGAATCCAATTAACACCCGTTCTTGATACAACGTGACCCAGAAGACTTCGAATCTCCTTAACAAGTAATGCCAGTACACTCCAAACTGGATTACTTGGTCTAATAATTTCCTTATCATATAGTCCTTGTAATTGCTTTTTCAACATTTCTAATTCAATCAAAGCTATTCAGTACAGTGGTCTGAATAATTAATTCGATACCACTACTAAATCAATTTCAAACTTTATCTTCCAATTTAATGGTAATTCTGATAGATCATCCGAATATGTGTCGAAAAACTCTCTGTCTACTAGGGTGTCCTTTTACTCTGAACACGCCATAACTTTATCAATCATGTAACCAATGTGACCTTCACTTATACTTTTAGTTCTGTAATTCATCTTTTCAGTTATAGTGACTTTACTCTATCACTCTTACTGCTTCCTTAGTACATCTCTTTTCTGTCACTCTCTTTACCTTTTTATTTTCTTAGTAACCTCGAAATATATATTTCATATCATCACAGTTACGCCATGCGCATTGCTTCCTCAAACTAACATCCAATGTGGCTAATTTAACTCGATTAAGGATCTTAGTACCTCCTATGAGTTTCCTGGACTTCCTTCGTTTCACACTCTACTTATCTAGATTATACTTCTTCCAAAACCATAAATTTAGTTTCGTATTCATTCTCAGACTTGTTACCTTATGTCTGATTTCAGTCTTTTCATCTATAATTGCTAATATACTTTATTTGGGATGTGTTGCCGTCTAAAGGCTTCCAGAAACATATCCATGTAGTTCTCTGATGTCGGCTCTCGGATTAAATCGGGAGATTTCCCTCCGAGTTCGACTTTTCATTTTGATACTGATGCTATAAAAGCTACTTCTTTCTAGTAGTACACTTCAAAGTCCGTATAACTTTCCCAATTCTTTACCACAAAACTGCAAAACAACTTTCTCAGTAGAGTTACTACAAAAACTCCATAGGGTTTCTCTGTCTCATTTATCTAATCTTCCACTATCATTGGATTTTCTTAACTCCACTGAAAAACAGAGGCTTAAACCTCTGAAATTGCCTCTATTAGGTTTACAGTCATACCCTACGAATCCATATAAATTCTTCCAATTCATTTATTCCAGTTTTTCATCACATTTGGATTTTTTACTCTAGTATGTAATAACATACTATCTTTCGAAATTAGCTCGGTCTTTCCCTCAGTCACACCTCAATCATTATCATTATCACGGGGCCATTATCACTTGACCCGACAATATCATCATTATTTTCATGTTCCGCTCAAATTTTACGAAGCGGACTCCAAAAATTTTCAATGAAACTATAAAGTGTAAACTAAGATGAGGGTTCACTACACCTCTCAGGCCTACCTCTATAGCATCGAGGAATGGTTCATTTTCATCTGCCAATATGACTGTAATACTAATCAACCATATCTATCAGTTTCTCTACTGACACAATTTTCAATAAAACACAACTAGGTATACTCGTTTGTATCTAAATAATGTACATTAATGCTGGGAATGTAAACCTTCTAAATTTTTCTTACTTCTAATATCGACTTGTATTAGGTCAACCTTACTCTGATACCACTTCTGTAACGACCCGAATTACACACAATCTAGTTGAGCTACAAGTCGACATTATGTCAAAACAATACTCAGTCTGATTAATTTTTTTCTTTCTTAGTAACAATATTCACATTCCTCATACATATTTCGTATGCATTACTGTACTTACAACAATTTTGGATACAAAATAAATTTCTTAAAATTGGATATACCTTCAACGCAGAAAGCTACTCCGCGGAACCATAATTATGCGAAAAGCCTTACCAACAGAAGCGATTCAAGTTACTGATGGGGCTTTGTGGAGGAAAGTAAAGGCGTAAGCTCAACATGTTTAGTAAGAAAAACACGTGGCAGGTAAATAAATACACTACCTATATATTTATGGCACAAATGAGTTTCTCGTAAAATATACTGAGAATTTTCAATTCAGAAATAGAAATCAACAAATAGTATCTTCATAGTTATGACTTGCGTACTGTTTCCTTAAAATAACTTCAAATGAAGCTAATTTAGCTTGATTGAGGATCTTAATACCTCCTACGAGTTTCCTGGACTTCCTCCGTTTCACATCTCCACTTGTTCGAATTATACATCTTCCAAAACCATAAATTTAGTTTCGTATTCATTCTCGGACTTGTTACCTTATGTCCGATTTCAATCATTTCATCTATAATTGTCAATATGCTTGATCTGGGATGTGTTGCCATCTAAGGGCTTCCTAAAACATATCCATGTAATTCTTTGATGTCAGCTCTCAGATTAAATCGGGGGACTTCTCTCTGAGCTCGACTTTCCATTTCGATATTGATGCTACAAAAGCTACTTCTTTATAGTAGTGCATTTTAAAAGTCTGTATAACTTTCTCAATTCTTTACCACAAAATTGCAAGGCAACTTTCTTGGTAGAGTTACTACAAAATTTCATAGGGTTTCTCAATCTCATTTATCTAATCTTCCGCAATCGTTGAATTCTTAACCTCATCGAAAAACGGAGGCTCAACCTTCCAAATTTGCCTCAGTCTATTAAGTTCACAGTCATACCTTACGAATCCATATAGATTTTCCAATTCATTTATTCCAGTTTTTCATTACAATGGAATTCTTGACTCCAGTATATAATAATGTAATATTTTCTGAAATTATCTCAGTCTTTCTCTCAGTCACACCCCACTCATTATCATTATCACGGGGCCACTATCACTTGACCCAACAATATCATCATTGTTTCCATGTCCCACTCAAATTTTACGAAACGGACTCCAATAATTTCCAGTGAAACTATAAGGTGTACATTCAGACGAGGGTTCACTACACCACTCGGGCCTATCTCTACGGCCTTGAGGAACAATCCATTCTCAGCTACTAGGATGACTATAATACCATCCAACCATATCTATCAGTTTTTCATCATTAAATAACACAATTTCTTAAATAAACACACCAGGTATACCCGTTTGTATCTAATTAATGTACAGTAATGCTGTGGATGTGAACTTTTCAAATTTTCTCTCACTTTTAATATTGACTCTTATCAGGCCAACCTTGCTCTGATATCAACTTCTGTAATGACCCGAATTACACACATTTTGGTTGGGTTAAGAGTTGATAATTGGTCAGAACAGTAAATCAGTTCGATTTATTTTTATTTCTTAGTGACAAATTTAAACATAAAACTATTCCATTACAATGTGATCGTGTTTACATCCCAGACACATCTCGTATACATTACTGTACTTACAAAAATTTTAGATACAAAAGAATTTCTTAAAACTGGGCATACCTTCGACACAAAAATATACTCCGTGGAATCACAGCTGTGCAAAATGCCCTACTAACGGAAGCAGTTCAAGTTACAGATAGGACTCTGTGGAGGAAAGTAAAGGGTGAACTTAACATGCTCAGTAAGAAATTACGTGGCAGGTAGTTAAATACACTACCTAAATATATATATATATATATATTTATTTATTTATGTATATGCCAAATCCAGAACATTTCACAAAGTATACAAATAGTTCGGCAAATTCACTGTAAATACTATAAATTTTCAATATACTCGGTATAGTTATCAATAATATTTTGGAGAATTAAAACTAAAAAAGGTGTGAATATGGATGAATTGTTTCGAAAATAAATATTAGACTAATCCTATTTTTACACTACATGGAGAATTTGATCAAAATACGTAGACATACACGTATTTGTACATATGTATGCAATTTTTAATTTATTTCTCAAGATTGAAATATATGTACAAGGGTATACAAGTATATACAAATAATTATATAAATAAGAATAAATGCACCCATGTATATAAATATATATATATATATAGAAGTGTAAGTATATATATATATATATATATATATATATATATATATATATATATATATAAGTATACATACATGTAAGCCGAGAGCTTTCCTCAGTATTATGTACAGAGAATACCTATAAACTTATATACATAAATGCACAAGAGAGGAATGGTTACGGCAGGGAAGGAAATCAGAAAAGGAAGGGGTGAAAGGATTAAGAAATATGTAGTACACAGTATAGATAATGTAGTGTGATGTCACTGGAGGGTAAAGTCATGAAAGAAAAACGTGAAAGAAAAGAAAGATGATGGTCTCAGTGGGAGCAGTTGAGAACCATCAGGAAACACAACAGTGAAAGGCAGGAGTATTGAAGCCTGAAAATCGAATTTAAGGAGAGCAGAGGAGTAGGAAACAGGTATAATCGGTAAGAGATCTAAAAACTGCAGCTACAGCAGTTTGGCAGCCACCAACCTTCAAAAAAAAAAAATATAAACAATGTTAAGTACAAATGAGAAAGTCAGTAACCGCAGACGAAATAATATAAAACAAGAGTTGTTAAGGTTTAAAAAAAAAAACTGTATGAGGCTGAAACAAAATGATCAGAGTGACAGAAGTGAGCAGACCGAAAGGGGAGGGAAGCAGCGGAATGTGATGGCCTGCTACAATACTGTAAAAAATTTTTATATATATATAGCAATTCTTCTATGAAACATGAAAGTCAAAATAGATAAGACAAAAGGGAGTTATTTTTCTGATGATAATAAAGAGTGAACCAAGAGTAGGAAGCAGTAAACTGAAACAGGAGAAAGCAGTGAGGTGTTGAAAACAGAAGCCTGCAGGGGAGCTGGAAACGCGTTGAAGCAGGAGGCTACCTGGGGGGCTAAGATGAAGCAGTGGCCAACTGAGAACATTGCTTCCTGTTGCAGCGACGGAGCAAGGCAATCCAGGCCGTTGTTGTGTGCGTGACTATAGGGCACCGAAAACAGGGGCTTCTCTCGGCCTTTTGGAAACAGGACAACTTGACTGAAGCAACACAGAAGCAAGGAAAAAAAAGTAAAGAAGAAGGGTGAGCCGAGAGGGAAGAAGACGTAGCAGAGGAAGAAAAGAAAACAAAATTTTTACGGCTGACTAATGTTGTTCAAGGTTGTAATGGCGTGAAAGAAACAAGGCTATCGGGGGAGCTAAATTAAAAGCTTGAACCGAAGTTGGAGGCGTGTGGCAATGGCTGGAATCAACACCAGCAGAGCAGGGAGCTATGAACCGAGAGAAAGAGTATAAGGCTAAAAATGAGAAAAAGTAAACTAAAGCAATACGAAGCAGCCAAATGAGGATGAAGAATAGAAAACAAGAAGGGAATAGGACATGCAGAGGCTATAAACGAAAAAGGAAGCATGGAAGGAAATCCGTAATGCTGAAAAAATGCATGAATAGCGAAATAAATGGTGGATAGAGAACAACTAAGAGAGCTGATGAGGCACAGATGGTTGCAGCCGAAGTAGTGATGAGAAACCAAGAGCCAGGGGATTAAGTGAACTGGAACAGAGGAGGTTCCACCCCTGGAAACTACCACCAAGCAGGGACGAGGAAGCCGAACGTGGGAACTGGTAACAGAGTGAATAGAGGAACTCCGGCGCCGAGCAGAATCGTGATTGGCGATGGTGGTGGCCGAACGAGATGATGAGGCATAGTGCCGAGAGGGGAACCAGTGAACAGTAAACTGGAAAAAAAAGGAAAGAAAAAAGGGAAATTTATGTATATATATATATTTGGAATTGAGAAAAAGACGTATAAAAAAAATTTAAGGAAAACCTGGGGAAAAGGCAGTCGAAAATATCTGTTTAAAACTTCGAAAAATATTGGTACGAAATTCGGAGGAAATAACTCGAGTGGATCGAACCTGCCGACTCGCAACGTCAAGGCAATCGAGGATTTGCGGACAGATATTGAGGTAAGGAATTTATGTAAGTTTTAGAGATAACTGTACGTATTTTATGATTTCAAGTGTATTTTTCCTAGGTAAGCAAAGTTACGATTTTGACGCATCGTAGGTAATTCGATTAAATAGGAAACTAATAATACAAATTTCGGTGTAGGAGAATCGTAGAAAGATTTAAGGGAGATGCTTGGAGGCGTCACTGCTCGAACTTGAAATTTTCGATAAATCGAGATAAGGGGTATAATTTAATTTAGTTCTGATAATGAACCCTCATTACATTGATAAAAAGATTTTATGAAGCAATATTATGTTTTGAAATGATTTATGATAATTTCCATACTTATGGAACAATTTACGAAACATGATTTTATTTTATGAAATGTTCATTAAGTGCATCTATGTTTATGAAATGAATTTCTGAAGTATGAAAATGCATGAAAGTTTTATGACGGTTTGAAAACCTATATTTATGCTTTGAAAGGAACTTTTGACATTTTCAAAAGTATTCAAGAAAAGATAAAAGAATTTTTGAGACTATATGCTTTATGCATAGTTACTTCTCGTGGTGTTCCAGCTCCACCACTTGAGTGCCTGTACGTATGGCCCTTGTAGCACTTAACTTTACCTGTGTGTGTGGTAGATGTCTCGCTACTCGTGGTTTATGATGATGATTTCTAGTAGTATCTCGTGCCCGCGCAGCACGTATGTATGTTTCCTGCAAGGCGAGTGCCATCGGTGCTCGTGCCCTAGCTACGTGCTAGTATATGATAAGAATGAGAAGATACTACCCATGTTTATGATTATGATTGCTGTACGACCTTGATCCAGTCTACAGCCCTCTTACCATGACCATAGGTATGATGACTCTCTACGAAGAATGACACGTATCGCATGACTTAGTTATAGTCTAGTCTCCACGATTATGAATGAATGACGATTATGATTATGAATATGTTTATAATGATGATGAATGACTATGTTTTTATGAGATTTTGACGAAATGTTTACGAACAATTATGATTTATGATGAAATGTTTAGGAATGATTATATTTGTTTACAAATGACGATGATTTTATGAAATCATCCATGAATGATGAAAATTTTATGAAGTATTTAAGCATGTATTTGATTTAAAGAAACTCATGCTTCATAATTTCTTATGATAACTATGCACGAAATGAAAGTTTACATATCTTCTAAATATTAGTTTCTAAAAGAAACTTATGATCAGCTTTTCTGAAGCAAAGTTTGTTTCATGAATGATTTCTTGCATGCTTTTGTATATCAGGACTACTTTAAATGTATTTTCTTACTAGGCTTTTCCCCAAAAACTCACCCCTTCACCTTTCAGATCTGTTGCAGTGAAACTACAGTTGATAATTGCTGCGTAGACGATGTAGGCCGATGGATACGAGCTTTCCTAGACTACATTTTGTACATGTGTGAGGTATACATTTTTATCTCTTTACCAGACCATTTGTATGCACAGACATCTATTGAAAGTAATATGTCGGGATGAAATCTGTATAAGGATAAATGAAATGAAATATTTTTAAGGATTGACACTGAACAGGAATACAACCTAAGTGAATAAATGATTAAGTTGTAAGCCGAAGTTTCAAAAAAAAAAACTTTCTCCCGAATTTTTATAAGTCACGGGTCGTTACAATCACAAATACCAAAAACGAATTTTAGGAACCAGAACATATATCAGTAGTAAAATTGGCTACTGTGGTAAATACAGAAATTTCAGATCTTCCAGTAGCAAAATAAACGGATTTCTAAGTATCACAGTTCATGCAAGTAGTTCAGAAGATATTTCAATTATTCACAGAAGTATTGTCAATTCCAAAAAATCGAAGTCAGAAAAATCCATGGCAATTTCAATATGAAAATGGAATTGAAATCAATACCGTTATTTTAAACTTTAACCAGCATTTAAAAGCGATGACAGTGTGACACTTTGGTCCCGCGGATTCAAGAGGTGGCCCCCACGGTCTTTTATGCATTAAAATATTTAGTTCCATACGAAAATACAATCACACAATCAATTCAGAAGTTCAAATAAACAAGACAAGAGATATATGCTATATTCAGATATCAGAAATGACAATTGACCAATGTCGATGACTCCGGGCAATCACGGGCCAAGTGTGTCAGGATGTCAATTACCATGAGAGTGGTCAGCTGCCCAAGCATCTCACAGATCAGAATGTTTGAAGATTAGAATTAGAATCAAAATCAGAAACACGGTATATCGTATTCGCGTGCATGTTGCCTGATACATCGTACTCTGTGGATCATAGAAACAGATATAGATACAGAATAGACAGAAGTACAACATGATTTTTTCATCGCCTTTGTCCCAAAAATCCGTGCGAGTCAGACCGTGCGACACACAGTTAGCACGCACTCAAGCACATCACATTAGTATTTCTTTAAAATCAGATCATTTTTCCTTAAACCACATAAAAATTCAGTTTGTTTCATGAAACAATTCAAAAGGGCTGACTAGCCATTTTTCGGTTAAAAATTCTAGTACTCGGTACAAAGAAATCAAATCTAGGAATTTTTTATCTAAAATCAATAATTATATTTACTAAAATTTTTATCTAAATAAACCGAGTAAATCTATATTGATAGTTGGGCCGATCTACGAAGTTTAAAATATTTTTAAATTCCAAAGTGTAAAATCGGTCTAAAATTTTTTTTTATAATCCGGTAACTAGAAAATTTATCCTAAAATTTATATATACAAACATAGAGAAATTACACATATTTATCTCTAGCAGCACAGGAGAATTTTCTTTTTCGACTGTCTTTTCCTCGGATTTTTCCAAATTCTTGTGTACACTATTCTATCTTTAATATTAGTATTTATATATAGATAATCTTTTATATATATATATATATATATATATATATATAATACTTTTTTGAATCTCCTTTTTCCTTTCTTTCCTCCTCCTTCCTTTCTTCTTCACTGTTCCTCTCCCTCGGTGTTGCTTCCTTCTCCTTCATAGCTCCAGATCTTAGTGGCTGCTCAAAACCGAGGGACCATTTAGTAGGAGTACTCTTGGTTGCTGTTGCCGAGTTTGTCGTTACCTCTCCTTAATGCTCCCCCTCGGTTCAGGTTCTCCCAGTTTCCATGCCCTCTTTCGATAATCCATGTTTCCTCCATGCCCCTCTTTTACACTCCGTTCAAGCCATTTCACCACTGTTTTGCCCGTGCACCTTTGCCTCGCTATTGCTTCAGTTTCCTCTCTTTCGCTTCGGTCGCCACTGCATCAGCATTCCTTCAAGAATTGCACCTCGGGCTATAGATGAAGCAGGAGGTAGAAGAGAGTCGGCATTTTCGTTACCCCTCTACTCTTCCTTTGCCCGTTTCTACTGTTTTTTTTCTTCCTGCTGCTTTATACTCCTCCTCTCTTTCTCGGTTTCCAGCAGCTTGCACGATCACAGCAGGTTTTTTACTAGTTTCGTTTAAGAATTCCAGCAGCACAAATCCTGTTTGAAATTCCTAGATTACAGCGGCAAACAATGGCTCCTATAAGCAGCTCTCGGTCCTAGCTACTCTCGGTTACAACAGCTACTCTTTACCAGCACCCATATTTCCAGTTGCATCATCCTTTCTTTCCCGTTCCCATCACCAACTAGCAAGCCTTCCTTACTGCTTTATTTCTGCAGCAACTCAATCTCTCTTCAGCCACAACGCCCTGCTCCACACAGCAACAAGAAGTCCCCGATATGTAGCAGATAACATCTTCAGTTTTCTCCCTTTTTTCCAGCAACCGTCAAACGGTCCTTCAGCCCTTTATATTTTATTCTCTTGCCAGCTTATACACGTTTTTGCTCCGCCCCCAACTACTGCTGTTGTTTTCAGCAGTTAACGTGAGAAAGAATTTGGAGTTTCCAGTACACCTTGATCATCCCCTGCATTCGGTCAGATATTAGTTTTTCCTGCCTCTTCTGTTTTGTTTTTCTTTTACTCAATCATCCCTCTATAGTCAGCAGCTTCATGTCCTCTCGTTTTCTCTTCATCATTCATGTTTCCAGTCCACCCTTCCACTGTTGATGACCGAACCTCTCTCTCTTCAGCTGAATTCACGCCACACATTGCAGTAGCATGACACCTATTGTTTTCCATTAAATCGGGTTCAATTCTTCCCATAACTCTATGTTGATGGGACATTGGTTTAAATTATTTTTGCTGCTGTACACGACAGGATTCTAGCCTTCAAATGCTTCGGTTTCTTCCCTTCTCTTGTCATGTTCAGATTGTTTCAGACTTTCCCCATTTTCAATGCTAAGTGAATGGGTAATATACTTTAGAGGTGGCAAACGGGCGGGCTCGGGCGGGCTCGGTTCGGGTTCTTTTTGGATTCGAGTTTTTTCGGGTTCGGGTTTTTTCGGGTTCGGACTTTTTCGGGTTCGGTTATTTTCAGATTCGGGCTTTTTCGGGTTCGGGCTTTTTCGGTTTCGGGCTTCTTCGAGTTCGGGTTTTTTCGGGTTCGATCTTTTTCGGGTTCGGTCCCGGTTCTAGTCGGGCGGGTTTAGCGGGCCGGCTTGAAATATTTTGAAACTTTATTAGTTATAATATTTTTTAAAAAAATTTTGAATGCGATAATTAATTTAATTTTTATATGATTTTATATTTTAATAAATATTTATATAAAAACAAATTTTTATATTTTAATATTTATTATTTGAAAAAACTAATTTACTCTTTTTTAATTTCTTACAATATTTATTATAAAATAGTAGATATAATTATATTCATTAAATGCAAAAGAAAATATTACATATAGATATTATAGGAAGAAAAGTACCAATTAATATTATCATTTACCAAAAAAATGCTTAATATGAATAAATGATCAATTAATTAGCTCTATTTTATTTCTAATTTATTTTTTATTTGTACATAAATCATAATTAATATTATTGTATTAAATATAATCGTTTACATTAATTAATCAAATGTCTCATTAAAAATTTAGAATATTAAATTAAAAAATATTTTTTTAATATTTAATATAATTATATCATATACAATTATACACTACCATATGATTGATATTTTGTAGTTGATATAATACACTAAAAAAATATATTTATACAAAAAAACTTTGTGAGTTTAAAAAAAAAGCATAATATAAATAATTATTAAATTAAAGTAGATAATTATGATTAAAATAATAAATTTTTAAATTTTAAATAGAAGTCACTAAAATTAGATTAATAAAAGTTTCATAATATTTTTTTTATTTCCTCTGTTAGTTTGTTTTTAGTTTTACAGATTTCCTCCAACTTCTAGATGTTATCTTCTTCACTTCTTTTCTAAATGAATGTTTTGCTTATTTCTTTGGCCTTAGCCAAGAAAAATTGAAGAGCATAAAAAATCTGACTAGACTATAAATATAATCTATCTATAGAATAATTGAAATTGTTGATAGGCTTTCAAAGAATAAGAAAAGAAAGGATATGATTTCATGATAAATTATTAAATTATTGTATAAAATGAAAAAAATAAATATTGCACGTTAATGTATATATATAATTAATTTAATAATTTTCAAACAGAATTATCATATTATATAATAACATGGTTAAAAAATTAATTATTTATTATCAAAATAATTATTAAAATAAATATTTACTAATTAGTTATCATATATAAGTATAACAAATTATTAATTTTTAATAAATTAGTTACATAATTTAAATAAAAAAATTAACTTAAAATAATTATTTTTGCACAATCAAGTAATGATGCATGTTTGTCTTGATCGTCACGTTACATAATGCACAAGAAAAATATCTACTGATATTATTTTAGTGGACTGATATAGATATGAACCGATAAGGTAGGCAAATAAATAAATAATCATATATGCTTAACAAAATTATACCTAATTAATTGTTATCAATTCGTTTAAATTATATCTAATTAAAGTTCTATAATTGTAGCTAAATTCTTAATTGATAGATGCAATTAGTTTAAGTTTGGAAAAATTATTAAATATAATATCGAAGTTTAAATAAAATAGGTAAACCAAAAAGCTGATATAATTTAATCATAATGATTATAAGATAAAAAATAATTAAAATGATGAAATATGAATTAATGAGGAAAAAAATTATATAATTTAGTAATAAAATTTATACAAAAGACAAAACATTGCAAAAATTTAAATTTCCTAGTTAGAAATAAAATTTGAAACATATAAATATTTATTGTTAATTTAATAACATATTTATATAAATTTTTTGTTCAAAAGTTTAATATAAATTGCTTTAGTAACTTATTAAATTATTATTTTTTTATATTAAGTAATTCTTTTTTTAGTTTTAATTTACATTTGTTATTATAATTTCATATATGAACTTATTTTGTTATTGTAGGGATTTAAAAACTTCAATTATAGATATCTTTTATATAGATTAGAGTTAAATGTATATTTGAATGAATCAAGAGAAGATTATAAGATTCAAATTGATGTTCTTGATTATTGGAAGAAAAATCAATTTCGACACCCTATACTTTCACTTATGGCTAAGGATATATTGAGTATTCCAATTACCACAGTTGCATCTGAATCAGCATTTAATATGAGTGGTAGAGTTATTAACAAATAGAGAAATTTTCTCATAACACATAATGCAAAAATTTTGATTACCATTCGTAATTGGCTGTATGGATATGATATAGATAAAGGTGGTAAGATTTTAGTGTAATTATTATTTTATTAATTTTTTATTATTTAAATTCTTATATGATTATTTTTATATATTTTATTAGATGAAGAAGATGAAACAATGAGATTTGGAAGGAAAGTTGGATTAAATTGAACTAGTTGGTTTATGGATGAGGATGAAGAGTTCTAATTGTAACGTATGTTGATATTTTATTTCTTACTATTTATATTGTTAAAAAATTAAATTTTTTTATTAAGAGTAATTATGATTGATTATTGCCTCATTAATCTTATTTAAAAACAATGTCGCTCTTGGAGAGTTTAGTTGCTTCCTGCATTTACAATCTTTTCGAGTATGTTATTCATCAAGCCGCTAGGTTGAATGGAATGATCATATTTTTCTGTTTTGTTCATCATGCAATGTATGACTAGGGATTGGTTTCTCCATGACTAGGTGGCTGTGTATGAGAATGATTGTATGTTTTCTATTTTGTTGTTATTGTAATGTTATATGTTATAACTTTAAGTATTTGATATTTTCTTTGCTGGTTTGTTTTTTACTATATTGGATTAATTTAGAACATAACAATCATTAACTTGTTAATGTCATGAGAATTTGGATGCAAACATGTCATAGTTGAGTCTGAATTTTTTTTTTTCAGTGAAAAAGTTATTACAACCTTTAAAAGGGTATGATCCCCTTTTTTAACTTTCAATTCTTATTTTTAGTATAATCACCATTTAAAAAACAAATTACTATTTTTCTATTTACGAGTTATAGGAGTCAGAATTTAATTTCTAATTTTGTTAATAATGTATTCAATGTTTTATATGAAATATCAAATTTAAATAAATGTTACAATTATATAATGATTTATATATATATATATATATTTGATTTATTATTGTATTACAATTAAAATTTTAATATGAAATAAATATAATAAAATAGTATAATAATTGTTTTTATAATAAAATCAAATGTTATATTTAATAATATATTTATTATTTATTATTACAAATATAATAAGTATAATATTGAAAATTATTTGATATTGAATATTATATTGTGTTTTAAAATAATTTTATTTAATAATTGAATGTAAATATTTAATATTTATTTTGTTGATAATAAATTATTGATATAATTATGTAATAAATAAATAATGATTGTTCTAAAATTTTATAAATTTTAATTAGAAAAAGTGTATTATTATTTAATTATTTAATTATTTTTTAATATAATAATTATATAATTATAATTCGGGCTTTCTCGGGTTATAAATTCGGGCTTTTTCGGGTTTCGGATCGGGCCGGTTTCGGGCTCGGGTCGTATCGGGTTCGGGCTTTTTCGGGCTCGAGCTTTTTCGGGTTCGGGCTTTTTCGGGCTCGGGCTTTATCGGGCTCGGGCTTTTTCGGGTCGGGCTTTTCTCGGGCTCGGGCCTTTGACTTTTTGGTCAATTCGGTCCGGTTTCAGGTTCGGTCTCGGGCGGGTTCGGGCGGATTTTCGGGCTCGGGCCAACTTTTGCCGGCTCTAATATACTTCATTGTGTATTTCAGACTTTCCCCATTTTCAATGCTAAGTGAATGGGTAATATACTTCATTGTGTGTGTATATATATATATATATATATATATATTCTCTCTACAAAGGACGCCTCTCCATTTCCCTTTGTTTCCTCACATATTTTCCCAGCTTTCCCACTACTGAGCACTAACTTCCATTCCTTTCTATTATTTATATAGTAAGTCAATTGATGTTTCTATTCTTTCTCTTCTTTCACATTCTTGAATCATCACCATTACCATCCTTTCCTATGTCATCACACACACACACACACGTACTTAATAAATTTTTCCTTCTAGTATTCAGAATAAATTTAGTCTAATATTTATACTTATATATCATAAAAAAATATTCCTAACCCATATAAATTTATTTATATTTCCCCATAGTCATTTTATTTTTAGTGTTAATATATTTTATTTAATTAATTCTTTCAAGTCTCTCAACATAAAAATACAATATTAATACGTCCATCTAAAATTTTATTTGTTTGCTTTATTATTTGAATATAAAAAAATTTTGTGAGATTTACATAAACCTTTTCAAATACGTGTATAAGTTAGCAATACATGAAAATCTCTTTTTCAGAAATAGTTGATGATGCCATTGGTAGTATATTAAATAATTATTTAATATATTATTAGTGAAATTTTTATACTCCACAAGAAAGATTATGATAATATCATATATTTTTTTAAAATGTTAAAAAATAAAAAATAAATAAAGTGAGTTTCCTGACCCTATATTTAACTTTTAATATACAAAAAAAATATTTTTTTTTGCTTAAAAATGTATCATTGATTTATTTTTCTTTATTTTTTTATAAAAAACGTTTTCTTGCTTAAAAATAAATATTAATGTTTATTATCGAAAGTATTATTTATTAAATCATGACAAAGGCATTATTTGTTTTTATTGAATGTATTTATATTTTGTATAAAAGGTATTTATTATTAAATCATTAAAAAAATATAAAAATATTAAAAAATGATTAAAAATTATTCATTATTATTTATCTTATGTTTACTAATATAAAAAAATTCAATTATAATATTTAAAGACTTTTTCATATTAATACTGTGATATTTTAAAATAATTTTTATTAAATTAGCAACCTTTCAGATTTGATCAATAATAAATCATATTTAAGGTCTCGTTTGAGTAATTTTTTGGTAAGCTTGTTAAATATTTTATCTATAGACAATTCTTTTTTAACAAAATTATTTTTTCAATTTCAAACGAAGAAGATAATTTTTTAAAGAAACGACTAATTTTATTGACTACTAAATTACTTTTTGTTAACCAGTTAATATTTTTAACCAAAAAATACAGATAATACAAAAAATACTTATTGAGAGTTAAATAGTACAATATCAGAAGAACAAGAATGGACGTGTCGTTGGTTTTTCTCATCAAGGTTATCCTTAATGTAAAATCATTTTTATTTTATGTTTATATATATTATTTTAGTGTTAAAATATTTGAAAATTATAAAAATAAAAATAAAAATATAAAAATAAATATAAAAATATAAAAATAAATCTATTTTAATGTCAGTAGGCATAATATAAACTAAATTTACCATAAATAAACATCACGCAAAAATATATATATATATATATATATATATATATATATATATAAAATAAAGTAAAATCCACTCTGCCAGGTCCATAACAAAATCTACCACTCTGGTTTATCTCTTAGTTTTCCGCTAAGGCAATAAGCCTTTAAAAGGCAAATTTCAGAATTTTCATTGACAACCTTTCTTCACTTCATCAAACAATTTTCCCCATTCTCCCTAAAAAACAGAAGAAAAAGAAAATCCAAACCACAGAATCTAATTGCCCTTTCCAACACTCAATCTCAAAGAACAAATTGTTTTCACAGTTCTTCCTTCGATTCAAGTTCTTCCATAACCTCTAGGGTTTCATTATCAAAATCTTCCAAAAAAAATTGTTTTTGAAGAATTGACACCATTTCTTTTATGATTTCACGTTTTCCAGTCCACAGCTTGATCAATATTTGGATTCCTATCCAAATTTCTTCATTATTCTTCAGCAAAGCATCTTTCTTGTTGCTTTTAATCCTGTTCCAAGCATTCTCATTTCCTTTCACTTCTTCACAATTCACCTCTAAAACATCAAATTTTTGTAACAAAAACCAAAAACTTAAATCCCAAATACCCTCAAAGAACATCATGAGAATCCACCCATTACCCAGGAAAAGAAACATCACTATCCAATATGTGATGAACCCAAGAACCACAAGGTCCCAAGCTGAGACCTTTTTAACTGGCGGGTCCCATAAGAAGCTCCAGAGGCTACCTCACATTTTCAGCCGCGTCTTGGAACTGCCTTTCAGGTCGGATGCCGACGTGGTGGTGGAGGAAAGCCCTGATTGTTTCAAGTTCGTAGCTGAAACGGATGGGAGAATCGGAGACGTTGTCAGGGCTCATACGGTTGAAATCCATCCTGGGGTTACTAAGATTGTGATTAGGTCGAATAGTTTGGTGGATTTTAGTTCGTTGGATGATTTGGAGATTGACATGTGGCGGTTTAGGCTGCCAGAGACGACGCGGCCAGAGCTGGCCAGTGCGGTTTGCGAGGATGGGGAGCTAATTGTGACGGTGCCGAAGGGAGGGGAAGTGGAGAATTCGGCGGACGGTGATGGCGGAGGTGAAGGGAATGGGGAATTTAGAGGAGGTATGGGAAATGGTAATAATAATAATAGGCTTGTTCTTGTACAGTAAAAACAATTGAATCTTTCGCTTTGTTTTTTAATTGCGTGTTATTTTCATTTTTGTTTTTTAAGGTCGTTGGTGGGGCTTAGCCCTTTTTTGTTAGCTTTTATCATTTAATCAAATCAAGAATTGTTCTTCTCTTGCATGATGTGGGCATGATGACAGTATTTGTATTATGTTGTTCCCCTGGCATGATTGTGATGAATTTATTGGGGGCATTTAGATGATTTCTTTGGCATGATCTTGATGAGTTTTATTGGATGATTTAGCTGGGTTATTAACTTTCTTGACAATAGTTGTTTTATGTCCATGTTTGTGTATATTAGTCTGCATATGGTGCATTTTGTTTCTTGAGGCCAAGAAAAGGTTTAGGATTTTGGTATGTTAATAAGAATGTACATGCTTAGCAGAAGTTCTTGACTATAAGAAAAATTATCAATATTTTTGTGGATTTTTTTTCCTCTCTACTTTTTCCATAGAGTGAGAATCGACATAAACTGGTCTAAATATAATATCGGTTGAAGCTGTTTCTTTTCATTTCTCATCCCATGATTAGGCAAAATGGGAAGTGATGAAAGGCCTTTCTTAGGTGCAGTAGCAGAGTGCCCCCACTATCAGTGCTTTTGTCTTGTTTCCTGTTTTCATCATATGCAATTTATCTAGTGATTTCTCAAGAACTAATAATTTATTTTTAGAATAAAGATGAAAATTATTTCCAGATTTTACTATCTTGTTATTTTCATATTTCCCGGTAACTAGTCAAGAATCAAGAAATGATTACTTTCCACTTTTGGTCCCAGAGATTCATGTTATTTTGCATGTCTGCATTTTGTTGTTGACATCCTCAGTTGAAGTTCAACCATAAACATGGTAAAGCGAAAATATATTTTGTATGCTGATGTTGAGAATTGGTTCCCTTCCTACTTTGTGGTAAAGAATGCTTTTGGTCCCCTTGGTTTAGGTAAGGCTGAGAAATCTTGGATATAAGGGTTTCATTTTTTGCTTTGTGATTTTTTGATTTAATTAAATGACTTCTAGAAGAATATCAAGGTCTTGCAAAGTAATGATAAACTATATTATGCTTTGAGGTCTTTTATTCATTCATTCATTGATTCTCTTCATGTTATGATAAATCTTTTTGTTGGCATCTGTCTCTCAGGAAAAAAGAAACTCCTCTCTTATCCTGTTAGACCTGGTGGTTCATAATTATGTCAAATATAGTTCTGTGTTGCTTTGTGTGTTGCCTTTTCGTTATCCAAAAAGACAACTGGACATCTTTAACCCTTTGTGTGGAACATTTGCTCGTCATATCTGTTCCATCTTGGTTCATACAGAAGATGATGTTTAAACTCATTTATCCTGCAGTGTTCCATATCTATGATTGTCACTGGTTGCTGACCCTGCATTCTCATCTTAATTTACTGAAATACTTTCCAAAAACTTTGCTTATGATACATGCCATTTTCCCAAAAGGTTGGTTTGGACCATTGGGAATATCTTTTAGATGTGGCCGTGTTTGTTGGCTTACTGTTCAAATTTTCACAGATCCTGCGCCCTTGAGGTGGGTTGAGGAGGAGATGAGAATGAAATTTGAATAGGGACAAGGGTGATAGTTTGCTTATGTTAACTGCAAATGCTTTTCCGATGTACTGGACCTCCTCTTACTTGTTGCAGGGATTTATTTCCTATAATTTTTCTTGGGAGGGGATGCATTTTGGGGTTGCAATTGTATCAATATAATGAATTAGTTGTCAAAGAAAACATATGATTCCTATTTGAAATTTTTCAACACAATTTAAGTTCTCACTGGTTTCATAAAATACCGAAGGAGCATTTGCTTCTTTGACGTAACAGCAAAAAGTTTGTGACTATCAAAAGCGAAACAAAATGTATGTTTCAAATGAAAAGGGAAAAAGAAAAATCCATACTCGACAATATTATGAATGGCAACCGGCAAGCACTGGGGCGAAATCATTCGCTAGTTTTGCATCACTAGTAACGGTGGTTTCGTAAAAAAATAATAATAATAATAATAGCAAAGTTAGATTATTGTGTAATTAAGACTAAATCTTTAAATGTTAAATTTTTTTTTTGAGTAAATTAATGATGATGTTTGATCAAAGGAGACTTTAATACCAATTGTTAAATTGTTGGGTCATGCATAAAGTACATTAATGCATTCAAGATAGAGTACAATGTGCGGAATTAAAAATTTTTTTTTTCCAAAGGAATTGATCCTTATGGATTTCTTTGACAAAGGTTCATGCTTATCATGCAATATACCAATCAATATTCATACTATGGTGCTAGAAAAACATACCTAACTTTTAGATATTGTAATTTAAAGTAACTTCTTTGTTGTAAAAGCTTGATCTCTTTGTTAAGTCAAAAACCACCTGGTCTATATTGGTGATCTACACAACATGTCACGACTCAAAACTACCAAAAAATCAGAGTAAATTTTTAATTTTATTTCATACTTATCTATCCTCCGAATCGTGATCACACTCCACTAATAATTGGGCTGTGCGTTAATGCCAGTCCCACTATTTATTATCATATAACTTAATTTCTTATTACAGAAAAAAATAAACACATTCGTTTTTCATTTATTCTTTTTTATTTATTTACAAGTGTTTACATTATTTATACATCCCTGACAATTACTTACAAACATGTTATTGTGCTATACTTATTTAGATACAATATGTACAAGTGTATATACCTTAACATGATGGGTAGCAGCGGATATCGGGAATGCAGTACTTAGTCGCCTCAACGTCTACTGGAGGGAATCTGTGTTGAAAAATGAAAGGGGTGAGCACATCAAGCTCAGTAAGGCAATCCTACGAACAAGTAGGTAACTATACTACCTACATGAACGTGGTGCCATGCATAAACCACCCTTTCTCCACACATTTCAAAACAGATGTTATAATTCGTGATGTCATGATGTCATGTAAAACAAGTTCATATATGGATTCAAAAGCATGGAAAACTCGACATGCATATCCATTTAAAACATTTCATCATCGTTAAAATTTTACAACACAGTCAGGACTCAACCCTTCCCTCGGGTGTTCCTGAATCACACGAAACCATAAAATCAAATGCTTTTTAAAGCAACAGTACCATGCGATATATTGAATGTCATGTAAAATCAGTTGACATCATTCATGAGTTTAAATAGCATGAAAAATATCATCATGCAAGTTTCCATTTAAAACCCAATTTAATTTCCATCAAAACCATGTCTCAGTCAAGATCCAACCCCTCCCTCGGGTGGTCCAGACTCACATAAAAATTCACAAATGAGTTTCTCAAGACATCAACATGCGAGACTAGGCAATATATGTATATCTAAGGCAAATAACCAGGACTATGGTCGTGTGTCCTCGTGAGCCCCTCTGCTACACGGATCCTAGTGTGCGGGGTCTCACCCTGATTGGGAACCGCCTGGGAGGTGGGTCAGTCCAACCCGTCAGTCTTATCCGATCCCACGCATCTGAAGATGCCACTCATATCCGAAGATGCCACGTATCCGAAGATACCACACGGTACAACGTACTCCATGCTACTTGCACGGTACAACGTACTCCGTGGACCCATATCATATCTCCATACTCATGCCCTGTCTCAAAACGCACGTGCGAGCCTATTTAATCGGTGTGACACACAGTCTACCCGACGCTCCAAGCACGGCTCATCGCATGATTTCAGAAAAATAGTGCGAGCGATGCTCCGGCACTCTCTTAAAAATCAAGTAAAACTAGTGCGAGCTGAACTCTAGCACTTTGTACACATTTCAAGTGGAAATCTGGTGCGAGTTAGACTCCAGCACTATATTACGAAAATTATATAAAATCTGGTGCGAGTTAGACTTCAGCATCTTGTCACGAAAATCATATAAAAATCTGGTGCGAGTTAGACTCCAGCACCAATACATCTAAAAATCTAGTGCGAGCTCTCGCTCCAGCACTAAGGTATGCATCACACAAATCAAAACTCGTGCGAGCTGAGCTCTAGCACGTCACATCTCTAAAAATCACGTAGGCGGCTACATTTCTAAAATCATTTTCAGAGAAAATCAACATCTGTTGAAAATATGCAATGCTGTGCATTTTTATTTAAAAGTTAGCCAGCCTACTCATGCATGTGTCCAAATATCTCAAGAAACGAGCAGGAATCTCTTGTCCTTGCTCCTCCCACATTTTTCCTAAAGTTAGAAATTTTACCCTTAACAAGGGTATTTTAGTAATTTGCCCATTCGGGGCACTAAAAATTTTATCTGAAATCTAGACCCTTCAGACCATTTAAAAGACTGTAAATGGCGTCGAAATTTCGTAAAGTTACCTCTAGCAGTTCGTAAAATTCCCTTACCTCATTTTTCTGTAGAGTCTGAACTTTCCACTGTTATCTCGTCACGCAGTCCGATTTACTTCCAATCCAATGTCCGAAACTGCGTATAAATATTCCTCAGGTCAGATACAATATATTTAGTTGTATTTCCTATTTTCTGGGCTTAATTTAAATCATTGGGCTCATTTACCCCTATAGGGTCCGATTACACCTTAATGGGCCTTAATCGGCCTTAAGCCCGTTTTTCACTGATGAAATCCTTTCTTCGGGTCTAGTTGGTTCTCAATACCCATTGGGCTTCGTTCCAAACTCTTTGGATAGCCCGTATATCATTTACGACAATTTACTCAGAACTCTCAATATTATTCACTAAAGGCAGAATTAAATCTGTAATGCGTAAAATAGATTTCTAATACGCGAATAATTATTTAAATTGTCGTAAATGAGCTGTACTTACCCGAGATTATGCGATGCTGCGCAAATCGAAGTTCAATCGGTTCACGTTCGAAATTTATCGTCGAACTGCACAATTTATATTTAATTCCGGGTTATTTTTTCGATTAAATATAATTTAAATAAATTTCTCGAAAATCAAATCGGTCACTTTTGACCTCATATTGACTTACCCGAAGTCCGATGTGTCCCCAAAAATTCTTCCCCTTTTTCCTTTTTCTCTTTTTCTCCTTTTTTTTCTTGGCTGAACTGGTTCGGTCCGGTTCAACTCGGTTCAGATCGGTCCAGTTCAGTCGGTTCAGTCCCATTCACCTCTTTGCTGAACCGGTCCGTACCGGTTCAGACCTTTCCACCTCCATTCATGGCGTTTCCGGTCGGTTCCCGGCATGATTCTCGCTCCATTCGACGTGCCATCACCTGGGAGTTCAAAATCGGGCCTCGGTGTGGGTTGAAATGGCACCATCGCCGGCGAATCTTCCTTTTTCCCCCGCGGCAGTCACCTCTCGATTCAACGGATTCCGATGGTTTCGCCGACCGATACCGGTCTTAAAAGAACCGGCTCCTCCTCTTGAACTTGTCGGTAGCCTCCGTTCAAGCCCAGCTGCCGTGGTTCGCCGGGAATCGTCCCATTTCTCCTCGATTTTTCCTCTCCTCCGATCGACGTTTTTCGGCTTCCTGACGTTGCGTCTCCGGTGTCCACAAGATCGCCGGCCTCTCCTCTTTCTCCTCGGCTGTTCGTCGGAGGTTGTTGGTCGCCGGTGGGCTGGGATCATCCTCGGTTTCTCGCGGGTCGTCTTCGGGCTTCGCTTTCTGTTTCCAATTTCGGGTTTTTCCCGATTTCTCTTCTTTGTTTGTTTTAATTGATTGATTTATTTATTATTTAATTTTATTAATATTTTAATCATTATTTTATTCTAAAAATCTTAAAAATATCTAAAAAAATATATTTTATTTAATTAATTAATTTAATTTATTTAATCTACTTTTTCACTTTTTTGGTATATTTTCTCCGTCTTTTCGGGATATTGTTCCGAGTGAAAATTTTGATTAATTCTAGTAATTTCATATCTTGATCAATTTAACCCGAAATTTAATTATTTCTTCGTTATTGATCAAGATTTCTCAATTCTATATTTTTAATTAAATTTTTCTGTAGAATTTATATCGGTTTTCGGTCTTTTGACCATTTTACCCTTGTACGTGTTCGGGATTAATTTAACTCGACTTCCTTTCACGAACACTCACTCATTTCGCATTTTAAGTTTTTATTTCCAGTCCGAATCCCATTCGTTTAAATTTGTGACCATTTTTATCCCTAATAAAAATTTACGATTTAATTTCGGGTCTTACACAACAAATTACCAAAACCTTCAATCAGGGTTGGAGAAACTTGTGCTTAGTAAGTCTTGCTTTTCATAAGCAATTTTTGACTATCCATTCAACCTTAAAAACAAGATAGAACTCTTTTAGGATTCAAGGGTGTGCAAAAACAACAAGAAGAGAAGATTAGGGTGAGGTATTTGCAAGAATTGAAGAGAGATTGATGAGAAGGAAGCTTAAAGGCTCACCAAGGGAAAAACAATGTCTTTTTGTGGTTTTAAGCCTGCTGAATTCTCATTTTATTGGTGGTTAAGTTATTTTTTCTTTCTCCAATATTATCCTTATCATATATTAACCTAAGTTTCCCTTGTTTTGTAATTAAGACATGCAACTTTTACACCCTTTTGATTAAGTCCCTAAGACTTGACTAATTACCCCATAATTCTTTCAAAGTCAATTCAATTAAGCCTTTACTTAATTTACCCACTAGACTCCTAATATGTTAGCAATATGATTATAAATTAAATCCATAACTTTCACATTATGATTTTAATTTATATTTATAGATCATGAGCGAACCTAACTAATTATCATGACCACCCAATTATTAGAGAGTTAAGTAGTGAATTATAATTTAAGCCTTCAGTGACTAGTCTCATAGTGTAATTAAATCCTTTCATCATTTGATATCCCAAAGAGTTAATTAGCATGGTTTAGCGTTTACTGATTAATTCTTCATGTTAGTTTTTGCACCTTTTAGAATTAACTCCAATAAATCCCAATGAAATCTATTTCTATAGGAATCATTATGTCCTTTAATTCACTTGAAGTGATGAATTCTCTCTTGACCACCCATCCATCTTCGTATGGTTCATACAATACCTAAAAGCATCCTTTTTTATAAGCATTTGGATTTTAAACCCATTTGGGTAAATTCACTTACACAACTACCACGTGAAAATGTTTCGACGGATACTTAAGTGAAATAACCAAATGAAATTCTCATGTTGGGTCATGTTTAGTGAACTTGTTCCCCAACATGCACCCTTTTGTTATCCTTAAGTAGTTAACATAATTACTCACTCCAAAATAAGAAGGCTTAACATTTGCTAATTTTTGAGCATTGTGAGTGCCCTTTTCTTGATAATACATCGACTAGGAACTTTATTAAGAATAAGGCTTTAATGTAGAAGGATCTCATAATTATAAGTTTTTATAATTCCTTTACAAGGCTTATTTTATTCCATGGGTTTAAACCATTTAATATTTAATAATCCTATTATCTTAGTACTGAATAGTGAAGGGAAACTTTTATGTCAGTTATTATCGTTGATTATGTAGTTATGATATTATGCCTCATGCCAAGTAACTTGGCATTAAAGCCACTACCATTATGTTTGTTTGATAAAAAAAAATTCTTTTATTGCAAAGGTGAAAGGGCTAGTATGTTGACTGGTACATTTAGATGTATATGTCTAAGAACATAAATGCTAAGAGGAGGATACTCCAACTTCATTAATAACCATTGAATGGTTATTGTTGGCTTGTATTAACCGAGAGGGTCTAAATCGCTTCATAAATCTTTTTCTAATTTAAGACTTTTCTAGCTTAAATTGTACCTACACTAACAATTCAATATACAAACAAGTAATTGATAAACCAATAAACAATAAGTAATGTAAAAGTGTAGGGAAGACGAGCAATACAAAATGATTTGTAGAGGTTTGGCTTCCAACTTACGTCCTTTACCTTGAGTTCTTCTAAAAAATTTCTACCAAATCCATTACAAGTGGTTTAAAACTTCTCCCTTTTTGCAGGCCTAGGGAGACAACAATTTCCTTTTTCCCCAAGGCTTAAAGATAATATTTTTACCCCCTTTTCACATGTTCAATGTAAGACCCGAATTTAATTAAAATACGAAATGAATGAGTTTTCGTGAAAGGAAGTCGGGTTAAATTAATCCCGAATATGTGTAAGGGCAAAATGGTCAAAAGACCGAAAGCCGGTATAATTTCGATAAAGAAATTTAATTAAAAATAATGGATTTAAGAAATCTTGGTCAATAAAAGTGAAATAAATTTATTTTGGGTTAAATTGATCAAGATATTAATTTATTGGAATTAATCGGGATTAATTGAAATTTTTAGTTCGAAAAAAATAATCCCGAAAATAACAGAAAAATATACCGAAAAGTCACCCGGGACAATATCCCGAAAATACGGGGAAATTATACCCGAAAAAGAGGTTAAAATATAATAAATAAAATAAAATAAATTAAATTAATTAATTTAGAATTAAATAATAATTTTAAGGGATATTTTGGATTTTTATAGAGTATTTTAATGAATAGTAAAATAATTAAAATAAATAAAAATAATAATAATAAAATTAATAAAAAAAAAAGAATCAAAAAAAAAAAGAGGGTCGGGGAGAGAGAAAGAAAGAAACAGAAAAAGAAACGGAAGACGAAAACGGAAGCCGTGTCGGGGGAAGAGGCCGGACGACCACCGGCGACTCCTGTCCCAGGCCGCCTACCGGGAAAGGAAGCCCGACGCCAGGCGAACCTTCAGCCACAGGAGACGCGCCGTTTGGAGGCCAGAATCCGGTGAAAAACGGAGGAGAAGCCGCGGGGAAAGAGAAGGCCACCGGCGGCGAACGTCGGCGATCCAGGCGAAACCGAGGCCAGATTCCGAAAGCCCAGGCGACGGTGATCATTTCTGCACCGGTCTCATGCGACGAAACGGCGGGAATCGCCGGCGACGGCCAAGAGGAGAAAACGGGTCCGACGGCCGAGAGGGAGAAGAGCCGGACCGGCGGCGTTCCGGCGAGCTTGACCCAAACCGAGGGCAGATCTGAGACGCGGACAACCTCACGGAGCCACTGGCGGTGGAAGCCGACGGAGAACCGGCCGAAAAAGGGGTGAACCGGCGGTGAACCGGCCGAACCGGAGTGAACCGGCGGTCTGAACCGATCCGAACCGGACTGAACCGGTTCAGCCAAAAAGAGGGGAAAAAAGGAGAAAAAGGGAAAAAGAAAAAGAGGAAAAAATTGAAGAAAATTCCTATGATGCAATCGAGCTTCGGGTAAGTCGGTAAGTGGTCGAATTGACCCGATTTAAATTTGGAATATTTTATTTAATTAAATTTCGACCGAAAAGTTTACCCGAAAATGTAATTAATTGTGTAGCTCGACGATTGGCATCCACCGAGGGCTCGAGACAGTCTCGATTTGCGGACTAGCATGGAATCTCGGGTAAGTGACCCCTATTTACGATAATTTTCTCGTTATGCGTGATATTGATTTAATTTCCGCATAAATTGAATTAAATTATGGAAATTTAGATTAATTGTCGTAAATATTAAATTTAGCTATTCGAGAATTAGAACGAGGCCCGATAAATTATTGGTGGGCCCAGTGAGCCCAATAGGCCTCGATAAAGTGAGAATTAAGTGGAAAACGGGCTTAAGGCCGATTAAGGCCCATTAAGGTGCAATCGGGCCCAATAGGGGTAAACGGGCCCAATGATTTAAATTAAGCCCAGAAAAGATTAAATACGATTAAATTGCATAATATCTGACCCGAGGAATATTAATACGCAGTTCCGGGCATTTGATTGGGAGCATAACGGACTGCGCGACGGGACTACATTGGAAAAGAAAAAGGTCAGACTCTACGGGAAAATAAGGTAAGGGAATTCTGCGGACTGCTAGAGGTAACTTTACGCAATTTTAAATTCATACGCAGTCCTTTAAAATTAACTGAAGGGTCTAGAGGGCGAAGAACAATTTTAGTGCCCCGAATGGGCAAAATTACTAAAATACCCTTGTTAAGGGTAGAATCTAAAAATTTAGGAAAAATTGGGAGGAGCAAGGACAAGAGGTTCCTGCTCGTTCTGGAGGTATTTCAACGCATGCATGAGTAGGCTGGCTCACTTTTAAAGAAAAATGCATAGCATTGCATATCTTAATTGTTGTGATTTCTGTGAAAACTATTTGGAAATAACCGAGCAGCCTACATGTTTTTATTTGCATGTGACGTGCTAGAGCTCAGCTCGCACGATGTTTGATTTGTGTGATGCATGCATTAGTGCTGGAGCGAGAGCTCGCACTAGAGTTTTACATGCATAGGTGCTAGAGTATAACTCGCACCAGATTTCACATGCTTTTGCGTGACACGGTGCTAGAGTCTAACTCGCACCAGATTTTACATGATTTTCATGATAGGGTGCGGGAGCTTAACTCGCACCAGATTTTATAAGATTTTCATATGATTTATATACTGAGTGCTGAGCTTAGCTCGCACTAGTTTTACTAGATTTGTGGAGTAGCGCTGTCTGCCCTTGGAGTCAGCCAAAAGGCCCAACAGGCTCAAAAGACCTCTTAAGTAGGGTGAGAGTGAGGGATGAGGTTGGCGGCCTTGTGGAGATGTAAAGCGGGCTCTGCCAATTTTACATTGATTTGATGAGAGTGCTGAGCATCGCTCGCACTGATTTTTATGAGAACATACGATGAGCCGTGCTTGGAGCATCGGGTAGACTGTGTGTCACCGACTTAATAGGCTCGCACGTGCGTTTTGAGACATGGCAACAAGTATTGAGTTATGAAAACCTCTGTGGGAAGCAGGCTATTTGGGCTGGAGTACCTAGAGTGATATGGGTCCATGGAGTACGATGTACCGTGCAAGTAGCATGGAGTACGATGTACCGTGGGGTATCTTCGGATACGGTATCTTTGTGATACAGGGTATCTTCGGATACGGTATCTTTGTGATACGGGGTATCTTTGTGATACGGTATCTTTGTGATACGGGGTATCTTCGGATACGGCATCTTCGGATGCGTGAGATCGGATAAGACTGACGGGTTGGATTGACCCACCTCCCGGGCAGTTCCCGATCAGGGTGAGACCTCGCACACTGGGATCCGTGAAGCTAGAGGGACTCACGAGGACATATTGGCCAGTCCTGGTTATTACCGATATACAGTTATTGCCTAGTCTCGCATCTTGTATATATATATACGTATGTTTTCGATATCGATGCTTTTGAGAAACTCAATTTTCATGGTTTTGTGTGAGTCAGGATCACCCGAAGGAGGGGTCGAGTCCTGACTTCATTGTGAAATTTTAAATGGGAAAGAAATGATTTAAAATGAATTGCATGTTGAATTTTCCGTGCAACTTGATTTACATAACATCATGACGCATATCATTTGTTTTAAAATGTGTGGAGAAAGGGTGGTTTATGCATGGCACCACGTTCATGTAGGTAGTATGGTTACCTACTTGTTCGTAGGATTGCCTTACTGAGCTTGATGTGCTCACCCCTTTCATTTTCTCCCACAGATAATCTCCAGTTGAAGTCGCGACGACTCAGTGCTGCATTCCGGATATCCGCTGCTGCCCATCAACATAAGGTATATACACTTGTACATATTGTATCTACATAAGCATAGCACAGTAACATGTTTGTAAGTAACTTTAGGGGATGTATAAATAATGTAAACAATTATAAATAACTGGAGAATAAATAAGTTAGATGAAAATTGAATGGTGGGACTGGCATTGACGCACAGCCCAATTATTAGTTGAGTGTTGGTCACGATTCGAGGACAGGTAAGAATTTAAGTAAGGAAATAATAAAACGCGAAAAATTAACTCTGATTTTTGGGTAGTTTGGGTCGTGACATTCAATGAGCAAACCTACACCTTCCCTTTTGTTTCTTGAGGGGAGCAAACTTTACAAGTGTTTTTTTTTAATTTCTGGTTGAAAGAGCAAATCTTACAAGTGCTTCTTTTTCTGGTTCAACAAGCAAACCTTAGTCTACCTTAACCTCACTTTACAAATTTGTAGTCAAAGGAACACTCCCTTTTTGTACAAGTATAAATGTGGGCTAACAAGATGGTTACAAAAGTTTCTACTAAGGCTGGATCACTATATTTGGTTCTTGTGAAGGAAACTTCTTGAGATAATAAATGTGAAATTGATCTTTTGTCTCTTATCTTCTATTCTTTTCTCTTTTCTCTTGTGAAGCTTGAGAAGGGAGTATAACTTTAGATGTGGAATTTTGGCTCTCTTTTTGTTTCATTCATATGTTCTTCTTTTTATAGATTATTCAAGTCCTTGGCTGCTAAGGCTGAATTCCCAAGCTTGTCAGACTTGAAAGTGTACCAATACTTCCTTCAGCATAAAAAAGAAACAATAGTATTGATACTTCACTTAACCGTATTGGTACCAAAACAGAGCATAAAGCTTTATTTCATGGGTATGATTTGGATATCAATACATTGTTAGTCCCGTGAATATTCAAAACATGTCGTATCGATACTCATTCAAGCTGTGTCGATACTGCTATATATAAATCACATATAATTGGCCAAAGAAACAAGATTAACTCAAGTTCAAATATGCAAATGTGTATTTCATCTTTAATATCGTGCATATCTGACTTTACTATCCAACAAGTATAAGTAAATAAGATTCAAACAACTAAATTAATTATGATTATTAAAATTATATTTTTATTAAGTTCTTTGTTAAATCATGTCAAGATATATATTTCAAAATCAACAATCTTCCCTTTTTTGATATGACAAAACTTAAGATTAATTAATTTTAATTACCCCATCAATTTAAGATAGATCGATGTTTATGTTTTGCAAAATCATATCTTCCCTTTAGTACAAACATATTGTGATTTTGCATGAGGGTTACACATTATTTTTACTTCTCCTTTCTAAATGCTTCACATTCCTAACCAGTTTCTCCCCATTTTTGTCATATTAAAAAAGAATAGTATTTCAAATTCCAATGACAAAGTATAGTGGCAGTAAAATCTAGGGTAAAGTAAGAATCATATACAACCAAAGATATAAATTCCAATCATATATCAAGCTAATAAAAGATAGATGAATCATTTAATGAGCTGAGGAAGTCTAATATTGCTAAGTAAGACTAGAAATACAGGACATGTGTTTCGTGACCCGAAAAACGTGACTTTTTAGTACCTTATTACGGAAGTATGAAAATTTGGGCTAAATTTTTCATTTTTCTTTTAACACTTGTTTGTCATGTGAGTACAATCTTACAATATTTCTAGGTCTCAAACTACCTAAATTGGTTTAAGATTTTGAACCTAAGGTCCCAGTTTGATTTCTTATTAATTTTCATTTATTAAGCCGAGATGCAATTATCTATTTCAATAAAATTTCGGTAGCATAACGACTTGTATTTTGTCATACCCAACTTGCAAGGTATGAAGTATAACAGTTTATATCCACAAGGTAGTTGAATTTATATTATTTTTTCAATCGTAATAAATGGCCTAATTATCAATATTAATTCATTTACATCTCATAAAACGATAATTAACTTTTATAATTATGTTTTAACTCAATACATATCCCGATTCATGTACTGAAAGATAACTGTCTGAAAATAAATACAATTAAATAGTATAAATATATATACCGATATGAGCTGCGAGATCTCCAAAGCATTTACTTTGAAGCCAATACTGACATCAATGCCAATGCACCTCTAGTTTGAACCTGTGATAGAAAACAGATGGGGTGAGCTTTTGGGGAAAGCTCAGTAAGTAAACCACACAAGCACAGAGATAATAGTATACAAAATACTAAATTCTAATGCACGTATTCACATTTGATCATTATTTTCTATCATTTATTCGAATCACATTTAGAAACTTATCGAAGGTTATACTTTTCCTAGGTTTACAGACTATAATATTATCTAGACTCTGTCAAGTCTTTTAGGTAGAGAGATATTTTGAAATATCTCAAAACAAACCTGACCACCTGAAACTGAATATACTTATAGGGGTTCGAAATTAAAAAAAAATAATTGAATGCAGAAAACTGAAGTTTAATGCAATTCGAGCATGTAAGCTTTTTTCTCCTAAAATTGTTTACATCAACATTCATCCTTAAAATACAACCATTTTTCGAAATCACATCACATAATCCAAAACATATCACATATCAAAATATATTCATATATCAAAAACATCTCTTATTCAAAACATAATTTGTATTGAAAACTGATCACACATTGAAACATGTCTTATTTCGAAATATAATCTATATTGAAACATCTTCCTTATTCGGAATAGGTCTCGTATCCGAAACATATTCATATCAAAATATGTTCACTCGAAACATATTTTTTATTCTAAAACTATAATGACCCAATTTACACACATTTTGTTTGGGCTACGATAATAGAATCAGAATCGAAATTTCGTTTGTTTAAACACATTTCTTTGTGACAAATTTAAACATAAAACTATTCCATTACAATGTGATCGTTTTTACATCCCCAAACACATTCCCATATACACTACTGTACTTGCAAAAAGATACAAAAGAATTGCTTAAAACTGGGTATACATTTGACGTAGAAAGATACTCCACGGAAACTATAGCTGTGCGAATTACTCTACTAACGGAAGCGGTCCAAGTTACTGATGAGGCTCTGTGGAAGAAAGTAAGGTGGATGAACTCAACATGCTCAGTAAGAAAAGCCCTATAGTAGGTAGATAAATACTCTACCTATTTAAGCATATGCCAAATAGAGGTTCTCATGTAAACATACAGAAAATGTGGCAGTTTAGAAATACCAGGGTCTAAAAATCGAAAACAGAACTAATATCAATAGTATATACAGTTTACCGCATTCGATACAGAATATCAAAAAGTCTTTAAGCCGTAATTTAAACAATTTCCAGTTAGCACAGAGCCACTATTAGTTCTGTAAAATTAGAGTCGAAAATCCATAGCAGTTTCAGTATAAACAAGGAACTGTAATCATAACCGGTTCTAAAAATTTATATAGCTGAAAAAATGACGATTGTGTGGCATTTTGCTCCTGCAGGATTCAAGAGGTGGCCCCCACAGTATCCTTATGAAATAGAAAAACACAGTTTTGCATAGTCAAATCAGCTCATACAGTCAAATCATGTGAACCGAATAGACGAGACAAGACAGATATGCTAATATCAGATATCAAAAATGACAATTGGCCAATGTCGATGACTCTGGGCAATCACGCGCTAGGTGTGCCGGGATGTCAATCGCAGTGCAAGTGGTCAGCTACCCAAACGGCTCACAGATCAGAATGTCCGAAGACCAGAATCAGAATCAGAAACACGATACATTGTACTCGCATGCGCTGCATGGTACATCGTACTCCGTGGACCGTAGAAAAAGATACAGAACAGACAGAAATGCAACATGATTTACTTATTGCCTTTGTCTTAAAATTGGGGCGAGTCGGACCGTGCGACATAGTAAGCACACGCTCAAGCACATCTCGTCAGTGCGAGTCGGTCCGTGCGACACAGCCAGCACGCGCTCTAGCACATCTTATCAGTGTATCTTTATAAACGAATCATTTTCATCAAAACAATTTTGACACTCGGTACGACGTATAAAACAATTTAAAAGGGGTTGTCTTGCTTGTTTTGGGTAAAAATCCCAGTAAATGGTCTATCGTAATTAGATTTGGAATTTTCCAATCAAAACTATAATTCATGATATTTCAGTGCCTTTGCAAGTAATTTAGATTCACACTAGTAAGGCTAGACTGTCTAACTAAGGCAAAAAATTTATAATTTTTAGACTTATAAAATCGACCTAGTATTTTATGTAATTACGATAACTATGAAATTCAGCCTATAGTTTTATATCTACAAACACAGAAAAATTATGTATATTCATCTCTAGTAGCACATGAGAATTTTTCTTCCCTCGATGACTGTTCGTAGTCCTTGATGCCTCAGAGGTGTGGGTCAGGGGTTATGCTCCAATCGATTTATTTATTTATTTATATTTTTTGAGACTTTGAGCTAATATTTGAATAAATATTTCCAGAGTGTTTTACCCCGGGGTTTTCCCAAATATTCTGTACACCCTCTTCTATCCTCAATACTTCTATATTAAAAAAATATATAATCCTATTGTCATAAATATTTTTCTTTCTTTTTCCTTTTTTTTAAAAAATTGGCCTTTCGTTCTAATTCTTTTCTCTTCTTTCTTCTTTTCTTCTGCTTCTTCTTCGCGCTTACTAAGGGTGTAATCGAGTCGAGCCGAGTCGATACAGTGAGGTGCTCGAGCTCGAGCTCGATTTGAAAACTCAGTGCTCGATACTCGGCTCGAGCTCGATCGATCCTTATTTTTTAAACTCGAGCTCGGCTCGAGATTGAGTTCGAACTACTCGAGCTCGCTCGATTAAGCTCGATTAGGCTCGATTATATAAGTTCGATTTTTTGCTCGAACTCGAGCTTGATTCTAAGGCTCGACTCGAGCTCGAACTCGAGCTCGCTCTTAAACTTATTATATAAATATTATTATATAATAATATATATTATTAAAATATATAAAATCTCGATGCTCGATGAGGCTCGCGAGCTACTCGAGCTGGGTATCTAGGTGCTCGAATTCAACTCGCTCGATAGCTCGAGTAGCTCGAGTTCGACTCGATTAAAATTGAGTCGAATTCAAGTTTTGCTCGAGTCGAGTCCGAGTAGCTTACAAGAACCACTGTATCACTTACAGCCCTAGCGCTTACTGTTTATTCATTTCTTCTCTATCTGTTTCCTCACCTTTCGGCCTCACCATCCTCTCCTGTCATTTCTTCCTTCTGTTTTCCTTCTGTCATCGTCAACATCAACCTTGCTCTGCCATCACCGACATTTGTTTCCTTTCCAGCACTGCCGACTCCAGTACCGTCTTCCACCATGGTTAGCATTGCCCAAGGAGCTTCCCCTGTTCCAGCAGCTCCTGGTTCTCCCAACCTCCTCGGATAGCCTTTGTTTTTCTTCTCCTCGTGTGTAGTCGGCTTCAGCTTTTCTTCACAGCCTCCATTCTATACTCTTTATAACTCCAGCCCAATTCGTCCTCTTTCCTACCACTGATCAGCACCACTCTACTCTGTCTTCCTTTCCAATGAAACTCACTCTATCTTCTTCTTTAGTTATAAAGCTCATCACCGCTCCGATCATTTCTTCCTCTTCTCGCTCTTCTGTTCTAGTTGCTTTCTCTTTCTCGCCATCTTATTTTCGTTCCCACTGAGTTGTGTTAGTATATATATATATATAAATATGCTTTTCTGCTCTGCCGATTACTGCAGGTTAGTGTCACACTTCCCTTTTCTTGGTTACCTCCTTACCCTGCCCATGCTAAGCCTCTCGGTCGATCACTAACTCCCTTGTCGAAAGCCAGCTTCAGTTCATTTTTCTAGATTTACTGCCAACATCACATTTTCATCTGTTTGTGTATGTCCCTTACTATTTCATTTTTTAGTTTTCTCACAGCTGTTGTCTTTCCTTCACTATCCACATTTATATATGTTTCATTCTCCCATCGGTTTCCAAGTAGCAGACCATTCTATGTTCCTAGTCCTCTGTCTTTGCCTTTTGGTTTTTACCATCTACTCTATCTTTATTTGCTTTGGTTAATCAGACATCTTCATATTTCCTTGCATTATTTTTCCTGCCACCGTGAGCTGTCCTATCATCACAACCTGCAGACATTTTCTATCACCCCACTACCTAGGCATGTTGACATGTTTTACGATTTCCTTATTCCTTCCATCACGTTTCCTTGTTTCAGAACTTCATCATCACTCATTTCTTCCTAACGTCTTCTGCTTCTTCATTTCCTTCTTTACTTAATTTGGTCATCATCATACAACTCTCAATTCATCTTTTCTGCAAACCGAGCCATCCTGTTTCATATCGTATTCACACGATTTCCATCTATTGTTCACTTATATCTATATAGTCTTCATATGTAAATATGGTATAGCCCTTGGAATGTAGGTATGCACATATATTCATATATATATATATATAGCATACATTTATACGTATGTATATACATTGATATATATATATATATATTTATACATATGTCCGTATACTTGATTTAAATAATGGTCATGCTATTACTCTCCCACATGTGTATATATATATATATATATATATATATATATATATATATATATATATCTCTATATTTTTGCTCTTGGTAAGTTTTTTTTAGAATATATAGAAGAAATAGGTATTTCCATCGATATTCCTCCTTGGAACTAATATAGTTTAATTAAATTAATTCTTCTAAGTCTCACTATGAAAAATAAAATTTTAATTTAAATCTTTGATTGAAATAATGCATCTTCAATTCATAGGTAAATTCAAGTGCATCAGACTCAGGGTATTTACATTCTCCCCACCTTAAGAAATTTGGTCCCTAAATTTAGAAATACATCAGTCCTCAACAAATGTGGGTATTTCTCTTGCATCAAAATTTCTAATTCCCACGTGGCCTCCTCGAAGTGTGATACTGCCACAAAACCTTGACCAAAGGAATCGTCTTAGACCGCAATACCTTTTTTTTTCCTATCTAAGATCTGACTCAGTTTCTCCACATGTCATATACTCTTTCAATTCTAGTGGTTCATACCTAATCACATGGATTGGATCCGGATGATACTTGCGTAGTATTGAAACGTTGAAGACATTGTGAATACTCGATAATTCCGACGGTAGTGCCAATCTGTAAGCTTTGTCTCCCACTTGATCTAAGATCTCGAAAGGTCCAATATAACAGGGACTTAGCTTTCCCTTCTATCCATATCTTGTTATGCTAGTGGAAGGAGAAACTTCTAGGACACCAAATGTAAGACCCGAATTTAATTAAAATACGAAATAAATGAGTATTCGTGAAAGGAAGTCGGGTTAAATTAATCTCGAACACGTGTAAGGGCAAAACGGTCAAAAGACCGAAAGCCGGAGTAAATTCGATAAGGAAATTTAATTAAAAATATGGATTTGAGAAATCTTGGTCAATAAATGTGAAATAAATTTATTTTGGGTTAAATTGATCAAGATATTAATTTATGGGAATTAATCGGGATTTTTAGTTCGGAAAAAATAATCTCGAAAATAATCAAAAAAATATACCGAAAAGTCATTCGGGACAATATCCCGAAAATACAGAGAAATTATATCCGAAAAATGGTTAAAATATAATAAATAAATTAAATAAAATAAAATTAATTAATTTGGAATAAAATAATAATTTTAAGGGATATTTGGGTATTTTTTAGGTATTTGAATGATTAAAATAATAAAAATAAATAATAAATAAAATAAAATAAGAGAATTGAAAAAAAAAGAAAAAGAGAAAAAAAATTGGGGAAAATTTCAGCGATGCAATCGAGCTTCGGGTAGGTCGATAAGCGGTCAAATTGACCGATTTAAATTTTGGAATATTTTATTTAATTAATTTTCGACTGGAAATTTACCCGAAAAATTATGAAATTATGTAGCTCGACGATTGGCATCCACCGAGAGCTCGAGATAGCCTCGATTTACGTATTAGCATGAAATCTCGAGTAAGTGATCCTTATTTACGACAATTTACATCGTTATGCGTGTTTCGGATTTAAATTCTGCATAAATTGAATTAAATTATGGAAAATTTAGATAAATTGTCGTAAATAATCGATTTAGTTATTCAAGAATTAGAACGAGGCCCAATAAATTATTAGTGGGCCCAGTGAGCCCAATAGGCCTCGATAAAGCGAAAATTAAGTGAAAAACGGGCTTAAGGCTGATTAAGGCCCATTAAGGTGCAATCGGGCCCAATAGGGGTAAACGGGCCCAATGATTTAAATTAAGCTCAGAAAATAGGAAATACAATTAAATTGTATAATATCTGACCTGAGGAATATTGATACGCAGTTCCGGACATTTGATTGGGAGCAGATCGGACTGCGCGACGAGACAACAATGGAAAAGAAAAAGGTCAGACTGGACAGGAAAGTAAGGTAAGGAAATTTTACGGGCTACTAGAGGTAGCTTTACGCAATTCTGAATTCATATACAGTCTTTTAAAAATGTTCTGGAGGGTCTAGAGGTCGAAGAATAATTTTAGTGCCCCGTATGGGTAAAATTACCGAAATACCCTTGTCAAGGGTAAATGTTTCCAACTTTAGGAAAAATTGGGAGGAGCAAGGACAAGAGGTTTCTGCTCGTTCTGGAGGCATTTTAACACATGCATGAGTAGGCTGGCTCACTTTTAAAGAAAAATGCATAGCATTGCATACCTTAAACGATGTAATTTCTGTGAAAACTATTTGGAGATAACCGAGCCGCCTACGTGTTTTTATTTACATGTAACGTGCTAGAGCTCAGCTCGTACGATGTTTGATTTGTGTGATGCATGCATTAGTGCTGGAGCGAGAGCTCGCACTAGAGTTTTACATGCATGGGTGCTAGAGTCTAACTCGCACCAGATTTTACATGATTTTCGTGACAGGGTGCTAGAGTTTAACTCGCACCATAATTTTACATGATTTTCGAGACAGGGTGCTGGAGTTTAGCTCGCACCAGATTTTATAAGATTTTCATGTGATTCACATATAGAGTGCTAGAGCCCAGCTCGCACTAGTTTTATTGGATTTGTGGAGTAGCGCTGTCTGCCCTTGGAGTCAGCCAAAAGGCCCAACAGGCTCAAAAGACCTCGTAAGTGGGGTGAGAGTGAGGGATGAGGTTGGCGGCCTTGTGGGGATGTAAAGCGGGCTCTGCTAATTTTACTTGATTTGATAAGAGTGCTGAGCATCGCTCGCACTGATTTTATGAGAACATGCGATGAACCGTGCTTGGAGCATCGGGTAGACTGCGTGTCACCGATTTAATAGGCTCGCACGTGCGTTTTGAGACATGGCATGAGTATTGAGAAACAAAACCTCTCTGTGGGAAGCAGGCCATTTGGGCTGGAGTACCTAGAGTGATATGGGTCCATGGAGTACGATGTACCGTGCAAGTAGCATGGAGTACGATGTACCGTGGGGTATCTTCGAATACGGTATCTTTGTGATACGGGTATCTTCAGATACGGTATCTTTGTGATACGGGTATCTTCGGATACGGTATCTTTGTGATACGGGGTATCTTCGGATACGGCATCTTCGGATGCGTGGGATTGGATAAGACTGACGGGTTGGATTGACCCACCTCCCGGGCGGTTCCCGATTAGGGTGAGACCTCGCACACTGGGATCCGTGAAGCTAGAGGGACTCACGAGGACACATATTGGCCAGTCCTGGTTATTGTCGATATACAGATGTTGCCTAGTCTCGCATGTCGACGATTTTGATGAGATCAAATCGGGTTTTAAATTAAATGTGCATGATGGTTATTTCCATGCTTTTTAAACCCATATGTGATGTAAACGGATTTTCATGATTTTGTGTGAGTCAGGATCACCCGAAGGAGGGGTCGAGTCCTGACTTTACTGTGAAATTTTAAACGAGAAAGATATGATTTTGAATATAATTGCATGTTGAATTTTCCGTGCAAATGTGTTTTACATAACATCATTACTCATACCATCTGTTTTAAAATGTGTGGAGAAAGGGTGGTTTATGCATGGCACTACGTTCATGTAGGTAGTATGGTTACCTACTTGTTCGTAGGATTGCCTTACTGAGCTTGATGTGCTCACCCCTTTCATTTTCTCCCTCAGATAATCTCCAGTTGAAGTTGAGGCGACTCAGTACTGCATTCTGGATATCCGCTGCTGCCCATCAACATAAGGTATATACACTTGTACATATTGTATCTACATAAGCATAGCACAATAACATGTTTGTAAGTAACTTTAGGGGATGTATAATTAATATAAACAATTATAAATGATTGGAGAAGAAATAAGTTAGATGGTAAATATATGGTGGGACTGGCATTGACGCACAGCCCAATTTGTTAGTGGAGTGTGGTCACGATCAGAAGACATGTAAGAATTTAAGTAAGAAAATAAACAAAAGCGAAAAATTAACTCTGATTTTTGGGTAGTTTGGGTCGTGACAGATTTTATGGTATCAGAGCAGTAATTGGTCTGATGTGTGTCAGTGTCAGTAATTAGGAAATTACATCCCCGTGTTACTGTGCTTGGTTAGATACAGTAGTGTATATCGAGATGGGTTTTGACTAAGAAATGGTTGAGAATGCAGGAATGCCTAATATGAGTCGCGTTAGATGAGATAGTGCACGAGGCAGAGGTCGTAGAGGTAGACCTGAGTCTGCTAAGTCGTGCTGGGTTGACCTGTGAGAATCAGGATGAGATTGAAATAGAGGTTAATGTTGAGCATGCCTCTCAAAGTCCGATAAAGAGATCGGATAGTATTGAGACACGCTTCGCGAGATTGGAGCGGAGTGTGGAGATTATTGTGAGGAGCTAATTGCTCAGATTATGTATGAGATATGAGGGCGCATGCGGAGCATTGGTGGAAACCCGCTCGACGCATCTTAAGTGTTAAACATCCAGAGCTGACGTGAGAAATATTTGGATGTATTCCGGTGATAGAATATCCCGGACATGATTTAAAGAAAATTATGGGTAAAAGTCCTTACTCTGACCCAAAAAAATGATTTATTGGCGAGTATGAAAACTCAATTATATTCCTGGGCATATATTACCTCGACATTATGAACAAGTGACAGTTGAGATGTCTAAAAGTTCATGAAATGGCTCAACTTTTCTATTAGAGTCCGATTGGCCCATGAGATATTACTTATATCGAGGCAGTGTGCAGATTTACAGTTAGGTAAATAAGAACATGAATTGCACGCCTCTGAGATTGGGAAAGGTAGTGAGGGCCGAAATAGAGACAGAAAAGAGAATCGAGAAATGACAAAGATGTTAAAATGGAAAAATGGTAATTGGTAAAAGATCTGATGTAACGAGTTATGGGCTAAGATAATTGGTAAGGCCCCAGTGCATCCAATTTTGGCACTGTTGCGGGGCATTGTGATTGGAGGACCCCGACTTGCTACGAAGCAGTGTAGCAGTGTAAGCACTGTAAGCAGTGTGAGATGTGTGGTGGATACCACGGAAGGAGGGTCTATACCTACACTGTATTGATGAAAATGGCCGTTAAGTGTGGTAAGACGGACCATTGATTTTGATCGCACAGAGTTGGGCGAGATCGCCCCACAGAAAAGTAAAGAGACAGAAAAACTTCGTTGGTATAGCTGCAACGAAAAGGCAGGCCATAGCCGAAAAGAAAAAGGAAAGTAGGCTGTTGGACGAAGGCGAGAGGATGTCTTGGACCAGGACACTATTGATGTTTCATGGATGTGGTGTAAGATACCACACTTGTTATGAATAATGAAGTACATATGTTCATTGATCCTGGTGCCACACATTTATTCATACCGCCTTCATTCGCATATAAGTGAGTAAAAGGCATGAATGCCTACATTATTGAGCACAATACTGATAAATGAGTACCCCAATAGAGGAGGATTAATTAACGAAATATGGATATAGAGATTTTAAGTTGAAAATAGGGGTGAAAACATCACTGAAAAGTATACTGTAAGTGTTGACAAGTGATAAAAAGGGGTGCAACAGTTGAAATTACAGGAGTAAAGGATTATACTCACAGAATGAATAATGACAAGAGTTTCGTTATAATTGATACACTAAAGAGATAATCTTTAAGATATGTTGGTTCTAAATACAAGATGTATTGGAGCAAGAGGCGTATGCTAGGTAAGAACATCCTTACGATATGAAGTCATTAGGATTAAAGCAATTAGTAACGAATATAAATTATGACCATAGAGACTGAGGTATAACGTAGTTGTGGTTAAGTCTGAAGGTTAATAAAGGTATTTCAAAATACCTCCCCGCCTGAAGACTTGACAGTGTCTAAAAGTATATATATATGACCTATAACGTGAAATCGATCGTTGTAATAAATACCTTTAGCATTAGGATACTTTTACTAAGACGATAAGAATATTAAAAATTCGACACATCATGAAGGTTAACATAATAAAATTTAACAAGGGCCGTTAAGATAAGAAAAGGAAATGACGCAGGCTAGTACCTGAAAACGTAAGCGATTTTGAAGGATCTTATACGCTTATGCGTGGATAAGTCAAGGATTAGACCGATTTGTAATCATCATTATCGATGATATGTTGGGTGTAGTTAAAGTCTAGGGCAAACTGTAAGCAATAATTGGAAAATTGATTTTACAAATGGGTTGTGGTGAGTTCTTAATATGGTCCACTTGGTTGACACGTTTAACTGAAAAAACGTGGTCTTGGAATAAGATGATAGATGTGACATGGATTCCGGTGTAGTAAAGTATGAATTGACCACCGTGATTATTTTCACCATACCCAACAGCTCAAGAGGTTCTCAGTGAGTATGGATACCTCAAAATTATGAAGGAGCTGTGTATTGATGTATAATGGGGAGATAGTCAAGTATGGAGTCAGACAACTCCTTGATCATAAAATAAACTATCTGACCCATGATTTAAAGTTGGCAACAGTAGTATTTGTACCGGGGATATGGTACTATTATGTGCAGGATGAGGAATTTTGGGTATGCACTGATCATAAAGCCCAAGTATCTGTTTTCACAGAAAGAGGCGAATATGAGAATACATAGTGGGTCAGAGCTTCTGAGAGATTTTGATTGTGAAAATTGTACCACCCGGGAAAAGCTAATGTAATGGCTTATACCTCGAGTAGAAAGAGCCTTGGGATGGTATTCCATATGATGGTCAGGGAGCGTGAGCTGCTAGAGCAGTTATGAGCCTCAATAGTGATGTAATCCCTTCTGATGATGACAGTAATTATGAGATAGCTAGCCTGAGACTAGAACCGGATGAGAGTGCCCGGATTTGACAGGCTTAGTGTGATGATCGGCATGGTGTCGATAGTGTGGGTCAGATTCAGAAGGAGACAGTGACAGAGTTCACAGTGAGTGATGATGAGTTACTGAGGATTCCGAGACAGTATGAGTGCTCCCCAGGACCACAGTTGATGAGATAGTAATCTTGTCAGAAGCTCACTCTTCGGGATATATAGTGCATATAGAAAGTAAAGAATATATATCGAAATCTCGAAAAGGGTATTGGTGGTCAGATGTGAAAAGAAATATGGTAGAGTATTAAAAGTCTACAGAGTTATTGCAGTCTCTACCTATATCGACACGGCACGAAAAATGAGAGCAAGTCTCCATGAATGTCGTGATGGGTTACAGAGAACCCAGGTGAATTATGAGGCTATTTAGATGATAGTCGATAAAGTGACTAAGTCTACCCACCTTCTGGTTATGAAATCCCCAGATACTCAGAGTGTGTATGAGAATTTATGTATAAGAAAGGTTGTGAAACATTATGTAGCGTTCCAGTGAGCATGGTATCATATAGGGATTCCCGCTTCACTTCCCACCTTTGAGGATATTTTTAGGAAGCTATGGGAACCCGACTGAGTATTAGCACAGCTTTTCGTCCTCAGACAGATGGTCAGTCAGAGAGGACTGTACAAGTTCTGGAGGATCCGATGAAAGCGTGTGCCCTTGATTTTATAAGCTCCTGGAATGATCAATTGTCACAAATTGAAGTCGCCAATAACGACAGTTGGCAGTTGAGTATCGGGATAACAAGATATGAGACAATGTATGGCTGTAGGGGTTGTTCCCCAAATTGGATAAGAAAAAATGGGTGACAGATAGAATTATATTCGACCTTGGATAATAAGTCTTTGAGGATGTTTAGTTAAGGATGAGAGATTAAGAACCCCTCAGAGCAGATAGACAAGTATTGGAATTCACCCTTGGTGAATTAGTATGGTTGAAATGTTTCTTGTCCTAAGAGAATAAGGACATAACGAGCTTTTGGAAGAAGGTAAATTGAGTTGCGCTGGATGGAATATTTTGAGAGATTGGACAAGTGGGAGATAAGACCTGTAGGTTGGTGTTATCACCTGAATTAATAGGCACCCACAATGTGTCTCAGATTTTGATGCTTCGGCAATACTATCCAGATCCAGCACAGGTGATCGGATATGAGATCTAACAGTTCAGCTTAATGAAAATATAAGTATATTGATAAGTTGATTCGGGCATTAAACAGGAAAGAGAAAGTAATGAGGTTTAAGATGATCTCCCTAATTAAAGTCTTTTGGTAGTAATACACTCCGGAGAATGTCATATAAGAATTTAAGAGTATGATACGATCGATGTACCCGGAGTAGTCTATAGACTCATATGAATTGGTTCTAATTTGGAGGACCAAATTCCTTAAGTGGGGGAGATTTGTAAGATCCGCATTTAATTAAAATACGAAATAAATGAGTATTCATGAAAGGAAGTCGGGTTAAATTAATACCCAACACGTGTAAGGGCAAAACGGTCAAAAGATCGAAAGCCGGAGTAAATTCGATAAGAAAATTTAATTAAAAATATGGATTTGAGAAATCTTGGTCAATAAATGTGAAATAAATTTATTTTGTGTTAAATTGATCAAGATATTAATTTATGGGAATTAATCGGGATTTTTAGTTCGGAAAAAATAATCCCGAAAATAATCAAAAAAATATACCGAAAAGTCATTCGGGACAATATCCCAAAAATACGAAGAAATTATATCCGAAAAATGGTTAAAATATAATAAATAAATTAAATAAAATAAAATTAATTAATTTGGAATAAAATAATAATTTTAAGGGATATTTGGGTATTTTAAAGGAATTTGAATGATTAAAATAAGACAAAATAAATAATAAATAAAATAAAATAAAAGAATTGAAAAAAAAAGAAAAAGAGAAAAAAAATTGGGGAAAATTTCAGCGATGCAATCGAGCTTCGGGTAAGTCGATAAGCGGTCAAATTGATCGATTTAAATTTTGGAATATTTTATTTAATTAATTTTCGACTGGAAATTTACCCGAAAAATTATGAAATTATGTAGCTCGATGATTGGCATCCACCGAGAGCTCGAGATAGAATCGATTTACGTATTAGCATGGAATCTCGAGTAAGTGACCCTTATTTACGATAATTTACATCGTTATGCATGTTTCGGATTTAAATTCCGCATAAATTGAATTAAATTATGAAAAATTTAGATAAATTGTCGTAAATAATCGATTTAGTTATTCAAGAATTAGAACGAGGCCCAATAAATTATTAGTGGGCCCAATGAGCCCAATAGGCCTCGATAAAGCGAAAATTAAGTGAAAAACGGGCTTAAGGCCGATTAAGGCCCATTAAGGTGCAATCGGGCCCAATAAGGGTAAACGGGCCCAATGATTTAAATTAAGCTCAGAAAATAGGAAATACAATTAAATTGTATAATATCTGACCTGAGGAATATTGATACGCAGTTCCGGACATTTGATTGGGAGCAGATCGGACTGCGCGACGAGACAACAATGGAAAAGAAAAAGGTCAGACTCGACAGGAAAGTAAGGTAAGGGAATTTTACGGGCTACTAGAGGTAGCTTTACGCAATTTTGAATTCATATACAGTCTTTTAAAAATGTTCTGGAGGGTCTAGAGGTCGAAGAATAATTTTAGTGCCTCGTATGGGTAAAATTATCAAAATACCCTTGTTAAGGGTAAATGTTTCCAACTTTAGGAAAAATTGGGAGGAGCAAGGACAAGAGGTTCCTGCTCGTTCCGGAGATATTTTAACACATGCATGAGTAGGCTGGCTCAGTTTTAAAGAAAAATGCATAGCATTGCATACCTTAAACGATGTAATTTCTGTGAAAACTATTTGGAGATAACCGAGCCGCCTACGTGTTTTTATTTACATGTGACGTGCTAGAGCTCAGCTCGCACGATGTTTGATTTGTGTGATGCATGCATTAGTGCTGGAGCGAGAGCTCGCACTAGAGTTTTACATGCATGGGTGCTAGAGTCTAACTCGCACCAGATTTTACATGATTTTCGTGACAGGGTGCTAGAGTTTAACTCGCACCATAATTTTACATGATTTTCGAGACAGGGTGCTGGAGTTTAGCTTGCACCAGATTTTATAAGATTTTCATGTGATTCACATATAGAGTGCTAGAGCCCAGCTCGCACTAGTTTTATTGGATTTGTGGAGTAGCGCTGTCTGCCCTTGGAGTCAGCCAAAAGGCCCAACAGGCTCAAAAGACCTCGTAAGTGGGGTGAGAGTGAGGGATGAGGTTGGCGGCCTTGTGGGGATGTAAAGCGGGCTCTGCCAATTTTACTTGATTTGATGAGAGTGCTGAGCATCGTTCGCACTGATTTTATGAGAACATGCGATGAGCCGTGCTTGGAACATCGGGTAGACTGCGTGTCACCGATTTAATAGGCTCGCATGTGCGTTTTGAGACATGGCATGAGTATTGAGAAACAAAACCTCTCTGTGGGAAGCAGGCCATTTGGGCTGGAGTACCTAGAGTGATATGGGTCCATGGAGTACGATGTACCGTGCAAGTAGCATGGAGTACGATGTACCGTGGGGTATCTTCGGATACGGTATCTTTGTGATACGAGTATCTTCGGATACGGTATCTTTGTTATACGGGTATCTTCGGATACGGTATCTTTGTGATACAGGGTATCTTCGGATACGGCATCTTCGGATGCGTGGGATCGGATAAGACTGATGGGTTGGATTGACCCACCTCCCTGGCGGTTCCCTATCAGGGTGAGACCTCGCACACTGGGATCCGTGAAGCTAGAGGGACTCATGAGGACACATATTGGCCAGTCCTGGTTATTACCGATATACAGATGTTGCCTAGTCTCGCATGTCGACGATTTTGATGAGATCAAATCGGGTTTTAAATTAAATGTGCATGATGGTTATTTCCATGCTTTTTAAACCCATATGTGATGTAAACGGATTTTCATGATTTTGTGTGAGTCAGGATCACCCGAAGGAGGGGTCGAGTCCTAACTTTACTGTGAAATTTTAAACGAGAAAGATATGATTTTGAATATAATTGCATGTTGAATTTTTCGTGCAAATGTGTTTTACATAACATCATTACTCATACCATCTGTTTTAAAATGTGTGGAGAAAGGGTGGTTTATGCATGGCACTACGTTCATGTAGGTAGTATGATTACCTACTTGTTCGTAGGATTGCCTTACTGAGCTTGATGTGCTCACACCTTTCATTTTCTCCCACAGATAATCTCCAGTTGAAGTTGAGGTGACTCAGTACTGCATTCTGGATATCCGCTGCTGCCCATCAACATAAGGTATATACATTTGTACATATTGTATCTACATAAGTATAGCACAGTAACATGTTTGTAAGTAACTTTAGGGGATGTATAATTAATATAAACAATTATAAATGATTGGAGAAGAAATAAGTTAGATGGTAAATATATGGTGGGACTGGCATTGACGCACAGCCCAATTTGTTAGTGGAGTGTGGTCACGATCAGAAAACATGTAAGAATTTAAGTAAGAAAATAACTCTGATTTTTGGGCAGTTTGGGTTGTGACACCAAATCTCCTACTGTAAATCCCAAGGACCATCATCTTTGGTCAGCATAACTCTTTTGCTTGTTCTGAGTTGTTCTCAACCTTTCACAAATTAATTGAATATCTTCTGAAACTTGCTTAACCAAATCGGGAACAATTATATTCTTTTCACCCACTTCTTCCATCCAATCGGTAAACGACATTTTTGGCCATACTACGATTCATACGGCGTCATTCCGACACTTGAGTGGTAACTGATTATATGCAATCTTTGCTAATTGGCAATTGGCCATTCTAGGAGCCTTAAAATCTTAGGTACATGCTATTGATTCCATATTGGCATGGTTAAAGGTTGTAATGATCTCATAGGCTCTTGGTACTCCTCTTTAACCTGCTAACATATGAGACATTCAGTCACAAATTCAGTCATGTCTCTTATCGTACCTAATTACCAAAATACCTTCAAGAGATTTTGGTAATTCTTACTATTCTCCGGCTGCGAAGTATATCTCGATGATTGAGCTTCTCGTAAAATCCTTTTTCTTTAATTGTGAATCATCGGGTATACATATTCTACCTCTAAACCTTAACAGACCATCAGTAACAATACCAAATTCGGTTATAATACCCATCTGGATCTTACTAGCTACCTCAGTATGATTCTTTTTATTACGCTGAGCCTGTTTGATTCGATCAATCAAGTCCAGTTTTCAACTCTCAGGATAGCTACCACGAAATAAATGTCAGTATCAGAAGGGAACCAAATCTAGTTGAGGCTCACTAAATATTTCAATAACTCATGTTCCTGACCAATATATATATATATATAATGTTTTCCCGAAGTCACTTCTGCTCAAAGCACTAACCCTATTCATTTATTTTTTTTGTTGTATTTGACAGCTTTTGTAAAATTTAATACTTAAACCTTCATGATTAGTAGAATTTCAAAATTCTTCACCACACAAGTAATAGCATCCTGACTTCAAACGCGAATATGACGACTGTCAATTTCAATTTATGGATTATGGATTAGGGTACTTCTAAACGCTGTCAAGTCTCTTTGTGTCACGACCCTATTTGTCCAATTCGTCTAAAAATCACTACTAATTTTTTTTCGCATTTTCCTTTTTCCTTACCCGGTCGTGAACATCCTCACCAATACACAATTGGGTTGTGAGGCAGTAATAATCATTCTTAACCATCCATTTTCCAATTAATCAAAAGAAATGTCATACATTTAAGAGTTAAGACACATGTTCATACACGACACACTTTCTAACATTTACATCCCCCATATTACAATTTCAATGATCACTGTGCTTTTACATTGTTTTGATAAAAAAAAATCTCTGTGTATATACCTCTGGGTGATGGAGATGCAGCGAACGTCTCAACAAAATGCCTCAGTCCTCACTGGGCCACTATGCACTCTCTGTAGAGGGGAAATAGAGAGGGAAAAGCAACCACACGCTCAGTAAGGCAGTAATGCAAGCATGGTAGATAACTACTCTATCTACATTCTGATAATGTTATGCATAAATCGTTTATAATCAGAGCATGAGGAAATAAGACAATGCAACATGCATACACATATATCATGTATTGAAAATCATGTAAATAGGCATAAAACATGGAATATCAACATGTAAAATCATCTCATGCTCAACCCATTAAATCTCATCACAAAAAGGGAAATTCATTTAAGAAACATCCTTTTCAAATCACATCACATCTCATTTAAATTTCTTTTCAATTTCCATCATATCTCATCATAAATCAAATTATCATTTCTTTAAATCACAAATCCCATAAGGCTCGACCCCTCCCTCAGGTCTACCTTGGATAATCACGTTTACACTTATGTATCAAAATCATGTGGTACTATGTAATATCAAAATCCATTGTCTCAAGTGCACGTGGAGCATTCCGTATCAATGTAAGAGAGCCTCCCTACAGAACAGAGCCTCCCCGCCCTCTCTGGCTTGAGGATGTTGTGCTTAAGGGTTTTACCCTAAGAGAGCCTCCCCACCGAACAGAGCCTCCCCGTCCACTCTGGTTTGAGGATGTAGAGTTTGAGGATCTTATCGTAAGAGAGAGCCTCCCCTCAGAACAGAGCCTCTTCACCCACTCTGGTTTGAGGATGTAGGGCTTGAGGGTCTTAACGTAAGAGAGCCTCCCCGCCCACTCTGGGTTGAGGATGTAGGGCTTGAGGATCTTACCAACTTTCAGGCATCATACTTACCACAATGTGAAAACTTGTGCGAGCTAAGCTCTAGCACAGTTTATGCATCATAACTAAATGTAACGACCCTTGACCCTTGAAAATCAGGGAATTTTTTTTTTTTCAATTTAATTTACCCACTTATTCCCTTAATCACTTAGGTTGCATTCTTGCTCAGTGTCAAATCGCTTTTCCTAATTCTTAATCCGTAATTATATTTAAATTCCATATTTTGACCCATATGGTCGATAGAAATTTCGGCAGCATAACGACTTAATATGGGCTTACCCACCTGCAATTCAGTTGTTTTAACAATCTTAGATATCCACAACTACCAAGCATACTTTCCAATCAACATTTACAACTCAATACATTCATATCGATTAATACCAATCATTTTACAACCTAGTCCCAAGAATCATATTCTCTACATCGTTTCCTTACAAATTACATCCCAACAAAATATTCCTAATATATGTATGTGCGTACGAATGTGTCTGGTAAAGGAATGTAATTGTATACCTTGACTGCGTGTACAAAAAGTAGCCTAAGGTAGCTCTTTCCCACCAACCTACATCGTGTACGCGGCAAATAACGTCTATAGATCACTGCAAATAATCTGAAAGGTAGAGGAGTGAGCTTTCGAGAAAAAAGCCCAGTAAGAAACGCATTTAAAATGATCATGGTGGCTAAATCGCATTAATTGCATGATAAAACCAAAAGATATGTTTCTTTACAAATATCACATAGATTTCAAAGAGCGTATATATAAAACATAATTGATAGAAATAAAATTTTGAAGAACAAATCTATTCAGTTACGCCACAATCTATCGAAACATACAAAACTCCAGAATATTTCAAAACCGATAGAACTTCAAAAGCATAACTGATGTAAAAACATATATCGGAAGATCAAAATCATTTAACATAGTTCATATCGATGGAGGTTTGGATAACTTATAGAGGGAAGTCATAAATATGCCCGAAGGCAGGATTCATATACATTCATATACGCCACAAAGACGCGCACGACAAAAATGCATTGACCGTATGGCACTTTGCATCTGTAGGACTCAAGAGGTGGCCCCCAACAGTCACACAGACTGTGTGGCACTTTGTTCCCACATATCTCAAGAGGTGGCCCTCACGATCGTATGTCTTTGTGAACCGCGTGGCACTTTGCTCCCGTCGGACTCAAGAGGTGACCCCCACAGTAACATAGACTGCGTGGCACTTTGCTCCCACAGAACTCAAGAGGTGGCCCCCACGTTCGCATGTCTTTGTGAATCGCGTGGTACTTTGCTCCCACAGGACTCAAGAGGTAACCCCCACAGTAACATAGACTGTGTGGCACTTTGCTCCCGTCGGACTCAAGAGGTAACCCCCACGTTCACATGTCATTTTGGAAATTGCGTGGCACTTTACTCCCACAGAACTCAAGAGGTAACCCCCACAATTCCACTATACAATGCCCTTTTTGTCTTAAAGCAGAGTTTTCAAAATCTTACTTGGGTTTTTATAGCTCATTAACTCATATCGAGTAATAAAATCAAATTTCTTGAAATCTGAAAACTCTTTCATAAAACAGAAAAAACGGTGTGGCACTTTGTTCCCGTAGGACTCAAGAGGTGGCCCCCACAATCGCCTTTCGAAAACAAATTTCATTTCTCAAACATAAGTTCACATACCAACTTTCATTTCATTCAAAAACATGAAATCAATCATACATAAGTCAAAACCATGACATTTATTCAGAAAATCATGTTTGAAACTACGCATTTAATTTCATATAGCATTTCTTTATCTCGAAAACATGATCAAATAAATCTTGGGCTCATTAGGTGTCAAGTTTTATTTTACAATCAAGGGTTGCACGAGAAGGCACGAAATCACATAAATAAATCGGGGTCTAAGGGTAGGGATACCATTACCATCTTAAATTACACCCCTTACCTCGATCTATCGAAATCTCCGTGCTCAATTGGTGACGTCTCTTAGTACCTCCCTTAATTCGTTCTATGATCACCTACCACGAAATCGTACACTTAGCACCCTATTCGTGCGAATTATCCGAATTGCGTTAAAATCGTAACCTATTCGTTACTACTACGTGTGTACACATTATTGTACGTACCTAAGTCAACACGCACGTTTATATATTTTCCCTTACCACATATTATTTTGTATGTACAATTATTGACATACACCTTATTATATACCTCTACATGTATGTACACATAAATACATATATATACACTCCCATATGTATATACATATATATATATATATATATTTATTTGTTTTCACTCTTTTCCTATCTCATATATACATTCTTTGTATATATATATACTAGCACAAATTCATCCTATATACACCCATATGTATATGCATCTAATATATATATATATACACTCCTATATATATATATTATATATTATTGTCTTCTATTTTTTTCTTATCACATATATATATATATGTCCTTGTTTGTACATATACTAAAACACATTTATTTTATACAATCATTTGTATATACACCCAAGTATATACACATTTTTCATATACTCCTATATGTATATACACCTAAGTATATACTCATATTTATTTTATCATTGGCTTTCCTTATTCATTATCAAATATATGTACATATACTAACATACCTTTTCATTATACATACCTATTTGTGAATACCCAAATATATATATATTTTTATTCACATAATTACATATATATATTATCACTTGTCTCCATTATTCAATATCACAAATATATATATATATATATTTTTGCCTACTTCTCATCATTCCATTTTTAATCTAATTCAAACTATACTAGCATGCTTATACATGTATCACACATATATATTCATGTACATTAATACACATATATACATGTATGTATCTTACCTCTTTTCTCTTCCTCTTTTTTTTTTGCTTTTCTTCCAACCTCATCGGATGAAAAGAAAAACATGAAGAAACCGGCAGCAATTGTTGCTGTTCCAACGCAGTCCGCAAGGTGGAACCACCGTTCTGCCACCAAGAGGCTGCCACTGTTCCAGGGGTCCAAGTCTTCAGCCGACCCCTTCCCCTGTTTCGTCCAACTCCAGCTGAGGGGTGAAGGTCTGCAGCCCGATGCTACCATTTTACTGCAGCTCTCGGTCTGCCTCAATAGAGCTTTGATTTCCTTTCTTCCTCAGCTCCCGGTCTGCCTCAGCTCAGCTCCCTCATGATTCCCTGCTTCAGCTCTCTACGTTCCTGTTTTGTTTCCGTTCCAGGTTTTACATCGATTCAATCAAGCCTCGGTTTGCTCCAGTCAGTCATCCCCTGCCTCTCGGTTCCACCTCCAGCAACAACTCCCTCTTCCTCAGTCTACACCTTCCTTTCTCTCTTTCTTTTTTTTCCCCCGGTCGGCTCTCCTGCTCCAGATTTTCTTTTCGGGTTCTGCTTCACTCCTCAATCTCGGTTTCCTGCAAATTTTCCAGCTGCTCCTATTTCCTTCTTCTTCCTCGATTCATGCTTCTTCTCCTTCCAGCTTCATTTTCTGCTTCAGTCTCCTTCTTCCTCTTCTTTCTTTTCCTCTTTTCTTTCTTCCTTCCCCCTTCCCCGATCAGCTCTCCTGCTCCTGATTTGTTTTCCTGGTTCCCTTTTTCTCCTCTTCCCTCCTCTTCCCTTCTTTCTTTTCTTTTGTTCTCCCGGCCAGCCTTCTCCTTCTCCCTTCCTTTTCTTTTCTTCTCTTCTTTCTCTCTTCTTCCCTTCTTCTCCAGCCGAGCACCTCCTTTTTTCCTCTTCCTTCTTCCCGCCCGAGCCTCCTCTGTTTCGAATATCACTATCCAATTTCTTTCCCCCTTTTCAGGTGTGCGGGATTGGCTTCACTTTTAAGCCAATTCCGTACACCATTTAATTTATATATTATAATAATATATTTTTTTTATATATATATATTTTATATTTTATATTAACACCCATACATTATATTAATATATGTTTATACATTATATTAATATACCTATACATTAGATGTTTGTTTATTGTTATTGTTGTTACTATTTTTATTTTTATTGTCTCATGCTTTATTTATTTATTAACACTTATTTATTAAATACTATATATTAAATAATATATATATGCTATATATATTATTATTCATTTATTTAAATGTCTAGTATATATATGTATATATATATATATACACACACATATTCACTTATGTATATATCTACATATATACATTTTCTTATATAATTTATCCAAAAACCTAATATCATTCCTTCCATGAAATTTTCATTATTTCGAATATGAAATATTATCGGAATTCCATCACTCCTCACGAATTCTCGATACAGTTCTTTTTTTTTTTTTTTACATCATCGATTCTCAACTAATAATTTAAAATTTCCCAATCCTTCCGTACTTGCATTTGCTTTATTACTTCTTGCATCTTCGGGTTCCCGATCATTCACGGGTTTCTCGGCTCCTATATTCTCGAGCCCTACAATGAACATCCACACTTCCATTAAAATATAATCTAATTAAACGTAGAAAATTTGTGGGGTTTACATTCTCCCCACCTTAAAAGAATTTGGTCCTCCAAATTCATTCGGGTCCATCGAAATAGATGTGGGTACTCTTAATCAATCTGTCTACGATCACCCAGATTGTATCATACCCCTTTCGGGTTCTTGGTAATCCTACTTACACCCATTCTTAATACACTGTGACCCAAGAGGCTCCGAGTCTCCTTAAATTTTAACACCAGTACACTCCAAAGTGGGTCACTCGATCCGAAAATCTCCCCTTCTTATAGCTTTTATAATTGCCCTCTTAGCATTTCACATCCAAGCAAGGTCACTCAGTACAGTGGTTTGTGTAATTAATTCGATACCACCTGCTAAATCAATTCTAGAACTTCCCCTTTTAGTTTAGGGGTAACTTTGATAAATTATTTGATCATATGTCAGAAAACTTTCCCAGTTTACAGGGATGTTTCCATACTGCGAACACGCCCTATCTTAATTTCACAATTCCTATACACCATATTAGTCCTTCGGGATTTATACAGGGGTGTGGTAACGTGTAACATGAAATCTATAGGCTCAGGTTTCACAGGCAGTTTACATGCCAAATGGGGTGATATATAAATAAATAAATAAAAATGCGTAGAACTTGAACCTAATAATACATGTGTCTCGTGATTGCAAATTGAAAGCTTACCCTGGATGGTCTCAGCGGAGGCATCAACAGTCTCTGTATCCACAGCAAAGACCCTCCCATGAGTGACAGGCTTCTTGCCCCTCTCTGCTGCTGTAGCCCATCTCTGTGGGTCTTGTCTCGGAGGAGCTTGCCTCTCAGGTTGTCGTGGTAGTTCTGGAAGCTGTGGAAACTTATTTAATGGACAATCTCTAATCCGGTGTCCCCTCTGTCCACACCTAAAACAACTCCCTGAGGACCAGTGGTACACACCACTATGGAAATTACCACAACTAGGGCACAATCTCTCGTATTGCTAGAAGCCTCTGGTAGTCTGTGGGGTAGCTATAGGAGCCATGGGCCTATCAATCCTAGCCTGAGACTCATCTGTCCTCTGCCTCTTAGGTTGGCCCCTCTGAAGGTCCTGTCTCACAGACTCCGTTCACTTACTCTTATCCCTGTTCTTTCTCTTAAATGTTGGAGGCTTCATTTTCGGGAAATTCCTCTTTCTACCGACATTCCTCTCCTCCCTTCGGGTCTGTACAAGAGGCTGAGGCGCCATAGGTACTGGAGGAACTTGTAGAGCAGGAGGTGGTGGTGCTTGTAGAGGAATCGACACCGGAGTAGAAAATGGTGTCGTGCCAACTGAATCGGAAACGTTTGTCCCTAGATATTGGACAATCATGGCAGCTATCGATTCCAAACCTCGCTCGAGGCGCTGCTCCAACCGCTGTTCAAATTGAGCCATACGTGTATTGAGGTCCTCTAAGTGCGGTGGAGGTGGCTGAGCCTGCCTCCGAAGACGTCCGCGTCTTCCACTCATCGTGCAGTGATCTAATACCTGCGCGTAATTCCAAAGATCAAGTCTTACATTCATTAGGTATACATTACCTACTACCAGACAAGCACAGACATTTGGGATGTAATTTAATCCTTATTTTTGACACTGATAGTACTAGACAACCTTCGCTCTGATACCACTTAAACTGTAACGACCCTTGACCCTTGAAAATCGGGGAATTTTTTTTTTTTCAATTTAATTTACCCACTTATTCCCTTAATCACTTAGGTTGCATTCTTGCTCAGTGTCAAATCGCTTTTCCTAATTCTTAATCCGTAATTATATTTAAATTCCATATTTTGACCCATATGGTCGATAGAAATTTCGGTAGCATAACGACTTACATATGGGCCTACCCACCTGCAATTCAGTTGTTTTAACAATCTTAGATATCCACAACTACCAAGCATACTTTCCAATCAACATTTACAACTCAATACATTCATATCGATTAATACCAATCATTTTACAACCTAGTCCCAAGAATCATATTCTCTACATCGTTTCCTTACAAATTACATCCCAACAAAATATTCCTAATATATGTCTGTGCGTACGAATGTGTCTGGTAAAGGAATGTAATTGTATACCTTGACTGCGTGTACAAAAAGTAGCCTAAGGTAGCTCTTTCCCACCAACCTACGTCGTGTACGCGGCAAATAACATCTATAGATCACTGCAAATAATCTGAAAGGTAGAGGAGTGAGCTTTCGGGAAAAAAGCCCAGTAAGAAACGCATTTAAAATGATCATGGTGGCTAAATCGCATTAATTGCATGATAAAACCAAAAGATACGTTTCTTTACAAATATCACATAGATTTCAAAGAGCGTATATATAAAACATAATTGATAGAAATAAAATTTTGAAGAACAAATCTATTCAGTTACGTCACAATCTATCGAAACATACAAAACTCCAGAATATTTCAAAACCGATAGAACTTCAAAAGCATAACTGATGTAAAAACATATATCGGAAGATCAAAATCATTTAACATAGTTCATATCGATGGAGGTTTGGATAACTTATAGAGGGAAGTCATAAATATGCCCGAAGGCAGGATTCATATACATTCATATACGCCACAAAGACGCGCACGACAAAAATGCATTGACCGTATGGCACTTTGCATCTGTAGGACTCAAGAGGTGGCCCCCAACAGTCACACAGACTGTGTGGCACTTTGCTCCCACATATCTCAAGAGGTGGCCCTCACGATCGTATGTCTTTGTGAACCGCGTGGCACTTTGCTCCCGTCGGACTCAAGAGGTGACCCCCACAGTAACATAGACTGCGTGGCACTTTGCTCCCACAGAACTCAAGAGGTGGCCCCCACGTTCGCATGTCTTTGTGAATCGCGTGGTACTTTGCTCCCACAGGACTCAAGAGGTAACCCCCACAGTAACATAGACTGTGTGGCACTTTGCTCCCGTCGGACTCAAGAGGTAACCCCCACGTTCACATGTCATTTTGGAAATTGCGTGGCACTTTACTCCCACAGAACTCAAGAGGTAACCCCCACAATTCCACTATACAATGCCCTTTTTGTCTTAAAGCAGAGTTTTCAAAATCTTACTTGGGTTTTTATAGCTCATTAACTCATATCGAGTAATAAAATCAAATTTCTTGAAATCTGAAAACTCTTTCATAAAACAGAAAAAACGGTGTGGCACTTTGTTCCCGTAGGACTCAAGAGGTGGCCCCCACAATCGCCTTTCGAAAACAAATTTCATTTCTCAAACATAAGTTCACATACCAACTTTCATTTCATTCAAAAACATGAAATCAATCATACATAAGTCAAAACCATGACATTTATTCAGAAAATCATGTTTGAAACTACGCATTTAATTTCATATAGCATTTCTTTATCTCGAAAACATGATCAAATAAATCTTGGGCTCATTAGGTGTCAAGTTTTATTTTACAATCAAGGGTTGCACGAGAAGGCACGAAATCACATAAATAAATCGGGGTCTAAGGGTAGGGATACCATTACCATCTTAAATTACACCCCTTACCTCGATCTATCGAAATCTCCGTGCTCAATTGGTGACGTCTCTTAGTACCTCCCTTAATTCGTTCTATGATCACCTACCACGAAATCGTACACTTAGCACCCTATTCGTGCGAATTATCCGAATTGCGTTAAAATCGTAACCTATTCGTTACTACTACGTGTGTACACATTATTGTACGTACCTAAGTCAACACGCACGTTTATATATTTTCCCTTACCACATATTATTTTGTATGTACAATTATTGACATACACCTTATTATATACCTCTACATGTATGTACACATAAATACATATATATACACTCCCATATGTATATACATATATATATATATATTTATTTGTTTTCACTCTTTTCCTATCTCATATATACATTCTTTGTATATATATATACTAGCACAAATTCATCCTATATACACCCATATGTATATGCATCTAATATATATATATATACACTCCTATATATATATATTATATATTATTGTCTTCTATTTTTTTCTTATCACATATATATATATGTCCTTGTTTGTACATATACTAAAACACATTTATTTTATACAATCATTTGTATATACACCCAAGTATATACACATTTTTCATATACTCCTATATGTATATACACCTAAGTATATACTCATATTTATTTTATCATTGGCTTTCCTTATTCATTATCAAATATATGTACATATACTAACATACCTTTTCATTATACATACCTATTTGTGAATACCCAAATATATATATATTTTTATTCACATAATTACATATATATATTATCACTTGTCTCCATTATTCAATATCACAAATATATATATATATATTTTTGCCTACTTCTCATCATTCCATTTTTAATCTAATTCAAACTATACTAGCATGCTTATACATGTATCACACATATATATTCATGTACATTAATACACATATATACATGTATGTATCTTACCTCTTTTCTCTTCCTCTTTTTTTTTTGCTTTTCTTCCAACCTCATCGGATGAAAAGAAAAACATGAAGAAACCGGCAGCAATTGTTGCTGTTCCAACGCAGTCCGCAAGGTGGAACCACCGTTCTGCCACCAAGAGGCTGCCACTGTTCCAGGGGTCCAAGTCTTCAGCCGACCCCTTCCCCTGTTTCGTCCAACTCCAGCTGAGGGGTGAAGGTCTGCAGCCCCATGCAACCATTTTACTGCAGCTCTCGGTCTGCCTCAATGGAGCTTTGATTTCCTTTCTTCCTCAGCTCCCGGTCTGCCTCAGCTCAGCTCCCTCATGATTCCCTGCTTCAGCTCGCTACGTTCCTGTTTTGTTTCCGTTCTAGGTTTTACATCGATTCAATCAAGCCTCGGTTTGCTCCAGTCAGTCATCCCCTGCCTCTCGGTTCCACCTCCAGCAACAACTCCCTCTTCCTCAGTCTACACCTTCCTTTCTCTCTTTCTTTTTTTTTCCCCCGGTCGGCTCTCCTGCTCCAGATTTTCTTTTCGGGTTCTGCTTCACTCCTCAATCTCGGTTTGCTGCAAATTTTCCAGCTGCTCCTATTTCCTTCTTCTTCCTCGATTCATGCTTCTTCTCCTTCCAGCTTCATTTTCTGCTTCAGTCTCCTTCTTCCTCTTCTTTCTTTTCCTCTTTTCTTTCTTCCTTCCCCCTTCCCCGATCAGCTCTCCTGCTCCTGATTTGTTTTCCTGGTTCCCTTTTTCTCCTCTTCCCTCCTCTTCCCTTCTTTCTTTTCTTTTCTTCTCCCGGCCAGCCTTCTCCTTCTCCCTTCCTTTTCTTTTCTTCTCTTCTTTCTCTCTTCTTCCCTTCTTCTCCAGCCGAGCACCTCCTTTTCTCCTCTTCCTTCTTCCCGCCCGAGCCTCCTCTGTTTCGAATATCACTATCCAATTTCTTTCCCCCTTTTCAGGTGTGCGGGATTGGCTTCACTTTTAAGCCAATTCCGTACACCATTTAATTTATATATTATAATAATATATTTTTTATATATATATATATTTTATATTTTATATTAACACCCATACATTATATTAATATATGTTTATGCATTATATTAATATACCTATACATTAGATGTTTGTTTATTGTTATTGTTGTTACTATTTTTATTTTTATTGTCTCATGCTTTATTTATTTATTAACACTTATTTATTAAATACTATATATTAAATAATATATATATGCTATATATATTATTATTCATTTATTTAAATGTCTAGTATATATATGTATATATATATATATATATATATATATATATATATACACATATTCACTTATGTATATATCTACATATATACATTTTCTTATATAATTTATCCAAAAACCTAATATCATGCCTTCCATGAAATTTTCATTATTTCGAATATGAAATATTATCGGAATTCCATCACTCCTCACGAATTCTCGATACAGTTCTTTTTTTTTTTTTTTTACATCATCGATTCTCAACTAATAATTTAAAATTTCTCAATCCTTCCGTACTTGCATTTGCTTTATTACTTCTTGCATCTTCGGGTTCTCGATCATTCACGGGTTTCTCGGCTCCTATATTCTCGAGCCCTACAATGAACATCCACACTTCCATTAAAATATAATCTAATTAAACGTAGGAAATTTGTGGGGTTTACACTAAACCACCTCGTAAGAGCAACGCTCTAGTACAACATTTATGCGTAAAACATGAGAAAAACCACATACGAGCATAGCTCCAGTATGGTTATATGCATAAGAAAACCACTCGAAATCCACGTATGAGCAGAAGCTCCAGTACGGTTTATAAAACATCATCACAAATCAAATCAAAGTGCGAGCTAAGCTCCAGCATGTTTCATACAAATGAAGGCATCAAAATCTAGCGCGAACGAGGCTCCAACGCGATTTATAACACACAAATACGATAGGCGGCTCATACACAATCAAAATAATCCCAAAACCGAGTTTAGAACCTCACAAGTGCTATTTCACGAAATCATTCAAGCACTAGCCCGTATCCACTAATTGGTTTAAAACCAAGTATTGTGTTATGTGAAAACATTTCAACACATGATTTATGCATTTATTAGCCTTACTATCCCTTTTATAAAAATCATTACAAAACCAAATCTCAATCATACTCGTAGTTCTTCGCATACATCATCAATCATTTTCTCAAACAGTCATACATTTCACAAACGCCCTATATCTGTCACACCCCACTTCTGGGAACCCTTCTATCCATACATTTTCTACTACGGTTGGGCTGTGAGAAGATGCAATTAATAAAATTCATTCATTTACAGCGGAAGATTTAAATGTTTAATTCGCACTCCCAAGTATGTGTGTAGATATACAAAATCAATTATATAAATGCCATGTGCTTACATATCTTCCCCATAATACTGTTTACAATTTTCAAGATATAACTGTGCGATACGATATATTAGATACAAAATACTCGTGTATCCAAATCTTATACCTTTACGAAATTGTGGGAGCTGTTCAACACAAAAGACCTAGAGACCACTGCTTTCTTACTTCTCAGTACCTGGAGGGGGAAAATAGTGGGATGAGTAAACCACAGCTCAGTAAGGAAATGTATGCTAGCAGGTAGATATCGTACTACCTACATAGCCCATGCATGTATAAACCAAAACCGTGTTTTCATTGTAAATGGAAATATCATACGAAAAATGCATTTAAACATATTTTTCTCAATGGCATTTTCATGTAAATCAAATATATCAAGCTTCCATTTAAAACATGCTCATAAATAGTGCCCTCACGACATAAATGTGAAATCAGAGATTTATTAAAAACACAAAATCTCTTTCTTCCCTTAATTCACTTTTTTTGCAAATCTCTTTCTTTTCTGAGATTATCTCTGTTTCTCGAATCTCTGAGACAGGCATGAAATTTTCGGCAATCAAATATCCATGACATATGGCCATAGTCAGTGATCAGGTGCACAGGGCATCACTTCGCCTGAAGGGGAATGGGTCAGTCCTGCCCTCTGGCTCATCTCAATTAACCTTATCTCCTCGTATACTCACGGTAAAGATACGCCATCTCAATTAACCTTATCTCCTCGTATACTCACGGTAAAGATACGCCGTGTGTCATCTACGCGATACTCGTACTCACACGGTACATAGTATACCAATGGACAACTACACTGTTCTACGTACGACCATGGACCCAAGTCCATACTCCAACTTCGATGGACTTTTCATCCTAAACCATGTCTCATATACCAGGCGAGCAAACAGCGTGACACACAGTCATCGCAAGGTTCTAGCGCGGTACGATTTATCGTTAAGGCCCAGCCCGTTCAAATGGCCGTCGGCTGGTATCCCTTTGGGTCCCAGACCCCCAGGTTTACCTCAACTCAATAAAACAGGTGCGAGCAAAGTTCCCGCACTTTCTCAAAACCATCGTGCGAGTTAAAACTCCAGCACGGTACATCAAAGGCATTAAAACGGGTGTGAGCTAGCGCTTCAACACCAAATCTCATCTCAAAACTGATAGAATGCTATTTTCTCTTTTTAAAACTCAAAACATGTTTATTCATACATCATGCCTCTTCATGCTAAAACATGTAAAATTAGCCAATCTATCATCAACATTTCTCAATCATCAAGATCAATGTAAAATAGAGAAGAACATTGAAAACATGCATATCATGCTATTTCCTTACCCTATCCCATTTCTCAATACATATATACATCATAGTACTTTTCATGCTTCCATATCATTTCATAGAATTATAATATCGTACTAGTTCTATCAATATATCTACAAAATTGCTGTAAAATATGCACGAACATCTCTATAGCTAACACATAGTCCTTTACCTCACTTTACTTGTGTGCAACTATCCTCCTCTACGCTTCTCGTATTCTCATCTCGACTTGCTCCGACGTATCATCTGAAACTAAAATTCATCCATCAAACACTTGAGTTAACGTTTCTAACTCTTATTCAACTAAGCATTTATCCAATGCCTTAAATACACATTTTACCCCTTGTGGTAAATCTCACAATTTTATCCCAATATCAACATGCCCAAACCATGCCCACAACATAATCATCTTCTCAAGATATCTCATTCATCATTAACACTTCTACATTCCACTTTCTCACACTAGACCATTTCTAAGTTATATTCATTTCATGGCATTCTAGGTAGTTCTACCCATAATGTGCACACCCAATCAACTTCATAATCATTTACTAGACCAATGTACTTGGATTTGTGCACTAGAAACTTGCCTCATTGGATTTCCTATTTGCTCCAATTAGAAATGCCTTTAATTCCTTCAATCCGACAAATGGGGAAATACCTCTCGACTATGTTGTTCTTCTTTTAGACGTGAACGACTTTGTCTCTAATAGCTTTTCCTCAAATCTTACTGAAAATGGCTGGATTTAGGAGTGAGAAAGCTAGGTTTTAGAGTTGAAGTGAAAATAAATGGTTTATCCCGAAATCTGCAGATCCAACTGCTCCTATTTATAGATTTAACTTGATGAGATCGATCTTCCTTGGGTGGAGATCGATCTGGTCCTCTAAAAATCTCTCTTTTCTAAGACATTTTAAAGGCCGGAGATCGATCTGTCGAGGCTTGAGATCGATCTGCTGTCAAACAGAAGCTTAAGGAGATCGATCTGGTCTTAGGGGAGATCGATCTACTTCCAACTCGAGAGCTAAGGAGATCGATCTGATTCCCTTGGAGATCGATCTGCTCCATTCCATTACTCACATAAGAGCATTCTGGCTCTTCCAGATCGATCTCTCATCCTATGAGATTGATCTGGCCTCCATATTTCCAGATTTTCTACAGTTTTTCTACAACAACTTCATTCAAAACTTCCTCAATTTACCTCCATAGTCCTTTCCTCATTCATCCCTCCTCGAGACTTAAAAATGTCATCCAATCTCACTTAGTACATATTAAAACTTGTGGAAAAATCTTTGTATAACCAAATATACATGATATTACCTGAATGGAAATATACGCTTATGTAAATCTTTCCTTCCATTTTACCACACTACTCTTATTCCATTTCAATCACATTCTTCTCGTATTTAAGTTCATTTCTTCGTACTCATTCATAACGCAACTTGTACGTACAATCACAACTCTTATTACAAGTGCGTACATAATTTTATGAACTTACATTGCATATACTTTGTATTACGAATGTATTATCATACTCATAATTTCATTTACATTTCTATGTACCTATATACAACTGTACATATACGGGGTCTCACATTCTCCCCCACTTAGAGAATTTGGTCCTCCAAATTAGAACCAATCCAATCTTTGAAAAACTCGGGATACCTTTCCCGCATCAAACTTTCCAATTCCCATGTGGCCTCTTCCACAGTCTGATGTTGCCACAAAACTTTAACCAATGAAATCATCTTGTTCCGCAACACCTTCTCTTTTCTATCCAACATCCGGATCGGTCTCTCGACATACGACATATCCTCCTTGAGCTCCAATGGCTCATAGCTAATTACATGTGTCGGATCCGGGTAGTACTTCCGAAGCATAGAAATGTGGAAGACATTGTGGACTTCTGCTTGCTCAGGTGGCAAGGCTAGCCTATATGCTCCATCTCCCACTCTATCCAAAATCTCGAAGGGACCAATGTAACGAGGACTTAATTTTTCTTTCTTCCCAAACCTCGTTATTCCCTTAGAAGGAGATACTTTCAAAAATACAGACTCGCCAACATCAAACTCAAGTGGTCTTTGTCTCCTGTCAGCGTAGCTCTTTTGTCGACTTTGAGCTGTTCGTAGCCTCTCGCATATTATCTGAACATCCTCGGAGGCTTGCTTAACCAAATCGGGAATGAGCAACTGTCTGTCACTAACTTCTTCCCAACCAATGGGCGATCGGCATCTATGACCGTATAGTGCCTCATAAGGGGCCATACCAATACTTCAGTGATGACTGTTATTGTAGGCGAACTTAATCAGTGGCAAGTGATCATCCCATGAGCCTCTAAAATCCAGCACACACGCTCTCAACATATCCTCCAGGGTCTGTATAGTCCTCTCTGACTGACCATCTGTTTGAGGATGAAAAGCGGTGCTAAAACTCAACTAGGTCTCCATCGCTTCCTGAAAATGTCCCCAAAAGTGGGAAGTGAAGCGGGCATCCCGATCAGAAACAACACTCACTGGGACTCCATGCAATCTCACTATTTCTTGCACATACAGGTTCGCCAGTGTACTCATTGTATCTGTAGATCTCATGGCTAAGAAATGTGCCAATTTTGTTAACCGATCTACTATCACCCATATCGCATCATGGTTCCTACGGGTTCTCGGTAACCCCATTACAAAATCCATGGTGACATGCTCCCACTTCCATGTTGGTATCGGTAGAGGTTGTAATAATCCTCCTGGTTTCTGATGTTCGACTTTTACTTGCTGACAAACGAGACATCTAGCGACATACTCAGCTATGTCTCTCTTCATTCTAGACCACCAATATACCTTTCAGAGATTTTGATACATCTTACTACTCCCCGGGTGTATCGTATCTCTCGACGAGTGAGCCTCTGATAAGATCAGCTTCCTCAGCTCTAAATCCTTAGGAACACATATTCTATCTCCAAACCTTAGTATTCCATCTGAACTCAATATAAAATCGGTACCCTTCCTTTTTCGGATTTGGCTAATCATGTCAATACACCATTGATCAATTTGTTGAGCTTGTCGGATTCTCTTAATCAACTCCAATTCTAATCTCAAGCTAGCAATAATCCCATAGCTGCCAATCTCAGGTAGGGTCATATCCAGACTAAGGTTCGTGAATTGTTCCAACAACTCGTGCTCTCTAACCATTATATGTGATACCAACCCGAGACTCTTCCGACTCAAAGCATCGGCAACCACATTTACCTTCCCCGGGTGGTATAAGATCTCACAATCATAGTCCTTGAGGAGTTCCGACCACCTCCTCTGTCTCATGTTTAACTCCTTCTGTGAGAATAGATATTTCAGACTCTTATGATCCGTAAAGATTTGAAATCTCTCACCATATAAGTGTGGCGCCATATCTTCAACGCAAACACTACGGTCGCTAACTCCAAATCGTGAGTGGGGTAGTTCCTCTCATGATCTTTTAGCTGTCTAGATCCATAAGCTACTACCCTTCCTTCTTGCATCAAAACACAGCCTAGTCCTTGATGCGAAGCATCTGTATACACCGAGTTATTCCCTGAACTGTTAGGGATGATAAGAACTGGCGTGGTGGTTAATCTGCGCTTAAGTTCCTAAAAACTTCTGTCACAAGCTTCATCCCATGAAAACTCCACATTCTTCCTCGTAAAACGTGTCAATGGAGCAGCCAATCTAGAGAAACCCTCAATAAATCTCCTATAGTAACCAGCCAAACCTAGAAAGCTTCTGATCTCCGTGACTGTCCTAGGTTGTTCCCACTGAACAACGACCTCAATCTTGGATGGATCTACTGACACCCCATCCTTCGATATAACATGGCCTAGAAAGGAAATATGTTCTAGCCAAAAGTCACATTTACTAAGCTTGGCATACAACCTTCTCTCTCGGAGGATCTGCAAAATAATCCTCAAGTGCTGCTCATGCTCTTCTCTGGACCTTGAATACACTAATATATCATCAATGAAAACAATTATGAACTGGTCCAGGTATGGCTTGAATACTTCATTCATTAGAGTCATAAAAGCTGCCGACGCATTGGTCAACCCAAAAGGCATCACTAAGAATTCGTAATGGCCATAGCGGGTACAAAATGCTGTCTTGGGCACATCCTCCTTCCGAATCTTCAATTGATGATACCCAGACCTCAAATCTATCTTGGAAAAGATCTGTGCTCCTCGAAGCTGATCCAATAAATCATCAATGCGTGGCAAGGGGTACTTATTCTTGATGGTAGCCTTGTTCAACATCCGATAGTCGATGCACAACGCTCCCATCTCTTTTCTTCACAAATAATACCGGGGCTCCCCATGGTGAGACGCTCGGTCTTATGAACCCCTTCTCTAGCAACTCTTGCAGCTGTTTCCTTAATTCCTCTAACTCAACTGGAGCCATCCTATATGGTGACATGGATATTGGTTCGGTTCTAGGCGTCAAGTCTATACCAAATTTTGTTTCTCTATCAGGTGGCAATCCTGGTAGATCGTCTGGAAAGACATCAGGGAATTCTCTAACCACTGGGATGTCCTCTATATCCGGATGTACTTTGTTCAAATCCACCACATAAGCAACAAAACCTTTAAAACAACACTCAAGTCATTTATACCAAAGTACTTTACTTAACGCAAAATTTAAGATTTCATTTCTTCTATTAAAATCTTACAACACATTCTTCAGGTAGAGAAAACTTAATGGACTTAGAATGACAGTCTATGAGAGCATGATTGGTGGTTAACCAATCCATTCCCAAAATTACATCAATGTCATACATATTCAACAAAATCAAGTTGGCTGTCATGCTCTTATCTCCCACCCTCACTTTACAATCTTTATACACTTGCTCAACTAATTGGCTAACTCTCATTGGAGTACTTATTAGTAAAGTCCTACTCAAGTATGCGGGTTCTACAAAACCTTTTAACTTTGATGCACATACAGGTGATTTAAAGGAATGCGTAGCACCAGAATCAAACAAAGCTATAACCTCCAAATTAAAAATCAAGATTGTACCTTTTATCACTTCAGAAGAGGTATCTGTCGATACCTGGTCTATCGCATACAACCTGCCTTGGCCCACAACTTGTTTTCCCTTTTTCTTCAGCCGAGGCTTTCTTTCTTGCAGGAGGTGCAACTGTAGGAACCCTCTCTGGCTCTTTACCCCTATGTTGAATTGCCTTAACTATCTCCGGGCACTCTCTGGCATAATGTCCAAATTTACCACATTTGAAGCATCGGGTAACTTGAAGATGACATGGCCTACCACCATGGTATCGACCCTATAGTCTACACCGATCTGTAGTCGGTCGGGGTCCACCAATCACTATACCCCTGGCTGGTGTCTGAGTTGGAGGCATAAAAGGTCTAGCAACCTTTTTCTGGAACTCATCTATCTCTCTCCGACGCTTACTCATGAATTTTTGACCAAATTTGGCACTCTTGCCATCTCCCAGCTTCCTTGGACCCTTGTCTTTACCCCAACTAAACTCAGAAGTCTGCAAGTCATAATCTTGCTCACATAACTGGGCCCGTCGCACAGGCTCTCTATATGTAGTGACATCAAATGGGGCCAACTTCGCTCGGATCGAAGGCCTCAGTCAATCTACAAATCTACGGACTCTGATAGCTTCACTTTTGATCGAGTCCGGATCATATCTACCCAGTGAAGTGAATCTGACTCGTACTCATCAACTGTTCGATTCCCTTGAATCAGATTCAGAAATTCCATCTGTAGTCTACGTCGAGCAGTATCTGGGATATATTGCTCTCTGAAAACGCCCAAGAACATATCCCAAGTGATAGCCATACCTTGAGCTCTCAACATCGGCCTGGTGGACTTCCACCAGTGCTCTGCTTCGCCTCTCAATACAAAGGCCGCAAGCGCTACTCTCTCCGTAGCTGAACATCTACAGAAGTCGAATAACTTCTCCATCTGACTGATCCAGTCCTCAGCCACTGTCGGATCCTTTACCCCGCTAAACAAAGGAGGCTTAAAGTCCATAAAATGCCTCAATCTCTCCATATCACAGTCATATCCATACCCCAAATCATCATCATACTGCTGTGGGGCTACTGGAGGAGGTACTGGTCGAATATGAGGTTCCCGTGGCCTAACCGGTTCAGCTTGTGCAGGTGTAACATTCTCAGGTTCATGTGCAGCTGCTGGGGGATTCGATGCAGCATGTCCCACTGTACCAGGTGTACCCTCAAACCTAGCCATGATCTGACCCATCATGGTCATCATCGTGCGCATGTCTTCCTCCAATCGAGTTATTCGAGGATCAGAAGCCTCTATTTGTTCTTGGGGCTCATGACTAGAGGATGATCTACTGTGCCTCTCAGTCCTATCATTTCGCCCTAGAGCTCTCGAGCTCTCTTCCCTCTTGCGGTGTCTCTCAGGCATAACTCACTAGCCTGATAACTTTCCTGCGTTATAACAAACATTTAATTCACTACCAGCTCCGTACACACATTTGTATCTAAATATCACACAGTAACTTGGGGTTGTATGTTTTCTTAGTCCTAAACATCAACTCACATCAGACCAACCATGCTCTGATACCAAATCTGTCACACCCCACTTCTGGGAACCCTTCTATCCATACATTCTCTACTACGGTTGGGCTGTGAGAAGATGCAATTACTAAAATTCATTCATTTACAGCGGAAGATTTAAATGTTTAATTCGCACTCCCAGGTATGTATGTAGATATACAAAATCAATTGTATAAATACCATGTGCTTACATATCATCCCCATAATACTGTTTACAATTTCCAAGATATAACTGTGTGATACGATATATTAGATACAAAATACTCGTGTATACAAATCTTATACCTTTACGGAATTGTGGGAGCTGTTCAACACAAAAGACCTAGAGACCACCGCTCTCTTACTTCTCAGTACCTGGAGGGGGAAAATAGTGGGATGAGCAAACCACAGCTCAGTAAGGAAATGTATGCTAGCAGGTAGATATCGTACTACCTACATAGCCCATGCATGTATAAACCAAAACCGTGTTTTCATTGTAAATGGAAATATCATACGAAAAATGCATTTAAACATATTTTTCTCAATGGCATTTTCGTGTAAATCAAATATATCAAGCTTCCATTTAAAACATGCTCATAAATAGTGCCCTCACGGCATAAATGTGAAATCAGAGATTTATCAAAAACACAAAATCTCTTTCTTCCCTTAATTCACTTTTTTTGCAAATCTCTTTCTTTTCTGAAATTATCTCTGTTTCTCGAATCTCTGAGACAGGCATGGAATTTTCGGCAATCAAATATCCACGACATATGGCCATAGTCAGTGATCCCGAGCCTCACTGATCAGGTGTGCACAGGGCATCACTTCGCCTGAAGGGGAATGGGTCAGTCCTGCCCTCTGGCTCATCTCAATCAACCTCATCTCCTCGTATACTCACGGTAAAGATACGCCGTGTGTCATCTACGCGATACTCGTACTCACGTGCACCCAACACGGTATATAGTATACCAACGGACAACTACACTGTTCTACGTACGATCGTGGACCCAAGTCCATACTGCAACTCCGATGGACTTTTCATCCTAAACCATGTCTCATATACCAGGCGAGTAAGTAGCGTGACACACAGTCATTGCAAGGCTCCAGTGCGGTACGATCTATCATTAAGGCCCAGCCCGTTCAAATGGTCGTCGACTGGTATCCCCTTCGGTCCCAGACCCTCAAGTTTACCTCAACTCAATAAAACAGGTACGAGCAAAGTTCTCGCACTTTCTCAAAACCATCGCGTGAGTTAAAACTCCAGCACGGTACATCAAAGGCATTAAAATGGGTGTGAGCTAGTGCTTCAACACCAAATCTCATCTCAAAACTGATAGATGGCTATTTTCTCTTTTTAAAACTCAAAACATGTTTATTCATACAGCATGCCTCTTCATGCTAAAACATGTAAAATTAGCCAATCTATCATCAACATTTCTTAATCATCAAGATCAATGTAAAATATAGAAGAACATTGAAAACATGCATATCATGCTATTTCCTTACCCTATCCCATTTCTCAATACATATATACATCATAGTACTTTTCATGCTTCCATATCATTTCATAGAATTATAATATCGTACTAGTTCTATCAATATATCTACGAAATTGCTGTAAAATACGCACGAACATCTCTATAGCTAACACACAGTCCCTTACCTCACTTTACTTGTGTGCAACTATCCTCCTCTACGCTTCTCGCATTCTCATCTTGACTTGCTCCGACGTATCATCCGAAACTGAAATTCATCCATCAAACACTTGAGTTAACATTTCTAACTCTTATTCAACTAAGCATTTATCCAATGCCTTAAATACACATTTTACCCCTTGTGGTAAATCTCACAATTTTATCCCAATATCAACATGCCCAAACCATGCCCACAACATAATCATCTTCTCAAGATATCTCATTCATCATTAACACTTCTACATTCCACTTTCTCACACTAGACCATTTCTAAGTTATATTCATTTCATGACATTCTAGGTAGTTCTACCCATAATGTGCACACCCAATCAACTTCATAATCATTTACTAGACCAATGTACTTGGATTTGTGCACTAGAAACTTACCTCATTGGATTTCCTATTTGCTCAAATTAGAAATGCCTTTAATTCCTTCAATCCGACAAATGGGGAAATGCCTCTCGACTATGTTGTTCTTCTCTTAGACGTGAACGACTTTGTCTCTAATAGCTTTTCCTCAAATCTTACTGAAAATGACTGGATTTAGGAGTGAGAAAGCTAGGTTTTAGAGTTGAAGTGAAAATAAATGGTTTATCCCGAAATCTGCAGATCCAACTGCTCTTATTTATAGATTTAACTTGATGAGATCAATCTTCCTTGGGTGGAGATCGATCTGGTCCTCTAAAAATCTCTCTTTTCTAAGACATTTTAAAGGCAGGAGATCGATCTGTCGAGGCTTGAGATCGATCTGCTGTCAAACAGAAGCTTAAGGAGATCGATCTGGTCTTAGGGGAGATCGATCTGCTTCCAACCCGAGAGCTAAGGAGATAGATCTGATTCCCTTGGAGATCGATCTGCTCCATTCCATTACTCACATAAGAGCATTTTGGCTCTTCCAGATCGATCCTCATCCTATGAGATCGATCTGGCCTCCATATTTCCAGATTTTCTGCAGTTTTTCTGCAACAACTTCATTCAAAACTTCCTCAATTTACCTCCATAGTCCTTTCCTCATTCATCCCTCCTTGAGACTTAAAAATGTCATCCAATCACACTTAGTACATATTAAAACTTGTGGGAAAATCTTTGTATAACCAAATATACACGATTTTACCTGAATGGATTATGTAAATCTTTCCTTCCATTTTACCACACTACTCTTATTCCATTTCAATCACATTCTTCTCGTATTTAAGTTCATTTCTTCGTACTCATTTATAACGCAACTTGTACGTACAATCACGACTCTTATTACAAGTGCGTACATAATCTTATGAACTTACATTGCATATACTTTGTATTACGAGTGTATTATCATACTCATGATTTCATTTACATTTCTATGTACCTATATACAACTGTACATATACGGGGTCTCACAATATCCATCCACAAAATATGAGCAGCTACCTCTATATACTTATAGAATTCTCTTACCTGAAATCGTGTCGCATGATTCCACTTCCTTAGAGCTGCTTACTCGTGCGGTCTGCTTTGGCTCCAGCGAACTCTCTGAAACTGCACAAAGTCGTATATCGCATCAATTTAATTCACATAACAGCAATCTTGCGTTTACTATAGTTAATTGGACCTATAGTCTCCATTAACGCTCATAAGGTCTCGATTTATTGTTCTATTCATATCTCGAGTCCAATGACTCTTTTAGGCCTATTGATTCATACTCAATCGATATCAAGTCAATATTAAGCTCATAGTGTTCCTATTTCATCAATTTCTTCACTATGGCCTTTTATCAACATCTTACATGCCCATTTTCATAATTTCTCTAAACTTACAATGTGGCTTCATTTAATCATCTTAAATCATTCACATTACTTCAACAACAACTTAGTATAACTCATAATTTATCAACTCTTCCAAACCACATTTTCTCACACTAGACATAATCTAGGTTATAAGTGTTCCATTATTTTCTAGATGGTTTCTATCCTAAATATTCACACCAATCTACTCCAAAATCAATAAATAGACAATGTACTTGGGCTGAAGTGTTAGAAACTTACCAAATCTAGTTTCTCCTCTTGCTCCAATGAAAATGCCGCTTATTCCTTTAATCCAACAAATGAGGTTTTGATTTCAAACTATGTTGTTGTCCTCTTGGATTTGAACAACTTTATATCTAATAGCTTCCCTTCAATTCTTATTGGAAATAAGCTGATTTTAGAGAGATAAATCTAGGTTTTAGGTTGAAATGGAAGAAATGGGGGTTTGTTTTCGTGATTTGTAGATTTCACTGCTCTTATTTATAGAAATTGCTCAATGAGATCGATCTATCGAAGCATGAGATCGATCTGGTCCTCTTAAATCCCTCATTTTCACTCCAATTTGAATGCATGAGATCTATCTGTCAAGGGCTTGAGATCAATCTGTCCCAGACAGTAGCTTAAGAAGATCGATCTGCTTCCAGGGGAGATGATCTGCTCCAACCCAAGAGCTAAGGAAATCGATCTATTTGCATCCAAATCGATATTCTCATTACAGAATGTTTAGCAGATTGATCTGGCTCCATTGGAGATAGATCTGGCCTAGTCCATTGCTCGAAGAAGAGCATTTTTGGCTCTTCCATATTGATTTCTCATCCTATGAGATCGATCTGGCCTTCATATTTTTCAGATTTGCTACAGTTTTCTGCAGTAACTTCATGCAAAACATTCTCAATTTGCTGCCATAGTCATTTTCTCATCCAACCACCTTCAAGACTTGAAAATGGCATCCATTCATACACATTGAAACTTGTGTGCATTCATTGTATAACCAAATGTATTCAATACACAGCCAAATGGGAGTACAAATACTTATGCATTTCATGCAACTTCATTCTATTTGCTGCACTACTCATTTTGAGCTCCAATCACATTCCTCACTTATAAAAGTCCATTTCTTCATATACATACATAATGAAACTTGTTCGTACATCACAAACGCTTATTACAAGTGTGTACATTGAATTTATGGACTTTACAACATTTATGTTTCACATCACATGTACATCACCTTAGTTATGAATCCATAAAGTTACATATGAAATACGGGTCTTACAATCCTCCCATCCTTCAAGGAATTTGGTCATCCAAATTAAAACCAAGTTACTCTTCAAAAAGTTGGGGGTACTTCTCCCGTATCAAATTTTCTAATTCCCATGTGGCCTCTTCCACCGTGTGATGTTACCAAAGAACTTTCACCAAGGGAATTGTCTTATTCCGTAACACTTTCTCTTTTCTGTCTAATATCCGAACCGACTTCTCAACATACGACATACTCTCCTTGAGCTCCAATGGCTCATATCTTATCACATGTGTCGGGTTTGGGTGATACTTTCGAAGCATAGAGACATGGAAGACGTTATGAACATTCGCCAAGTCCGATGGCAATGCCAACCTATACGCCTTATCTCCCACTCTCTCCAAATTCTCAAAGGGTCCGATATATCTAGGGCTTAGCTTGTCCTTCTTACCAAATCTCATAATACCCTTCGAAGGTGATACTCTCAGAAATACCGACTCACCCACATCAAACTCTAGTGGTCTCCGTCTCTTGTCAGCATAACTCTTTTATCGGCTCTGAGTTATCCGTAATCTTTCACATATCAATTGAACGTCCTCAGATGCCTGCTGCACTAACTTCGAAACAAAAATCTGTCTGTCACTAACCTCTTCCCATCTAATGGGGGATCGACATTTGCATCCATATAGTGCCTCATAGGGTGTCATCTCGATACTCGCATGATAGCTATTATTATAGGCGAACTCGGCTAACAACAGGTGGTCATCCCAGGAGCCTTCAAAATCTAGCACTTACTCTCAACATATCCTCCACGGTCTGTATAATCCTCTCTGACTGCCCATCTGTCTAAGGATAAAAAGCGGTGCTAGAACTCAAGTGGGTCCCCATCGCTTCCTGAAAGTGTTCCCACAAATAGGAAGTGAAGTGGGCATCCCTATTAGAAACAACGCTCACTGGAACACCATGTAACCGTACTATTTCTCGAACATACAGGTTCGCCAACTGACTCAGAGTATCGGTAGCTCTCATAGCTAAGAAATTAGCTGACTTAGTCAACCGATCCACAATAATCCATATGACATCATGACCTCTGCAGGTCCTCAGCAATCCCATCACAAAATCCATGGTGACATGCTCTCACTTTCAAGTCGGTATCGGTAGAGGCTGTAATAATCCTGCAGGCTTCTGATGCTCTACCTTCACTTGCTGACAAACGAGACACTTAGCGACATATTCAACAATGTCTCTCTTCATTCTGGACCACCAATAAACCTTCCGAAGGTTTTGATACATCTTGGTATTCTCCGGATGTACCGTGTACTTCGATGAGTGAGCCTCTAACAAAATCAGTCTGCTGATATCAGGATCCTCGGGAACACATACTTTACCTCTAAACCTCAATAAATCATCTATACTCAGCTCAAAATTAATACCCATACCTGCCTGTATCTGACTCAACCAATCGATACACCGTCGATTGCTTTGCTGAGCCTGCCAAATACGGCCAATGAACTCTGGTTTCAGTCTCAAACTAGCCATGATCTCAACTCTCTCTGATCCAAGTGGGGATACATCCAAACTAAGGTTCATAATTTGTTCCAACAACTCATGCTCTCGTACCATCATATAAGACACCAACCCTAGGTTTTTCCTGCTTAAAGCATCGGCAACTACATTTGCCTTACCTGGGTGGTACATGATTTCGCAATCATAATCCTTAAAGAGTTCAAGCCATCTCCTCTGTCTCATATTTAACTCTTTCTGCGAGAACAGGTACTTAAGGCTCTTATGATCGGTAAAAACTTGAAATTTCTCACCATATAGATAGTGGCGCCATATTTTCAAAGCAAACACCACGACCGCTAACTGCAAATCATGTGTTGGGTAGTTCCTCTCGTGATCTTTCAGCGGTCTAGATCCATAGGTAACTGCCTTCCCATCTTGCATAAGCACACAACCAGTCCCTGATGTGATGCATCCGTATACATCGAGAATCCTTTTGAGCTGTTAGGAATGGTGAGAACCAGAGCAGTGGTCAATCGACGCTTAAGCTCCTCAAAACTCCTCTCACATGCCTCATCCCATATGAACTTAATGTCTTTCCGCGTGAGGCGTGTCAATTGAGCAGCTAGTTTGGAGAAACCCCCTACAAATCTTCGATAATATCCTACCAATCCTAGAAAACTTCTGAACTTAGTAACTGTCTTGGGCTGTTCCCACTGTACGATTGTCTCTATCTTGGATGGATCCATTGATACCTCATCCTTCGACATAACATAGCCTAGAAATGAGATATTCTCTTACCAAAAGTTACACTTGTTGAGTTTGGCATATAACTCTTTCTCTCGGAGGGTCTGCAGAACTAACTTCAAGTGCTGCTCATGCTCTTCCCTAGACTTGGAATATAGCAAAATGTCATCAATAAAAATAATTATAAACTTATCCATGTATGACTTAAACATATCATTCATCAGTGCCATAAATGCTGTGGAGGCATTCATCAATCCGAATAGCATCACCAAGAACTCGTAGTGGCCATAACGGGTACGAAATGCTGTCTTGGGTACATCTCTATACCTGATCCTCAACTGATGGTACCCTGACCGTAGATCTGTCTTTGAAAATACTTGGGCTCCTCGGAGCTGATCCAACAAGTCATCTATGCATGGAAGGGGGTACTTGTTCTTAATGGTGGCCTTATTCAACAACCGATAATTTATACACAGTCGGAGGCTTCCATCCTTCTTCTTTATAAACAGAATCGGTCCTCCACAAGGTGAGACACTCGACCTAATAAACCCCTTCTCTAGTAACTCTTGCAGCTGTTTCGTTAGCTTTTCCAACTCAATCGGTGCCATTTTATACGTTGGTTTAGATATCGGCTCGGTACCAGGCACTAACTCTATACAAAATTCCATTTCCCTTTCAGGTGGTAGCCTTGGTATTTCATCCGGAAAGACATCAGGAAATTTTGCAATCACTGGAATGTCTCTTAATTTCGGGTGTGCCTTATCTATATCAACCATGTAGGCAATGAACCCTTCACATCATTCTTTCTACCGTTAGTGTCACAAGTCATCACATCAATATTCAACATAAGCATATAAATTCATCTCTCAAGTAGATTAAATAAAATCATACTCTTTTCATTTATCATAATTATGTTCTTTCAATTCATTTCACAAATCTTACAATAAGATTTTCTATCTCTAGAAACATCAAAGTCATAGCATGACAGTCCATAACAACATGATTGGTAGCCAACCAATCCATTCCTAATATTACATCAAAATCATTCATACTAAATAAAATTAAATTGGTTGTCATTTCCTTTCCCTCTATGTTTAACTTACAATCTCTACATACATGCTCAGTCAATTGATTATCATTCATGGGTATGGAAATCATCAACATTTTATCCAACAATGTAGGTTTCACATGCTTCAAAAATTTATGTGCAAAGGAAGGCGATATGAAGGAATGCGTGGCACCCGGATCAAATAATACCAATGCTTCTAAATCAAAGATTCGGATGGTACCTTTAATCACATCCGTCAATGCGTCCGCGGTGTCCTGGTTCAGTGCGTGGACTCTTCCTCTGCTCACACCCACTGCCTGTTTCCCTTTTTCTTCAGTTGTAGCCCTCTTTCTCAGGGCAGCTGCCTCAACTAGAGCTCTCTTTAGCTCGTTGCCCTTTTGTGGGGCAGTCTCCATCCTCTCGGGATAATACTTTGCTATATGTCCTGGTTTCTCGCATCGGTAACACACTGCAGGGGTCATCGGACAAGGCCTAGTCCCATGAAATCTATCACATCCCTTGCACCTCTCGGTAGTAGGCCGTGGTCCTCTAATAACCATACCCCTCGGTGTAGTCAAAGCAGGGTATACGAGAGGTCTAGCAGCTCTCTCCTGTACCTTATCAATCTTAGGTCTCTTCTCAAAATATCTCTAGCCTTCTCTCCTGGCCACTCTATCCATCCTGGATCTCTTTTGGTCTCTGTCTCTTCTGACACTAATCTTCCCCAGCTCGGAGGTATTCTGCTTAAATATTACTCGCATAACTGAGCCTTGTGTACTACCTCTTCATATGTCTAAATGTCAAATGGGGCTAGCTTAGTCTGGATGGCCAATCTCAATCTATCAACGAACTTCTGAATCTTTTGGGTCTCACTCCCCATCATATCTGGGTCATATCTACCCAAGGACATGAACCTCGACTCATATTCATCCACAGTATGGTTCCCTTAAACCAAATTATAAATTCCATCCGTAATTTTTTCTGTACGGTGGCTGGGATGTACTACCTCTTGAAGGCCTCCAAGAATATCTCCCAGGTGATCTCGGAGTGTCTGGTCCTCAAAATAGCTTCGGTGGATCTCCACCAGTGCTCTGCCTCGCCTTTCAGCATAAACACGATAAAGGCTACCTTCTCAGTTGATGTACATCTAAAGAATCTGTACAGTTTCTCCATCTCGTAGACCCAATCCTCAGTAATCACCGGGTCCTTTACCCCTCTAAACACTAGAGGTTTCAACTGCTAAAACTGCCTTAATCTGCTCAAGTTGCAATCATACCCCAAATCACTATCGCTCTGCTGTGGTGTGATAGGTGAAGTTGTATCCTGTACTGGGGGCATCATCGTCTCAGTATCCTAAGGTCTCTCTGCCTCTGTAGTTGCCTGTCCAGTAGTAGGCTGTGCTGCAGGGCCTCGTCTATCACCGGTACCTAAAGCCTGCGTTCCTATCTCAACTAGGCTCTCTATACACCGCTCTATCCTAGCGAAGCAAGCTTCTGTATCCCATGATCTCTCAGCAGGGTTCTATAGAGCCTGATCATTCTGTGGCTCCGCACGGCTCTCAAGCCTACCTCTACGGCTTTTAGCACGTGTTCCCGCCTCTCTACCTTGGCGCGTAACTAGCATAATGCCTAACTTCCTGTATTTAAAATCATTATTAGACTCAATCTATCACGGTATACACAGTTATATCTAAACAAAAGCACAGTAATATGGGGATGTACTTTTCCTACGTTTTATTACTGACTCACATCAGGCCAACATAGCTCTGATACCAATCTCTGTTACGACCCTATTTGTCCAATTCGTCTAAAAATCACTGCTAATTTTTTTTCGTGTTTTCCTTTTTCCTTACCTGGTCGTGAACATCCTCACCAATACGCAATTGGGCTGTGAGGCAATAATAATCATTCTTAACCATCCATTTTCAAATTAATCAAAAGAAATGTCATACATTTAAGAGTTAAGACACATGTTCATACACGACACACTTTCTAACATTTACATCCCCCATATTACAATTTCAATGATCACTGTGCTTTTACATTGTTTAGATACAAAAAAGAATCTCTGTGTATATACCTCTGGGTGATGGAAATGCAGCAGATGTCTCAACAAAACGCCTCAGTCCTCACTGGGCCACTATGCACGCTCTGTAGAGGGGAAATGAGAGGGATGAGCAACCACACGCTCAGTAAGGTAATAATGCAAGCATGGTAGATAGCTACTCTATCTACATGCTGATAATGTTATGCATAAATCGTTTATAATCGAAGCATGAGGAAATAAGACAATGCCACATGTATATACATATATCATGTATTGAAAATCATGTAAATAGGCATAAAACATGGAATATCAACATGTAAAATCATCTCATGCTCAACCCATTAAATCTCATCACAAAAAGGAAAATTCATTTAGGAAACATCCTTTTCAAATCACATCACATCTTATTTCAAATTTCTTTTCAATTTCCATCATATCTCATCATAAATCAAATTATTATTTCTTTAAATCACAAATCCCACAAGGCTCGACCCCTCCCTCGGGTCTACCCTAGACAATCATGTTTACGCTTATGTATCAAAATCATGTGGTACTATGTAATATCAAAATCCATTATCTCAAGTACACGTGGAGCTTTTCGTATCAATGTAAGAGAGCCTTCCTACAGAATAGAGCCTCCTCACCCTCTCTGGCTTGAGGATGTTGTACTTAAGGGTTTTACCCCAAGAGAGCATCCTCACCGAACAGAGCCTCCCCGGCTACTCTGACTTGAGGATGTAGAGCTTGAGGATCTTATCGTAAGAGAGAGCCTCCCTACCGAACAGAGCCTCCCCGCCCACTTTAGCATGAGGATGTAGGGCTTGAGGGTCTTACCGTAAAAGAGCCTCCCCGCCCACTCTGGCTTGAGGGTGTTGGGCCTGAGGATCTTACCAACTTCCATGGCATCATACTTACCACAGTGTGAAAACTTGTGCGAGCTAAGCTCTAGCACAGTTTATGCATCATAACTAAACCACCTCATACGAGCAATGCTCTACTACGTCATTTATGCGTAAAACATAAGAAAAACCACATATGAGCATAGCTCCAGCACAGTTGTATGCATAAAAAAATCACTCGAAATCCACGTACGAGCAGAAGCTCCAGTACGGTTTATAAAACATCATCACAAATCAATTCAAAGTGCGAGCTAGGCTCCAAAAGGCATCAAAATCTAGCGCGAGCGATGCTCTAGCGCGATTTATATCATACAAATACGATAGGAAGCTCAAACACAATCAAAACAATCCCAAAATCGGGTTTAGCACCTCACAAGTGCTATTTCACGAAATCATTCAAGCACTAGCCCGCCTATCCACTAATTGGTTCAAAACCAAGCATTGTGTTATGTGAAAACATTTCAACACATGATTTATGCATTTATTAGCCTTACTATCCCTTTTATAATAATCGTTTCAAAACCAAATCTCATTCATACTCGTAGCTCTTCGAATACATCATCAATCATTTTCTCAAACAGTCATGCATTTCACAAATGCACTATATCCATCCATAAAATACGAGCAGCTACCTCTATATACTTACAGAATTCCCTTACTTGGAATTGTGTCGTGTGATTCCACTTCCTTATAGCTGTTTACTCGTGCGGTTCGCTTTGGCTCCAACGAACTCTCTGAAACTGCATAAAGTCGTATATCGCACCAATTTAATTCACATAACAGTACTCTTGCGTTTACTATAGTTAATTCGATCTATAGTCTCCATTAACGCTTATAAAGCCTCAGTTTATTGTTCTATTCATATCTTGAGTCCAATGACTCTTTTAGGCCTATTGATTCATACTCAATCGATATCAAGTCGATATTAAGCTCATAGTGTTCCTATTTCATTAATTTCTTCACTATGGCCTCTTATCAACATCTTACATGCCCATTTTCATAATTTCTCTAAACTTACAATGTGGCTTCATTTAATCATCTTAAATCATTCACATTACTTCAACAATAACTTAGTATAACTCATAATTCATCAACTCCTCCAAACCACATTTTCTCACACTGGACATAATCTAGGTTATAAGTGTTCCATTGTTTTCTAAATGGTTTCTATCCTAAATATTCACACCAATCTACTCCAAAATCAATAAATAGACAATGTACTTGGGCTGAAGTGTTAGAAACTTACCAAATCTAGTTTCTCCTCTTGCTCCAATGAAAATGCCCCTTGCTCCTTTAATCCAACAAATGAGGTTTTGATTTCAAACTATGTTGTTGTCCTCTTGGATTTGAACAACTTTATATCTAATAGCTTCCTTTCAATTCTTACTAGAAATGGGCTGATTTTAGAGAGATAAATCTAGGTTTTGGGTTGAAATAGAAGAAATGAGGGTTTTTTTCGTGATTTGCAGATTTCACTGTTCCTATTTATAGAAATTGCTCAATGAGATCGATCTGTCAAAGCATGAGATCGATCTGGTCCTCTTAAATCCCTCATTTTCACGCCAATTTAATTGCATGAGATCGATCTGTCAAGGGCTTGTGATAAATCTGTCCCAGGCAGTAGCTAAAGGAGATCAATTTGCTTCCAAGGGAGATCGATCTGCTCCAACCCGAGAGCTAAGGTAATCGATCTATTTGCGTCCAAATCGATCTTCTCATTACAAAATGTTTAACAGATCGATCTGGCTCCATTGGAGATCGATCTGGCCTGTTCCATTGCTCGAAGAAGAGCATTTTTGGCTCTTCTAGATCGATCTCTCATCCTATGAGATCGATCTGGCCGACATATGTTCCAGATTTGCTGCAGTTTTCTGCAGTAACTTCACGTAAAACATCTTCAATTTGCTGCCATAGTCATTTTCTCATCCAACCGCCTTTAAGACTTGAAAATGACATCCATTGTTGTTTATATACATTGAAACTTGCATGCATTCATTGTATAACCAAATGTATACAATACATAGCCAAATGGGAGTACAAATACTTATGTATTTCATGTAACTTCATTCCATTTGCCGCACTACTCATTTTGAGCTCCAATCACATTCCTCACTTATAAAAGTCCATTTCTTCATATTCATACATAATGAAACTTGTTCGTACATCACAAACTCTTATTACAGGTGTGTACATTGAATTTATGGACTTTACAACACTTATGTTTCACATTACATGTACATCACCTTACTTATGAATCCATAAAGTTACACATGAAATACGGGTCTTACACTCTGGCAGAGAGGTATTTTGAAATATCTTTATTAGACATCAGACCTGACCACATGAATCGATTATAGTCTCACGGGTTCAAGATTTAATCCTAATCGAAAGTAGGATACCAAAATTTAATGCAATTTTCATTTATCCTTTTGACACAATTTAGTCTCAGTTCATATCACTTGATCCGAATAATTTAATATACCAAAAGTATTCAAACTTCGTATACATCTCTTATCCAAAATATAACCTGTATTCAAAATTTATCACACTTCAAAACTTGTCTCATTTTCATTCACCAATTCTAACAAAACCCTTTCCTTATTCAAATTAAGTCTCGCATTCGAAACATAAGCACATACAAATTACAATCCTTAGATTCAAAACATATTTCATATTCCAAAGTCTCTTTATACCCCAAAACTCTGAATCTTCTTAATAATTTTGGGTCTTTCCTTCTGGTCTATAACCTATGTTTTAGGAGAATCCAATTGACTTTCGTTCTTGATACAACGTGACCCAGAAGACTCTAGATCTTCTTAACAAGTGACGCCAATACATCTCAAAGTGAATCACTAGGCCTGACAGTTCTCTCACCATAGCATTCCTGTAATTACTTTTTCTACATTTCTAATTCAATCAAAGCCATTCAGTACAGTGGTTGTATATTAGTTCGATATTAAATATTAAATTAATTTTAAAACTTCATCTTTCTATCTAATGGTAATTTCGGTGGATCATCCGGTTATATGTCAGAAAAGCTCAATGCCTATAGGAATATCTCTTATTTCCAGACGTGCCTTATCTGTACCAATTATGTAAGAAATGGAACCTTCAGAGTCTTATTTATAAAATTAGTTTCATAATTCGTTCTTTCAGTTACCGTGACTTTACACTTCATTATCACTCTTTCTTTAATAGATTTCTTTCCTGTCACTCTCTTTACCTCTCCCCATTTCTTAGTAACCTCGAAAAAAAAATCTCATATTCTCACAGTTGCGTCTTGCACACTGCGTCCTCATATTTATTATCATTAAATGGATCTAACCTATCTCAGTTGAGGATCCCAGTATCTCCTATGAGTTTCTGGACTTCCTTCATTTCACATCTCCACGTATCCGAATTATACTTCTCTAAAACCATGAATTTAGTTTCATATTCATTCTTGGACTTGTTACCTTATGTTTGATTCAATCATTTCATCTATAATTGTCATTGTGCTTTATCCGGGATGTGTTACCATCTAAAGACATCTAAGAGTCTATCCTATGGGACCTTCTAGTGTCAGGTCCTTAGAATAAATCGGGGAACTTCCACCAAGGTTTGGCTTCCCATTTTATTATCAATAATACAAAAGTTACCTTCTTCATAGCAATGTTCCTTAAAAATCTGTGTAATTTTCTCAAATTTTCTAGCACAAAAGTTGCAAAAGCAACTTTCTTAGTAGAGTTACTTCGAAAAATTCATAGAGCTTCTCCATCTCATTTATCGAGTTTCTATTATAACTGGATTCCTTCCCCAGTAAATAGTAGTGTATTATCTTCCGAAATTATCTCACTCATACATTATTCATTATTATTATTATTGTGCTGCTATCACTTGACCAACAATGTCATCATTGTCTCTATGTCCCGCTCAAATCTTACGAAGCGGACTCTAAAATTTTCGGTTAAACTGTGGGGCGCACATTCAGAAGAGGATGCGCTATATGTCTTGGGCTTATAGCTATGACCTCGAGAAACAATTGCTTTTCGTCTATTAGTATGGTTGTAATACCTACTAGCTTTATCTATTAGTTTTCCTTCATTCAATAACACAATTTCTCAATAAAACACAGCCAGGTATACTCGTTTGTATTTAAACAATGTACAATAATGTTGGGGATGTGAACTTTCCAAATTTCTTTTACTTCTAATATCGACTCGTATCAGGCCAACCTTGCTATAATACTAACTTCTGTAACAACCCAATTTACACACATTTTGGTTGGGCTACAAGTCGGTAATAAAATCAAAACAGAAATTTCGTTTGTTTAAACACATTTCTTTCTGATAAATTTAAACATAAAACTATTCCATTACAATGTCATCGTGTTTACATCCCCAAACACATTCCCATATGCAATACTGTACTTGCAAAAAAATTAGATATAAAAGAATTGCTTAAAACTGGGTATACCTTCGACGTAAAAAGATACTCCGCGAAAACCATAGCTGTGAGAATTGCTATACTAACAGAAGCGATCCAAGTTACTGGTGAGGCTCTGTGGAAGAAAGTAAGGGGGATGAGCTCAACATGCTCAATAAGAAAACCCCATAGTAGGTAGATAAATACACTACATATATAAGTATATGCCAAATAGAGGTTCTCATGTAAACATATTGAAAATATGGCAGTTCTGAAATACCAGGGTCTGAAAATCGAAAACATAACTAATATCGATAGTATATACAATTTACCGCATTAGATACATAATATCAAAAAGTTTTTAAGCAGCAATTTAAACAATTTCCAGGTAGCAAAGAGCCACTGCCAGTTTCGTAAAATCAAAATCGAAAATCCATAGCAATTTCAGTATAAACAAGGAACTGTAATCATAACTGATTCTAAAAATTCATATAGCTAAAAAAGTGACGACTGTGTGGCACTTTGCTCCCGTAGGATTCAAGAGGTAAACCCCACAGTGTGCTTATGAAATAGAAAAACATAGTTTCACACAGTCAAATCAGCTCATACAGTCGAATCATATAAACCAAATAGACGAGATAAGACAGACATGTAATATCAGATATAAGAAATGATAATTGGCCAATATCGGTGACTCCGGGCAATCAAGGGCCAAGTGTGCCGGGATGTCAATCATCGTGGGAGTGGTCAGCTACCCAAACGACTCACAGATCAAAATGTCCGAAGACCAGAATCAGAATCAGAAACACGATACATCGAACTTGCGTGCGCTGCACAGTACATCGTACTCTATGGACCATAAAAATAGATACAGAATAGAAAAAGTGAAGCATGATTTAATTATCGCCTTTGTCTCAAAATCGGTGCGAGTCAGACCATGCGACACAGTAAGAACGCACTCAAGCACATCTCATCAGTGTGAGTCGATCTCCGTGACACAGTCAGCACGCGATCTAGCACATCTCATCAGTGTATCTTTATAAACATATCATTTCCATCAAAACAGTTTTGAAACTTGGTATGGTGTATAAAACAATTTAAAAGGGGTTGTCTTGCCCGTTTTGGGTCAAAATCCCAGTAAATGGTCTATCATAATGAGATTTGGAAATTTCCAGTTAAACTATAATTTATGATATTTCAGTGCCTTTGCAAGTAATTTAGATTCACAGCGATAAGGCTAGGCTATCTAACTAAGGAAAAAAATTTATAATTTTCAAACTTATAAAATCGACCTAGTATTTTATGTAATTACGATAACTATGAAATTTAGCCTAGAATTTTATATATACAAATACAGAAAAATTACGTATATTAGTCTCTACCAGCACACGAGAATTTTTTAACCTCGATGACTGTCCGTAGTCCTTGATGCCTCAGTGGTGTGGGTCAGCAGTTCTGCTCCAATCAATTTTTTTTGGGTCTTCGAGCTAATATTTGAATAAATATTTCCAGACTATTTTCCCCCAAGTTTTTCCCAAATATTCTGTACATCCTTTTCTATCCTCAATACTTCTATATTAAAAAAAAAATAATCTTATGCTCATAAATATTTTTCTTTTTTTTCCTTTTTTTTTAAATTGGCCTTTCGCTCCAATTCTTTTCTCTTCTTTCTTCTCTTCTTCTGCTTTATCTTCGTGCCTACTGTTCATTCATTTCTTCTCTCTCAGTTTCCTCACCTTTCGACATCACCATCCTCACCTGCCATTTCTTTCTTCTGTTTTCCTTCTGTCATTGTCAACATCAACCTTGCTCTGCCATAATCGATGACTTGTTCCTTTCCAGCACTGTCGACGCCGGTACCGTCTTCCACCATGGCTAGCATTCCCCGAGGAGGTTCCCCTGTTCCAGCAGCTCCTGGTTCTCCCAACCTCGCGTGTAGTCGGCCTCAGCTTCTCTTCATAGCCTCCGTTCTATACTCTTTATAACCTCAGCCCGATTCATCCTCCTTCCTTCCACTGATCAGCACTGCCCTACTCTGTTTTCCTTTCCAATGAAACTCACTCTCTCTTCTTCTTTGGTTATACAACTCGTCACCGCTCCCATCATTTCTTCCTCTTCTCGCTCTTCTATTCCAGTTGCTTTCTCTTTCTCGCCATCTTATTTTCGTTCCCACTGAGTTGTCACACTTCTCCTTTCCTGGTTTCCTCCTTATCCTTCCCATGCTAAGCCTCTTTATCGGTCACTAACTCCCTTGTCGATAGCCAGCTTTAGTTTAATTTCCTAGATTTTCTACTAACATCACGTTTTCCTCTGTTTGTGTATGTTCCTTACTGTTTCATTTTTAGTTTTCTCACAACTGTTGTCTTTCCTGTACTATCCACATTTATATATTTTTCATTCTCCCATCGGTTTCTAGGTAATAGGCAATACTATGTTCCTAGTCTCCTGTCTTTGCCTTTTTATTTTTACCATCTACTATCCCTTTATTTGCTTTGGTTAATCAAACATCTTCATGTTTCCTTGCATTGTTTTTCGTGCCACTGTGAGTCGTCCAATCATCACAGTCTGTAAACATTTTCTATCACCCCACTACCTAGGCATGTTGACATATGTTTCACGATTTCCTTCTTCATTCCATCACATTTCCTTGTTTTAGAACTTCATCATCACTCATTTCTTCATAACGTCTTCTGCTTCTTCATTTCCTTCTCTACTTAATTCGGTAATCATCATACCACTCTCAATTCATCTTTTCTGCAAATCGAGCCATCCTGCTTCATATCGCCTTCACACGTTTTCCATCTATTGTTCACCTATATCTATATAGTCTTCATATGTAAATACGGTAGAGGCCTCAGCATGTAGGTGTGCACACACACACACACACACACACACACACATATATATATATATATAATGGATACCTTTATACATATGTATATACATTGATATATATATATATATTTATACATATATCCGTACACTTGATTTAAATAATGGTCATGATATTACTCTCCTACATGTGTATATATATATATATATATATATATATATATATATATATATATATATATAGATCTCTATATTTATGCTCTTGGTAAGTTTCTTTTTAGAATATATAGAAATAGGTATTTCCATTGATATTCCTCCTTGGAACTAATATAGTTTAATTAAATTAATTCTTCTAAGTCTCACTATGAAAAATAAAATTTTAATTTAAATCGTTGACTGAAATATTGCCTCTTCAATTCATGGGTAAATTCAAGTGCATCAGACTCAGGGTATTTACATTCTCCCCACCTTAAGAAATTTAGTCCTTAAATTTAGAAATACATCAGTCCTTAATAAATACATGTATTTCTCTCACATCAAACTTTCTAATTCCCACGTGGCCTCCTCTAAAGCATGATACTGCCACAAAACCTTAACCAAAGGAATCATCTTAGACCGCAATACCGTTTTTTTCCTATCCAAGATCCGAATAAGTTTCTCCACATATCATAACCTCTTTCAATTCCAGTGGTTCATACTTAATCACATGTATCGAATCCGGATGATACTTGTGTAGCATTGAAACGTGGAAGACATTGTGAATACTCAATAATTCTGACGGTAGCGCCAATCTATAAGCTTTGTCTCTCACTCGGTCTAAGATCTCGAAAGGTCCCATATAACGAGGACTTAGCTTTCCCTTATATCCATATCTCATTATGCTATTGGAAGGAGAAACTTCCAGTACACCAATCTCCTACTGTAAATCCCAAAGACCATCGTCTTTGGTTAGCATAACATTTTTGCTTATTTTGAGTTATTCTCAACCTTTCACAAATTAATTGAATATCTTCAGAGACTTACTTAACTAAACCGGAAACAATTATCTTCCTTTCACCCACTTCTTCCGTCCAATTGGTAAATGACATTTTTGGCCATACTATGCTTCATACGACATCATTCCGACACTTGAGTGGTAACTGATTATATGCAATCTTTGCTAATTAGCAATTGGTCTTTCTAGGAGCCTAAAAATCCTGGGTACATGCTCTCGATTCTATATTGGTCTAGTTAAAGGTTGTAATGATCTCACAGCTCCTGGTACTCCACTTTAACCTGCTGACATATGAGACATTCAGTCACAAATTCAGTCGTTTCACTTATCGTACCTGATTACCAATATACCTTCAGGAGGTTTTGATAATTCTTACTATTCTCTGGATGCAGAGTATATCTCGATGATTGAGCTTCTCATAAAATACTTTTTCATTAATTGTGAATCATCGGGTACACATATTCTACCTCTAAACCTTAACAGACCATCAATACCAATACCAAATTTGATTATAGTATCTATCTGGATCTTACTAGCTACCTCAGTATGGTACTTATTAGTACGCTGAGCCTGTTTGATTCGATCAATCAAGTCCAGTTTCCAACTCTCAGGCTAGCTACCACGAAATAAATGTTAGTATCAGAAGGGAACCACATCCAGTTGAGGCTCACTAAATATTTTAATAACTAATGTTCCTGACCAATATATATATATATATATAATGTCTTCCCGAAGTCAATTTTGCTCAAAGCACTAACCCTAGTCGTTTTTTTTGTATTTGACAGCTTTTGTAAAATTTAATACTTAAACCTTCATGATCAGTAGAATTTCATAATTCTTAACCGCACAAGTAATGATATCCTGACTTCACACGCGAATATGACGACTGTCAATTTCAATTTATGGGTTATGGATTAGGGTACTTCTAGACACTGTCAAGTCTCTCTGGCAGAGAGGTATTTTGAAATACCTTTATTAGACATCAGACCTGACCACATGAACTAATTATAGTCTCATGGGTTCAAGATTTAATCCTAATCAAAAGTAGGATACCAAAATTTAATGCAATTTTCATTTATCCTTTGGACACAATTCAGTCTCAGTTCATATCACTTGATCCGAATCATTTAATATACCAAAAGTATTCATACATCGTATACATCTCTTATACAAAATATAACCTTTAATCAAAATTTATCACACTTCAAAACTTGTCTCATTTTCATTCATCAATTTTAACAAAACCCTTTCCTTATTCAAATTAAGTCTTGCATTCGAAACATAAGCACATACAAGTTACAATCCTTAGATTCAAAATGTATTTCATATTCCAAAGTCTCTTTATACCCCAAAACTTTGAATCTTCTTAATAGTTTTGGGTCTTTCCCACTGGTCTATAACCTCTGTTTTGGGAGAATCCAATTGACTTCTGTTCTTGATACAACGTGACCCAGAAGACTCTGGATCTTCTTAACAAGTGACGCCAATACATCTCAAAGTGAATCACTGGGTTTGACAGTCCTCTCACCATATCATTCCTGTAATTGCTTTTTCTGCTCTTCTAATTCAATCAAAGCCATTTAGTACAGTGGTTGTATATTAGTTCGATATCAAATATTAAATCAATTTCAAAACTTCATTTTTCTATCTAATGGTAATTTCGGTGGATCATCCGGTTATATGTCGAAAAAGCTCCATGCCTATAGGAATATCTCTTATCTCCATACGTGCCTTATTTGTACCGATCACGTAAGCAACGGAACCTTCAGAGTCTTATTTATAAAATTAGTTCCGTAATTCATTCTTTCAGTTACCGTGACTTTACTCTATGTTATCACTCTTTCTTTAATAGATTTCTTTCCTGTCACTCTCTCTTCACTATCACTCTTTCTTTAATAGATTTCTTTCCTGTCACTCTTTTACCTCTCCCCATTTCTTAGTAACCTCAAAAAAAAAAAAAACTCACATTCTCACAGTTGCGTCTTACACATTGCGTCCTCATATTTATTATCATCAAATGGAGCTAACCTAGCTTAGTTGAGGATCCCAGTATCTTTTATGAGTTTCTGGACTTCCTTCATTTCACATCTCCACGTATTCGAATTATACTTCTCCAAAACCATGAATTTACTTTCATATTCATTCTCGAACTTGTTACATTATGTCCGATTCAATCATTTCATCTATAATTGTCCTTTCGCTTTATCCGAGATGTGTTGCCATCTAAAGAAATCCAAGAGTGTATCCCATGTGATCCTTTAGTGTCGAGTCCTCAGAATAAATCGGGGAACTTCCACCAAGGTTTGGCTTCCCATTTTATTATCAATAATACAAAAGTCAGTGCTCCTTAAAAACCCGTGTAATTTCCTCAAATTTTCTAGCACAAAAGTTGCAAAAGCAACTTTCTTGGTAGAGTTACTTTGAAAAATTCATAAAACTTATCCATCTCATTTATCCAGTTTCCATTATAACTGGATTCCTACCACTGTAATTGGTAGTGTACTATCTTCCAAAACCGTCTCAGTCCTTGTCTAAGTCACACTCATACCTTATTCATCATCATTATTATTATGCTGCTATCACTTGACCAACAATATCATCATTGTCTCTATGCCCCACTTAAATGTTACGATGCAGACTCCAAAAGTTTTGGTTAAACTGTGGGGCGCACATTCAGATGAGGATTCGCTATATCTCTTGGGCCTATTGCTATGTAACGACCTCAATCCGTGACTTACCCAAAACCACTAGAAATTTTTTTGCTTTTTACTTTACTTACCTTTCTCTCCTCAACAGTTGGGCTGTGATTCGATATTAGTCACCCACTCACATTTATTCACATTATAGATAGAATTTAGTATTCTTTTCGATTACATAAACTGTTATATAGTATTTGTACATATACATCCCGACCGTATAATAGTTTACATAACTGTGCTTATACATTGTTCAGTACAAAATGTTCGAGTGTGTATATGTGAGGTCCCGCCTCCATAGGGCCGCCCATTGGCTCCCTGGGCCGACCAAGCCCCTCACTCATCCGAATTGTCCTCTTTAGGCCCACTGGTCCTCAAGGTTTTCTTTCACGTCCCTCAGAGGCTCGAACTTGGGACTAACACCCTTGTTCTTGCACTCCTGGTACCATCGAGCTCACGAGTGCAAGAATAAGGGTGTTAGTCCCAAGTTCGAGCTTCTGTGGATGCGAAAGATAACATTGAGGGCCAGTAGGCCTAAAGAGGACAATTCAGATGAGTGAGGGGCTTGGTCAGCCTAGGGAGCCAGTGGGCGGCCCTATGGAGGCAGCCCTGTGGAGGCGGGACCTCACAGTATACCTCTCGTAAGATGGATAGGCAGTCGATTGAGGTCGTGATAGAATGGTATTAGAGCAGTTTTGGTCTGATGTGAGTCGATATTAGTTTAAAAAAGTGTACATCCCTATAGTACTGTGTGTTGTTTAGTTATAATTATGTATACAAGATGGGAATCGAACTAATTAATGAATATGAATGTAAGAATTTAGTCTATATGGCTAATACCAGCCTAGGTAGAGGGGTGAGAGGTAGGGCTTGAGGTTGTAGAGGTAGGCTAGAGACCCGATATGAGAATATGGGTACTAATGAGGTACCAGAGACTGTAGAGGCACATTTCACAAGGATTAAGCGTAGCCTAGAAATGATAGTGGAGATACTGGCACAGACTAGGCCTGGTAGACAGGGACAGGATGCAGAGACTACGCCAGGAGAGATAGTTGCACCTGACACACCTGTACAGTCTACACTTGAGATGCCACAGGTTGTAGATACTCCTACACCCCCACCGATTCAGGAGAGTAGTGGATTGGGATATGAGTGTGATTTGGATAGATTATGACAATTCTAGAAACTTGAACCTCCATCTTTTAGAGGGGTCAAGGACCCAATTGTTACTGAGGAGTGGATTGGAGAGATGGAGAAGTTGTACAGATTCTTAGAGTGTACAACTTCAGAGAGGGTCGCATTTGCTGCGTTCTTACTAAAGGGAACGACAGAGCATTGGTGGAAATCCACCAAGCCTATATTAAGAGCCCAACATGTTGAGATTAGTTCAGAGCTATTTTTGGATGCCTTCAGGAGGCAGTTTGTTCCAGATACCGCACAGCGGAGGCTGCAGGCCGAGTTCTTGGGGTTGAGCTAGGGGAGTCTATCAGTGGATGACTATGAGACTATATTTTTAGCCCTGGGAAGGTATGACCCCGATACCATGTACAGCGAGACTAGGAAGGTTGGTAGGTTTATCGATGGATTGAGGCTAGTGTTGCGGTCTAAACTGGTTCCATTCGACATTTTTACCCATGATGAGGCTGTGCGTAGAGCGTAACTCTATGAACAAGATTATGAGAGAAATGTCTCAGAGTTCAGATCAGTTAAAAAAGGTAGAAACAGAGAGAGAAAGAGGTCAGTGAGTGACCATGCTCGAGGTTTCAGTTATCTAGAAGGAAGGAGACTCTTCGGTAAGAAACCAAAGATCGAGGAAGTATAGGAAAAGATTGTGAGATTTCCTGCATACCCGGCCATAGCTCCGGTGAAGGGCATTATGATTAGAGGACTAAGGCCTACTATTGATCAGTGCAGTAGATGTGGTAGATACCATGGTGGTAGACCTTGTCTGATGAGTCCTATTGTGTGTTTTCGATGTGGAAAACCAGGACATATTACTAGAGTTTGCCCAGAGACGGTTGAGATTGCCCCACATAAAGGTAGGGAGCCAGAGAGAGCTCCAGGTGATACGTATGCTCAGAGGAGGAGAGCGACGATCGAGAAGAATGGGAAACAAGTTATGGGACGAGGGCGAGTACATGCCTTGGACCAGGGAACAACAGATTCTTCATCGGATGTGATCAGAGGTAACATCCTGATTTATGATTTAGAAGCATATGTATTGATTGATCCTGGTGCCACACATTCATTTGTATCGCCTTCATTTGCTTGTAAGTTAGTAAAGCATGTAGAGCATACTCCTTTGAGTAGAATGATGCTGATTTGTAGCCTATGGATAACAGTCAGCTAGTGGAGTATGTGTTGAATAATTGTAAGTTGAAAGTAGGGAGAAAGGATATGACAGCCAATCTAATATTGTTAAGTATGAGTGACTTTGATGTAATATTAGGTATGGATTGGTTATCGTCAAACCATGTTGTTTTAGATTGTTATGCTAAGACAATTATGTTCCTAACCTTGAAAAATATGTTGTAAAGTTTGATGAAAAGAAATGAAAATAGTTGTTATAATTGTAATTGATAATGTACTATGCTGACTGAGAAATGAATATGTTGAAGGTTTTATTACGTACGTGGTTGATATGGATAAGGTACATCCGAAGTTGGAAGATATTTATGTGGTTAGTGAATTCCTAGATGTTTTTTCGGATGAATTACCAGGGTTGCCACCAGACAAAGAGATGGAATTCTGTATAGACTTGGTGCCTGGTACTGAACCTATATCGAAACAACCGTATCGTATGACCTTAGTTGAGCTAGAGGAGCTTAAGGTACAGTTACAGGAGCTGTTGGATATGGGTTTTATCAGATCGAGTGTTTCACCTTGGGGAGCACCAGTTTTATTCATGAGGAAGAAGGATGGGAGCCTCCGATTGTGTATTGATTATAGATTGTTGAATAAGGAAACCATCAAGAATAGATATCCCCTTCCATGTATTGATGATTTGTTAGATCAGCTCCGCAGCGCAGGTGTTTTCTAAGATTGATCTGAGGTCTGGGCATCATCAGCTAAGAATTTGGAGTGGAGATGTGCCCAAGACAACATTTAGGACCTAATATAGCCACTATGAGTTTTTGGTTATGCCATTCGGATTGACGAATGCTCCCGCAGCTTTTATAGGTTTGAAGAACGATGTGTTCAAGCCATATTTGGATCAGTTTGTTATCGTCTTCATCGATGTCATTTTGGTATACTCTAAGTCTGAGGAAGAGCATGAGAGACACCTCAAGATTGTATTGCAGACTATATGAGAGCATAAGCTATATGCTAAACTCAATAAGTGTGATTTTTGGTTGTCACAGATCTCATTTTTGGGACATGTAGTGTCAAAGAATGGTGTATCAGTGGATCCATCCAAGATTGAGGCTGTAGTTCAATGGGAATAGCCGAGGACAGTCATCGAGATCAGAAGTTTCTTAGGTTTAGCAGGGTATTATCGGAGATTCGTTGAAAGATTTTTGAAGTTAGCTGCTCCATTGACACGTCTCACTCGAAAGGGTATAGCTTTTGCATGGAATGAGGATTGTGAGAAGAGTTTTTAAGAGTTGAAGAGTCGGTTGACTACTGCTCCAATTCTCACTATCCCTACCAGCTTAGGAGGATTTTCAGTGTATACCGATGCTTCACATCAGGGACTGGGCTGTGTATTGATGCAGGATAGGAGGGTAGTTGCTTATGAATCCTGACAGCTGAAGGACCATGAGAAGAACTATCCGACCCATGATTTGGAGTTAGCAGCAGTAGTGTTTGCATTGAAGGTATGGCACCACTACTTATATGGAGAGAAATTTCAGATTTTTACTGACCACAAGAGCCTTAAGTATCTATTCTCACAGAAAGAGTTAAACATGAGACAAAGAAGATGGCTAGAGCTTCTGAAGGACTATGATTGTGAGATACTTTATCATCCGGGTAAGGCTAATGTGGTAGCTGATGCTTTGAGTAGAAAGAGCCTGGGGATGGTATCGTATATGATAGTCAGGGAACATGAGTTGCTAGACCAGTTTGCTAGCCTCAATTTGGGAGTCGTGCCTTCTGACGTGGATATGGACTATGTGATTGCTAGTCTATGCTTGGAGCCGGATCTGTTAGAGAGAATCAGAGTGGCTCAGCAGACTGATCCGTATTGCATTGACATGAGGGGTCAGATACAGAAGGGCGCAATGACTGACTTTGAGATAAGTTCAGATGGACTCCTAAGGTTCAGAGGCAGATTGTGTGTTCCCGAGAACCCAGAGCTCAGGATGATTGATATTGTCGGAAGCTCATTCATCGATGTACACACTTCATCCGGGGAGTAATAAGATGTATCAGAATCTCCGGAAGGTGTACTGGTGGTCAGGTCTGAAGAAGGATGTTGCAAATTTTGTGGTAAAATGTCTTGTATGTCAGCAAGTGAAGGTAGAGCATCAGAAACCTACAGAGTTATTGCAGCCTCTACCTGTATCAACATGAAAATACGAGCACATCACCATGGATTTCGTGATGGGTTTACCGAGGACTCGGAGAAATCATGATGCTATATAGGTGATTGTTGATAGACTGACGAAGTCAGCCCACTTTCTAGCTATGAGAGCTACCGATACTCTGAGTACATTAGCAGAACTGTATGTACGCGAGGTAGTGAGGTTACATGGTATTCCAATGAACATTGTTTCAGATAGCGATTCCCACTTCACTTCCCAATTTTGGGAACATTTTCAGGAAGCCATGGGAACCCAGTTGAGTTTGAGCACCGCTTATCATCCTCAGACAGATAGGCAGTCAGAGAGGACTATACACACCCTGGAGGATATGTTGAGAGCATGTGTGCTGGATTTTAGAGGCTCCTGGGATGATCATTTACCACTAGTCGAATTCGCCTACAACAACAGTTATCATACGAGTATCGAGATGGCACCATATGAGGCTTTGTATGGCCGTAGATGTCATTCCCCTATTGGTTGGGAAGAAATGGCTGACAGAAAGATTTTTGCTCTTGATTTGGTTACATAAGCCTCTGAGGATGTTCGATTAATTGTTGAGAGATTGAGGACAGCTCAGAGTAGACAAAAGAGCTATGCTGACAGAAGACGAAGACCACTTGAGTTCGCAGTTGGTGAGTCAGTATTTCTGAAGGTTTCTCCTTCTAAGGGTATAACAAGATTTGGAAAGAGAGGTAAGTTGAGTCCTCGGGACCTTTTGAGATACTGGACAAAGTGGGAGATAAGGCATATAGATTGGCATTGCCACCGGATTTATCGGGAGTGCATAATATCTTCCACATTTTGATGTTGAGGAAGTACCATCCAGATCCAAATTATGTGATTCGGTATGAGCTATTAGAGCTCACACATGATCTAACTTATGTATAGAAACTGATCTGGATCTTGGATAGAAAGGAGAAAGTCTTGAGGAATAAGACCATTGTGTTAGTAAAGATTCTCTGGCAACACCACACTTCAAAGGAAGCTACTTGGGAGCTAGAGAGTCTAATGCAAAAGAGATATCCCGAATTGTTTAGAGATTAACTTAGTTCTAATTTGGAGGACCAAATTCTTTTAAGGAGGGGAGGATTGTAAGACCCTCAAATTCATAAGTACATACATGTAGATGCTATGTGAAGCATGAATGATGTAAAGTCCATAGATTGAATGCACATACTTGTAATATGAGTTGGTGATGTATGACACGCCCAAGCGTATTATCCACAAGTGCACAGGTCATACAAGTAATAATGGGATTTGAGTCCTGAGTTATCGTCCCTCAGAGAAGTTGGTTAGCTTAATTAACTATCGATTAATCTTACCCTAAGTATATTCTAGCAAATTATGAATTTAAGGTGGGTGATCTACTAAGTCTAAAATTAAAATTATTGGAAAGTAATAAAATAATAAGAACTAAATAAAACTAAGCAAATTTACTTACAGTGCTCCAAGCAATTAAAGGCAAATAACCTACAAAATAATTAAAACAGTTAAAAATTCATTAACACAACTAAAATAAAGTGCAAATATGAAAATAACAAAACAAGATAAATTAAACTAACCTAAAATAAAATATGTATGTAATTAAACTAATTAATAAAAATGCAAATTAAACTGAACTAAAATTTAATGAAAATAAAATCCTAGGAAATTAAGAGAATAACTATAAAATTACATGTCTAAAATATTAACTCTAAACTAATCCTAACTATATCGAATTACTAACTTAACAATAGAATCTAACTAGTGCATGTAACAAATTTAATCTAACTTAATTCTAAAGGTAACTCATAAATTCTACACTAAAATTTTAACTAATGAGCAAAGAACAACTAACTAATATGCAATTTAATTTCAAAACTATATTTACCTACACTAACAAGTAATAATAAGAAGCATAAAAATAATTAACAATAAAATAAACATGAAAAACACATTATGAAGAGTAAATGAGGATTGCCAAACATGGCCTTGGTCGGTTTGCAAGGTGGCTAACAGTCTCGTGTAGAAATGGCACTGTATACATCTTCTTTGTTTCATTTCGTTTTGCTGCCAGCGTGTCTAGCTGCTTGATCTCGGTTCTGTCCTGGTCTGCTATCCTCACCAACTCAGCTCTCGGTTCCGTGCAGTTCTTCCTTCTCTGCACAACTCCAACACCTCACGTTACCAACCACTTCAGCTTCATTTCCTGCCCATGCCGCTGCCTGCCCAGACATGCTCTACACATCCTTGGCTCTATTCCCTGCAACCATCTGCTGTACCTTCTCCGCAACAATTTTTCTTTGTACAAAAACCTGGTCCCCTACACTGGACGACCATATCTAGCTCCTACCCGCTGCTCCAGCTATCCACTTTAACACTGATGCATTAATCTGAAATCTTAAAGGAGGCTAAACACTGTAAAACTAGAGTTGAAAAAATTACTGTAACACACTGGAATGCAGCAGCATATCTAATTAACTAGTCCTTGTTGTCACGTTCCACTTAGTTATCCACCCAGCATAAATCCTACCTCAACCCGTGCCTCACACAATGCAGCAGAAAACAATAAGCAATGCATAATACAAACAACACAATGCAGTTGAAAACAATAAGCAATGCATAATACAAACAACACAATGATGAACAGTAACATTGCACTAAAATAGAGCATAATAGAATGTGATTTGCTAATCCCTGATCACTGCCATGGTGCACTCAGCCTAAGCTTCGCGATGCATGGTGACAATAAGGAATAATAAGCAAGCTGAAAATAAATAAACAAATAAATAAAAAAACAGGAAATGTAGAGAAGACAAATGCAGAACCGAGAAGAGTGAATAAAATGCAGTAGAAGATAATGGAAGCTAGTATTAACATGTAGTAAAGAGCAGAATCGGTGCAAATCAGATAACGAAAAATGAAAAGAAATTCAAATAACAGCGCATTGCTGAATAAAAGCTTAAAACTGAAGAGAACTATGTGAAGATTAACAACTAAAAAATTAACTCAAGTTATCAATACCCGTAAATCACACAAACATGAAAAACTAGCATCCTCAGTTTGCTTCAAATCTTCCTCCTACTGCTGTGATCCCACATTACCATTGATGTGGAAATAATGCTGAGCATCAAGACCACATCAAAGCATTAGAATCAAGGACAGTGATGGAGGAAAACGAATTACTCAAATGGACATTGAAGAATAGAGGGTGATTTTGAAGAATGAACAAACCGAGAGCTTGACATTTGAAAACTATAAGATTTCAATTAAAACTCACAAAATAAGAAACATAAAGGACTAAAATTTTACAAACCGAGAAGAAGAAGAAGATGGAAAGTGATTGCTAATGAAATACCAAGAAAACAAGAAAATGAAACAAACTTTTTCAAAAATGAAGATTGAATGAACAGTAAAATTGGAAATGGTTTTCGGGAAAAGCTTCTAAAAAAATAAAAACTCAACTAATCTAACTATGCTACTCTAACTACATATTGTTTCAATTGCCATCCTTTCCTATTTATACACACACTTAGGGGTAAAATTGTAATTTTTCCATCCTAGATGAGTTGGCATTTTTTTGGCCACTTGTCTTCACACCATTGGTTCCTTGAAAAGATATTTCCATGTCATTTGACTTTTTGTCCAATTGGATGTGCTAGGTGGCAGGGCTCGTGTTGTCTGCGAGGTCCAATCTCGATTTTAACCAAATTCCAGTCCATTTTCTACCGAAATATTCAAAATTCATCCGGATTTAATTTATCTACAAACATGAGAATTTTAATTAAATAAGGGGATAATTAACAAAATAAATTGGAGATTTAAATAATTAATTAGGAAATTCAGCACAAATAATTCTAAAAAATATAGAATTATCAATGTACTTACCAGTTTCGTTATGTATGAATAATAAGAAATGGACTTTAGTATTTGATGAATGAGAATATATGGAAAATTGAGTAGTGTGATAAAATGGATTTAAGTATGCATAAGTTGCATAAGTTTTATACTCTATTTGGTTGTAAATGGTATACCTTTGGTTATACAAAGGATACACACAAGTTTTAATGTGTATAAGGTGTGAATGGATGTCATTTTCAAGCCTCAAATGTGGTTGGATGAGAAAATGACCATGGTAGCAAAATGTATGAAGTTTGGCATGTGTTATTGCAGAAAAATGCAGTAAAATCTGGTAAATATGAATGAGAGATCGATCTCATGGGATGAGAGATCTATCTGGAAGAGCCAAAAAATACTCTTATTTGAGCGATAGAACAGGTCAGATCGATCTCCAAAGGGGCCAAATCGATCTGCTAAACATTCTCTATTGAAGGAAGCGATCTTTGAAGGGTCAGATCGCTTTCCTTAAGCTACTGACTTGCAACAGATTTATTTCATGCAAGAGCAGATCGATCTCCTTAAGGTTCTATGTTGCAACAGATCGATCACATGTAAGAGCAAATCAATCTCATATAGTCTGGAAGGTCAGTTTCAAGAGGAAAAATGCAGAGTAGATCGATCTCCTAGGGTAGCAGATCGATCTCATCAAGACAGTTCTATAAATACTGGACTTCTGCACTTCATTTTCTCGAGAGTTACTAATCCATTCAAGAACTAAACCTAAACCTAGCCAAGAAACACTAGAAAACTTCAGTTTACGATCAGTTTTGAGTGAGATATAAAGGAGCAAAGTTGTTCTTAGCAAAGAGGAGAACAACATACTTGGAAACAAAGGATTGAAATCAAGAGTTCAAGGAGCAAGGAGGATTTTACCATTTTGGTGAAAAATGAAAGAAAGTTCAACTAGGTAAGATTTAATGCACCAAGTTGATATATGTTAAACTAGATGTGTTAATGAGATTGTTGGTGTATATATGATTTGTTGGAAATGAAAGGAGAATGAAAAATCACCATAACCTAGATATTGGTGAGAAAATGAGAAAGTGATGAGGAAATGGTATTAACATTGATTTAATGAAGGGATATGTATGTATGGAAGATTATGAGATAATCTTATGAAATGCATAAATTAGGAATAAGGAGAAATAAAGATAGTTATGTGAAAATGGGATTTTTCACTCTATTGGGAGAAAATAGTGAGATTGATGTTTTTAATTGAGATTTGGCAAATGAAACGAGTATAGAGTGATATACTAACGCCAATATTTATAACAGCTTCGAAAATCACAGTGGAAGCTGATCGGATTGCTAGAGTGAGCAGAACTGAGGAAGAGAGGTCACTTGACGTGATTCGAGGTAAGGGAATTTCGTGAGTAGCTAGAGATGGCTACACGTATTTTAAATAGAGTTTTGATATTATACTCTATATGAATTCCCATGAATACGCCTAATGTGTGATAGAGATAAAGTGTGATTTTATCCAAAGATTAAGATAAAAGCCTGAAAAGCATGTTGTGACCCAAAATGCATGAGTTGCATGATAGAATGCCTAATGTTTTCATGTATATGCGAAAACAACACATTTAAGTGCTGAATTGATTTGAAATGAGAGAGTTGGGACTTGAATAAGCCATCTATCTGGTTTTGTGTGAAAACCATAAGTGCTAGAGAATACTCGCTCTATATTTTGAGATATGCATCACATAGTACTGGAGGATATACTCGTATTATATTTTAATTCTATTTTGTGCATGCCAGAGTACTGGGAGCATTGCTCGTACTCAGTTTGTGATTGATGCATATAGAGTATTGGGAGCTATGCTCATACTCAGTTTTACATGATAGAGTACTGGAAGCCTTGCTTGTACTCGAATTTTCATGAATTATACATGAGATCGTACTAGAGCGATTTGAAAAGAGAATTATGCATTATCCTACTACTAGAGATTACTCGCACTAGTGTTTGATATTTTGAAATGCATACACAGTGTTTAAGAGGTGGAGTGTTGATTGTGAGTCACACTCAAGATGCGCACTGTAGTTTTATGTGATATATAAGACATGTTAGTAAAATCGTGACGATTTCCTCCGTGTAGACTGAGTGTCACACTGTTGAGATGTTCACACGTGGATTTAGAGACGTGGCACTTATTCCATAGTATGGGGCTAAGACTTATGGCAAGCACCCCGACTATGATGTATTTTCGTGGTGTGAGGACTAAGACCTATGGCAGGCATCCTAACCATGAGGAGAGGGTCCATGGGTGTACGTTGTACCGTGCGAGTGGCATAGAGTACACTGTACCGTGTGGTGGAGTTGTGGAGTTGAGGAGTTTATAGCTGGCGGTTGTGATGGACTGACGCCCCTCCCGTTACAGCAGTGATACCCACACACCGAGATCTGTGTTGCCTGGGATTTCACATTATAGGATATGGCCATAGTCCAGGAGAGTATTGCTTTTAGCCACTGAGTCTCACATGATATATCACTTGTTTTCATGATACGGTTAGACCTAAGAGAGATAGGTTGGAAATCGATAATTGTGTTGTGTTGTGAACTGCTATATTTAATGTGATTTAAATGTAAATGGCATGATTGAGATAATTCAATCCTAATTTTATAAAGATGCACTGTTTTGCATGAATGCCTACATTTGATCACTCAAAATGATTTTAAGTACATGGAATTTATTCTGTACTACTCTTATATCATTTAATACATGCTCAAGATGAGAGAATGAAAGGCAAAGCCTTATTTTCAGTAGATAGTGCGGTTGTCTACTTGCTTGCGTGATTTCCTTACTGAGCGCGTTGTTTGCTCATCCCCCTTTATTTTTCACTCTCTACAGATCATCCATAGTAGATTGAGTCCGGCTGAGGTATAGCATTCATTTTATCCGCGACCTATCCATCCTACGAGAGGTATACACACTCGAACATTTTGTACTGAACAATGCATAAGCACAATTATGTAAACTATTGTACGGTCGGGATGTATATGTACAAATACTGTATAACAGTTTATGTTATCGAAAAGAATACTAAATTCTATGTATAATGTGAATGAATGTGAGTGGGTGACTAATATTGAATCACAGCCCAACTGTTGAGGAGAGAAAGGTAAATAAAGTAAAAAGCGAAAAATTTGTAGTGGTTTTGGGTAAGTCACGGATTGAGGTCGTGACATGCTACGACCTCGAGAAACAGTTCCTTTTCGTCTATTAGTATGGCTGTAATACCTACTAGCCTTATCTATTAGTTTTCCTTCATTCAAAAACACAATTTCTCAATAATACACAACTAGGTATACCCGTTTGTATATAAACATTATACAGTAATGTAGGGGATGCGAACTTTCCAAATTTCTTTTACTTCTAATATCGACTTGTATCAAGTCAACCTTGCTCTGATACCAACTTTTGTAACGACCCAATTTACACACATTTTGGTTGAGCTATGAGTCCGTAATAGAATCAAAACAGAAATTTCGTTTGTTTAAACACATTTCTTTATGAAAGAATTTAAACATAAAACTATTCCATTACAATGTGATCATGTTTACATCCCTAAACACATTCCTATATACATTGTTGTACTTGCAAAAATATTAGATACAAAAGAATTGCTTAAAACTGGGTATACCTTCGACGTAGAAAGATACTCCACCGAAACCATAGCTGTGCGAATTGCTATACTAACGGAAGCGGTCCAAGTTACTGATGAGGCTTTGTGAAAGAAAGTAAGAGGGATAAGCTCAACATGCTCAGTAAGAAAACCCCATAGAAGGTAGATAAATACACTACCTATATAAGCATATGCCAAATAGAGGTTCTCATGTAAACATACAGAAAATGTGGCAGTTCAAAAATACTAGGGTTTGAAAATCGAAAACAGAACTAATATTGATAATATATACACTTTACCACATTAGATACAGAATATCAAAAAGTCTTTAAGCGATAATTTAAACAATTTCCAGTTAGCATAGAGCCACTTCCAGTTCCGTAAAATCAGAGTCGAAAATCCATAACAATTTCAGTATAAACAAGGAACTGTAATCATAACCAGTTCTACAGATTTATAGAGCTGAAAAAGTGACGACTGTGTGGCACTTTGCTCGCGCAAGATTTAAGAGGTGGCCCCACAATGTCCTTATGAAATAGAAAAACGTAGTTATAAACTCTCAAATCAGCTCATACAGTCAAATCATGTAAACCAAATAGACGAGACAAGACATATATGCTATATCAGATATCAGAAATGATAATTGGCCAATGTCAGTGACTCTGGGCAATCATGGGCCAGGTGTGCCGAGATGTCAATCGCCATGGGAGTGGCCAGCTACCCAAATGGCTTACAGATCAAAATGTCCGAAGACCAAAATCAGAATAAAAAACATGGTACATCATACTCACGTGCGCTATACAGTACATCGTACTCGCGTGCGTTGTGCGGTACATTGTACTCAGTGGACTACAGAAACAGGTACAAAATAGACAAAAGTACAGCATGATTTAATTATCGCCTTTGTCTCAAAATCGATACGAGTCAGACTGTGCGACATAGTAAGCATGCGCTCAAGCACATCTCGTCAGTGCGAGTCAGGCCGTGCGACACACAGTCAGCACACGCTTAAGCACAACTCATCAGTGCGACATAGTCAGAACGCTCTCTAGCACATCTCATAAGTGTATCTTTATAAATAGATCATTTCTATCAAAACAGTTTTGAAACTCGATACGGTGTATAAAACAATTTAAAAGGGGTTGTCTTGCCCGTTTTGGGTCAAAATCCCACTAAATGGTTAATTGTAATTAGATTTGAAATTTTCTAGTCAAACTATAATCATGATATTTCAGTGCCTTTACAAGCAATTTAGATTCACACCGATAAGGTTAGGCTGTCTAACTAAGGCAAAAAATTTATAATTTTCAAACTTATAAAATCGGCCTAGTATTTTATGTAATTACGATAACTATGAAATTCAACCTACAATTTTATATCTACAAACACAAAAAAATTACGTATATTCATCTCTAGCAGCACACGAGAATTTTCCTTACCTCGATAACTGTCCGTAGTCTTGATGCCTCAATGGTGTGGGTCAGCGGTTCTGCTCTAATCGATTTTTTTTTCGTGCTTCGAGCTAATATTTGAATAAATATTTCTAAATAGTTTCCCCCCGGGTTCTTCTCAAATATTCTGTACACCATCTTCTATCCTCAATACTTCTATATTAAAAAAATATATAATCTTATGCTTATAAAAAATTTTCTTTCTTTTTCTTTTTTTTTTAAATGGGCCTTTCGCACCAATTCTTTTCTTTTTTCTTCTCTTCTTCTGCATTTTCTTTACGCCTATTGTTCATTCATTTCTTCTGTCTGTGTTTCCTCACCTTTCAACGTCACCATCCTCTCCTGCCATTTCTTCCTTCTGTTTTCCTTTTGTCATCGTCAATATCAACCTTACTCTGCCATCACCGACGTCTTTTTCCTTTCCAGTAGTGCCAACTATAGTACCGTCTTCCAACGTGGCTAGCGTTGCTTGAGGAGCTTCTCCTGTTCCATCAGCTCCTAGTTCTCCCAACCTCTTTGGACAACCTTCATTTTTCTTCCCCTTGCGTGTAGTCGGCCTTAGCTTCTCTTCACAGCCTCCGTTCTATACTCTTTATAACCCTAGCCCGATTCGTCCTCCTTCCTGCCACTGATCAGCACTGCCCTATTCTATTTTCCTTTCCAATGAAACTCACTCTCTCTTCTTCTTCGGTTATACAGCTCGTCACTACTTTCATCATTTCTTTCTCTTCTCCCTCTTCTGTTCCAGTTGCTTTCTCTTTCTCGCCACCTTGTTTTTGTTCCCACCGAGTTGTGATGGTATATCTTTATATATATATATATATATATATATATATATATATATATATATATGGTTTTCTTCTCTACCGATTGTTGTAGGTTAGTGTCACACTTCCCCTTTCCTGGTTTCCTGCTTACCCTACCTATGCTCAGCCAGTCAGTCGATCACTAACTCCCATGTCGAAATCCAGCTTCAGTTCAATTTCCCAGATTTACTGCCAACATCATGTTTTTCTCTGTTTGTGTATGTTCCTTACTGTTTCATTTTCAGTTTTCTCATATCTGTTGTCTTTCCCGTACTATCCACATTTATATACGTTTAATACTCCCACCGGTTTCCAGGTAGCAGGCCATACTATGTTCCTAGTCCCTTGTCTTTGCCTTTTGATTTTTACCATCTGCTCTATCTTTATTTGCTTTGGTTAATTAGACATCTTCATGTTTCCTTGCATTGTTTTTCCTGCCACCGTGAGCCTTCCCATCATCACAGCCTGCACACATTTTCTATCACCCCATTACTTAGGCATGTTGACATATGTTTCATGATTTCCTTCTTCCTTCAATCACGTTTCCTTGTTTCAAAACTTCATCATCACTCATTTCTTCCTAACGTCTTCTGCTTCTTCATTTCCTTCTCTACTTAATTCGGTCATCATCATACCACTCTCAAGTCATCTTTTTTGCAAACCGAGCCATCCTGCTTCATATCGGCTTCACACGTTTTCCATCTATTGTTCACCTATATCTATATAGTCTTCATATGTAAATACGGTAGGGGCTTCGACATGTAGGTGTGCACATATATTCATATATATATATATAGTGCATACATTTATACATATGTATATACATTGATATATATTTATACATATGTCCGTGTACTTGATTTAAATAATGGTCATGATATTTGTAACGACCCGGATCTACTGATATTTCGGTTGGGCTACGAGTCAATAATATATTAAAATCCATAAATTCACCTACTTAATTTAAATCCTCTTGGTAATAGTTTAAAACGATAATAATAATAATAATACTATTTCATCAAATCGGCATCCTTGATCTCATACAAAATAGTCTCAATCACATTCTCTAGACATAACTTGCATACACTACTATACTTACAAAAAAAAAAAAAAGAGATACAAAACAATTATCCTTACTAGGTATACCACTAGCTCAGGTGATTTCTTTCTGAAGCGTGGCTGTGCAAAATACCTTGACTTAGGGAGTCGATCCCACTACTGATGCGAATTTGTGGAGGAGAGTAAGTGGGTGAGCTCAACATGCTCAGTAAGAAAAACCCCATAGCAGGTAGATAAATATAATACCTAATATATATATATGCCAAATCCGAAACATTTTCATGGAATATATAATTAGTACGGCAAAAGCTCAATACCAAGAACATATTTTCAGAAACAGAAAATGTATCGGTAGTAAATATAGCTACTGTGGTAAATCCAGAAAGCTCAGAGTTTTCCAATAGCAAAACAAACAGATTTTCAGATATCTCAATTCAAGCAGACAATTTCAGAAAAAATATTTCAAATAGATGAGACAAGGTATACATGCTATATCAAATATCAAAAATAACTATTGGCCAATGTCAGTGACTCCAGGCAATTCACTGATCAGGTGTGCCAGGATATCAATCACTGTGGGAGTGGTCAGCTACCCAAACGGCTCACAGTTCAAAACGTCCAAAGACAAGAAACAAAATAAAAAAAATGATACATCGTACTCGTGGACCGCAGATACAGAAATATATATAGAGCAAACAGAAATGCAGGATGATCTCACCAACGCCTTTGTCTCAAAATTAATGCGAGACGGATCGTACGACACATAGTTAGTACGTGTTCAAGCACATATCATGAGAATAGCTTTATAAGCAAATCATTTCACCTCAAATTACATATAAATTCAATTATTTCGTGAAATCGTTCAAAACAGGCTGACTAGCCTTTTTTGGAAAAATCCCAAAAAACAGTCTATGAAAATTTAAATTTTGGGATTTTCGATATTTAAAATAGAATTCAACCTACATCAGAATTTATGCAAACCATTTAAATTCAATCAGTAAAATTAGGTTGTTCAACTAGGCTAAAATCTCTAATTTTCAGAGTCATAAAATTCAGCATTGATTTTTCGGTAATTTCGGTACTGCGAAATTTAACCTAAATTTTATATCTAAAAATATACGAAAATTAAGCATATTTATCTCTAGCAGCAACGAAAATTTTCCTTACCTCGGTGTCCTGCCAAAAATCCTCGATGTCTTAGCGGTGCGAGTCAACGATTTTGTGTTAATCAATCTGTTTCCTCGAAATTCTGAAATGATATTCCGATCATCTTTTCCTGGATTTTTCTCCCAATTCCCCCAGGTCTTTTTTCTACTCCAAACATATATATATATAATTCTAAATATTTATATATAAGAATTTCACTTTTATTTTTCGCGCGAGTTTGAATTTCCCACTCCTTATCTTTTTCTTCCTTTTTCACTTCACCGTTCTACTGTTCCCCCGATCTCCTCCCATCCTTCTCGGCTCGGCAACTCTGACACCACCATCATTGAACTTCTAGGCACCATCATCTTCCCCTCTTACCGTTGGTGTTGCTCTCCTTCTGTCATCACCGCTGACTAGTTCTTCAAGGGAGGAAGCCCTCTGTTTTTTGGCTAGCTCACCTCTCGGTTCCGTCCCAGCTAGCACAACGGCTTCCTTCTCTTTTAGTTTCTGTATTCTAGGCGTACGCCCGATGCCTTCCCTGATATCTTCTCCTGCAGCCACCGTCCTTCACCTATTCTCTTTCTCAGTTGCAACAGGCTAGACCAGAGGCTATGCCTCTGTTTTCCAGATTCGTTCTTTTTTTCTCAGCTAGCACCTGCTCTCTCCTCTAGGCTTCTCCTTTTTTCTCTTGTTTCCACTTTCTCCGGCCTCAAGTAGCTCTTCTGAGCCCTTCTAGCTAGTGTCGTTTGTCCTGGTTTCCTTCTCTCTTTCTCACTCGCGTCTCCCATTTTTCCTCTAGTTGTCGACCTTGCTTGTTATTGCTTCAGTTTTTACATTGGCTTTAATTCCCCTATAGCCTAAACGTGTCTCCACTACTTTTTCCTTCCTATTTTCTTTCTTCCCTTACTGAATTTCACTCCAGTTCTCTACTCTCTGTCTCTCCTATTTCCAGCTCTCGGTTTGGTTCAACCTCCCTTCCTTCTCATATCTCCTCCTCTGCTCGGGTTTACTAGCCTCCTACTTATATTTCCATTCTCCCATTTTTCCAAGCATGAGCAGGTTATGGGCTCAACAGTGGCGTAGGTTGGCAGAAGGCATGGGTGGCATGGGATGCGTGTGCAGATGGGCGTTGGTGTGTATAGGACTGGTGTAGGCAGAGGTTTCGGTGTACTACTTCAGTCTCTACCATCCATTTCCATCACTTTTGTATATATATATATATATTTATATTTATATACTTATTTATTTCTTTGTTGTTTTATTTATTATTATTATTATATATATATTTTTATAATTTTATAATAGTAATAATAATTATTATTTTTATTTTATTTATTTATTTTTATTTATTTATCTATTTGTTTTATTTTATACCAAACATACATTTTTATTTCCACTTGTACCTTTTTACGAACAAATTTACTGGGAAATTTTGAGGATTTACATTCTCCCACCTTAGAAAATTTGGTCTCCAAATTTAAGAGTACATTAATTCATAAACAGGTCTGGGTACTTTTCTCGCATTAGACTCTCTAATTCTCACGTGGCCTCTTCCAATATGTGATACTACCATAAAACCTTGACTAGAGGAATCGTCTTAGATTGTAATACCTTCTCCTTCCTATCCAGTATCCGAACTAGTTTCTCCACATACGTCATATCCTCTTTTAACTCCAACGGTTCATACTTAATCACATGTGTCAGATTCAGATGATACTTCCGAAGCATCAAGACATGGAAGACATTATGAATGCTCGATAAATCAGGTGGTAATACCAATTTGTAAACGTTGTCTCCCACTCGGTCTAAGATTTCGAAAGGTCTTACATAACGGGGACTCAACTTTCCTTTCTTCTCGAATCTCATTATACCATTGGATGGAGAAACTTTCAGAAATACTGAATCTCCTACTGAAAATTCCAAGGGCCTACGTCTTTGGTTAGCATAACTCTTTTGCCTACTCTAAGCTGTTTTCAACCTCTCAAAAATTAATCGGACATCCTTAGAAGCTTAGCAATTGATACCTTCGACCGTACAGTGCTTCATAAGGTGCCATTTCGATACTTGAGTGATAACTGTTATTGTACGCAAACTCTGCTAGCGGTAAATGGTCATCCCAGGAGCCTTTAAAATCTTGAGTACAAGCCCTCAACATATCCTTCAATGTCTGAATGGTTCTCTCCGATTGCCCATCTGTCTGAGGATGGAACGCTGTGCTAAAATTCAGTTGGGTTCCCATGGATTCTTAGAAATGTTCCCAGAAGTGTGAAGTGAATCAGGAATCCCTATCAGATACAATGCTCACTAGTACACTATGTAGTCTTACAATCTCCTGTACATATAGCCGCCTAGTGCACTCAAAGTATTAGTGGACTTCATAATTAGGAAGTGGGCGGACTTTGTCAATCTATCAATGATTACCCAAATCGTATCATGGTTCCTCTGGGTCCTTGGTAACCCCATAATGAAATCCATGGTAACATGCTCCCATTTCCATGTGGGTATCGATAAAGGTTGTAACAACCCTGCAAGTTTATGATGTTCTACCTTGATCTGATAACACATAAGACACCGGGCCACAAACTCGGCCACATCCTTCTTCATCCCTGACCACCAGTACAGTTTTCACAAGTTCTGATACATCTTATTACTTTCCAGGTGTAAGGTATACCTCGAGGAATGAGCTTCTATCAATATCAGTTTCCTCAACTGTGCATCATAAGGAATACAAATTCTGCTCTTAAACCTCAATAGACCATCGAGGCTAACTTCTAAGTTTGTCACAATGCCCAACTAGATCTAACCGGCCATATCTATACAATACTTATCAGTACGTTAAGCCTGTCGGATTCTGTTAATCAAGTTCGGCTCTATCCTCGGGCTAGCTATCACACCACAACCAGCAGTGTCAGAGGGTTCAATGTCCAAATTAGGTTCGCAAACTGTTTTAACAGTTCATCTTCCCGAATCATCATACAAGATACCATCCCCATATTTTTTTGCTTAAGGCATCTACTACCACATTCGCCTTTCCTAGGTGGTATAGGATCTCACAGTCAGTCTTTCAGAAGCTCTATCCACCTCCTTTGCCTCATATTCAACTCCTTCTGAGAAATTAAATACTTGAGGCTTTTATGATTTGCAAAGATCTGAAACTTCTCTCTATAAAGGTAATGACGCCATATTTTTAGTGCAAACACTATAGCTGCCAATTCTAAAACATGGGTCAGATAGTTCCTCTCATAGTCTTTTAAATGACAGGAACTATAAGCCACTACCCTCTCATTTTGCATCAATACACATCCCAGACCTTGACTAGATGCATCTGTATACACTGAGAAGCCTCCCGAACTAGCGGGGATAGTTAATATACGTGCGGTGGTTAGTTGGTGCTTCAATTCCTGGAAGCTCCTTTCACATGCGTCACTCCATTCAAACTTAACATTTTTCCTTGTAAGTCGTGTTAGAGGAGCAACTAACTCAGAGAAACCCTCTACAAATCTTCTGTAATATCCGACCAAACCCAAAAAACTCTGAATCTCAATGACAGTCTTAGGTCATTCCCATTTTACCATAGCCTCGATCTTAGATGGGTCCACAGCCACCCCATCTTTCGACACAATATGACCCAAAAATGCAATATGATCTAACCAAAAGTTACACTTACTGAGTTTGACATACAACTTCTTCTCCCTGAGAGTTTGCAGAACCATTCTCAAATACTACTCGTGTTCTTTTATGGACTTGGAATACACCAAAATATCATCAATAAAAAATATGACAAATCTGTCTAGGTAGGGCTTGAGCGCTTCGTTCATCAATGCCATGAAAGTTGCAGGAGCATTCGTTAACCCAAAAGGCACGACCAAGAACTCATAATGGACATATCGGGTTCTGAAGGCTGCCTTGAGTACATCCTCACTCCTGATCTTCAACTGGTGGTAACTTGACCTCAGATCAATCTTGGAATAGATTTGTGTTCCTCGCAGTTGGTCCAACAAATCATCGATAAGGGGTAAGGGGTATTTGTTCTTGATGGTTGCCTTGTTGAGCAATCTGTAATTGAGACACAGCCCGAGACTCCCATATTTCTTTTTCACAAATAATACTGGTGCACCCTATGATGAAACACTCGGCCTGATGAACCCCTTATTTAGTAATTCTTGCAATTGCTTCCTTAACTTTTCTAACTCTACAGGGGCCATTCGATATGGAGGTTTAGATATTGGCTTAGTACAAGGCATCAAATTGATACAGAACTCCATCTCCCTATCCAAAGGTAGACCTAGTAGATCATCCGGAAACACGTCAGAAAACTCCCTGACTATGGGAATATCGCCTAAATCCGGGTTTGCCTTATTCGAGTCGATTACATACGTAATATAACCTTCAAAAATATTATTATCCATATTATTAATAAGGCTTTGTCATTTAGCAGTAAATTTTCTTTCCATTACTTATAAAAAATTTTACAACATATTTTTCGGATGTCACTGTCTTATTATGACAATTAAGAGCAGCTTGATTTGTTGTTAACCAGTTCATGCCCAATATCACGTCAAAATCATACATATCTAGTAGGATCAGGTTTGCTAACATGTTCTTGTCTCCTATTTTAGGTCTACACTCTTTATATAGTTGCTCTATCATTTAACTATCTTTTATTGGTGTCCTAATCGTTAGCACCCTTCCTAGTGGTTTGGGTTGTACACATGGAATCAATTTACATGCAAACATGGGCGACATAAATGAATGAGTTACACCAGAATCAAATAAAACTACTGCCTTAATATAAAAAATTAGAATAGCTTTAACTGGTACATCAGTTTCTGTTGCCTTCCGTTTTAGAGCGTACACTCGCCTCTGTCTTACAATCCACTTACCCTTTTCTTCCACTGTTGCCTTCCTCTTTGGTGTGGAAGTAGTACCATGAGCTTTATTCTGTTCTGTATACCTCTGTGAGGCTGTGTCATCATCTTTGGGACAGTCTCTGACCATGTGTCCCATCTTACCACATCTGAAACAAACCCCTATCATCCTATAGCAGGGCCTGTTACCGTGATTTCCCCCACAGTGTCTACACATCTCAACATTAGGTCGGGGTCCTCTGATTAGAATCCTCTTGGTAGGTGCTGAGCCCTGATAGATGGGAGGCCTAATAGTCTTACCCCGCAGCTCTTCATAGTGCCTCTGTCGCTTAAACAGTGGCCTCCTACCATCTCTACCACTCTTGTCCCCAGCTGGCCTCTTCTGATCCTAGTCCTTACCTTTGACCACTTTGTTAGACTCAGAGGTATGCATCTCGTAATCTTGTTCGCACAACTGGGCTTGGTGAACTACCTATTTATAGGTGCTAATATCAAATGGGGCTAGTTAGGCTCGAATTTGAGGCCTTAGTCCGTCTATAAATTTTCAAACTTTCTTCACCTCATAGTCCATGGTGTCCAAATCATATCTTTCCAATGAGGTAAAATTTGACTCATACTCATCCATATATCTATTCCCTTGAGTTAAGTTCGAGAACTCTGACTGTAGTCTCCTCTGAGCAGTATCTGGAATGTACTTCCTTTGGAAGGCATCAAGAAATAGATCCCAAGTGATTACCCCATGCTTGTTTCTCAGGATCAGTTGAGTGGACTTCCACCAGTGTTCAACTTCTCATTTTAGTAGAAAAGCTACAAAAACAACTTTCTTAGTAGAGTTACATTGAAAAAACCCTTAAAGCTTCTCCATCTCATTTATCCAGTCCTCTGCAACCACTGGATCCTTAACCCCACTAAAAGACAGAGGCTTGAATTCCTGAAAGTGCCTCAGCCTGTCCAACTCACACTTGCATCCCATATCATTACTATGCTGCTGTGGGGCCACTGGTGTCGGTGATTATGGTACAGGCATGTTCTGTGGTAGTGTAGTAGAAGCTTCTTCCATTGGCGGCACTGGCCTGTCTGGGTTGGCACAGGCGTGTCCGACGCAACTACGAGAGTAGTAGGTGCAATCTGAGCCATAGTGTTAGGTGGGTTGTTCAGCCTGGCTAGCACTTATCTGATTTGATTTAGTATGGACTTGACGCTCCGTTCTAGACTAGTAATTCGGGTCTCAGAGCTCTCAGTAGAGTTACGAGCGAGCTGTTCAGCAGTGGGGCCACCCGATCCTTTAAGCCTCTCCTCACGGCCTCGGGATGACCTGCCCCCTCGTCCCTTCGGTCGACCTCTTCGTCCACCAGCCATAACTAATCGGCTTCCTACATTCAGTAGCAATTGCTTAGCATAACACAGCCATATACCCGTTTGTATCTAAGTAATGTATAGTAATGCTAGGGATGTGAACTTTCTATGTCTTTTTCACTTTTAATATCGACTCGTATCATGCCAACCCTGTTCTGATACCAACTTATGTAACGACCTGGATCTACTGATATTTCAGTTGGGTTACGAGTTGATAGCATATCAAAATCCATAAAATTTGCCTACTTAATTTAAATCATCTTGGTAATAGTTTAAAACTAAAATAGTAATAATACTATTTCATCAAATCGGCACCTTTGTTCTCATACAAAATAGTCTCAATCACATTCCCCAGACATAACTTGCATACATTACTGATATTTCAGTTGGGTATACCTCTAGCTCAGGCGATTTCTTTCTGAAGCGTGGCTATGCAAAATACCTTGACTTAGGGAGTCGATCCCACTACTGATGCGAATCTGTGGAGGAGAGTAAGGGGGTGTGCTCAACATGCTCAGTAAGAAAAACCCCATGGTAGGTAGATAAATATACTACCTATGATATATATATATATATGTGTGTGTGTGTGTATATGCCAAATCCGAAACATTTTCACGGAATATATAATTAGTACGGCAAAAGCTCAATACTAAGAGCAGATTTTTAGAAACAGAAAATGTATTGGTAGTAAATATAGCTACTGTGGTAAATCCAAAAAGTTCAGAGTTTTCCAGTAGCAAAACAAACAGATTTTCAGATATCTCAGTTCAAGCAGACAATTTCAGAAAAAAAAATATTTCAAATAGACGAGACAAGGCATACATGATATATCAGATATCAGAAATGACATTGGCTAATATCGATGACTCCGGGCAATTCACTGATCAGGTGTGCCGGGATGTCAATTATCGTGGGAGTAGTTAGCTACCAAAATAGCTCACAGATGAGAACGTTTGAAGATCAGAAACATAATTAGAAACACGATACATTGTACTCGTGGACCACAGATACAAAAACAGATACAGAGCAGATAAAAATGCAACATGATCTCACAAACGCCTTTGTCTCAAAATCAGTACGAGACGGACCGTACGACACACAATCAGTACGCGCTCAAGCACATATCATCAGAATAGCTTTATAAGCAAATCATTTAATCTCAAATTACATATAAATTCAATTGTTTCATGAAATCGTTCAAAACAAGATGACTAGCCCTTTTTCAAAAAAAAATCCCAAAAAATAGTCTATGAAAATTTAAAATTTTGGATTTTTGATATTTAAAATAGAATTCAAGCTACATCAGAATCTATGCAAACCATTTAAAGTCATTCATAGGCCAGACCAGAGGCTATGCCTCTGTTTTCCAGCTTCGTTCCTTTTTTCTCAGCTAACACCTGCTTTCTCCCCTAGGCTTCTCCTTTCTTTCTCTTGTTTCCACTTTCTCCGGCCTCAAGTAGCTCTTCTGAGCCCTTCCAGCTAGTGTCGCTTGTCCCAGTTTCCTTCTCTATTTCTCGCTTGCGTCTCCCCTTTTTCCTCTGGTTGTCAACCTTGCTTGTTACTGCTTTGGTTTTTACATTGGCTTCAATTCCCCTCCAGCTTAAATGTGTCTCCACTATTTTTTCCTTCCTATTTTCTTTCTTCCCTTACTGAATTTCACTCCAGTTCTCTACTCTCTGTCTCTCCTATTTCCAGCTCTCGGTTTGGTTCAACCTCCATTCCCTCTCGTGTCTCCTCCTCTGCTCGGGTTTACCAGCCTCCTGTTTATATTTCCATTCTCTCATTTTTCCAAGCATGAGCAGGTTATGGGCTCAGCAGTGGCATAGGTTGGCAGAAGGCATGGGTGGTATGAGATGCATGTGCATATGGGCATCGGTGTGTGCATGTCACGACCCCTTTTCATCATTTTCACTCGAAAATCACCATAAATATTTCTCTTTTTCATTTCCTTTTTTGGTTGTGAACAACTCTCACAGATAACAGTTGGGCTATGAGGCAGTTTTAATCATCATTACCATTCATCTTTCAATTATTCAAGAGCAAGCACAAGCATTTAAAAGTTTAAGTTCTACATTTAAACATGTTTGCTAACACTTTCATCCCTCATATTACAATTCAAAATGATTACTGTGCTATTACATGTTTAGATACAAAAAGATTTCCTGTGTGTATACCTCTTTACGATGGAGAGCAGCGAATATTTGGATACAACTCCTTATTCCTTCACTAGACTACTATGTGCACTATGTAGAGGGGGAAAATGATAGGGATGAGCAACCACACGCTTAGTAAGGCAATAATGCAAGCATGGTAGATAACTACACTATCTACAGGCTTATAATGTCATGCATAAAGGTCATTGATGTCTAGAGCATGAGGTAATATTAAAACTATACCACATGTATATACATATACCGAAAACATGGAAATAGGCATGTAAACATGGAAAAATCATTATGTAAAACTTCTCATGCTCATCATAATAAAACTCATCATAAAACCATTTCCTCAGAGTTTAACATCAAATCAAAACTCAGTAAGAATTCATTAATTCCCTCTCAAGTCATAGATAACATATCGTCCAAACATTAGTAAAACTCTTCACAACATTATCTTTTAAAAACATCCCATAAGGTTAGACCCCTCCCTCGGGCCTACCCTGGACAACATAAATCATGATTCAGTATACAAAACCATGTGATATCATGTGAGACAGGTGGTCACTATATAATCAAGGACTCAATTGACCAACTAGGTCATTATCATCCAAAACACACGGATCTCGGTGTGTAGGGCATCATGCTGGAATGGAGGTGGATTAATCCTACGCCAGACTTTTAAATCAACATCATAACCTCACGGTACAGCGTACTCCATGTGATGTACACGGTATAACGTACTCCGTAGACCCATATCATGGTTGGGGGTGCCTGCCGTAGGTTTTATCTACCCCATGCCATGTATAACCTACTGTCACAACCCAAATTACCTAAAATCACTACAAATTTTTTGTAAGACCCGAATTTATTTAAAAACACGAAATGAGTATGTTCGTGAAAGAAATGATTGAAATGATCCCAAATTAAATGACTGGGATTTGGATTGGAAATAAGGATTTAAAATATGAAATGAGTGAGTATCCGTGAAGGAAAGTCGAGTTAAATTAATCTGAATATGTGCAAGGGTAAAACGGTCAAAAGATCGAAAGCTGAAATAAATTCGATAAGAAAATTTAATTAAAAATAATGGATTTGAAAATCTTGATCAATAACGAAGAAATAATTAAATTTCAGATTAAATTGATCAAGATATGAATTTACTGGAATTAATCAAAATTTTCGTTCGGGACAATATCCCGAAAATACGAAAAAATACACCGAAAAGGGTTAAAAATCTAATAAATAAATAAAATAAAATTATTTGGAATAAAAAATTGATTTTTTAGATATTTTTGAATATTTTTGACTATTTTAATGAATAAAATAATAATAAACTACTTTATAAATAATAATAAATAAAAATTAAATTAATTCAAAAAAGGAAAGAATCAAAAAACTATCGGGGAGAGAGAAAATAACAAATGAAGCCGAGGAAGATGCCGCGCGTGACCCGAGCTACCCCAGCCCACCGACGATCAGCGACTCCGACGAACAGCAGAGGAGAAAGAGGAGAGGCCGGCGATCTTGTGGGCACCGATGACGCGAGTCAAGGACGACCGAATCCAATGAACGGAGGAGGAGAAACTGACGGGAGAAAGGAGCTCGATCCCGACGATCCACGGCTGCTGGGCGTGAAAGAAGGCCACCGGTGTGATCGGGAGGATGAGCCGGTTCTTTTGAAACCGGTATTGGTCGGTAAAACTGTCAAAATCTGACGGATCGAGGGAGAGAAGGCCGAGAGGGAGAAGAGAGGAACAACGGCCACCAGTGGTGATTCGATCCCGATCGAGGCCAGTCGAAGGTTGCCCTGCCAAAAATGAGTCGAATGGCGTCAGAAACGAGCCGAGAACCGATCAGAAACGTCGTGAACAGCGATGAGAAGGTCTAAATCGGTACAGACAGGTTCAGTAAAGAGGTGAACCGAACTGAACCGGCTGAATCGGGTCAGTCTGAACCGGGTTGAACCGGACTGAACTGGTTCAGCCAAGAAAGAAGGGAAAAAAGGAGAAAAAGAGAAAAAGGGAAAAGGGAAAGAATTTTCAGGGATACACCAGACTTCGGGTAAGTCGATATGAGGTCAAAATTGACCGATTTGATTTTCAAGAAATTTATTTAAATTATATTTAATCAAAAATTAACCCGAAATTAAATATAATAATTGTGCAGTTTTACAACAAAGCCCGAACGAGAGCGGATTGAGCTTCGATTTTTGTACCCCGCATCATATTGGGTAAGTATATTTTAATTTCGATAATATGAGTCCTTTAATACAGAGTTTCGATTATTTTATGGAATTTACAGAATAATTCTGTATAAAAAGGAATATTAATTGAAATTGCAACGTAATTACCGTAAATAGTATACAGGCTATCCAATGAGTTTGGAACGAAGCTCGATGATTATTGGTAAGTCGAATCAGCCCAGTAAACTCGAAGAAGGGATTTAAATAGTATAAACAGGCTGAAAACGGGCTCGAGGTCCATTAAGGTGCGATCGGGCCCAATAAAGTAAAACGGGCCCAGTACGTTAGATTCGATCAGTAAATGTAATATACTGATAAAAATAAGTGAATTAACCCAAAATATGTGGTTATATGCAGTTCTGTAGACTTGGTTGACGCGCAGTTGGACTGGGAGATCGAGTATTATCGAGACAAGATAAGTTTACACGTGAATCGAGGTAAGGAAATTTTGTAAGTGCATAGAGATTTCTATACATATTTATTGAGGGGATTTACAGGGCTTAGAATTCCTTAAAGTATCTAGAAATGAAATAATAATTTTTACGAAAATCGGGGCATAGGTGAATAAAGGAAAAAGATGATTTTGCCATTGGGAGTAAATTTTACAAAAAGGGTAGTAAGGCAGATAAATTGCATGATTTTCATGTTTTGATGTTTTATATGAATGTATTGTTTGATTTAAGCAAATATACACATAGGTTGGCTATAGATTTCATGAATTACACGAAAGGGTATCGGTTTGTACCCGTTACGATTTTAAAAGATGTTTTATAAAGATTGAGCCACCTATCATATTTATTCGAGTAAAAAGAGTGCTAGAGTCTTACTCGCACTCAAGTTTACTGATTTATTACTCATGAAAAGCCGTACTGGAGCATTACTTGTACGAGAAATTTGTGTGTGCACAAAATCGTGCTGGAGCTTCGCTCGCACTAGACGTGAGTTGACATGCATATAGTCGTACAAAAGCCTCTTGTAGACTGTGTGTCGAAGAGAGTTGAGATGCTAGTACGTATACTTTGAGACATGGGTTGTTTATCGACATAGTATTGGGGTGGATAAGACCAACGACAGGCACCCCCAGACTATGATATGTGTCCACGAAGTACGATGTATCGTGTATGTCACACGGAGTATGCTGTACCGTGCAGTCATGATGACTCGATGATGTTACTTGGTATTCTGGCGGGTAGGATTTGACCCCACCTCCCGTTGCAGTTGTGATGCCCCGTACACTGGGATCCGTGTAGCCTGGGATCACAGGGACAAAGTATGGCCATAGTCCTCGATTTTCATACAGTAACCTACATGCCTCACATGATATCATACGGTCTGAATAGACCAGGACGAACCCGAGGGAGGGGTAATGTCCTGATTAATGTTTTCAAAAGAGATGTGATTTAATGAATCAAGGTATTCCCGAGAGATGGGTTTTGCCTTGATGTGGTTGTTTTATGATGAAACAAATAAGTTTTAACGTGATGAGTTTATAATTGAACAAATAAGTTTTAACGTGATGAGTTTATGATGAAACAATAAGTTTTTAATGTGACGAGCATGAGATGTCATACATGACGATTTTTCCATGTTTGTTTTATATATGAATTTCATGATTTCTCTTATATGATATATACATACATGTGACATCGTTTTAGTTTTACCTCATGCTCCAAATGTAAACGATTTTATATCATGACATTATCAGCACGTAGATAGTATAGTTATCTACCTGCTTACATTATTGCCTTACTGAGCTGTTTTCGCTCACCCTTTCATTTTTCACCCCACAGGGTACATTCAATAGAAGAGAGCGACAGTAGTCTTGCATTTCGGTTATCCGCTGCTTCTTATCAAGACCAGGTATACACATTTGTATAATTTTGTATCTGAACATATAGAAGTACAGTACTATATATGGATGTAATATTGGGGATGTATTTATTTAAATAAATTGATATGTAAATGAAATATGAAATTGGAATGGTAAATAGGTGAGAGGTGACTAACACCGAATCATAGCCCAACTGTTTAGTAGTGTAACTGTTCACGACAGGTAAGGAAATGAAAAAGCGAAAAATTTACTCTGATTTTTAGGTAATTTGGGTCGTGACAGAAAAGATGGTATTAGAGCTGAGTTGGCCTGATATGAGTTGGTGTTAGTGGTTAAGTAAATTTACATCCCCATGTATTGTGCATTGTTTAGATACAATTGTGTATATCAAGATGGAACTGCAGCTAAGAATTTAGTTTCGAATGCAAGAATATAGTTTTTATAACTGATAACCACTATGTTAGAGAGACGAGTACATATGCTCAAAGCCATAGAGATCGACTTGAGAGTCGAATGAGTCGTCACATGAGACTCAAGATGAGAGTGAGGTGGAGGCTGATGATGAGCATACTCCACAGGGTCTTATAAAGAGACCAAACAGTATTGAGACATTCTCCGAGAGGATGGAGTGAAGTGTAAAAAATATTTCAGAATTGTTTACTCAGTCTATGCAGGTAGTTGAGGATAGACAAGGTAAAGCCTAAACAGATGCCTCAGATTTTAGAGATTTTCACACCCCTCCGGTATTTAGTGAAGTAAAGAAACCAATAGTTACTAAGGACAGAGTGTATGAGATAGCGAAGTTGTATGGATTCTTTCAGTGTATGTTGACCGAGAAAGTGACTTTTAAATATGTTATGTTAGAGAGTTGAGGCGAAGCATTTGTGGAAGTCCGCTCGATCCATCTGAAGAGTTAGACGTCCAGAGTTGACATGAGAAATATTTCTGGATGTATTTCGGTGACAAAATATCTTGGACATTGCTTAAGGGAAATTACAGGTAAAATTTCTTACACTGCCCATAGACACTAGTTGATTGATGAGCATGAAACTCAATTTATATCTCTGGGCAGGTATGAACCTGATACCATGGGCAGTAAGAGTCGAAAAAGCCCAAAAGTTCATGGAATGGCTCAAATTATCGATTAGAGTCCGATTGGCTCATTACCTATGTCGAGGTAGTGCGCAGAATATAGTTGCGCGAATAATATCATGTGTTGCACGCCTCTGAGATTGGGAAATGTAGTAAGGGCCGAAATAGAGATAGAAGAAAATAGAGAATGACAGAGATGTCAGAGCGGGAAAGAGACCAGTTGGTAAGATATTAGAGCTGATGAGTCACGGGGTAAGATGATTGGTAAGGCCCCAGTATATCCAATTTCAACACTTATGAGGGGTATTGTGATTGGAGAACCCCGACCTGCTACGAAGTAGTGTAACAGTGTAAGCAAAGTTAGCAGTGTAGGATGTGTGGTAGATACCACGGAAGTAGGGCCTACACCTACACTTTATTGACTAAAATAGGCGTTAAGTGTGGTAAGACGGGTCAATTATTTAATGATTGCTCAGAGTTGGGTGAGACTGCCCTACAGAAGAGCAAAGAGATAGAGAAAACCCTGTTGGTATCTCTGCATCGAAAAGGGAGGCCACAACCGAAGAAAAAAGGAAAGTAGGCTATTGGATGAGGGCGAGTGTGTGTGTCTTGGACCAGGACACTATTGATGTTTCATGCGATGTGGTGAAAGATACCATATTGGTTATGAATAGGGAAGTAATTATTTTAATTAGTCCTGGTGCCACGTATTAAGTCATACCGTTTTTAGTTGCTTATAAGTTAGTAAAAGATGTGAATGCCTACACCTATGGGCACAATGCTGATAGTTAGTACCCCAACGAATGAGGGTTAACTAACGAAATAATTATGAAGAAATTATATGTTGAAAACGGGGGAAGAAGTATAAGTCAGCCGATTTTATTCAATGGATTATGAATAATTTAAAGTAATAGTTGAGAATAAAGTAGTCGGCTCCATATTATGATGTTCGGATTTCTATCCTAAGATAGTGATATGGTTACCCCTGAAAAGTATACTGTAAGTTTTGATAAGTACTAAAAAGGGGTGCAACGGTTGAAATTAAAGGAGCAAATGATGGTACTCACGAAAGGAATAATGACAGAGTTTCGTTATAATTGATACACTAAGGAGATAATCTTTGAGATATGCTTGATTCTGAATACAAGATGTATTGGAGTAAGAGGCGTATGCAAGGTAAGAACATCTTTACGATATGAAGTCATTTGGATTAAAGTGATAAGTAGTAAATATGAATTATAACCAAGGATAAGGGTGGATATAACCATAACTAGTCCTTGTGGTTAAGTTTAAGGGTTAATAAAGGTATTTCAAAATACCTCCCTGCCTGAAGACTTGACAGCGTCTAAAAGTATACACAACCTATAAATTGAAAGCGACAGTCGTAATATATACATTAAAAATTAGGGTACCTTTACTGGTACAATAAGAAATATAGAATTCGATTAATCAGGAAAGTTTAAAAAATTTAAAATTTTATAAAAGCCGTTAAAAAGGAATTGACGCAGGTTAGTAGCTTAAATGAAAGCGATTTTGAAGGATATTTTACGTTTATGTGTACATAGGTCAAGGAAATGGGTAATTGAAATATTCAATGGAACTCAACTATGACAAGTTAATTAAACTTTACCTAGACCGATTTGTTATCATCCATATTGATGATATTTTGGGTGTATTTAAAGTCCAGCGAAATCATAAGCAATAATTAGAGATTGTTTTTAGAAATGATTTTGTTGAGAGTTCTCGGAATGGACTACTTTATTGACACGTTTAACTTAGAAAAAGTTGTATTTGAATGGGATGATAGACGTAATAGGAGTTTTGGTGTATTGAAGTAATAAACTGACCACCGCATTTATTCTCACCATACCCAACAGATTAAGAAGTTTCTCATGAGTCTATGGATACCTCAAAATAATGAATGAGCTGTGTATTGATGCAAAAGGGGAAGATAGTCGATTATGGATCCAGACAGCTCAAGGATCATGAAAGGACTATCAGATCCATGATTTAAAGTTGACAGTGATAGTGATTGTACTTAGTATATGACACTACTATGTATACAGTGAGAAATTTCAGGTATGCACTGATCATAAATGCTCGAGTATCTGTTTTCACAGAAAGAGTCGGATATGAGAACAAAGAGGGTTAGAGCTTCTGAGAGATTATGATTGTGGAAATTGTACCACCCAGGAAAGGCTACTGTAATGGCTAATACCTTGAGCAGAAAGAGCCTCGAGATGGTATTACATATGATGGTCAGGGAGCGTGAGCTGCTAGAGCAGTTGTAAGCCTCAGTAGTGATGTGATTCCCACTGATGATGACAGTGATTGTCTGACAGCTAGCCTGAGATTAGAACCGGATTTGAGTGATCGAATTTGACAGGCTTACCGTGATGATTGGTAGGGTGTCGATAGTGTGGGTCAGATTCAGATGGGTACAGTGACAGAGTTCACATAGAGTGATAATGGCTTACTGAGATTCAAAGACAGTATAAGTGCTCCCCAGGACCACAATGATGAGATAATGTTATTGTCAGAAGCTCATTCTTCGGGATATACAACGCATTCGAGAAGTGACAAATATATCAAAATCTTTAAAAAGGGTATTGGTGGTTAGATGTGAAAAGAGATATTATGGAGATTATGAAGAAGTGTCTCGTATGTCAGCAGAGTAAGGTAGAATAATAGAAGTTTGCAAGGTTATTACAATTTCTACCTATATTGACACGAAAATGGGAACAAGTTACCATGAATTTCATGATGGGTTACAGAGGACCCAGATGAATCATAAGGTTATCTGGGTGATAGTTCATAGATTGATTAAGTCTACCCACCTTCTGGTTAGAAAATCCCCAGATACTCTAAGTGTGTAGACGGATTTATGTATAAGGAAAATTGTGGAACACCAAGTATTTTTCTAGTGAGCATTGTATCATATAAGGATTCCCGCTTCATTTCCCACTTCTGGGAATATTATTCAGGAAGCTATGGGCACCCGACTGAGTGTTAGCACAGCTTTCTATCCTCAGACAGATGGTCAATTAGAGAGGACTGTACAGGTTCTGGAGGATATGATGAGAGCGTGTGTCATTTATCTGATAAGCTCCTGGGATGATTAGTTGTTACTAATTGAATTCGCCAATAATGATAGTTGTCACTTGAGTATCGTGATGCTTCAGATGAGGCATTGTATAGTCGTAAGGGTTGTTTCCCCGATTTGGATAAGAAGAAGTGGATAACAGATATAAAGTTGTTCCCGAATTGGTAAGACAAACCTTTGAGGATGTTCAGTTAATTGTGAAGGATTAAGAACACCTCACAGCATATAGAAAAGCTATGCTGACAAGAAACAAAAACCATTGGAATTCACCGAAGGTGAATTAGTATTGTTGGAAGTTACATGCTCTTAGGACATAGCATAAGGACGTAACAAGATTCCGAAAGAGATTGGACAAAGTGGGAGACAAGGCCTGTAGGTTGGCATTACCACTTGAATTAGCAGGCATCCACAATGTGTCCTATCTTATGATGCTTCGGAAATACTATCCGGATCCAACATATGTGAACGGATATGAGCTATTGAAACTCAATGAAAGTTTAACGTATGATTGGAAAATCGATTCGGGTATTAAAACAGGAAGTAGAAAGTGTTGAGGTTTAAGATAACCTCCCTAATTAAAGTCCTTTGGTAGTAGTACACTCCAAAAAGACACATAAGAGTTAAAGAGTATGATATGTGTGAAATATCCGGAGTGATTTACAGACTAACTTGGTTCTAATTTGGAGGACCAAATTTCTTAAGTGAGGGAGATTTTGTAAAACCCGAATTTATTTAAAAACACGAAATGAGTATGTTCGTGAAAGAAATGATTGAAATGATCCCAAATTAAACGACTGGGATTTGGACTAGAAATAAGGATTTAAAATACGAAATGAGTGAGTATTCGTGAAGGAAAGTCGAGTTAAATTAATCCCAAATACGTGCAAGGACAAAACAGTCAAAAGATCGAAAACCGGTATAAATTCGATAAGAAATTTTAATTAAAAATAATGGATTTGAAAAACTTGATCAATAACAAAGAAATAATTAAATTTCAGATTAAATTAATCAAGATATGAATTTATTGGAATTAATCGAAATTTTCGTTCGGGACAATATCCCAAAAATACGGAGAAAATATACCGAAAAAGGGTTAAAAATCTAATAAATAAATTAAATAAAATTATTTGGAATAAAAAATTGATTTTTTTAGATATTTTTGAATATTTTTGACTATTTTAATGAATAAAATAATAATAAACTAATTTATAAATAATAAAAAATAAAAATTAAATTAATTTAAAAAAGGAAAGAATCAGAAAACTGTCGGGGAGAGAGAAAATAACAAATGAAGCCGAGGAAGATGCTGCGCGTGACCCGAGCTACCCCAGCCCACCGGCGATCAGCGACTCCGACGAACAGCCGAGGAGAAAGAGGAGAGGCCGACGATCTTGTGGGCACGGACGACGCGCGTCAAGGACTGCCAAATCCGACGAACGGAGGAGGAGAAACCGACGGGAGAAAGGAGCTCGATCTCGACGATCCACGGCTGCTGGGCGTGAACGGAGGCCACTGGTGTAATCGGGAGGATGAGCCGGTTCTTTTGAGACTGGTATTGGCTGACGAAACTGTCGAAATCCAGCGGATCGAGGGAGAGAAGGCCAAGAGGGAGAAGAGAGGAACGGCAGCCACCGGCGGTGATTCGATCCCGATCGAGGCCAGTCGAAGGTTGCCCGGTCAAAAACGAGTCGAATGGTGCCAGAAACGAGCCGAGAACCGGTCGAAAACGTCGTGAACGGCGGCGGGATGATCTGAATCGGTACGGACCGGTTCAGCAAAGAGGTGAACCGGACTGAACCGGCTGAACCGGACCGGTCTGAATCGGGTTGAACCGGACTGAACCGGTTCAGCCAAGAAAGAAGGGAAAAAAAGAGAAAAAGGGAAAAGGGAAAGAATTTTTGGGGATACACCGGACTTCGGGTAAGTCGATATGAGGTCAAAATTGATCGATTTGAATTTTGAAAAATTTATTTAAATTATATTTAATCGAAAATTAACCCGAAATTAAATATAATAATTGTGCAGTTTTACGAAAAAGCCCGAACGAGAGCCGATTGAGCTCCGATTTTTGTACCCCGCATCATACTGGGTAAGTATATTTTAATTTTGGTAATATGAGTCCTTTAATATAGAGTTTCGATTATTTTACGAAATTTACGGAATAATTCTGTATAAAAAGGAATATTAATCGAAATTGCAACGTAATTACTGTAAATAGTATACGGGCTATCCAATGAGTTTGGAACGAAACCTGATGATTATTGGTAAGCCGAATCAGCCCAGTAAACCCGAAGAAGGGATTTAAATAGTATAAACGGGCTCGAGGTCCATTAAGGTGCTACCGAGCCCAATAAAGTAAAACGGGCCCAGTACGTTAGATTCGATCAGTAAATGTAATATACTGATAAAAATAAGTGAATTAACCTAAAATATGTGGTTATATGCAGTTCTGTAGACTTCGTTGACGCGCAGTTGGACTGAGAGATCGGGTATTATCGAGACGAGATAAGTTTACGCGTGAATCGAGGTAAGAGAATTTTGTAAATGCATAGAGATTTCTATATGTATTTATTGAGGGGATTTACAGGGCTTAGAATTCCTTAAAGTATCTAGAAACGAAATAATAATTTTTGTGAAAATCGGGGCATAGGTGAATAAAGGAAAAAGACGATTTTGCCCCTGGGAGTAAAATTTACAAAAAGGGTAGTAAGGCAAATAAATTGCATGATTTTCATGTTTTGATGTTTTATACGAATGTATTGTTTGATTTAAGCAAATATACACATAGGTTGGCTATAGATTTCATAAATTATACGAAAGGGTACCGATTTGTACCCGTTACGATTTTAAAAGATGTTTTATAAAGATTGAGCCACCTATCATATTTATTCGAGTAAAAAGAGTGCTAGAGTCTTACTCGCACTCAAGTTTACAGATTTATTACTCATGAAAAGTCATATTGGAGCATTGCTCGTACGAGAAATTTGTGTGTGCACAAAACCGTGCTGGAGCTTCGCTCGCACGAGATTTTAGATATCATGATATGCATAGCGTGGTGCTGGAGCTTCGCTCGAACTAGACGTGAGTTGACATGCATATAGTCGTGCGGAAGCCTCCTGTAGACTGTGTGTCGGAGAGAGTTGAGATGCTCGCACGTATACTTTGAGACATGGGTTGGTTATCGACATAGTATTGGGGTGGATAAGACCTACGGCAGGCACCCCCAGACTATGATATGGGTCCACGGAGTACGATGTACCGTGTATGTCACACGGAGTACGTTGTACCGTGCAGTCATGATGACTCGATGATGTTATTTGATATTCCAGCGGGTAGGATTTGACCCCACCTCCCGTTGCTGTTGTGATGCCCCGCATACTGGGATCCGTGTAGCCTGGGATCACAGGGACAAAGTATGGCCATAGTCCTCAATTTTCATACAGTAACCTACATGCCTCACATGATATCATACGGTCTGAATAGACCAGGATGAACCCGAGGGAGGGGTAATGTCCCGATTAATGTTTTCAAAAGAGATGTGATTTAATGAATCAAGGTATTCCCGAGAGATGGGTTTTGCCTTGATGTGGTTGTTTTATGATGAAACAAACAAGTTTTAACGTGATGAGTTTATGATGAAACAATAAGTTTTTAATGTGACGAGAATGAGATGTCATACATGACGATTTTTCCATGTTTGTTTTATATATGGATTTCATGATTTCTCTTATATGATATATACATACATGTGACATCGTTTTAGTCTTACCTCATGCTCCAAATGTAAACGAATTTATATCATGACATTATCAGCACGTAGATAGTATAGTTATCTACCTGCTTACATTATTGCCTTACTGAGCTGTTTATGCTCACCCTTTTATTTTCCACCCCACAGGGTACATTCAATAGAAGAGAGCGACAGTAGTCTTGTATTTCGGTTATCCGCTGCTTCTTATCAAGACCAGGTATACACATTTGTATAATTTTGTATCTGAACATATAGAGGCACAGTACTGTATATGGATGTAATATTGGGGATGTTTTTATTTAAATAAATTGATATGTAAATGAAATATGAAAATGGAATGGTAAATAGGTGAGAGGTGACTAACACCGAATCATAGCCCAACTGTTTAGTAGTGTAACTGTTCACGACGGGTAAGGAAATGAAAAAGCGAAAAATTTACTCTGATTTTTAGGTAATTTGGGTCATGACATTTTTCTCTTTTCATTTATTCTTTAATTCTTACCTTTCTCTCATCGTGACCATCCTACTAACAGTTGAGCTATGATTCGGTGTTAGGTCCCTTACCTTATTTACCATTCCATTTCCATAATCACATTCACATATCAAGATTTACTATCCTTTGACTTAAACTAAATAAATACATATACACTGGTATTTACCTAACCTTACATCCCCGACATCATATCCGTTTACATTACAGTACTGTGCATTTACATGTTCAGATACAAAACTATACAAATGTGTATACCTATCTCTCGATGGGAAGCAACGGATACCAAGATGCAAGTCCTAGCCTCTCACTAACTACTGCGAGTGCTCTGATAAGATGGGAAAATAAGGGGGGTGAGATAACCACATGCTCAGTAAGGCAATTATGCAAGTAAGTAGATAGCTCCACTATCTACATGCTCGTAATGCCATCCCCTTAAATCCATTTCTTTTCATTTAAAATTTCACACACAAAATCATGTATTTTATCAATGACATACTTTATAAAACTATTCGTGCATATAGAAATCATGCAACTTATGCCTCAATGGCATTTTATGAAAAATCATATAATTATAATTAGCATGAATTAAATTAAGATCATGTATTAGTTCATGCCATGTAAACTAAATCATGAGAAACAATTTTTTTCATGAATTTATCATTTAAGCATGGAAAACTCCTCATGCTATTGCATTTAAATCACTTTATTAAAGTTGCAGTATAAAATAACCCGAAGGGGTTAAGCATCTCAGAAATCAATCTCTTAAAAATTCATTATAAAATTCTCTGAAAAATTTAACATCATAGTAGAAAAAAACAAAATCGGGGGCCTGACCCCTCCCTTGGCTCTACCCTGGTCTATCGAGACCACAAGTTATATCATGTGAGACATATAGGTGACTATATCAGTAACAACAAGGACTATGGCCATAACCTAGTGATCCCTAGCTACACGGTACCTAGTGTGTGGGGTATCACACTTGAAATGGGAGGTGGGTCAATCCTACCGCCAGAAAAACATAACATTAGGATTGCGAGGGCAAGGCTTGCTGCCTCGAGGCTAATGCCACTCCACTCCAACAATCCCCATGGTACAGCGTACTCCATGTGATAAACACGGTACAACGTACTTCGTGAACCCAATCTCAATCAGGGGGTGCCTTCAATAGGTCTTATCCACCCATGCCAAATATGTCTTAGTATGCACGTGCGGACATATCATCTCACTGTGACACACAGTCTACATGAGGTTCCAACACGGCTATATGCATGTCATATAAATCCCTGTGCGAGCGAAGCTCTTGCACGACTCCATGCATATTCATGATATCTGAAAACCTTGTGCAAGCGAAGCTCTAGCACGTTTTCATAAAAATCAGTAAAATTTACGTACGAGTAGCACTCCAGTACGACTATAAAATGAGTCATAAATCCATATAAAATCACATGCGAGCAAGCTTCAGCACGGTTTATGCATAAAATCCATCAAAGCCTCATCCGAGCAATGCTCCAGCACAAATGAATACTCTAGTAAATCAAAACTTCGTACGAGCAACGCTCTAGTACTGCTTTTATGAAATTATCATATCAAAACAGGATGCGAGCTAGCTCCAGCACCTTTCATGCATGTCAAATCATTAAAACTAGTGTGAGCAATCGCTCTAACACCTTTTTATGCATATCAAGTCAAAACAAGTCAAAACAGAGTGCGAGCTAAGCTCCAACACCTCTCATGCATTTCACAATAATAAAAATCAGTGCGAGCAACCGCTCTAGCATATTTCATGCATATGATGTCACACAATTCGGTGCGAGCAATTGCTCTAGCACATTTTATGCACACTCACAAATGCAGATATAGCGCGAGCTATGCGCCAGCACTATCTGTTTTCATATAAACTTGATAGTTGTCCCATTTTCCAAAGAAATTTCATTTAAATCTTAATAACACTTACGTAGTGTTATATTGTGAAATTTATGCAATTATTGGCCAATCTATCGATTTGCTTTGCTTAAAAACCACGAAAATTCCTTAAATCAAAAAATTCCTTAAATCATGCATTTCAAGCATGTCATGCTTTCACCATCCTTAGGTGAATTCCCTCAATAGGGGTAAAATAGTCATTACCTATTTCGAGTCCTTAAATCTTTAATTTATTTTTAGGACCTTTATACATACTCAGTGTATACAAAATCTATTAAAATAAGCATAGTTACCTCTAGCTACTCACACAATTCCCTTACCTCATTTTTCTGTACAGTCTGACCTTTCCACTGATGACTCATCACGCAGTTCGATTTGTTCCCAATCCAATCTCCGAAACTACGTATAAATATTCATCAGGTCAAATAAAATATAATTAATTGAATTTCATATTTTCTGGGCTTAATTTAAATCATTAGGCCCGTTTACCCATATTAGGCCTGGTTGCACCATAATGGGCCTTAACCGACCTTAAGCCCATTTTTCACTTACTATTCACATTATCGAGACCTATTGGGCTCATGGGCCCATTAGTATTTATTGGGCCTCATTCTAAACTCTCGGATAGCTCCATTAATTATTTACGACAATTTATCTCAATTTTCAAGATTTAATTCATTTTATACGAAATTAATCCGTAATTTATGCGGTAAATTTCTAACACGCATAACTATGCAAATTGCTGTAAATAAGGGTTACCTACCAGATATTCCATGATAGTACACAGATCGAGGCTGACTCGAGCCCTCGTTTGATGTCAATTGTCAAGCTACACAATTATATATTTTTTCTGGTAAATTTTTAGTCGGATATTAATCAAATTAAATATTTTAAAATTTAAATCGGTCAATTTGACCGCTTACCAACTTACCCGTAGCTCGATTGCATCTCCGAGATTTTTTTCCAATTTTTCCTTTTTTTCTTTTTCCATTTTTCTCTTTCTTTTCTTCCTTTTCTTTTTGGTTAAACCGGTCCGGTCCGATTCAGCATATCATCACTGCACTGAATCGGTCGTACCGGTTCAGGCCTCACTTCGTCGTTTCGGCTGGTTCCCGATGCGATTTCGGTACCGTTCGATGCACCATCGTCTGGGCGTTCTTCGTTGGCCCTCGGGTAGATCTAATCGGCGACGATGACTGCCAATCTCCTCTTCTCTCTTTCGGTCTCCCCCTTCGTGGATCTCTCGATTTTGGCGTCTCCACGGCGCGTTGCGGCCGCTGGTGGGTCGCCCGGTGTCTGGTTTCCCTCGTCGGCCCTCGTCTGGGCTTCTCTCTCGTCGGTGGCCTTCAGAGCAGAGGAAATCGATTCCTCGGTTTTCAGCTTCTCCCTTTCGTTTTACAGAAATCGCGTTCCGCGATTTCTATTTTTTTAAAAAAAGTTTTTTATTTATTATTTATAATTTATTTTATTATTATTTTATTCAATTAAAATCCAAAATATCTTAAAAACTTATAATTTATTCATTCAACCAATTAAATGAATTTATCAGTCTTATTCCGTATTTTCGGTATATTTTTCCAATAATTTCGGGATAATTTTTCGAAGTGAAAATTTCGGTTTATTCCAATAAATTCATATCTTGATCAATTTAACCCGAAATTTAATTATTTCTTCGTTATTGATTAAGATTTCTCATTTCCATATTTTTAATTAAATTTTCTTATCGAATTTATACCGGCTTTCAGTCTTTTGATCGTTTTACCCTTGCACATGTTCGAGAATACCATTTCAATCCTTCATTTCATGAACACTCACTCATTTCGTGTTTTAAATAAAATCGGGTCTTACATAATGTCCCCCACTTAAGAAATTTGGTCCTCCAAATTAGAACCAAGTCAAATGGTTCCATAAACAACTCCGGTACATCTATCGCATCATACTCTTTAATTCTCATGTGACTTTTTTCAAAGTGTAATACTACCAAGATACTTAACTAGGGAGATCATCTTAAATCTCAACACTTTCTTCTTCCGTCTCATACCCGAATCGATTTTTTTCATTATACGTTATATTTTCATTGAGCTATATTGTTGGAGCTCATATCCGATCACATATGCTGGGTCTGGATAGTATTTTCGAAGCATCAAAAGATGGGACATATTGTGGATGCCTGCTAATTAAGGTGATAACGCCAACCTACAGGCCTTATCTTCGACTTTGTCCAATCTCTCAAAGGATTCAATCTATCGAAACCCAATTTGCCTTCTTTTCGAATCTTGTTATGTCCTAATGGCATGTAACTTCTAACAATACTGATTCACCCTCGGTGAATTCCAATAGTTTTTTGTCTCTTGTCAGCATAGCTTTTCTATCTGCTCTGAGGTGTTCTTAATCTCTCATAAATCAACTGAACATCCTCAGAGGTTTGTCTTACCAATTCAAGAGCAATTCTCTATCTGTCACCCACTTCTTCTTATCCAAGTCGAGGAAAAATTTCTACAGCCATACAATGCCTCATATAAAGTCATCCTGATACTCAAGTGACATCTGTCATTATTGGAGAATTCGATTAGTAACAACTGACCATCCCGGGAGCTTATAAAATCAAGGGCACACACTCTCATCATATCCTCCAGAACTTGTATAGTCCCCTCTGACTGACGATCTGTCTGAGGATGAAAAGTTGTGCTAACACTCAGTCGGGTTTCCATAGCTTCCTGAAAAACATTCCCAGAAGTAGGAAGTGAAGCGAGAATCCCTATCTGATATCATGCTCACTGGAACGCTACATAATGTTCCACAATCTTTCTTACATATAACTTCGACTACGCACTTAGAGTATCTGAGAATTTCATATCCAGAAGGTGGGTAGACTTAGTCAATCTATCGACTATCACCCAGATTACCTCGTGATTCCTGCGGTCCTCTATAACCCATCACAAATTCATGGTAACTTGTTTCCATTTTCGTGTCGATATAGGTAGAGGCTGCAATAATCCTGCAGACTTCTAGTACTCTACCTTACTTTGCTGACATATGAGACACTTCTCCACAATCTTTACAATGTCTCTTTTCATAATATCCCAAAGAGTGAGCTTCTAACAATAACACTATCTCATCAACTGTGGTCCTGGGGAGTACTTATACTATCTCTGGACCTCAGTAAGTCATCACCACTTACTGTGAACTTTGTCACTGTACCTATCTGAATCTGACCCACACTATTGACACCATGCCGATCATCACGCTAAGCCTGTCAAATTCGATCACTCAAATTTGATTCTAATCTTAAGCTAGCTGTCACATAATCACTGTCATCATCAGAAGGGATCACATCACGACTGAGGCTTACAACTGCTCTAGCAGCTCACGCTCCCTGACCATCATATGTAATACCATCTCGAGGCTCTTTCTGCTCAAGGCATCAGCCATTACATTAGCCTTTCCTGGGTGGTACAATTTTTCACAATTATAATCCATCAGAAGCACTAACCCTCTTTGTTCTCATATCCGACTCTTTTTGTGAAAACAGATACTCAGGGCTTTTATGATCAGTGCATACCCGAAATTTCTCATTGTATAAGTAGTGGCGCCATACCTTCAGTGTCAACGCTACGTCTGCTAACTCTAAATAATGGGTCAGATAGTTTCTCACATAGTCCTTGAACTATCTGGATCCATAAACAACTATCTTCCTATTTTACATCAATACACAACCCAATCCTTATTTTGAGGTATCCATGTAAGACCCGATTTTTATCGTAAATTTATTATGATTCAAAGGATGTAAATTGAATCATAAGAAGAGTTGTACGTGAATGAGAAATGAAAAAGGAATGAATAAAAATTCTCAAATGCATTTAAAGATCAAATGAAGGATTTAAATGGTATTCCCAAACACGTGCAAGGGTAAAATGGTCAAAAGACTAAAACTCGATATTAATTGGATAAGAAAATTTCATTAAAAATATAAGATTGAGAAATCTTGATCAATAACGAAGAAATAATTAAATTTTGGGTTAAATTGATCAAGATATGAATTTATTGGAATTAATCAAAATTTTCACATCGAAAAATTATCCCAAAAATATTGGAAAAATATACCAGAAAGACGAAATAAGACGGACAAATTCATTTAATTGGTTAAATGAATAAAGTATAATTTTTTAAGATATTTTGATTTTAATTGAATAAAATAATGATTAAAATAATATTAAAATAAATTATAAATAAATAAATAAATAAATAAAATAGAAAATTGTGAAACGTGATTTCTGAAAACCAAGCAAAAGCCAATGCCTTCTGCCTCGACCAACGGCGACCATCGACGACCGGCCCAGGCGAGCGGTTGAAGGAGGGACAGCTAAAGCCACCGTCAGCGCTGGTAGATGGAGAAGGAACGGCGAACGGTGGTCGAGAGAGAGAGAAACAGAGAGGAAGCTGAGAGATGAAAGAGGAAATTCGATGATCGGCGCTAATCTAGGCCCGGCTACCGCCGGCCGAAGAAGCCCCACACGAAGGCTGATCGAACAGCAGCTGAATCGGCCAGTGGGACGGTGGCAAAAAGAAAAGGCATCATCGACGAGGAGAGAAGAGATCAGACCGACCACTTTCCGACCAACCATGGCAAAATCGATGGCAGATCCGACACCAGACGACCCGACGGAGCTGCTGGCGATGAAATTCGACGGAGAACTGATCGGTGCAGCCTCGAACCGGCCTAACTGGACTGAATCGACTGAGCTGAATCGGTCTGAACCGGGCTGAACCGGACCAAACTGGTTCAGCCAAAAAAGAAGAAAAAAAAGAAAGTAAAAGGGAAAAAGAAAAAGAGAAAAATTTAGGGAAAAATCCCAATGATTCAATCGAGCTACAGGTAAGTCGGTAAGCGGTCGAATTGACCGATTTAAATTTTAAAATATTTAATTTGATTAATATTCGATTGGAAATTGACCCGAAAAAAGTATGTAATTATGTAGCTCAACAATTGACGTCAAACGAGAGCTCGAGTTAGCCTTGATTTGTGTACTATCATGGAATCTCGGGTAAGTAACCCTTATTTACGACAATTTGTATAGTTATACGAGTTAGAAATTTACCGCATAAATTACGGATTAATTTCGTATAAAATGAATTAAATTATGGAAATTAAGATAAATTGTCATAAATAATTAATTAAGATATCCGAGAGTTTAGAACGAGGCTCAATAAATACTGATGGGCCCAATGAGCCCAATAGGCCTCGATAATGTGAATAGTAATTGGAAAACGGGCTTAAAGTCGATTAAGGCCCATTATAGTGCAACGGGCCCAATATAGGTAAACGAGCCCAATGATTTAAATGAAACCCAGTAAATATGAAATCCAATTAAATATATTGTATTTGACCTGATGAATATTTACCCATAGTTCCAGAGAGTGGATTGGGAGCAAATCGGACAGCGTGACGAGACATCAGTGAAAAGGTCACTCTGTACAGAAAAATGAGGTAAAGGAATTGTGTGAGTAGCAAGAGGTAGCTACGCGTATTTTTAATAGCTTTTGTATACATTGAAAATGTACAAAGAATTTAAGGACTCGAAATAGGTAAAAGACTAGTTTGCCCCTATTGAGGGAATTCAATTAAGGATGGTGAAAACATGACATGTATGATTTAAGGAATTTTTTGATTTAAGGAATTTTCTTGATTTTTAAGCAAAGTAAATCGGTAGATTGGCCAATAATTGCATAAATTTCACAAGATAACACTACGTAAGTGTTATTAAGATTTAAATTAAATTTCTTTGGAAAATGGGCCAACTATCAAGTTTATATGAAAACAGATAGTGCTGGCGCATAGCTCGCACTATATCTGCATTGTGAGTGTGCATAAAATGTGCTAGAGCGGTTGCTTGCACCGACTTGTGTGACATCATGTGCATAAAATGTGCTAGAGCAGTTGCTCGCACTGATTTTATTATTGTGAAATGCATGAGAGGTGCTGGAGCCTAGCTCGTACCCTGTTTTGACTTGATATGCATAAAAAGGTGTTGGAGCGATTGCTCGCACTAGTTTTTATGATTTGACATGCATGAGAGGTGCTGGAGCTTAGCTCGCATCATGTTTTGATATGATAATTGCATAAAAGTCGTACTGGAGCCTTACTCATTTGTGATTTAATCGATTTAATTGCATAAAAGTCGTGTTGGAGTGTAACTCGCACGAGATTTGATTTATTTATGCATTAAACCGTGCTGAAGCGTTGTACGCACGAAGATTTGATTTACTTGAGCATTTACTCGTGCTTGAGCGTTGCTCGCACAAGCACGAAGTTTTGAATGATTTATGTTTTATATGGATTTATAACTCTTTTAAAGTCGTACTGGAATGCTACTTGTACGCAGATTTTACTGATTTTTATAAAAACGTGTTAGAACTTCGCTCGCACAAGGATTTATATGACATGCATATAGCTGTATTGGAGCCTCCTGTAGACTGTGTGTCACAGTGAGATGATATGTCCACACGTGCATACTGAGACATATTTGGCATGGGTGGATAAGACCTATTGCAGGTACCCCATGACTGAGATTGGGTTCACGGAGTACGATGTATTGTGTATATCACATGGAGTACGCTGTACCGTGGGGATTGTTGGAGTGGAGTACCATTAGCCATGAGGCAGCAAGCTTTGCCCTCGCAATCCTGATGTTATGTTGTTCTGGCGGCAGGATTGACCCACCTCTCGTTTCAGGTGTGATACCCCACACACTAGGTACCGTGTAGCAAGGGATCACTAGGTTATGGGCATAGTCCTCGTTGTTACTGATATACTCACATACATGTCTCACATGATATAACTTGTGGTCTCGATAGACCAGGGTAGACCTGAGGGAGGGGTCAGGCCCCCGATTTTGTGATTTTCTACTATGATGTTAAATTTTTCAGAGAATTTTATAATGAATTTTTAAGAGATTGATTTATGAGATGCTTAACCCCTTCGGGTTATTTTATACTGCAGCTTTAATGAAGTGATTTAAATGCAGTAGCATGATGAGTTTTCCATACTTAAATGATAAATTCACGAAAAGAATTGTTTCTCATGATTTGGTTTAAATGGCATGAACTAGTACATGAACTTGATTTAATTCATGCTAAGTATGATTTTATGATTTTTCCATAAAATACCATTGATGCATAAGTTGTACAATTTCTATATGTACGTGTTGAGTTAATGTATTTTGAAATGACAAAACAAGTTAATACAATAATGTTAAAATGGTATACAAACATGTTTAGAAGATATCAGGATCAGAACTTAGAGTTCTGCTGATGAGAGATCGATCTGGGGTATGAGAGATCGATCTCCTGGGTTTATACTTGATGAGAGATAGATCTCATGAAGGAAGAGATCGATCTGGCAAGCCTTAAAACGGTGTAAAGGGTTTAAGGTAAAAAGAGATCGATCTGCCAGGGTTAAGAGATCGATCTCCTCTAAGTCAGAGAACTTAGGAGATCGATCTGGTAAGGAAGAGATCGATCTGCTCAAAGTCAGTGAGCTTAAGAGATCGATCTGGTGTATTGAGAGATCGATCTTGCCTCAAACAGAGAGGATAGGAGATCGATCTGCCTATTCGACAGATCGATCTACCTCTGCCTATTCAAACTAACAGATCGATCTGGTAATGTATGAGATCGATCTCCCTGTGTATTTGTGCTTTGTCATTGCAGGATTTAAAACTAGGAGATCGATCTGGCCAAGATAGGAGATCGATCTGTCTGACCACTGGAGGTTCCCAACGGCTATTTTCTTCAAATCTCAACGGGAAAAACTGCATTTAATGCTCCAACTACCCAACCTTCAGTATATAACCAAGCATTGAAGACAAAGAAAAAAAAAAGGGAGACTATTGCTGCATATTCCAAAGATTCTCAAGCTTTAATTCTTTCATTCTTTGTGTCCCTATTGCTTATTGATTGAGAATCATTGTAAAAGCTTAAGTGCAAAATAGCTACACTTGTCCTACCACTTTAAAGCATTAAATTGTATTCAGTCCTATCTTAAAAGAGAAGAGGATTGTTCCTCAGTGAGAGTATATTGTAAGAGGCTGAATACTTTTTCTGTATTGCCAAAGGTAGTGAGGTTATTCCTTAACCTGTAAAAGGAAATTTGTAAGCTCTATTGAAAGAGAGAAAGAAAACACTTGACAAGAAGGTCAAGGAGAGAGGACGTAGGCAAGAGTTGGCCGAACCTCTATAAGTGACTGTGTTTGTTTCTTTTCCCTTCTCTCTGCATTAAATTGTTATATTGCACTGTTTTATTCATTATCATTTGTGTTTAAATTGTGATTATTTTAAAATCTGCCATAGTTATTAGAAAACCGATTCACCCCCCCTCTCGGTAGAGCCAACAATTGGTATCAGAGCTAGGACTCTTTAATCACGTAGGAACAACTTCCTAAGAGTTAGAAAACGATCAAATGGCTCTTAACAATGTTGCAACTAGTTTGATAGGAGAGGGGCACTCCACGGTTAGACCTCCCATGTTCAATGGTGAACATTATTCATATTGGAGGACTAGGATGATGCTATTCATTCAAGCAAATGACTATGAAGTATGGAGAATTATAGTTAAGGGACCTCAAATCCCTACAAAGAAAATAGAGGGAAGAGATATTCCCAAAGAAGAAGATGAATGGGATTCTAATGACATTAAATGTGCACAACTAAATGCTAAAGCTATGCACACATTATTTTGTACTTTAGGTCCTAATGAATATAATAGAGTATCCGGGTGTGATAATGCCAAGCAAATATGGGATAAATTGGCAATAACTCATGAGGGTACAACCCAAGTGAAGGAGACAAAAGTAGGTATGCTCACACATGATTATGAGCTCTTTAGAATGAAGGAAGGAGAATCGATTAGTGATATGTTCACTAGATTTACAGACGTAATTAATGGACTAAAATCCTTAGGAAAAATATATTCTAACATTGAAATGGTAAAGAAAATTTTAAATAGCTTACCTAAGTCATGGGAAGCTAAGGTAACAGCAATAGAGGAATCTAAGGATCCACACACATTGTCCTTAGATGAATTAATAGGTTCCTTGCTAACTTATGAGATGAAGCTTAAAAGAAATGAAGAGCCACCCAAGAAAGTGGGTGTTGCTCTAAAATCCACTGCTGAAAAGGAAATTAAAAATGAGAGTGGCAGTGAGGAGGATATTGAGATGGCAATGTTTGCCAAAAGATTTAATAAATTCATGAGGATGAGAGCTGGTAATAGCAATAGGAGAAACAATAGGAGAGAACAAGAGGAAGTAGGTAGAAAAGACTCTATTGTGTGTTATGAATGTAAAAAACCTGGACACATAAAGTTTAACTGCCCTCTTCTCAAAAGATCTAATGATAGGTTTCATAAAAAGAAGGCAATGGTAGCAACATGGAGTGACAGTGACTGCTCCGATGATGAATCAAATGAGGACATTGCCAACCTATGCTTCATGGCTATTGATGATGATGAAAAGGTAACTTCTAATATCAATGAATACTCTTTTGATGAACTGCAAGATGCATTTGATGATTTAGCATTAGAGTATGAATCTATGAGCATGAAGTATAAAAAGTTAATATCTAAATTAAAAAGGGAAAATGAGATAATGTTAAAAGATAAATTGGAATGTGAGAAGAAACTAGAAATTGCAAATTTAGAAATTTGTGACCTTAAGGAGAAAAATAGCAATTTACATAACTCCTTTAATAGGTTTCACATGGGGCAACAAAAGCTAGATAGCATGTTAGAAACCCAAAGGGCATTTTTTGACAAAAATGGCTTAGGGTATAATGCACAAAGTAGGGAGACCCATCTTAAGAGTTTTATTGCTAGGAAGAGCATGAATAAACCTGAAATTACTTGTTCATATTGTAATAAGAAGGGACATAAGTCACATTATTGCAATATAAAGATGAGGAATCTTAAAAGAAAAATTGTAAAAAGGATATGGATTCCAAAAGAGGTAATTCATTCTAAGGACTGCAATGCATTAGCAAAATGGATCCCAATGGGATCAAGAATTTCATTTACTAACCTCCAAGGACCCAAGAGAATTTGGGTACCTAAGACTTGAGTGTGTTTATTTTTTTTGTTATAGGTGATTGAGCATAGCCACAAAGCTAAAACAAAAGAAGCTTGGTACTTAGATAGTGGATGCTCAAGGCACATGACGGGTGATAAAATCCATTTCAATTCCTTCAAATCGAAAATTGGTGGAGAAGTCACTTTTGGGGACAACTCCAAAGGCCAAGTGGAAGGGAGTGGCTCAATAGGTAATGATCATTTCTCTTTAGAAAAAGTATTACTTGTTAGGGGTCTAAAGCATAACTTGCTAAGCATTAGTCAACTTTGTGACAAAGGTTACAAAGTAATTTTTGATTGCATGAAATGTAATGTTATAGATCCTAAGTCAAATAAAATTCTTCTTCTAGGTCATAGGCAAGGTAACATATATATAGTCTACCTTAATGAACTCAAAAACGAAAACATATGCTTAATGGTAGATAACAAAAAGGAATCTTGGTTATGGCATAGAAGACTAGGTCATGCTAGCATGCATGTGCTATCCAAATTAGCTAGAAAGGATCTAGTGATAGGCTTACCCAAAATATCCTTTGATCATGAAGAAATATGTGAAGCTTGTGTTAAAGGAAAACACAAGAGAACAACTTTTAAGCCTAAGAATAGTGTATCCACCACTAGGCCTCTTCAATTACTGCATTTAGACTTGTTTGGACCAACTAGAACCACCAGCCTAGGTGGGAAACACTATGGTTTTGTAATAGTTGATGATTACACTAGATACACTTGGGTGTTCTTTTTGAGAGTAAAAAATGAAGCCTTAGAGAAATTCATAGCTTACTCAAAGGTGACTCAAAATGAAAAAGGATATACAATAACAAGCATTAGAAGTGATCATGGCAAAGAATTTGAAAATATAGGATTTGATGAGTATTGCAATGATCAAGGAATTAGCCATAATTTTTCAGCCCCTAGGACACCACAACAAAATGGTGTAGTTGAGAGAAGAAATAGAACTTTGGAAGAGATGGCTAGGACCATGTTATGTGAAAATAACTTGCCAAAGTACTTTTGGGCTGAAGCTATAAACACATCATGTTATATAATTAATAGAGCTATGATAAGACCCATGCTAAAGAAAACTCCTTATGAGCTCTACAAAGGCAAGAAGCCTAACATTAGTTACTTCCATCCTTTTGGCTGCAAATGCTTTGTTCTAAATAATGGAAAAGATAACTTAGGAAAATTTGATGCCAAGAGTGATGAGGGAATATTTCTAGGATATTCTTTGAATTCAAAGGCCTTTAGAATATATAACAAAAGAACATTAGTGGTTGAAGAATCTATTCATGTTATATTTGATGAATCAAATAATATATCTAAAGATTCAACCAACAATGATGAAAATGTTGAGATATTTGATGAAGGCTTAGAAGATGACTTTCTAGAAAAGCTTGATTTGAATAAAGAAGATGAAGAAGAAATAGAGGTTTTAGAAAGAGAGCCTAGAGCACCAAGAGAGTTAGGATATGTAAAAGATTGTGAAATAGTAGGAGATCCAACTCTTGGAGTTAGAACTAGATCATCCCTAAGGAATATGTGCCAATATATAGCCTTTGTATCTCAAATTGAACCTAGGAATGTCAATGAAGCCTTAGAAGACAATAATTGGTTCCTAGCAATGCAAGAAGAATTAAATCAATTTGAGAGAAGCAAAGTATGGAAACTAGTTCCTAGGCCTAGTGATCACTCAATAATTGGAACTAAATGGATATTCAAGAATAAGATGGATGAAAATAGTGTGATCATAAGGAATAAGGCTAGGCTAGTTGCTCAAGGCTATAGACAAGAGGAAGGCATAGACTATGATGAAACATATGCACCGGTAGCTAGATTAGAGGCAATAAGAATGTTACTTGCCTTTGCATGTTATAAAGATTTCAAGTTATATCAAATGGATGTAAAGAGTGCATTCTTGAATGGTTTCATTAATGAAGAAGTCTATGTAGAGCAACCTCCCGGATTTGAAAATCATGAATTTCCTGAACATGTTTTCAAATTGTCTAAGGCACTTTATGGGTTAAAACAAGCTCCTAGAGCTTGGTATGAAAGGTTGTCAAAGTTCTTAATAGAAAAAGGATTCTCAAGAGGAAAGGTAGACACCACATTATTCATCAAAAATAAAAATAAGGACTTACTAGTTGTACAAGTATATGTAGATGATATTATTTTTGGTTCAACTAATGAGTCTTTATGCCAAGAATTTGCTAAGATCATGCAAGGGGAATTTGAGATGAGCATGATGGGAGAACTCACATTCTTCTTGGGACTTCAAGTGAAGCAAACAAAGGATGGAACTTTCATCAATCAAGCAAAGTACACCAAGGACTTGCTCAAGCGTTTTGGAATGGAGAGTTGCAAACCTCAAGCCACTCCAATGGGCACCAACATCAAGCTTGACAAAGATGAAGGTGGTAAGTGTGTAGACACTAAACTCTATAGGTCTATGATTGGATCATTGCTTTATTTAACTGCAAGTAGACCAGATATATTGTTTAGTGTATGCCTTTGTGCTAGATTTCAATCCTCTCCTAGGGAATCACATCTATTGGCAACTAAGAGAATTTTTAGATACCTCAAAGATACTCCCTCACTAGGACTTTGGTATCCCAAAGACTCCACTTTTGCCCTTCATGCATTTTCAGATGCTGATTTTGGAGGATGCAAAATAGATAGGAAAAGTACTTCAGGTACTTGCCAATTCTTAGGAAATAGGTTAATTTCTTGGTTCTCCAAGAAACAAAACAGTGTAGCTCAGTCCACAACTGAAGCTGAATATATAGCAGCTGGTAGTTGTAGTGCTCAAGTGTTGTGGATTAAACAACAAATGAGAGATTATGGTATTGACATGAAACAAGTGTCTATTAAATGTGATAATACCAGTGCCATTAATCTGTCTAAGAATCCTATACAACACTCCAGAACCAAGCACATAGAAATTAGACATCACTTTCTTAGAGACCATGTACAAAAAGGGGATATAATTTTAGAGTACATTGACACTCTACATCAAATAGCTGATATATTCACCAAACCCCTTGATAGAGATAGGTTTTGTATCCTTAGAGGTGAATTAGGACTCATGGATATGCCTTAGGACTTTCATGTTGTAAAAATCTTGATTTCAAGTTGATTTTTAAAGAGTTTTTGCAAAAATTTTTTGGCAAAGAGGATGAGAGATCGATCTCCTTGTGATATAGATCGATCTCCATGCTTCTATCAAGCCTAAATCGTCAAGGTTAATCTAAGAAGATCGATCTTCTAACCATAAGATCGATCTCCTTACGTCTCTGTCTAAAGGAAGATCGATCTGTCCCCACGACAGATCAATCTCTTCAAAGCTTCCGCATTCTGCAGATCGATCTTTGCATTTGGCAGATCGATCTCTTTAAGCCTCTGTTTGTGACCAGATCGATCTGGTCTTACGACAGATCGATCTCTCTTAGATTCTGGAAGTACCAGATCGATCTGTCTCCTCGATAGATCGATCTGCTATGACCTGGAGTATAAATAGCCGCGAAAAATTACCAAATTTCACAAAACCTAAAATTCAAATTCTCCAATTCCCTCGCATCCTCTTCTTCAATTCCTCCTCAGATCGATCCTCGTACGGTCTTCCTTGCGTCTCGGTGTCAAATTCCGGTATAGTAACCTACATTTCTCACTGATTTTCTCAAAATCCTTCTTCGATTTGTGTTTGTTTTGATTCTAGGGCAAACCTAGGTCCTGTTTCATTGCTTTTCTCACTGTTGAATCTGTTTAGTGCAAATCTATAGTTTAGAATCATGCCTAGGAAGTTAGTAGCAAACAAACCTCCTAGAACCACTCAGGCAGGTTCCTCATCACAACCTATTCCTCCACCTCCTGTCGCTTCCTTCAATCGGTGTTTTAAAACACCAGCAAAAAGAAAGCGGTATGAGGAATATTTTTCAACAATGCCAATCAAGCATTGGCGCACCATTGATTTTTCCTTTCTCAATCACATAGACTTTCCATACCTGTCAAAATTTGAGGAATTTGGTTGGACGAAATTCTTGAAAATCAACACTCCTGTCCCTCCAAATCTCGTTCGCGCATTCTTTTCCAATGTCGAACTCGTTTATGACCCCGATGACACCTGCAAAATCCTAGCCTTCAAAACCTTCGTCATGGGTCAATCCATTATAATTGACTCTGAAGTTCTAGCCAAAGTGTTTGAAATACGCGATGAAGGCTTAACAAATGAGGATGAGGAAGTCCCCTTTGCGTTTGAACTCCCCGGGGACAAGGCGAGTAACCTTCCAATGCACCTTCGGTTACTCCACCTCATAATCTCATGGAACCTCCGCCCTTTCGGTACTCGTCATTCTATCGTTAGGCGTCTAGATCGTTTTTGGCTCCATCACATTCACACCACAAGCCAAAAACCTAACCTCCCTCACTTTGTTTACGAAGATTGGCTGAAGATTGTGCGTGGCCAAGCTACCACAATAGTGTTTCCACAACCAGTGGCTTATCTTCTTCACCGCCTTGGTATCAACTGCAGCGGCGAAACTGGCGAGCTACCATCTCCCAAAAGCGTGCTTAACATTGGGACCCTACATCATATGGGGTACTACAAAGATTTCCGGGGAGAGTGGACGAAAAAGTAAGAACAGTAACCTGCTGAGGCTGAGGAGGACCTCACTGCTGAACCAGCACACCCATCTGCAGTACCAGCTCCTGAACCGTCATCTTCAACAGCTGCGCAAACTGCACCAACATCATCTCCTGCTGGCTTGGAGATGCTCATGAAGATGATGAGTGATCTCAGTCAGAAGATGGATGAAGGATTTGCGAAACTAAACCAACGAGTGGATAGGATTCAAGAGACTCAAGAGGCGATGTTCGATGAGCTCCAAGTAACACGCACGCATGTTGAGAATCTTATGGATCGTGATCCTCCCTCACAATAGGCATTAGGCGCTTAGATTTAGTGTAGTTAAAACATTGTTAAGCTACTTGATGTTATCTGTGAAAAATTTGCTTGAATGAAATGTTATTTGATTGAATATTTGGTGAGTTAATGAAAATGTTGATTTTGAAATGCCATGAATCTTCTCTTTAGTGTGTGATTGATATGACAAAAAGGGGGAGAAGAAACATAAGAAACATGATAAGAAACATGCATGTTGTTGTGTTTGTGTTCATAGTTTAAAAGAATGATTTAATTGAATGATTTAATTGAGGGGGAGTTATGATTTAATTGAGGGGGAGTTAAGATTTAACTGAGGGGGAGTTAAGTTATTAATAAAGTCATAACAAAGTCAAAAGTTCACAAAAAGGGGGAACTTTGCAATTTCACTAAACATGTTTATTAGATGAGTTTTGTCATATCAAAAAGGGGGAGATTGTTGAGTTAATGTATTTTGAAATGACAAAACAAGTTAATACAATAATGTTAAAATGGTATACAAACATGTTTAGAAGATATCAGGATCAGAACTTAGAGTTCTGCTGATGAGAGATCGATCTGGGGTATGAGAGATCGATCTCCTGGGTTTATACTTGATGAGAGATCGATCTCATGAAGGAAGAGATCGATCTGGCAAGCCTTAAAACGGTGTAAAGGGTTTAAGGTAAAAAGAGATCGATCTGCCAGGGTTAAGAGATCGATCTCCTCTAAGTCAGAGAACTTAGGAGATCGATCTGGTAAGGAAGAGATCGATCTGCTCAAAGTCAGTGAGCTTAAGAGATCGATCTGGTGTATTGAGAGATCGATCTTACCTCAAACAGAGAGGATAGGAGATCGATCTGCCTATTCGACAGATCGATCTGCCTCTGCCTATTCAAACTAATAGATCGATCTGGTAATGTATGAGATCGATCTCCCTGTGTATTTGTGCTTTGTCATTGCAGGATTTAAAACTAGGAGATCGATCTGGCCAAGATAGGAGATCGATCTGTCTGACCACTGGAGGTTTCCAACGGCTATTTTCTTCAAATCTCAACGGGAAAAACTGCATTTAATGCTCCAACTACCCAACCTTCAGTATATAACCAAGCATTGAAGACAAAGAAAAAAAAAAGGGAGACTATTGCTGCATATTCCAAAGATTCTCAAGCTTTAATTCTTTTATTCTTTGTGTCCCTATTGCTTATTGATTGAGAATCATTGTAAAAGCTTAAGTGCAAAATAGCTACACTTGTCCTACCACTTTAAAGCATTAAATTGTATTCAGTCCTATCTTAAAAGAGAAGAGGATTGTTCCTCAGTGAGAGTATATTGTAAGAGGCTGAATACTTTTTCTGTATTGCCAAAGGTAGTGAGGTTATTCCTTAACCTGTAAAAGAAAATTTGTAAGCTCTATTGAAAGAGAGAAAGAAAACACTTGACAAGAAGGTCAAGGAGAGAGGACGTAGGCAAGAGTTGGCCGAACCTCTATAAGTGACTGTGTTTGTTTCTTTTCCCTTCTCTCTGCATTAAATTGTTATATTGCACAGTTTTATTCATTATCATTTGTGTTTAAATTGTGATTATTTTAAAATCTGCCATAGTTATTAGAAAACCGATTCACCCCCCCTCTCGGTAGAGCCAACAGTACGAATAGTTTTTATAACTATGGCATTGAAATATGCATGATTTTGTGCATGAAATTTTAATTGAAAAGTAATGGATTTAAGGGCATGGCATTATGAGCATGTAGATAGTGGAGTTATCTACTTACTTACATAATTGCCTTACTAAGCGTATGGTTTGCTCACCCCCTTATTTTCCCATCTTTTTAGAGTACTCGCAGTAGTTAGTGAGCGGCTAAGGACTTGCATTCTTGGTATCCGCTGCTTTCCATTGAGAGACAGGTATACACATTTGTATAGTTTTGTATCTAAATATGTAATGCATAGTACTGTAAACGTATATGATGTCAGGGATGTAAGGTTAAGTTAATATCATTGTGAATGTACTTAGTTAAAGTTAAAGGATAGTAATCCTGATATGTGAATGTGATTATGGAAATGGAATGGTAAATAGGGTAGAGATGACTAACACTGAATCATAGCCCAACTGTTAATTGGATGGTCACGATGAGAGAAAGGTAAGAATTAAATAATAAACGAAAAAAGTAAAAAATTTGTAGTGATTTTAGGTAAATTGGGTCCGTCAGTTTTTGGTATCAGAGCTAAGTTGGCCTGATATGAGTCGATGTTAGTAGTTAAGAAAGTTTACATCCCCATGTACTGTGCATTGTTTAGATACAATTGTGTATACGAGATGAAATTGCAGCTAAGAATTTGGTTTGATTGTAAGAATAGACTCATTAACTAATGGCCGCTATGGTAGAAGAGCGAGAGTACATGAGCTCGAGGCCATAGAGGTAGGCCTGAGAGTCGTACTGGATCACCACATGAGACTCAAGATGATATTGAAGTGGAGGCTGATGTTGAGCATGCTCCACAGAGTCTGACAAAGAGATCGGACAGAGTCTGACAGAGAGATCGGACAGAGTCCGACAGAGAGATCCGACAGTATTGAGACACACTTCGCGAGGTTGGAGCAGAGTGTGAAGAATATTATGGAGCTAATTGCTCAGTGTATGCATGGGATTTGAGTGCGAGGCGGAGCATTGGTGGAAGTCCGCTCGACCCATCTTAAGAGTTAGACATCTAGAATGGAGATGGAAAATATTTCTAGATTTATTTCGGTGACAGAATATCCCAGACACTACTTAAAAGAAATTATAGATAAAATTCTTTACTCTGACCCATAGGAACTTGTTGATTGACGAGTATGAAACTCAGTTTATACCTAGGCAGGTATGACCTCGACACTATGAACAATGAGAGACGGGATGTCTTAAAGTTATGGAAGGGCTCAGATTGTCGAATAGAGTCCGATTGACCCCGTTAGATATCACTACCTATGCCGAAGCAGTGCGTAGATTACAGTGGTGTGAATAAGATCATGAGTTGCATGCCTCTGACATTGGGAAAGGTAGTAAGGGCCGAAATAGAGAATGATAGAGATGTCAAAACAAGAAAAAAGTTGTTTGGTAAAAGATTAGAGTTGATGAGTCACGGGGTAAGATGATTGGTAAGGCCCCAGTATATCTAATTTCAGCACGTTTGGGGGGTGTTGTGATTGGAGGACCCCGACCTACTCTGTAGCAAGTGTAAGCAATGTAGTATATGTGGTAGATACCACGAAAATAGGCCCCACACCTTATTGACTAAAATAGGCATTAAGTGTGGTAAGACGGGCCATTTATTAAATGATTGCTCAGAGTTGTGTGAGATTACCCCACAGAAGGGCAAAGAGACAGAGAAAACCTCGTTGATATCTCTGCACCAAAAAGGGAGGCCACAACCGAAGAGAAAGAGAAAGTAGGCTGTTGGACTAGGGCGAGTGTATGCCTTGGACCAGGACACTATTGATGTTTCATCTGATATGGTGGAAGATTCCACCCTGATTGTGAATAAAGAAGTAATTATGTTACTTGATCCTGGTGCCACGCATTTATTCATACCGCCTTCAGTTGCTTATAAGCTAGTGAAAGATGTGAAGCCTGTACCCTTAGTCAAGATGATGATAGTTAGCTGATTATCACTAACTAAATATGGGTATAGGGATTGTAAGTTGAAAATGGGGGAAAGAAGATACGTCAGCCAATTTTAGTCAATGGAATATGAATAATTTTGAAGAAATATTTGAGAATAGATTAATTCGGCTGCAAAATATGCTGTTTAGATTGCTATCCTAAGATAGTGATGTTTTCACCCCTAAAAAGTATACTGTAATTTTTGACAAGTAATGAAAGAGGTGTAGTGATTGTAATTAAAGGAGAAAATGATTGTACGAACGAGATGAGTAATGATAGGAATGTTTTCTCGCTTGTGTGGTTGGTACGAAAAAGGCATATTCGAAATTACCAGATATCTTAGTGGTCAGGGAGTTTCCTAATATTTTCCCGGATAATCAACCAGGGCTACCATCAGATAAAGAGATAGAATTTGGTATTGATTTGGTACATGGTACGGAGCCGATATCCTAACCACTGTATAAAATGGTATTAGTGAAACTGGAAGGACTAAAGAAGCAATTATGAGAGTGATTGGATAAGCGTTCTTCAGACCGAATGTGTAACTCGAGGAGCACTTGTTCTGTTTGTGAAAAGAGAATGGAAGCCTCCGACTACGTATTGAATTTTGATTGTCGAATGAGGCCACCATCAAGAATAATTATTTCCTCCCACTATAGATGATTTATTGGATTAGTTGTGAAAAACACTGATCTTTTTAGAGATTGATTTGAAGTTTGGGTAACATCCGTTAAGAATTTGGAATGTGAATGTGCCCAAGATGATTTTCATAATCGTTAGGCCATTGATGAACAAGGTATTTAAACCTTACCTGGACCGACTAGTTGTCATCTTTAGCGATGATATTATGATGCATTCGAAGTTTAGGGTAGAGCATGAGTAGCAACTGGAAAACTGTCTTACAGACGAAGTGTTGTGAGTTTCTCGAAATGGGTTGCTCAGTTGACACATCACATTCAGAAAAAGATTGCATGCCAGTGGGATGATAAGTATGGAAGTAGCTTCTGTGAGTTTTGGTATATTGAAGTAATAAACTGACCACCGTAATTATTCTCACCATAACCAACAGCTCAAGAGGTTTCAGTGTGTATGGATATCTTAAAATAAAGATTGGGCTGTGTATTGATGAAAAATGGGAAGATAGTCGCTTATGGATCCAGATAGTTCAAGGACCATGAGAGAAACTATCCGACCCATGATTTAGAGTTGGCAGCCGTAGCATTTACACTAACGGTATGGCGCTACCACTTATATGGTGAGACATTTTGGGTATGCACTGATCATAAAAAGCTCGCATCCTGTTTTGATATGATAATTGCATAAAAGCCGTACTGGAGCCTTGCTCATATGTGATTTAATAGATTTAATTGCATAAAAGTCGTGCTGGAGTGTCACTCGCACGAGATTTGATTTATTTATGCATTAAATCGTGCTGGAGTGTTGCTCGTACAAAGATTTGATTTCCTTGAGCATTTACTCGTGCTAGAGCGTTGCCCGCATGAAGTTTTGAATGATTTATGTTTTATATGGATTTATAACTCTTTTAAAGTCATACTGGAGTGCTACTCGTACGCATTTTTATGAAAACATCCTATAGCTTCGCTCACACGAGGTTTTCAGATATCATGAATATGCATGGAGCCATGTTAGAGCTTCGCTCGCACAGGGATTTATATGACATGCATATAGCCGTGTTGGAGCCTCATATAGACTATGTGTCATAGTGAGATGATATGTCCACACGTGCATATTGAGACATATTTGGCATGGGTGGATAAGACCTATTACAGGCACCCCCTGACTGAGATTGGGTTCACGGAGTACGATGTACCATGTATATCACATGGAGTACGCTGTACCGTGGGGATTGTTGGAGTGGAGTGGCATTAGCCATGAAGCAGCAAGCCTTGCCCTCGTAATCCGGATGTTATGTGGTTCTGGCGACAGGATTGACCCACCTCCCGTTTCAGGTGTGGTACCCCACACACTAGGTACCGTGTAGCCAGGGATCACTAGGTTATGGCCATAGTCCTTGTTACTGATATAGTCACATACATGTCTTACATGATATAACTTGTGGTCTCGATAGACCATGGTAGACCCGAGGGAGGGGTCAGTGTCATGACCCATTTTTCCTAAAAACCCCTACAAATTTTTCCTTACTTTTTCATTTCCTTACCCGTCGTGAACATTTACACCACTAACAGTTGGGCTATGAGTCGGTGTTAGTCCCTCCTGTCATGTTACTTACATTAACATTTATTTTCCATATTTCATTTACATATCAATTTATTTTAACTAAATACATCCTCAATATTACAATTCGTGTACAGTACTGTGCCTCTATATGTTCAGATACAAAAATTATACGAATGTGTATACCTGGTCTTGATAAGAAGCAGTGGATAACCGAAATGCAAGACTACTGTCACTCTCTTCTACTGAATGTACCTTGTGGGGTGGAACATGAAAGGGTGAGCATAAACAGCTCAGTAAGGTAATAATGTAAGCAGGTCGATAACTATACTATCTACGTGCTGATAATGTCATGATATAAAATCGTTTACATTTGGAGCATGAGGTATGTCTAAAACGATGCCACATGTATGTATATATATCATATAAGAGAAATCATGAAATCGACATATAAAACAAACATGGAAAAATCATCATGTATGTCATCTCATGCTCGTCACATTTAAAACTTATTTGTTTCATCATAAACTCATCACGTTAAAACTCAATTGTATCATCATAAGACAACCTCATCAAGGTCAAACCCATCTCTCGGGAATACCTTGATTCATTAAATCGCATCTCATTTAAAAACATAAATCGGGATATTACCCCTCCTTCGAGTTCATCCTGGTCTATTCAGACCGTATGATATCATGTGAGGCATGTGGGTTACTGTATGAAAATCAAGGACTATGGCCATAATTTGTCCCTGTGATCCCAGGCTACACGGATCCCGGTGTGCGGGGCATCACAACTGCAACGGGAGGTAGGGTCAAATCCTACCTGCCATAATATCAAGTAACATCATCGAGTCATCATGACTGCACGGTACAGCGTACTCCGTGTGACATACATGGTACATCGTACTCCGTCGACCCATATCATAGTCTGGGGGTGCCTGCCGTAGGTCTTATCCACCCAAATACTAAATCGATAACCAACCCATGTCTCAAAGTATACGTGCGAGCATCTCAACTCTCTGTGACACGCAGTCTACAGGAGGCTTCCGTACGACTATATGCATGTCAACTCACGTCTAGTGCGAGCGAAGCTCCAGCACCACGCTATGCATATCATGATATCTAAAATCTCATGCGAGCGAAGCTCCAGCACAATTTTGTGCACACACAAATTTCTCGTACGAGCTATGCTCCAGTACGGCTTTTCATGAGTAATAAATCAATAAACTTTAGTGCGAGTAAGACTCTAGCACTCTTTTTACTTGTGTAAATATGATAGGTGGCTCAATCTTTATAAAACATCTTTCAAAATCGTAACCGGTACAAACCGGTACCCTTTCGTATAATTCATGAAATCAATAGCCAACCTATGTGTATATTTGCTTAAATCAAAGCAATACATTCATATAAAACATTAAAACATGAAATCATGCAATTTATCTGCCTTACTACCCTTTTTGTAAATTTTACTCTTAGGGGCAAAATCGACTTTTTCTTTATTCACCTAAGCCCTGACTTTCGCAAAAATTATTATTTCGTTTCTAGATACTTTAAGGAATTCTTTTCCCTGTAAATCCCCTCAATAAATACGTATAGAAATCTCTATGCACCTATAAAATTCTCTTACCTCGATTTACGTGTAAACTTATCTCGTCTCGATAATATCCGATCTCTCAGTCCAACTGCGCGTCAACCAAGTCTACGAAACTGCATATAACCACATATTTTGGGTTAATTCACTTATTTTTATCAGTATATCACATTTACTGATCGAATCTAAAATACTGGGCCCGTTTTACTTTATTGGGCCCGATTGCACTTTAATGGGCCTCGAGCCCATTTTCAGCCCGTTTATACTTATTAAATCCTTTCTTCGGGTTTATTGGGTTCATTTAGCTTACCAATAATCATCGGGCTTCTTTTCAAACTCATTGGATAGCCCATATACTATTTACGATAATTACGGTAAAATTTCGATTAATATTCCTTTTTATACAGAATTAATCCATAAATTTCGTAAAATAATTGAAACTCTGTATTAACGGATTCCTATTATCATAATTAAAATATACTTACCCAATATGATGCGGGGTACGAAAATCAAAGCTTAATCGGCCCTCGTTCGGGTTTTGTCGTAAAACTACACAATTATATATTTAATTCTGGATTAATTTCTGATTAAATATAATTTAAATAAATTTCTCGGAAACCAAATCGGTCGCTTTTGATCTCGTATCGACTTACCCGAAGTCCGGTGTATCCTCAAAAATTCTTCCCCTTTTTTCTTTTTCTTTTTTTCTCCTTTTTCCCCTTCTTTCTTGGCTGAACCGGTTCGATCCGGTTCAACCCGGTTCAGACCAGTCCGGTTCACTCCGGTTCACCTCTGTGCTGAACCGGTTCGTACCGATTCAGACCTTTCCACCACCGTTCATGGCATTTTCGACCCGTTCCCGGCATGATTCTGGCTCCATTCGACTAGTCTTTGGCCGGGCAACCTTCGACTAGCCTTGATCTGGACCAAATCACCACCGGTGGCTGCCGTTCCTATCTTCTCCCTCTCGGCCTTCTCTCCCTCGATCTGTCGGATTTCGGCGATTTCATCGGCCAATACCGATCTCAAAAGAACCGGCTCCTCCTCCTGAACTCGTCGGTAGCCTCCGTTTAAGCCCAGCTGCCGTGGTTCGCCGGGAATCGTCCCATTTCTCCTCGACTTTTCCTCTCCTCCGATCGGCGTTTTTCGACCTCCTGACGGCGCGTCTCCGGTGTCCACAAGATCGCCGGCCTCTCCTCTTTCTCCTCGGCTATTCGTCGGAGTCGCTGATCGTCGGTGGGCTGGGGTGGCTCGGGTCACGTGCGGGCATCTTCCGTTTCTCGGGTTCTTCCCGATTTCCACATTCAGTCCCTTTTTTTTCTTTTATTATTATTATTATTATTATTATTATTATTATTATTTATAAATTATTTTATTATTAAAATAATCATTAAATATTCTAAAGTATTCAAAAATATCAACTAATATATTATTTTATTTCAAATTAATTAATTTAATTTAATTTAATTTATTTATTATATTTTTAATCTTTTTTTCGGTATAGTTTCTCCGTATTTTCGACATATTGTCCCGAGCAAAAATTTTGATTAATTCCAGTAAATTCATATCTTGATCAATTTAACCCAAAATTTAATTATTTCTTCGTTATTGATCAAGATTCTCAAATCTATTATTTTTTATTAAATTTTCTTGTCGAATTTATACCGACTTTCGATCTTTTGATTGTTTTGCCCTTCAACATGTTCAAAAATTCCATTTCAGTCCTTTTGCATTTTTAATTTCGTGTTTTGACTGAATTCGGGTCTTACATAACCTCCCCCACTTAAGAAATTTAGTCCTCTAAATTAGAACTAAGTTAAATGGATCCATAAACAACTCCGAGTACGTCTATCGTATCATATTCTGTTATTCTCAAGTGACTTTTCCGGAGTGTACTACTACCAAAGGACTTTAATTAGGGAGATCATCTTAAACCTCAACACTTTCTCCTTCCTGTTTAATACCCGAATCGATTTTCCAATCATACGTTATACTTTCATTGAGCTTCAATAGCTTATATTCGTTCACATATACTGGATCCGGATAGTATTTTTGAAACATCATAAGATAGGATACATTGTGGATGCCTGCTAATTCAGGTGGTAACGCCAACCTACAGGCTTTGTCTCCCACTTTGTCCAATCTCTTTCTGAATCTCGTTACGCTCTTATGCTATGTCCTAAGGGCATGTAACTTCCAATAATACTGATTCACCCTCGGTGAATTCCAATAGTTTCTGTCTCTTGTCAGTATAGTTTTTCTATTTGCTCTAAGGTGTTCTTAATCCTTCACAATTAAATGAACATCCTCAGAGGTTTGTCATACAAATTCAAAAAATAATTATCTATCTGTCACCCACTTCTTCTTATCCAAATCGGGGAAACAACCCTTACGGCCATACCATGCCTCATCTGAAGTCATCCCGATACTCAAGTGACAACTGTCATTATTGGCGAATTCGATTAGTAACAACTGATCATCCCAGGAGCTTATCAGATAAATGGCACACGCTCTCATCATATCCTCCAGAACCTGTACAGTCCTCTCTGACTGACCATCTGTTTGAGGATGGAAAGCTGGGCTAACACTCAGTCAGGTTCCCATAGCTTCCTAAAAAACGTTCCCAGAAGTAGGAAGTGAAGCGGGAATCCCTATCTGTACCACGCTCCCTGGAACGCTACAAAATGTTCCACAATTTTTCATACACATAAATCCGCCTACACACTCAGAGTATCTGGGGATTTCCTGTCACGCCCTGGAAGTGCGAAAAATAGGGCTAATTTAAAACTTTTTATTCATTCATTCACAATTAAGAGTGCATTCCTGTGCAGTGTCATACATCATCACCTATATGATACCTCAGGATCTCGTCATTGAATAGTATATATTATATCATATACATTACTTGATCTCAAGTTAATTAATCCTAATACATCCCATACAATGTTATACATCAAGTGTCTGCAATTACAGTAATTGTCTGGGTACATGAAAAGATAAAAGATACCTCAAAATACAATATATGGCCTGGAGCTCAAGTCCTCCACTAGCCACTACTCCGTACGTCGAAGGAAAACCCTTTTTCACTTGAAGAAATCTGGGGGGAAAGAAAACAGGGTGAGCTTCTAAATCGCTCAGTAAAGGGGGTAAGGGACTCATTTCATAAACCAAAATGCACATCACAAAATATTTATTTGTATGTGAAACTCATTAATCTCATTTGAAAACCATAGCATGAAAGTACTCAAAATGACATTCTCATGTCTCAAATCATGTGAAAACATGAAGTAAAAAGGCTCAGTCTAGAGCAATAACAAAGCATGTGAAAATAATGCGATAAACGCTTTCTCAATTAACGTGATAAAATCACTGTAATAATAATGCACGTGGCACAGCCACTAAACACACGTGGCATAGCCACTGATTTAAATTCACACGTGGCATAGCCACTAAACACACGTGGCATAGCCAGTGATTTAAATTCACACGTGGCATAGCCACTGATTTAAATTTACACGTGGCACAGCCACTGGATAGGGTTTCACGTGGCAACGGCCACCAATTAGGGTTCTCACATGGCAACGGCCACCAAATAGGGTTTCTCACGTGGCAACGGCCACCAAAGGGGGTTTCTCACGTGGCAACGGCCACCAAATAGGGTTTCTCACGTGGCAACGGCCACCAAAAGGGGTTTCTCACGTGGCAACGGCTACCAAGTATACGTGGCATAGCCACAGAATGGGTTATTCTCACGTTACCAGAAAGGAGAAGAATCGGGCTTACATGCTACCAGAGCAATGCCCGGTGTGTACTCAGAATTACACACCTAAGTCTTAATCACATAAGACTAGTTTGCCTTCACGTAGAACTCATAGTGGGTTTTCTCTCATAAAACTCATTTGAAAACCGTTTTGTACTCAACACAAAACATAATAAAATCGAGTTCCAACCGGCAAAGCAAGCACACATTTCTCAATTCTCGATATTGCTTAACGTAGAGCCCAATTCATTACTCACACAAAATTCAACGGTTTATAAAGCAATTTCACACTCAGCTTATAAACTCATAAAATAATGGGCTCCAACCGGCTATAAAAATCATGTGCAATTGTATCACAACACAACACTTAACATGCTTGTTTTATAAATCACAAATCATGCTATAATAGTTCGCAAATCACATACACAAATGGTTTAGTTTCCCTTACCTCTTTGCACCTCGTATAGTGCAATCGTTTCCCCCGTATCACGGACTAGCCTCGCATTCCACTCTGGAACTCCCGAGCTGTCCAAACGATGTTAAAACATCAATACTCAATTATCTCATCAACCTCAATTCTCAAAATCGAGCATAATTGCTCATAGCACCTCAAATCTCTTGATTCTTGTAACTCTACCCCAAACTACACTCTCATTCACAACATCTCAACGTTCTACATTTCTCATGCCAATTATCTATGCTAATACACCACATTGTCTAAATCTCCATTTATAGCTCAAAATTCCTAAATTGCTAAATATCATTATCACTCCAACCACATTGTAATTTCATCAATCCCTAATCATTTCTCAGCTATTTCAACACAATGACAACCATTATCATCAAAATCATCTCAGATATCAAGATCGAGGTTTATAAATTACCCAAAACTTGTGGAGAGCTTATCTCTTGCCTCGATTCGATCCGTCTTTCGATTTCCAAGTATGTTGTTCTCCCTTTGATGAGGAACAACTTTCCTTCTTGCCACAACTTCTGATTAGGACGGAAATGGGTGCTTTGGATGAGTGAGAAAGCTAGGTTTTGGTGAAAATGGGGGTTGGAAGAGAGAGAAAGTGAGATTACAGGAGAAAAACAGGGGTTCCTTATATAGGCTGAGGGTAGGAGATCGATTTGGCTCTTGATGAGATCAATCTGCATTTGAATTTTTGGGACGATTTGGGCAATTTTATGCCTAGGAGATCGATCTGTCGAGGGGTGAGATCGATCTCTTTATGGCTTTATGAGATCGATCTGCTCCTTGAGGAGATCGATCTTCTCCCAAACAGAATCATTTGGAGATCGATCTCTTCCTCACGAGATCGATCTTCTCTCAAACAGAATCATAAGGAGATCGATCCTCTTCCATTGGAGATCGATCTGCTCCTTAAATTCCTCATTCCTAGTCATTTTTAACTCACCAGATCGATCTCTCCTTCTCCCAGATCGATCTGTCCTCATAACTTCACACTTATTTTAAACACTTAACATATAAATCTCCAATTATCATTCCCCAATTCACTTAGCTCAATAAATTACACTTCAAGTTCATATTACATCATTCAAATATATCTAAAATTCTCAGATCTCACATTTCCTAACCAGAAGGTGGGTAGACTTAGTCAATCTATCGACTCTGACCCAGATAATCTTATGATTCATCCGAGTCCTCTGTAACCTATCACGAAATTCATGGTAACTTGTTCCCATTTTCGTGTCAACATAGGTAGAAACTACAATAACCCTGCAACTTCTTTTGCTCTACTTTACTCTGCTGACATACAATACACTTTTTCACAATCTCTACCATGTCTCTTTTCATATCTGACCACCAATACCCTTTTCTAATATTTCGATATATTTATTACTTCTCGGATGCACTGTATATCCCGAAAGTGAGTTTTTGACAATAACTATCTCATCACTGTGGTCTTGGGGAGCACTTATACTGTCTCTGAACCTTAGTAAGTCATCATCACTCTCTGTGAACTCTGTCACTGTACCCATCTGAATCTGACCCACACTATCGACACCCTGTCGATCATCACGCTAAGCCTATCAAATCCGGTCACTCAAATCTGATTCTAATCTCAGGCTAGCTGTCAGACAATCACTGTCATTATTAGTGGGAATCACATTACTATTAATGCTTACAACTGCTCTAGCAGCTCACGCTCCCTGACCATCATATGTAATACCATCCCGAGGCTCTTTCTGCTCAAGCATTAGCCATTTCCTGGGTAGTAAAATTTCCACAATCATAATCCCTCAGAAGCTCTAACCCTCTTTGTTCTCATATCCAACTCTTTCTGTGAAAACAGATACTCGAGACTTTTATGATCAGTGCATACCTGAAATTTCTCACTGTATACATAGTAGTGTCATATACTTAATACAACCACTATCGCTGTCAACTTTAAATCATGGTCCGGATAGTCCTTTCATGATCCTTGAGTTGTCTGGATTCATAATCGACTATCTTCCCCTTTTGCATAAATACACAGCCCATTCATTATTTTGAGGTATCCATAGACTCATGAGAAACCTCTTAATTTGTTGGATATGGTGAGAATAAATGCGGTGGTCAGTTTATTACTTCAGTACACCAAAACTCCTGTTACGTCTATCATCCCATTCAAACACAACTTTTTCTAAGTTAAACGTGTCAACAAAGTAGTCCATTTCGAGAACTCTTAACAAATCATTTGTAAAAACAATCTCCAATTGTTGCTTATGATTTCCCTGGACTGTAAATACACCCAAAATATCATCAATAAGGATGATAACAAATTTGTCCAGGTAAAGTTTAAATACCTCATCGTAGTTGAGTTCCAATAAATATTTCAATCACGCATATCTTTGACCTATGTACGCATAAACGTATAATGTCATTTCAAAATCGCTTCCGTTCTAGATACTAACCCACGTCATTTCCTTTTTTCTTATATTAACGGCTTTTATAAAATTTTAATTAATTTTTAAACCTTCACGATTAATCGAATTCTATATTTCTTATCGTATCAGTAAAGGTACCCTAATTTTTAAATGTATATATTACGACTGTCGCTTTCAATTTATAGGCTGTATATACTTTTAGACGTTGTCAAGTCTTCAGGCAGGGAGGTATTTTGAAATACCTTTATTAACCCTCAGACTTGACCACAATTACTTTACATATCAGTCCATGTGGTCACAATTCATATTCGCTACTAATTGCTTTAATCCAAATTATTTCACCTATCAGAGATATTCGTACCTTGCATACGCCTCTTATTCTAATAGATTTTGTATTCAGGATCTATCACATCGCAAAGCTTATCTCCTTTCGTATATTACTTATAACAAACTTTGTCATTACTCATTCTGTGAGTACACTCATTTACTCCTTTAATTTTAATCGCTACACCCCTTTTTTGGTGTAGAGATACCAATAGGGTTTTCTTTGTCTCTTTGCCCTTCTGTGGGGCAGTCTCACCCAACTCTGAGCAATCGTTAAATAAATGGTCTGTTTTACCACACTTAACGCCTATTTTAGTCAATAAAGTGTAGGTGTAGCCCTACTTCCGTGGTATCTACCACACATCCTACACTGCTTACACTGCTACACTGCTTACACTGTTACACTGCTACACTGCTTACACTGCTACACTGCTTACACTGCTACACTACTTACATTGCTCCATTGCTCATCTTGCTTACCCTGCTAACATTGCTTCACTGCTCACCCTGCTAACATTGCTCCACTGCTCACCCTGCTAACATTGCTTCACTGCTCCATAGCAAGTCGGGGTCCTCAAATCACAATACCCCTCAAAAGTGCTAAAATTGGATGCACTGGGGTCTTACCACTCATCTTACCCCGTGACTCATCAGCTCTAATCTCTTACCAACTAGTCTCTTTCCCGCTCTGACATCTCTGTCATTTTCTATTCTCATCTGTCCCTATTTCGACCCTTACTACCTTTCCCAATCTCAGAGGCGTGCAACACATGATATTATTCACGCAACTGTATTCTACGCACTGCCTCGACATAAGTAGTGAGCCAATCGGACTTTAATAATAATTTGAGCCCTTCCATGAACTTTTGGGCTCTTCGACTCTCACTGCCCATAATGTCGGGTTAATATCTGCCCAGGTATATGAACTGAGATTCATACTCGTTAGTCAACCAATACCTCTGGGTCAGTGTAAGAAATTTTATCTACAAATTCCTTTAAGCAATATCTGGGATATTCTGTCATCGGAATACATCCAAAAATATTTCTCCTGTCGGCTCTGGACGTCTAACTCTTCAGATGGGTCGAGCGGACTTCCACCAATGCTCCGCCTCGCCTCCAGCATAAACGTATTTAAAAGTCACCTTCTCAGTCGACATACACCGAAAGAATCCATACAACTTCGCTATCTCATTCACTCAGTCCTTAGCAACTATTAGTTTCTTTACTTCGCTATATACCGGAGGGGTGTGAAAATCTCTATAGTCTGAGGCATATGTTCAGGCTTTACCCTGCCTATCCTCAACTACCTGCATAGATTGAGTAAACAACTCCGAAATATTTTTTACACTCCACTCCATCCTCTTGGAGCATGTCTCAATACTGTTTGGTCTCTTATAGGACCCTGTGGAGTATGCTCAACATCAGCCTCCACCTCACTCTCAACTTGAGTCTCATGCGACGACTCATTCGATTTTCAGGCCGATTTCTACGGTCTCGAGCATGTGTACTCTCCCCTCTACCATAGCGGCTATCAGTTATAAAAACTATATTCTTGCATTCGAAACTAAATTCTTAGCTGCACTTCCACCTTGATATACACAATTGTATCTAAACAATGCACAGTACATGGGGATGTAAATTTACTTAACCACTAACACCGACTTATATCAGGCCAACTCTGCTCTGATACCACCTTTTGTCATGACACATTTTTCCTAAAAACCCGTACAAATTTTTCCTTACTTTTTCATTTCCTTACCCGTCGTGAACATTTACACCACTAACAGTTGGGCTATGAGTCGATGTTAGTCCCTCCTGTCATGTTACTTACCTTAACATTTATTTTTCATATTTCATTTACATATCAATTTATTTTAACTAAATACATCCCCAATATTACAATTCGTGTACAGTACTGTGCCTTTATATGTTCAGATACAAAAATTATACGAATGTGTATACCTGGTCTTGATAAGAAGCAGCGGATAATCGAAATGCAAGACTACTGTCGCTCTCTTTTACTGAATGTACCCTGTGGGGTGGAAAATGAAAGGGTGAGCATAAACAGCTCAGTAAGGCAATAATGTAAACAGGTAGATAACTATACTATCTACATGCTGATAATGTCATGATATAAAATCGTTTACATTTGGAGCATGAGGTATGTCTAAAACGATGCCACATGTATGTATATATCATATAAGAGAAATCATGAAATCGACATATAAAACAAACATGGAAAAATCATCATGTATGTCATCTCATGCTCGTCACATTTAAAACTTATTTGTTTCATCATAAACTCATCATGTTAAAACTCATTTGTTTCATCATAAAACAACCTCATCAAGGTTAAACCCATCTCTCGAGAATACCTTGATTCATTAAATCACATCTCATTTAAAAACATAAATCGGGACATTACCCCTCCTTCGGGTTCGTCCTGGTCTATTCAGACCATATGATATCATGTGAGGCATGTAGGTTACTATATGAAAATCAAGGACTATGGGCATAATTTGTCCCTGTGATCCCAGGCTACACGGATCCTGGTGTGCGGGGCATCACAACTGCAACGGGAGGTGGGGTCAAATCCTACCCGCCAGAATATCAAGTAACATCATCGAGTCATCATGACTGCACGGTACAGCGTACTCCGTGTGACATACACGGTACAACGTACACCGTGTGACATACACGGTACATCGTACTCCGTGGACCCATATCATAGTCTGGGGTTGCCTGCCGTAGGTCTTATCCACCCCAATACTATGTCGATAACCAACCTATGTCTCAAAGTATACGTGCGAGCATCTCAACTCTCTATGACACACAGTCTACAGGAGGCTTCCGCACGACTATATGCATGTCAACTCACGTCTAGTGCGAGCGAAGCTCCAGCACCACGCTATGCATATCATGATATCTAAAATCTCATGCGAGCAAAGCTCCAACACGGTTTTGTGCACACACAAATTTCTCGTACGAGCTATGCTCCAGTACGGCTTTTCATGAGTAATAAATCAATAAACTTTAGTGCGAGTAAGACTCTAGCACTCTTTCTACTCGTGTAAATATGATAGGTGGCTCAATCTTTATAAAACATCTTTTAAAATCGTAATCGGTATAAATCGGTACCCTTTCGTATAATTCATGAAATCAATAGCCAATCTATGTGTATATTTGCTTAAATCAAAGCAATACATTCATATAAAACATTAAAACATGAAATCATGCAATTTATCTGCCTTACTACCCTTTTTGTAAATTTTACTCCCAAGGGCAAAATCGTCTTTTTCTTTATTCACCTAAGCCTTGGTTTTCACAAAAATTATTATTGCGTTTCTAGATACTTTAAGGAATTCTAAGCCCTGTAAATCCCCTCAATAAATACGTATAGAAATCTCTATGCACCTATAAGATTCCTTTACCTCGATTTACGTGTAAACTTATCTCGTCTCGATAATATCCGATCTCTCAGTCCAACTGCGCGTCAACCAAGTCTACGAAACTGCATATAACCATATATTTTGGGTTAATTCACTTATTTTTATTAGTATATCACATTTACTGATCGAATCTAACATACTGGGCCCGTTTTACTTTATTGGGCCCGATTGCACTTTAATGGGACTCGAGCCCGTTTTCAGCCCGTTTATACTTATTAAATCCTTTCTTCGGGTTTATTGGGTTCATTTAGCTTACCAATAATCATCGAGCTTCTTTTCAAACTCATTGGATAGCCCATATACTATTTACGATAATTACGATAAAATTTCAATTAATATTCCTTTTTATACATAATTAATCCGTAAATTTCGTAAAATAATCGAAACTCTGTATTAAAGGATTCCTATTATCATAATTAAAATATACTTACCCAATATGATGCAGGGTACAAAAATCGGAGCTCAATTGGCTCTCATTCGAGCTTTGTCGTAAAACTGCACAATTATATATTTAATTTTGGATTAATTTCTGATTAAATATAATTTAAATAAATTTCTCGGAAACCAAATCGATCACTTTTGACCTCGTATCGACTTACCCGAAGTCCGGTGTATCCCCAAAAATTCTTCCCCTTTTTTCTTTTTCTCTTTTTCTCCTTTTTTCCCTTCTTTCTTGGTTCAACCGGTTCGATCCGGTTCAACTCGATTCAGACTGGTCCGGTTCACTCCGGTTCGCCTCTTTGCTGAACCGGTTTGTGCCGGTTCAGACCTTTCCACCGCTGTTCATGGCATTTTCGACCAGTACCCGGTATGATTCTGGCTCCATTCGACTCGTCTTTGGCCGGGCAACCTTCGACTGGCCTTGATCGGGACCAAATCACCGCCAGTGGCCGCCGTTCCTCTCTTCTCCCTCTCGGCCTTCTCTCCCTCGATCCGTCGAATTTCGACGGTTTCATCGGCCGATACTGATCTCAAAAGAACTGGCTCCTCCTCCTGAACTCGTCGGTAGCCTCCGTTCAAGCCCAGCTGCCGTGGTTCGTCGGGAATTGTCCCATTTCTCCTCGGATTTTCCTCTCCTCCGATCGGCGTTTTTTGACCTCCTGACGGCGCGTCTCCGGTGTCCACAAGATCCCCGGCCTCTCCTCTTTCTCCTCGGCTATTCGTCGGAGTTGCTGATCGCCGGTGGGCTGGGGTGGCTCGGGTTACGCGCGGGCATCTTCCGTTTCTTGGGTTCTTCCCGATTTCCACATTCAGTCCCTTTTTTTTCTTTTATTATTATTATTATTATTTATAAATTATTTTATTATTAAAATAATCATTAAATATTCTAAAGTATTCTAAAATATCTACTATTATATTATTTTATTTCAAATTAATTAATTTAATTTATTTATTATATTTTTAATCCTTTTTCCGGTATAGTTTCTCCGTATTTTCGAGATATTGTCTCGAGCAAAAATTTTGATTTATTCCAGTAAATTCATATCTTAATCAATTTAACCCAAAATTTAATTATTTATTCGTTATTGATCAAGATTCTCAAATCCATTATTTTTTTATTAAATTTTCTTGTCGAATTTATACCGGCTTTCAATCTTTTGACCGTTTTGCCCTTCAACGTGTTCAAAAATTCCATTTCAGTCATTTTTCATTTTTAATTTCGTGTTTTGACTGAATTCGAGTCTTACAGTTAGGCCCCCGATTTTCTTATTTTCTACTATGACGTTAAATTTTTCAGAGAATTTTATAATGAATTTTTCAGAGATTGATTTCTGAGATGCTTAACCCCTTCGGGTTATTTTATACTGTAGCTTTAATGAAGTGATTTAAATGCAGTAGCATGATGAGTTTTTCATGCTTAAATGATAAATTCACGAAAAGAATTGTTTCTCATGATTTGGTTTAAATGGCATGAACTAGTACATGATCTTGATTTAATTCATGCTAAGTATGATTTTATGATTTTTTTCCATAAAATACCATTGATGCATAAGTTGTACGATTTCTATATGTACGAATAGTTTTTATAACTATGGCATTGAAATATGCATGATTTTGTGCGTAAAATTTTGAATGAAAAGAAATGGATTTAAGGGCATGGCATTATGAGCATGTAGATAGTGGAGCTATTTACTTACTTGCATAATTACCTTACGAGCGTGTGGTTTGCTCACCCCCTTTATTTTCCCATTTTTTCAGAGCACTCACAGTAGTTAGTGAGCGGCTAAGGACTTGCATTCTTGGTATCCGCTGCTTCTCATTGAGAGACAGGTATACACATTTGTATAGTTTTGTATCTAAATATGTAACGTATAGTACTGTAAACGTATATGATGTCGGGGATGTAAGGTTAAGTTAATATCATTGTGAATGTACTTTGTTAAAGTTAAAGGATAGTAATCCTGATATGTGAATGTGATTATGAAAATGGAATGGTAAATAGGGTAGAGGTGACTAACACCGAATCATAGCCCAACTGTTAGTAGGATGGTCACGATGAGAGAAAGGTAAAAATTAAATAATAAACGAAAAAAGCTAAAAATTTGTAGTGATTTTAGGTAGATTGGGTCGTGACAATCCATACACATTGAAACCTCTTGAGCTGTTGGTCATGGTGAAATTAATTACGGTGGTCAGTTCATACCTCAATACACCAAAACTCACCGAAGCTACTTTCATACTTATCATCCCACTCGTATGCAATCTTTTTCGGAATGAGATGTGTCAACTGAGGAGCCCATTTCAAGAAACTCACAACATCTTTTTCATTACATGTCAAACTTACAGTACACTTTTCAAGGGTAAAAACATCATTATCTCAGGATAGCAATCTAAACAGCATAGTTTGCAGCCGAATCAATCTTTTCTTAAATATTAATTCAAAATTATTCATATTCTATTGAGTAAAATCGGCTGACATATCCTTTTCCCCCATTTTCAACTTACAATCCATATACCTATATTCAGTTAGTGATAATCAGCTAACTATCATCATCTTAACTAAGGGTACATGCTTCACATATTTCACTAGCTTATAAGCAACTAAAGGCGGTATGAATAAATGTGTGGCACTAGGATCAATTAAAATAATTACTTTATTATTCACAACTAGTGTGGTATCTTCGACCATATAAGATGAAACATCAGTAGTGTCCTGGTCCAAGGCATGCACTCGCCCTCATCTAATAGCCTACTTTCCCTTTCTCTTCGGCTGTGACCTCCTTTTTTAGTGCAGAGATATCAACAAGATTTTCTCTATCTCTTTACCCTTCTATGGGGCAGTCTCACCCAACTCTGAGCAATCATTAAATAAATGGCCCGTCTTACCACACTTAACACATATTTTAGTCAATAAGGTGTGGGGCCTACTTTTGTGGTATCTACCACATATCCAACCCTGCTCAGTAGCAAGTTGGGGTCCTCCAATCATAATACCCCTCAAAAGTGCTGAAATTAGATACATTGGGGCCTTACCAATCATCTTACCTCGTAACTCATCAGCTCTAATCTTTTACCAAACTACCTTTTTCCCGTTCTGACATCTCTGTCATTCTCTATTCTTTTCTGTCTCTATTTCGGCCATTACTACCTTTCCCAATCTTAGAGGCGTGCAACTCATGACCTTATTCACACAATTGTAGTCTGCACACTACCTCGTCATAGATAGTGATATCTAACGGGGCCAATCGAACTCTAATTGACAACCCAAGCCCTTCCATGAACTTTCAGACTTTTTGACCATTACTATTCATAGTGTCGGGGTCATACCTACCCAGATATATAAACTGAGTTTCATACTCGTCAATCAACCAGTTCCTCTGGGTCAGAGTAAAGAATTTTATTTGTAATTTCCTTTAAGCAGTGGCCGAGATATTCTTTCACCGGAATACATCTAGGATTATTTTTCATGTCCATTCTGGATGTCTAACTCTTAAGATGGGTCGAGCGGACTTCCACTAATGCTTCGACTGGCCCTCAAATTCCATGCATACTTTGAGCAAATAGGTACCAAAATATTCTCCACACTCCGCTCTAACCTCGCGAAACGTGTCTCAATACTGTCTGATCTCTCTGTCGGACTCTGTGGGGCATACTCAATATCAGCCTCCACTTCAATCTCATCTTGAGTCTCATGTGGTGACTCACTACAATTCTCAGGCCTACCTCTACGGCCTTGAGCTCGTGTACTTGCCCCTTTACCATAGCGGCTATCAGTTAATCAGTCTATATTCTTGCATTCAAACCAAATTCTTAACTGCAATTCCATCTCGATATACACAATTGTATCTAAACAATGCATAGTACATGGGGATGTAAACTTCCTTAACCACTAACACCAACTCATATTAGGCCAACTTAAGCTCTGATACCAAAAACTGTCACGACCCAAATTACCTAAAATCACTACAAATTTTTCTCTTTTCATTTATTCTTTAATTCTTACATTTCTCTCATCATGACCATCCTACTAACAGTTGGGCTATGATTCGGTGTTAGTTCCCTTACCCTATTTACCATTCCATTTCCATAATCACATTCACATATAAGGATTTACTATCCATTGACTTAAACTAAATAAATACATATACAATGGTATTTACCTAACCTTACATCCCCAATATCATATCTGTTTACATTACAGTACTGTGCATTTACATGTTCAGATAAAAAACTAACAAATGTGTATACCTATCTCTCGATGGGAAGTAGTGGATACCAAGATGCAAGTCCTAGCCGCTCACTAACTACTGCGAGTGCTCTGAAAAGATGAGAAAATAAGGGGGGTGAGCAAACCATACTCTCAGTAAGGTAATTATGCAAGTAAGTAGATAACTCCACTATCTACATGCTCATAATGCCATACCCTTAAATCCATTTCTTTTCATTTAAAATTTCACACACAAAATCATGCATTTTATCAATGACAGTTTCTAAAACTATCCGTGCATATAGAAATCATGCAACTTATGCCTCAATGGCATTTTATGAAAAATTATAAAATCATAATTAGCATGAATTAAATCAAGATCAAGTATTAGTTCATGCCATGTAAACCAAATCATGAGAAACAATTTTTTTCATGAATTTATCATGTAAGCATGGAAAACTCTTCATACTACTACATTTAAATCACTTTATTAAAGCTGTAGTATAAAATAACCCGAAGGGGTTAAGCATCTCAGAAATCAATCTCTTAAAAATTCATTATAAAATTCTCTAAAAATTTTAACATCATAGTAGAAAATCATAAAATCTGGGGCCTAACCCCTCCCTCGGGTCTACCTTGGTCTATCGAGACCACAAGTTATATCATGTGAGACATGTAGATGACTATCTCAGTAACAACGAGGACTATGGCCATAACCAAGTGATCCCTGGCTACACGGTACCTAGTGTGTTGGGTATCACACTTAAAACAGGAGGTGGGTCAATCCTACCTCCAGAACAACATAACATCAGGATTGCGAGGGCAAGGCTTGCTGCCTCGTGGCTAATGCCACTCCACTCCAACAATCCCCACGGTACAAAGTACTCCATGTGATATACACAGTACAATGTACGCCGTGAACCCAATCTCAGTCAGGGGGTGCCTACAATAGGTCTTATCCACCCATGCCAAATAGGTCTCAGTATGCACATGTGGACATATCATCTCACTGTGACACAGTCTACATGATGCTCCAACACGACTAAATGCATGTTAAATAAATCCCTGTACGAGCGAAGCTCTAGCACAACTCCATGCATATTCATGATAACCGAAAACCTCGTGCGAGCGTAGCTCTAGCACGTTTTCATAAAAATCAATAAAATCTGCGTACGAGTAGCACTCTAGTACAACTGTAAAATGAGTCATAAATCCATATAAAATTACATGCGAGTAAACTCCAGCACGATTTATGCATAAAATCCATAAAAGCCTCATGCGACCAATGCTTCAGCACGAATGAATACTCAAGTAAATCAAAACTTCGTACGAGCAATGCTCTAGTACGACTTTTATGAAATTATCATATCAAAACAAGATGCGAGCTAAGATTCAGCACCTTTCATGCATGTCAAATCATTAAAACTAGTGCGAGCAATCGCTCCAGCACCTTTTTATGCATATCAAGTCAAAACAAGTTAAAACAGTTAAAACAGAGTGCAAGCTAAGCTCCAGCACCTCTCATGCATTTCACAATAATAAAAATCAGTGCAAGCAACCACTCTAGCACATTTCATGCATATGATGTCACACAAGTCGGTGCGAGCAACCACTCTAGCACATTTTATGCACACTCACAAACGCAGATATAGTGCGAGCTATGCGCCAGCACTATCTGTTTTCATATAAACTTGATAGTTGGCCCATTTTCCAAAGAAATTTCATTTAGATCTTAATAACACTTACGTAGTGTTATATTATGAAATTTATGCAATTACTTGTCAATCTATCAATTTGCTTTACTTAAAAACCACGAAAATTCCTTAAATAAAAAAATTCCTTAAATCATGCATTTCATGCATGTCATGCTTTCACCATCCTTAGGTGAATTCCCTCAATAGGGGTAAAATAGTCTTTACCTATTTCGAGTCCTTAAAATCTTTAATATATTTTTAGGACCTTTATACATACTCAGTGTATACAAAAGCTATTAAAATATGTGGAAGTACCTCTAGGTACTCACACAATTCCCTTACCTTATTTTTCTGTACAGTCTAACCTTTCCACTGATGACTCATCACGCAGTCCGATTTGCTCCCAATCCAATCTTCGAAACTGCGTATAAATATTCATCAAGTCAAATACAATATAATTAGTTGTATTTCATATTTTGGGCTTAATTTAAATAATTGGGCCCGTTTACCCATATTGAGCCCGGTTGCACCATAATGGGCCTTAACCGGCCTTATGCCCATTTTCCTCTTACAATTCACATTATCGAGACCTATTGGGCTCATTGGGCCCATCAGTATTTATTGGGCCTCATTCTAAACTCTCGGATAGCTCCATTAATTATTTACGACAATTTATCTCAATTTCCAGGATTTAATTCATTTTATACGAAATTAATCTGTAATTTATGTGGTAAATTTCTAACACGCATAACTATGTAAATTGTTGTAAATAAGGGTTACTTACCCGAGATTCCATGATAGTACACAGATCGAGGCTGACTCAAGCCCTCGTTTGACGTCAATTATCGAGCTACACAATTACATATTTTTTCGGGTAAATTTTCAATCAGATATTAATCAAAATAAATATTTTGAAATTTAAATCGATCAATTCGACCGCTTACCGACTTACCCGTAGCTCGATTGCATCTCCAGGATTTTTTTCCAGTTTTTTTTCTTTTTCTTTTTTTCTTTTTCTCTTTCTTTTCTTCCTTTTCTTTTTGGCTGAACCGGTCCGATCCTGTTCAGCATATCATCACTGCATTGAACCGGCCATATCGATTCAGGCCTCACTTCGTCGTTCAGGCACCGTCTGGCTGATTCCCGATGCGATTTCGGTGCCATTCGGCTTGCCATCGTCTGGGCGTTCTTCGTCGGCCCTAGGGGTAGATCGAATTGGCGCTGATGACTTTCAATCTCCTCTTCTCTCTTTCGATCTCCCCCTCCGTCGATCTCTTGATTCCGACGTCTCCACGACGCGTCGCGGCCGCTGGTGGGTCGCCCGGTGTCGGGCTTCCCTCGTTGGCCCTCGCCTGGGCTTCTCTCTCGCTGGTGGCCATCGGAGTAGGGGAAACCGATTCCTTGGTTTTCGGCTTCTCCCTTTCGTTTTACAGAAATAGCGTTTCGCGATTTCTATTTTTTTAATATTTTATTTTATTATTATTTTATTCATTATTTTATTAATTTAAAATCTAAAATATCTTAAAAAATTATATTTTATTCATTTAACCAATTAAATGAATTTATCAGTCTTATTAGATATTTCTGGTATATTTTTCAATAATTTTGGGATAATTTTTCGAATTGAAAATTTCGGTTTATTCCAATAAATTCATATCTTAATCAATTTATCCTGAAATTTAATTATTTCTTCGTTATTGATCAAGATTTCTCATTTCCATATTTTTAATTAAATTTTCTTATCGAATTTATATCGCTTTTCGATCTTTTGACTGTTTTACCCTTGCACGTGTTCGGGAATACCATTTCAATCCTTCATTTCACGAACATTCACTCATTTCATGTTTTAAATAAAATCGGGTCTTACACCAACTCAGTCTTAAGTGCACGTGCGAGCATCTCATACGTGTGACTAGCATTCTACATGAGGCATCCAGCACGACTTGTGCGAGCATCTCATTCGTGTGACACAAAGTCTACACGAGAGATTCAACATGACTCATTACATATCACAGTGTGAAAAACCTAGTGCGATAAAAGCTCCAGCATGATTTCATGCATCATCAGTAAATACCCTCGTATGAGCAACGCTCTAGTACGACTTTATGCATAATAAATAATGAGGAAATCACATACGAGCATAGCTCCAGTACGGCTATATGCACAAGAAAATCAATGGAAAACCTAAATACGAGCAAAAGCTCCAGTATGACTTGTAAAACATCACAACTCAAAACATGGTGCGAGCTAGGCTTCAGCACATTTCATGCATATTACAACATCAAAATCTAGTGCGAGCAAAGCTCCAGCACGATTATCTCATATAAGTCTGATAGGCGACTCTATTTCAACACAACACGTTTAAAATCAAAGTCAACACTTGTAAACCCCACAAATTTCCTACATTTAACTAGATTATATAAAAATGGAAATATTATATTTTAATGGAAGTGTGAATATTCGTTGTAGGCCTCGAGGACTATAGGAACTGAGGAGCCCGTAAATGACCGTGAACCCGAAGATATAAGAAGTGATAAAGCAAATGCAAATACGGAGGGATTGAAAATTTTTAAATTATTAGTTGAAGATTGTTGATGTAAAAACTTGTATCGAGAATTTGTGAGGAGTGATGGAATCTCGATAATACTTCATTTTCGAAATAATGAAAATTTCATGGAAGGCATGGATATTATGTCCTTGGATAATCTTACAAGAAAATGTGTATATATAGATATATATACATAGGTGTCTATGTATATATAAATATACATGACATTTAAATAGATGGATAATAATATATATATATGTAACAAATATATATATATATATATACTATGAAATGTATAGTATATAATATATAATTAATAAATAAATAAAGCATGAGACAAATAAAAATAAAAATGATTAGATGAAATAAAAGGAAATGGAAAAAAATAATTATAACACTAACACTAAACAAAAACAAAAAAAATATCTATCTATATATTAAAATAACATATATATACATATATTAATATATTATATATTAATATTATATATATATGTATGGTACGAAATTGGCTTTCAAAGAAAGCCAATTCCGTTTTCTTCATTTCGAAAGAGGTAGAATTGCTTTGCTGGGCGGGAAGCAAAAGAAAGAAAAGAGAAAGAAAAGAAAGGGGAGGAAGAAGAAGAAGGAAAGAGGGAAGAGAGAAGGTTATCGGTCGGAAGAGAAAGGGAAGAAAGAAAAAGGGAAGCTGTCCAGCCGAGGGAGGAAAGGAGAGAAGAAAGGGAGAAGAGAAATGTGCGTGGACTGAGGCTGATTGGGAGGGAAAAAGGAGAAGGAAGGAATAGATAGCAGCAGGGAAGATGAAGCCAAATTGAGAAAACGAGAGGAGAAAGGTGAAGTCAAAAAGGAAATGAAAACTGAAGTGGGAGACCAGAGAAAAGAGCTGGGAACAGAGGAATTCCTATCTCTGTAAAACTACAGCAACGTAAAAGAAGGGATGGCTGAGAGAAGCTGGAGGAGATCGAAGCAGAGAAAGGAATGAGGGAGTGAGGAACCCAGAGGTTGAGGAAGAAGGAGAAACCGAGAGGCAGGGCTGAAACCAAGAGGTTGAGGAAGAAGGAGAAACCGAGGATGTGTAAGGCTGGAACCGAGAGCTGAGGGAGAAAAGGAAGTGGGACTGAATTAAGGCTGAACAGAAGCAACTGAGAGGGGGGAAATAGAAACAGGAACTGGAAATTGAAGCAAGTTGAAGAGGTGAAGGCTGGAAACCGAGGGCCACAAAGGAAAAGAAAAAAAAGGGGAGACTGAAGAACAAACCGAGAGGAAGAAAAAAAAGGGGGAAAGGTTGGAAATTTGGAAAAGAGACAAGGTAAATTTATAAATAGGTATATTCAATATACATGTATGTATTTGTATGTTTGAGATATAGGCTAGTTAGTGTGAATTAAGTTGTGTGTGAAATGAGGAATAGAAAAATGTATATATGTATATTTAATTCTACATGTATATATATATGTGATTGTGTATTAGTATGATAAGGTAAAGTATATATGTGTATATACATGTATGTATATTCAATGTACATTTAGATAAATGGGTTGTTGGTACAAGCATGTTAGTGTAGGTTTAATTAGATAAAAATGGGAATGATGAGGAGTAGGCAAACATATATATATGTTTGTGATATTGAACAAGAGAAACTAAGAATAATATATGTATATATATATATATGTGTGTGTATATATATATATATATATATATATATATATATATTAGTGTATATAAGATAAATTTGTATTTATGTCAATATATATATATATATATATATGTATTTGTGTATATATATATATATATAGGTGTATATAATGAATGGATATGTTAAGTATATGTACATACAAGGATATATACATGGGATAAGGAAAAATGAAAACAAATGATGAGATATATATATATATATATATATATGTGCATATACATGTAAATGTATATGGAAAATGTGTATGATTAATATTTGTATGTACAAAATATATAAATAGCAAAGAAAATATATAAACGTGCGTGTTGACTTAGGTACGTACAATAATACGTACACACGCAATAGTAACGAATAGGGTACGATTTTAACGCAATTTAAACAATTCGCACGAATAAGGTGCTAAGTGCACGATTTCGGTGTAGGTGATCGTAAAAGGAATTAAGGGAGGTACTAAGAAGCGTCACCACTTGTGAAACCTAGATTTTTTAAAGGGATTTAAATCGTTGGACGAAAAATACGAAATTTAAATGAGAAAAGATAGAGAGTCCGAGAAGGAAAATCGATCTAAATTAATCCCGAACGTGTAGAAGGATAAAATGGTCAAAAGATCCTAATTTCGGTGTAAATTCAATAAGGAAATTTCATTAAAAATATGGATTTAGGAAATCTTAATCAATAAAGAAGAAATTATGGAATTTCGAGTCCAATTGGTCAAGATACGAAGATATTATGAATTTTCGTAATTTTCGCCCGGGACATTATCCCGAAAATATGCTAAAAATACACCGAAAAAGTTAAAATAAATTAAATAAATTAAATTAATTAATTAATAAAATAAATATGACTTTGAGATATTTTGGATATTTTATTATATTTTATTTGATTAAAATAAAATATAATAAAATATAACATAATAAAATATAATAAATTAATATATAGGATATTAGTAAAAAAAAAAATTTATGAAACTCTGTCGCGCGACAAAGGAACAATGGAGAATCGGGAAAACTCGATCCTCCTAAACCTTTCGTTCCCCGACAATAATGCCACCGAAGAACTGACCAGCAGACCGCCCGAGCTCGTCGGCACCGACAAGTGAGGAGAAATGGTGATCAGCGAGAGAAGGAGAGAGAAAGAGAGAGAAAAAGAGAAACCAAGAGAAAGAGGGAGAAAGAGAGAGAACAGCGGCAGACAAAGGCTAGAGGAAGAGAGAGGACCTCGCCACCGGCCAGGGGGAGGTCCGATCTGCCACCGTCGGGGCCAAAAACGGTCGAAAACGACAGAAACGAAAGACACCACCGATGTCGAGGGAGAGGAGGCCGGACCGGCCACTTTCTGGCCAGCCATGGCGAAACCGAGGCCAGATCCGAGCTTCGTAAGGTCCCGCGGAGCTGTTGGCGATGGAAGCCGGCTAAGAACCAATCGGCGAAGCACCGAACCGAATTGAATCCGACTGAATCGGACCGGTTTGAATCGGACCGAACCGGTTCAGCTAAGAAAGAAGGGAAAAAAGGAGAAAAAGAGAAAAAGGAAAAAAGGAAAAAAAATTCGGGGATACACCGGACTTCGGGTAAGTCGGTAAGAGGTCAAAAGTGATCGATTTAATTTTTGAGAAATTTATTTAAATTATATTTGATCGAAAATTCACCCGAAATTAAATATATAAATTGTGCAGTTCGACGATAAATCACGTACGTTAGCCCGATCGGACTTTGGTTTGCGCACCATCGTATAATCTCAGGTAAGTAAAGCTCATTTACGACAATTTATGTAATTATCGTGTATTAAAGATTTATTTTACGAGTTACGGATTAAATTCTGCATTTAGTGGATTAAAGTGAGATTTTTAATTAAATTGTCGTAAATGATATACGGGCTATTCAAAGAGTCTAGAAAAAAGCTCAATAAGTACTAATGGACCCAGTGAGCCCAATAGGCCTTGATGAAAGAATTAATAAGTGGAAACAGGCTTAAAACGGATTAAGGCCCATTAAGGTGCAATCGGGCCCAATAAGAGAGAAATTGGCCCAATTAGCGAAATCGACAGTAATAAATATGAGGAAAATATTTATTGAGTTAAATACGATTAAACTGAGGTTTATACCGATAAAACCAAGCAAAAAAAAGAGTAAAATCGATAAAAGTCAACTTTTGGCTAAAGTTTTGATATAATCACATATTTGGATATGTTGAAATGAATTTAAGCCATATGTGATAAGTTGAACTTGTTTTGCAGCAGCTCGGTCTATCGACACATTTTACGAGGTAAATTTGAGCATCGAGGAAAGTGCTCTACATTAGTCGCTAAGAGGTAAGGGATATAATTTAGAGTAGCATTAGTACTCCTTCATCCTTACCAACTGTTTATGTATGTGAATTGAATGAGATTTTTACAAAATGGATTTCCAACTGTATTCAAATCGAAGCCAAAACCATTTCCCGAGTTTTCAGCATGTTATATATATGAGATACATTTTTACAGCATACATGTTTATAAAAGTGATTTTTCACTTCTGAAACGAAAGCATAGTATTTTCATCTGAGATTACGGGTTAAAATCCCGATATGTTTTATGAAACCATGTTTTCATGATACGGGTTAAAGTCTCGAAATAGCTTTTAAGCTATAATTTCACGGTATGGGTATGAGTCCCAAGAATTGACTTTGATAACTATGCTTTCCATATTTATGAAAACTATGTTTTCTATGAGAAAAGGGCTAGAGTCCCGTAATGATTTATGAAAATCGGGTTAGAGTCCAGCAATGATTTTTAATACACGGGTATGAGGCTCGAAACGATTTTGATAAAATGGGTAAGAGGCCCAAAATGATTTTGTGGGGTAAAAAGGCATGACATGACGATAGTCAGAGAATCTGGGGTCGATCTCGCATACATAGGGTAGCGTATGGAGACGATCGAGGATCTACCTAGCCGATAGCCAGAGAATGGGCAGGCTCTGACTTGATATGAGAAACGTGCGCATAGTCCACACTTGGTGATGCACGTGAGTTCGTGCGTATAGTCCCCATTTAGTGGTGCACGAGAGATAGGGCAGCGTACGACCCTGATCCAGTCCTACGGCTCCCTGTACAATGGCCAATGTACCTATGATGAACGTCCTACGAGACCAGATGTATGATGTCCTTCGAGACTAGTATATGAGACGATTGCCTGACCTTACACGATGAATTGACGGAACGATATATATATATATATATGTGTGTGTGTGTGTGTTTTTGCACATTTCATGCTACCTGTTTTATGATTTGCTATTGAGCATAAATTTTCTATGATGAGATTTTAAAGGTAGCCATGAGTATGTCTTACGAAATGTGCATATGACAATACGATTTCATTTTCAAAGTGATAAGCATGTTATGATATGCATGATTAAGTTTTGAGATAATTTTTACTTGTTTACACGATGTGATCTGCATACTATATATGAGTTTTACTAAAAGGATGCATGATATGTAAACTTATGATTTAAGCATGTTTTTACTGCTTTTATGAAATGTAAGCATCTCTACTCCAGTACATATTTATGCTGATTTGTAAAACCATGAGTTTTACCATGTTTTGAGTATTTAAAGCTATTTTAAATGTATCTCTTACTGAGTCTGAAAAACTCACCCCCCTCCTCTCCATCTCCCAGATTATCTATAGCGAGTCTACTGCACATATGAGACTGTGGTCGTTGACAAGGTAGTCTGACCTTTCATCGGATACTTTTGTAACCTTGAGGTATAATCTTACTTATATTCCAGACATGTGATATATAATAGACACTATTGTATATAATAGTTGGGATGTAATAGTTGTAAATGATTATAAATATATACAGAATGTATGTAATGTAATGAGATCCTGGAAAATGAAAAAGATTTTTAAATCTAGACATGGACAGGAAAACAACATAGTTAATGGATAAAAAGTTTAAATTAGCCCCATTTTTCCGCGCTTTCGGGGCGTGACAGTTTGCTTGGTATCAGAGCAAATGTTGTGTAGTACTGTCGTGTCTAGTAATAAGAGTGTATTACATCCCAATGTGTCTATGCATATCTAGTAATAAAGTAAGCTTACTTGTCAAAGTATGACTTAATTTATGGATTATGTGCAAATAGTAGATCGCTAATCATGAGTGGTAGAAGGGACCATTCATAGAGACGAGTTGAACCCGCTCCACTATCTCCCCCTCAACCTGAGAGCCCTACTAATAGAATAAGGAGGCTTGAAGAGACAGTACATGGTATGAGGGAAAGACTTACAGCTCTTACCACTATGTTTACCTAGCAGTTTGGGGTACGTACACTGATACAGAGACAGCTACTCTTATGCCTAATCCTCCTACCCCACCAGTTCCTCCAATAGCCCCAGCCCTCAGCCAGCAGTTCCCCAGCATAGGGATGATAGAGAGACTTAAAGGGTGCGAGATTTCTTGAGTATGCATCCTCTAGAGTTCACAGGGCTTAAGGACCCAGTTAAGGCTGAGGAGTAAATCGTTGGTATTGAGGCAATATTTTAGTTTTAGGGTGTACTGATAGGGAGAGAGTGACTATGACGGGTTAAATGATAAAGGGACAGGCTAAGTTCTGGTAGAGGTCAACACAGAGGATATTAGCTAAGGATCCCTCAGAGATCACATGGAATGCTGTCTTAGTCGCATTCCAAGAGCAGTATGTACCGCTTGCAGCTCGAAAAAAGATGCATGTAAAGTTTTTGGGTCTGTAATAGGGAAGTTCTACAGTAGACAAGTATGAGAATAGATTTACAACCCTGATGAGGTACGATCTAGAGACAGTTAGAGATCCCGAGCGCCAAACAGAGAGATTTCTGGCAAGATTAAGATCTGGGATCGGAGATAAGCTATTGGGTCAGAATATCATAGATTTCATAGATGCTCTGAGGCGAGCCTAAGAGATAGAGAAGGGCTTAGACGTTACTCAAGCAGAGCATAGACTCAGGAGATCAGTCAGAGTTAAGGGAAAGAGAGCAGTTGCTTCCCGATATGATTTGAGAAGGGGTTAGCCCAAGAGACAGAGGGTGGAAGAACCTTAGATAGGGACTGGTAAGCCCAAGACTTTGGTTGGTGTCGCAGGTATGATTAGAGGCCCTGAGATAAGAGTGCCACGATGTAGGATATGTGGCAATATTCACACTGGACCTTGTCGCGCAGGTACATTTACTTGCTACAGATGCGGTGAAGCAAGACACCTGATGAGAGAGTATCCACTTATGAGATCTCAAGAACCTCATGAGGCACCTAGACAGATAGAGAGATTGGCTCAGGCTCCGTAGAGAAGAGCTATAACTGCAGACAAGGATAAAAAACATGTCTCCTAGGGTCGAGTGTTTGCTATTGATCAGGAGACAACAGATACATCCTTCAATGTTATCCGAGGTACTCTCATTGTCTGTAATCAAGAAGCACATGTACTGTGTGACCCAAGTTCCACACACTCGTTTGTGTCACCACAATTTGCATGTAAGTTTCATAGGAAACCTGGAGTCATTAGACTACATGTTGCACATAAGTACACCTATGCACGCAATACAGAAAACATATATGATATGTAAAGCTTGTGATATGATGGTAGGAGATAAGAAGTTGTTAGCAGATCTAGTATGGTTGAATATACAAGACTTTGATGTAATATTTGGCGTGAATTGGTTAGCTACCAATTATGTAAGTCTAGACTGCTACACTAAGACCTTAACTTTCTCCTTATCAGAAAAGTTCAGTGTATGTTTATTTGAAAGTAATAAAAGTGCATAGTGTTAAAGTTATGAAATGATATAATGTTTATGTATGAGATTGATGTATGATGTTTGATGGTGTGAAGGATACATTGCCTTTATTTCTGATGACAGTCAGAACCTCTAAGTATATAGGATGTTTTGGTGGTATGTGAGTTATCCAAAGTATTCCCAGAGGACTTATCGGGGCTACCACCAGAGAGAGAAGTTGAATTTATCATTGAGCTAGTATCAGATACTCAACCCATCTCCAAGCCACCTTATCGAATGGCATTGGTAGAGTTTGGAAGAATTAAAGAAGCAGTTACAAGGATTACTCGATAAGGGGTTTATAAGGCCTAGTGTGTCACCATACGGTGCACCAGTACTATTTGTCAGAAAGAAGGATGGTAGTTTCCGTCTATGTATAGACTATAGGCTTTTGAATAAAGCAACAGTTGAGAATAAGTACCCATTGTCAAGGACTGACGACTTATTTGATCAGCTGAGAGGGGCTTCAGTGTTTTCAAGGATAGATTTGAGATTGGGTTATCATCAGCTAAGGATTAAGGAGGCTGATGTACCAAAGACAGCATTTCAGACTCGATATGGGCACTACGAGTTCCTAGTTATGCCCTTTTGGATTGACTAATGCCCCAGCTACATTCATGAGTCTTATGAATGATGTCTTTCGAGAATACTTGGATAGATTGATGATAGTATTCATCGATGACATCTTGATTTATTCTGGATCCCAGGAAGAGCACGAATAACATTTGAGGACTGTGCTCTAAACTCTCCGTGAGAAGAAGATATAAGGTAAATTTAGTAATTGTGCTTTCTGGCTAGAACAGATTGCATTCCTTGAACATGTGGTATCTAAGGACGGGGTGTCAGTAGATCCATCCAAGGTAGATGCTACATTGAGATTAGAAAGACTGAGGACAGTCACGGAGGTCAAAAGCTTATTGGGATTAACATGGTATTACCAACGGATTGTCGCAAGGTGTTCACAGATAACAGCTCCATTAACCAGACTGACCCGTAAAGAGGTTCAGTTTATATGGTCTGAATAGTGTGAGCAGAGCTTACAAGAGCTTAAACGTCGATTGAATACGACACCAGTCTTGACCATTTAGAGTGGTTTTGGGGGGATTTGTGGTATACAATGATGCTTCCCACCAAGGTCTCAGCTATGTGCTTATGCAGCATGGTAGAGTGATAGCTTATGGATCCTGTCAGCTAAAGGATCACGAGCGTAATCATTCCACTCACGACTTGGAGTTAGCTGCAGTAGTGTTTGCACTCAAGATATGGCGGCATTAATTATATGAAGAAAGATTTCAGATCTTCATTGACCACTAGAGTCTTAAGTACTTGTTTGATTAGAAGGAGCTGAATATGAGACAGTGGAGATGGATAGAGCTCCTGAAAGACTATGACTGCAAGATCCTATATCATTTGGGCAAGGCGAATGTGGTAGCTGATGCCCTGAGTAGAAAGGGTATGATGTCCTACATGATGATTAAAGAGTGGGACTTATTGGAACAAATTCGTCGAACTCAGGATCAGTGTAGATGAGATTGAGCTTGGATATATGGCTAGCCTACAGATTGAACCAAGTATACTAGACCAGATTAGAGCTGGATAGTGAAACGATCAGAGGTTACTGGATATGGTTAGCCAGGCATAGGAGAGATCACAGTCTGAGTTTTTGGTAATAGTTACTTTCTGAACCTTGATAGATCGAGGTAAGGGGATATAATTTAAAACGGTAATAGTTACTTTCTGAACCTTGATTAAAGAAAGCTTATAAAAACATGAAGTATGATTTCATGCATGTTTCTAAATTATATTTCTGATCAAGACTATGCTCTCTGTATTTGTATTTTTGAATAATTGCATATAGCTGAATTTAACTTCTGAATAAGAGCATGTCTTCTAAAATGATCTTTCGAATAAGATGATTTTATTTCGATGTTTTCGCATATGAAAACTATACTATGTTTTAAGACTAAGGGTTATTTATATTGTATGCTTATGCATGTCAACTTCGCCTGTGTGGCGTCTGAACTCGCCTGTGTGGCGCCTGTATTTTGCCTTCGTGGTGCCTGTATTTTGCCTTCGTGGCACCTGTATTTCACCCTCGTGACGCTTATATTTTACCTTCGTGGCGCCTGTATTTCACCCTCGTGGCGCCTGTATTTCGCATGTGTGGCGCCTATATTTCGCCTTAATGGCGCTTGTATTTCGCCTTCGTGGCACCTGTATTTCACCCTCGTGGAGCCTATATTTTGCCCTCGTGGCGCCTGTATTTCGCGTTCGTGGCGCCTGTATTTCGTGTTTGTGGCGCCTGTATTTCGCCTTCGTGGCGCCTATATTTCGCCTTTGTGGCCCCTGTATTTCACCCTCGTGGCGCCTGTATTTCACCTTCGTGGCGCCTGTAATTCGCCTTCGTGGCGCCTGTATTTCGCCTTCGTGGCGCTTGTATTTCGCCTTCGTGGCGCCTGTATTTCGCCTGTGTGGCACTTGTATTTTACCTTCGCGGCGCCTGTATTTCGCCTTCATGGCGCCTGTACTTCGCCTTTGTGGCGTCTAAAATTACCTTCGGGTTTTGAATTCCCTCTACAGAGGATGACTTGGTTATTTGCCGCGTGACGATTTGTTATTGCCGCGTGATAATTATATGGGCTGGCGTAGTCTAAATTTGAAAATTAAACTCTGATTTCATAAACGGATTTTGTAGTATGTAATTTGATATGTATTCTTGTTTGGAATTTTGAATGTACGACTAGTTTTACGTAATATCTGTTAAGTTTCACGTACTTAAAGGATTACGTTTGAATCTCGATGTTTCTAATTTTCCTTAATCTTTAAATGTCATTTATATTAGTTTCCAAAAAGTATCATTATACATACTATTGTGTTTTCTACATATTTGAATTACTAGGATCATTTTAAATACATTTTCTTACTGGGCTTTTTTTCGAAAGCTCACCCCTCTACCTCTTAGATTAATTATAGTGATTCGTAGGCGCTACCTACCGCGTACACGACGTAGGCTGGTGGGGAGAGCTACCCTAGGCTACTTTTTGTACACACAGAAAGGTATACATTTACATTGTACCATGAGTATATGTGATATGATGAGGAAGATGATGATGATGATGATTGAGATGAGCCGAAGGGTAAGACTGACCCATCCCCCTTCAAATGAGTGATGCCCTGTTCACACCTGATCAGTGAGGCCTGGGATCAGTGACTATGGTCATATGTCGTGGATATTTGTTTGCTTAAAATTCCCTACCTGGCTCAGAAATAAGAGAAAATAGATGAAAGAAATGGTTTTGTGAAAAGGAAAGAAATAATGTGATTTAATAAATATCATGATTTAATGCTTGTGTTATGATAACATTGTTTTATGATAGATTTCTAAATGGAAATATCGAGTGTTGGTTTTTATGAAAATGCCTTTGAGAGAAGAATGTTTAATTGCATTTTCCATTAATATTTTCATTTTTAATGAAAGATGATTTTGTTAATCATGCATGGGCTACGTAGATAGTACAGTATCTACCTGTTAGCATCCTTTTCCTTACTAAGCTGTGGTTTGCTCATCCCACTATTTTTTTCCCTCCAGATACTGAGAAGCAGAACAGGGCGGTGGTCTCCAGATACTCTTGTGTTGGTCAGCTCCTACCAGTTGCTAAGGTGTAAGGAATTGTATATACAAAAGCATTTTGTATCTATTGTATTGTTTTACAAAGTCATCCATTGAAAATGAGAAAAATTGTATGGGGATGTTATGTAAAGATATTTTATTTATACAATAGATTTTGTATACCTACACACATGCCTGGGAGTGTGTGATTTTAAAGTTTCAAATATTTTCACTATAAATGTACGGAATTAGTAGTTGCATCGGCTCACAGCCCAACTGTAAGTGGTATATGTATAGATGGAAGGCACCCGGAGTCGGGGTGTGACACTATAAGTATTCTTTTCTTAAAAGTAAACTCCTATACTTTAAATACAAATACTTGTACATATACATCCCTAACCGCACATTCTTTTAGATAACTGTGCTTTTACATTATTCAGTACAAAACGTTCGAATGTGTATACCTCTCATAAGATGGATATGCAGCGAATCAAGGAATACTAGTCCTCAATCGTGCTCGACTACTGTGAATGCTCTGTAGAGAGGGGAAATAAAAAGGAGCTAAGCTCACAGCTCAGTAAGAAAATCAGGCAAGCAGCTAGATAACCACACTATCTACAAAATATAATGCTCATGCACTAAATCATTTCCTTTTTGACTCATATCTAAAGCATGTGTCTTTATTTAAACATTTATGCAATATATACATATAGATATAAATTGGCAGTTATAAAATTGAAATCATGTCGGTTTAATAATCTCAGCAGTTTATGCAAAACATTGCATTTCTCATGTACTTTCATAAAAATCACATTTTTCATGCCATTCAATTAAATCAAAATAATATGGCATTTCATCATGTTAAAAACATGGAAATCTGGGCCTCACCAATCCCTCGAGTTACCCTTTTCACACACAAAGTCACATGTTCAGATTATAAAATCATGTGATAATTCATTCAAGAAAACTCAATTGAATGAAAAGAGATAGGTGACTACATATTCTGAGATTATGATCATAACTCATTTTTCGTGATCCCAGGCTACACAGTACTCGATGTACGGGGTCTCACATTTACTGTAACGGGAGGTGGGTCAAATCTCTACCGTCAGTTCACAACTCACTCATATCGTGCACTTACGGTACAACGTACTCCATGTGACATACACCAAAGTACTCCATGGACCCAATATGTCACAACCCAAAACTATCAAAAAATCAGAGTAAATTTTTCGTTTTTCTTTCATACTTACCTGCCCTCTGATCGTGACCACACTCCATTAACAATTGGGTTGTGCATCAATGCCAGTCCCACCATTCATTTACAAGTGTTTACAGTGTCCATAAATCCCCGAAAGTTAATTACAAACATGCTACTGTGCTATTCTTATTTAGATACAATATGTACAAGTGTATATACCTCAAAATGATGGGTAGCAGCAGATATAAAGAATGCTGTACTCAGTCGCCACAAAGTCTACTGGAGGAAATCTATGTAGGAAAATGAAAGGGGTGAGTACATTAAGCTCAGTAAGGCAATCATACGAATAAGTAGGTAACTATACTACCTACATGAACTTGGTGCCATGCATAAACCACCATTTCTCCACACATTTCAAAACAGATGCTATAATTCATGATGTCATGTAAAACAAGTTCGCATGTGGATTTCAAAGAGCATGGAAAATTCAACATGCAACTCCTTTAAATCATTTCATTCTCATTAAAATTTCACAACAAAGCCAGGACTCAGCCTATCCCTCGGGTGTTCCTAACTCACACAACACCATGAAATCAAATGTTTTTCACAGCAATAGAAATATGCGATACAATGAATGTCATGTAAAATCAGTTTACACCATTCATGGGTTTAAATAGCATGTAAATAACATCATGCAAATTCAGTTTAAAACCCAGTTTCATTCTTATCAAAATCATATCTCAGTCAGGATCCAACCCCTCCCTCAGGTGATCTAGACTCACACAAAATCCACAAAACGTGTTTCTCAAAAACATCAACATACGAGACTAGGCAATAGACATATATATCTCGGGAAAATAGCTAGGACGATGGCCATATGTCCTTGTGCTCCCATTGCTACACGAATCCTAGTGTGCGGGGTCTCACCATGATCGGGGACCGCCCTGGGAGGTGGGTCAGTCCATCCCGTCGGCCCTGTCCGATCACTTGCATCCGAAGATGCCACTCGCATCCGAAGATGCCACGCATTTGAAGATGCCACACAATCAATCCCAATACGGTACAGCGTACTCCATGCTACTTGCATGGTACAATGTACTCCGTGGACCCATATCTCATATCCATACTCATGCCCTGTCTCAAAACGCACATGCGAGCCTATTTAATCAGCGTGACACACAGTCTACCTGACGCTCCAAGCACGGCTCATCGCATGTTCTCATAAAACCAGTGCGAGCGATGCTCCAGCACACATAAAATCAAGAAAAATCTCGTGCGAGCCAAGCTTCAGCACGTGTTTCATAAAATCTCATAAGATTAGTGCGAGCTAAGCTCCAGCACTATATCAAAATTGGTACGATCTAAACGTATTATCCGCAAGTGCACGGTTCGTACAAGTAATAATGAGATTTAAGTCCCGGAATTATCGTCCCACAGAGAAGTTGACTAGCCTAATTAAGTACCGGTTAATCTTACCCTAAGTATATCCTAGCAAATTATGAATTTCAAGTGGGTAATCTACTAGGCTAAAATTAAACAAATACTGAAAACAATGATAAAAATAAAGAAAATAAAACCGAGCTAAGATTACTTACAAAGCTCTGAGCAATTAAAAACATTAACCTACAAAAGATAATTAAAACAGTTAAAATGAATTAACACAACTAAAATAAAATGCGAATATGAAAATAAAGAAATAAAATTAAGCTAAAATTTAAACAAACTTAAAATAAAAAATGCATGTAATTAAACTAATAAAAAATTACAAATTAACTAACCTAAAATCTAGTGAAAGTGAAGACTAAATTAAAAATGCATGAAACACACTTAATCTAAATTAATTCTAGATGCAACTAATACACTACTAAACTATAATAAAGTCCTAAAATATATAATATAAAATTAACTACTAACTAAAAAATTAAAACTAAAAATTAAATTAACAACTAAAACACTAGATTTAACCTACAATTATCAACTAACAACTAACCTAAATTGACAACTAATAAAAGCAATAAAAATAATATAAATGCAATAAGTATTAAAATATAAAAGAAAGGGATGTGGCCAAACATGGCCTTATTCAGGTAATCCAACCAAGTGGTCCCGATTCTGTCACTGTACATGTTTCTTCATCAGTTTCTCCATACGTGTCCTGCTCTTTCTCGCACTCTCGATTTGTCCTCTGCTCCAGGTGTGTCTGTTCTGTCCACCGCATGTTCTGCTTCTACTGTTTACTGCTCCAGCTCTCAGTTCTGTTTGTTCTTGCCTTCAGTTTAGCATATCCCTGCTGCTGTCCTGCACTGCTCTTGCCTGGACTGCTTGGTGGTAACCAACTACTACTGCTTCTCAGTCTCTTCACCTCATTAGCAGCAGCGATATACTGGCAGAGCAGTTCAGGACATACGGTGAGTGTCAACCCAGGAGCAGGAGGTGCGCTACTTTCTCTTGGGACCATGTTTTGCCTGCTGCCACGATACTGGAAATAGGTGCACATCCGGACAGCAGTCTAGGTTCTTCCGTTGATCGGCTATTGCTAAGTTCCTAAACAAATGAAGCATTCCAGGAATACTATAGAAATGATGCAAATAAGTATAGTTAGGTCAAGCCACCTCACATACTACAACCATGCCCCTGTCAACAAACCAGCAGCAACCTGCCTAACAAATACCAGTAGATTAATACGTAAAAAGAAAACAACTAAATGAATAGTACACGTAAATAGAAATAGAGCATAACAGAGTGGAAGTAGGTGGTCCTATGTCCACTGCAACCGTGAGGCAGCTTCTCTGCTGCACCGTTATAAACTTAAAGCTGAAAAGGAACAAGTAGAATCAATAGCTAAAAATTGAGCCAAGACTATAAACAGCCGTGTAACAAATAAAAATGGAAACTCCAGTGACCTCGGATTGCTTCAGTGTTTGCTACCACCGTGGTTCCACCATGCTTTTGATGTAGAAACAATGCTCAGAATTAAATCCACATCAAAGCATCAGAACAACAATGGCAGTAGTAGAAGAACCTTATCACCCGAATGAGAAAAAGAAAAAGAAAATAGAAAAATGACAAGAAAAACAAATAATGAAAACCGAGAGCTTAACAATAAGAAAAATGAAGGTAAAACAAAACATTGAACACTAAGTAAATGGAAACTTGGCAAAATAAGAGGAAAATAAACATTCATAAAATCTAACAAGTTGAAAGTAGACATGAACAGTAGAAGAGAACTTAGAAACCGAAAGGAAATTGCTTCATTAAAATCCATTGAAAATGACAAAGTAAAAATATTTAAATCTAGCTAAAACAAGTGCTTAAAATAAACTAATGGAAATTCTAAAAGGAAACAAGAAAATAAAACATAGTAATGAAAAATTTAATCTAGAATAAAACTAAATTAAAACTACTCCTAAATTACTCTACACTACTCCTACCCTAGACTACCTCCTACTCCTACTTCCTAAACTACTTTTTCTTTTCAATTGCCATCATATTCTCTTTATACACACACTTAGGGGTATAATAGTAATTTTTCCATCCTAGATGGGTTTGCATTGTTTGGCCACTTGTCTTCGTTTAATTTGTTGCAGAGTAGATATTTCCACGACATCAGTCTTTTTGTCCAATTGGTTGTGCGATGTGGCCTAGCGTGTGTCTTCCAGAGGGTTGGCACAGTGTCCTTCGATCTTATTGTTTCAAAGCAAATAAAATACGGACACCTGGCATCACGCGTGTCCAGACGACTGATGACTCGGTCTACAAATTAGAAGTGGTCCAGTGTAAGACCCGAATTTAATAAAAATACGAAAACTAAATAAGAAAAGATAGAGGAAGTATGAAGGAAGTCGGGTTAAATTAATCCCGAACACGTGTAAGGGCAAAACGGTCAAAGGACCGAAAGCCGGAGTAAATTCGATAAGGAAATTTAATTAAAAATAAGGATTTAAGAAATCTTGGTCAATAAAGATGAAATAAAATTATTTCGGATTAAATTGATCAAGATATTAATTTATTGGAATTAATCGGGATTAATCGGGATTTTTAGTTCAGAAAAATAATCCCGAAAATAATCGAAAAATATACTGAAAAGTCACTCGGGACAATATCCCGAAAATACGGAGCAATTATACCCGAAAAATAGGTTAAAATATAATAAATAAATTAAATAAAATTAAATTAATTAATTTAGAATAAAATAATAATTGTAAGGGATATTTGGGTATTTTTAGTGTATTTTAATAAATAAAAATAAATTGTTAAATAAGATAATAAATTGTAAAAAAAAAAAAAAAACACAAGAGAATTGAAAAAAAAAAAAGAGAGGAAAGTCATCGGGGAGAGAGAAACGGAAGACCCGAAGAAGACCAAAGGAGGCCCGATCACCGTCCGGCGGCCAACGGCCCGGCCAAGGGCCGGAAAAGAAAGAGGGGACGCCGATGAGCACGATGGTACCGGCGGTGTAGCCAACCGACGCCGGAGGAAGCCGATCGGAGGAGGAGAAGGCCGACGGGATTGAGGGGCTCGGTCCCGGCGAACGGCGGCGATCCGACCAGAACCAAGGCCCGATTTGGAGAGCCCAGTCGACGGCGGTGCTTTTGGCACCGGTGGCACTCAGCGAGACGGCCGGAATCGGCGGCGACGGCCAAGGGAAGAGAATGGGTCCGACGGCGAGGAGAGAAGAGGCCGGACCGGCGGCATTCCGGCGGCCTTGGGCGAATCCGAGCCCAGATTCGAGGTGCGGACGGCCTTGCGGAGCTGCTGGCGGTGGAAGCCGGCGGAGAACCGGCCGGCAAGGCAGTGAACCGGCAGTGAACCGGCCGAACCGGAGAAAAACCGGCGGTCTGACCGGTCCGAACCGGACTGAACCGGTTCAGCCAAAAAGAGGGGAAAAAAGGGAGAAAAAGGGAAAAGGAAAAAGAGGAAAAAAATTGGGGAAAATTCCGGTGATGCAATCGAGCTTCGGGTAAGTCGATAAGCGGTCAAATTGACCGATTTAAATTTGGAATATTTTATTTAATTAATTTTGGGCTGAGAACTTACCCGGAAAAATTGTGGAATTGTGTAGCTCGACGATTGGCATCCACCGAGGGTTCGAGACAGCCTCGATTTGCGGACTAGCATGGAATCTCGGGTAAGTGACCCCTATTTATGACAATTTCCTCGTTATGCGTGATATTGATTAAATTTACGCATAAATTGAATTAATTTATGGAAATTTAGATTAATTGTCGTAAATATTAAATTTAGCTATTCGAGAATTAGAACGAGGCTAAATAAATTATTGATGGGCCCAATGAGCCCAATAGGCCTCGATAAAGAGAAAATTAAGTGGAAAACGGGCTTAAGGCCGATTAAGGCCCATTAAGGTGCAATCGGGCCCAATAGGGGTAAACGGGCCCAATGATTTAAATTAAGCCCAGAAAAGATTAAGTACAATTAAATCATAATATCTGACCTGAGGAATATTAATACGCAGTTCCGGGCATTGGATTGGAAACATATCGGACTGCGCGATGGGACTACATTGGAAAAGAGAAAGGTCAGACTCGACGAGAATCGAGGTAAGGGAATTCTGCGGACTGCTAGAGGTAACAGTACGCAATTTTAAATTCATATGCAGTCCTTTAAAATATCCTGAAGGGTCTAGAGGTCAAATAATAATTTTAGTGCCCCGAATGGGCAAATTACTAAAATACCCTTGTTAAGGGTAAAATTCTAAAAATCTAGGAAAAATTGGGAGGAGCAAGGACAAGAGGTTCCTGCTCGTTCTGGAGATATTTCAACGCATGCATGAGTAGGCTGGCTCGCCTTGAAAGAAAGTGCACCGCATTGCATACTTTCAACGTGAAATTGATTTGAAAACTGTTTTGAGTAAATAGAGCCGCCTACGTGTTTTATTGACATATGACGTGCTAGAGCTCAGCTCGCACGGTAATTTCGATTTGTGTGATGCATGCATTAGTGCTGGAGCGAGAGCTCGCACTAGAGTTTTACATGCATAGGTGCTAGAGTATAACTCGCACCAGATTTCACATGCTCTTTCGTGACACGGTGCTAGAGTCTGACTCGCACCATATTTTTACATGATTTTCGAGACAGAGTGCTGGAGTTTAACCCGCACCAGTATTTATAAAATTTTCATGTGATTTATAATATACAGAGTGCTGAGCTTAGCTCGCACTAGTTTTACCGGATTTGTGGAGTACCGCTGTCTGCCCTTGGAGTCAGCCAAAAGGCCCAACAGGCTCAAGAGACCTCTTAGGTGGGGTGAGAGTGAGGGATGAGGTTGGCGGCCTTGTGGGGATGTAAGCGGGCTCTGCCAGTTGACGTGTTTTGATGAGAGTGCTGAGCATCGCTCACACAGATTTTATGAGAACATGCGATGAGCCGTGCTTGGAGCATCGGGTAGACTGTGTGTCACCGATTTAATAGGCTCGCACGTGCGTTTTGAGACATGGCATGAGTATTGAGAAACAAACCTCTGTGGGAAGCAGGCCAATTGGGCCGGAGTACCTAGAGATATTACATGGGTTCATGGAGTACGATGTACCGTGCAAGTAGCATGGAGTACGATGTACCGTGTTGTATCTTCAGATACGGCATCTCCGGATGCAGCATCTTCGGATGCCGGGGATCGGATAAGACTGACGGGATGGACTGACCCACCTCTCGGGCGGTTCCCGATCATGGTGAGAACCCGCACACTAGGATCCGTGTAGCTGAGGAACTCACGAGGACAGATGTGGCCATAGTCCTAGTTATTTACCTATATACAGACGTTGCCCAGTCTCGCATGTTGATGATTTCTATGATGATTTAAACTGGGTTTTAAAACTAAATTGCATGATGGTATTTCCATGCTTTTCAAAACCCACGTGTGATGTAAATGTTTTCATGATTTTGTGTGAGTCAGGATCACCCGCAGGAGGGGTCGAGTCCTGACTTTATTGTCAAAATCTTAATTGAGAAAGAAATGATTTATGATAATTGCATGTTGATTTTTCGTGCAAATGTATTTTACATATCATCATAATGCATAGCATTGTTTTAAAATGTGTGGAGAAAGGGTGGTTTATGCATGGCACTACGTTCATGTAGGTAGTATGGTTACCTACTTGTTCGTAGGATTGCCTTACTGAGCTTGATGTGCTCACCCCTTTCATTTTCTCCCACAGATGATCTCCAGTTGAAGTTGAGGCGACTCAGTACTGCATTCCGGATATCCGCTGCTGCCCATCAACATAAGGTATATACACTTGTACTTATTGTATCTACATAAGCATAGCACAGTAACATGATTGTAAGTAACTTTAGGGGATGTATAAATAATATAACAATTATAAATGACTGGAGAAGAAATAAGTACTAGGGTAGATGTATGGTGGGACTGGCATTGACGCACAGCCCAATTAGTAGTGGAGTGTTGGTCACGATTCGAGGACAGGTAAGAATTAAGTAAGAAAATAAACAAAAACGCGAAAAAATTCACTCTGATTTTTGGATAGTTGGGTCGTGACAATTATTTTGGTATCAGAGCATAATTGGTCTGATGTGTGTCAGTGTCAGAAGTTAGAAAATTACATCCCCGTGTTACTGTGCTTAGTTAGATACAATAGTGTATATCGAGATGGGCTTGACTAAGAAATGGTCGAGAATGCAGGAATGCTTAATATGAGTCGCGTTAGATGAGATAGTGCACGAGGCAGAGGTCGCAGAGGTAGACCTGAGTCTGCTAAGTCGTGCTGAATTTGACTATGAGAATCATGATGAGATTGAAATAGAGGCGAATGTTGAGCATGCCTCACAGAGTCCGACAGAGATATCGGACAGTATTGAGACACGCTTCGCGAGATTGGAGCGGAGTGTGGAGATTATTTTGAGGAGCAAATTGCTCCGATTATGTATGAGATCAGAGGGCGCAGCGGAGCATTGGTGAAAACCCGCTCGACCCATCTTAAGAGTTGAGATGAGAAATATCTTGGACGTATTCCGGTGACAGGATATCCCGGACATGATTTAAAGGACATTTCAGATTAAAGTCCTTATTCTGACCCAGAGGATTTGATTGATTGACGAGCAGGGGGGACTCGATTATATTCTGGGTAGATATTACCTCGACACTATGAACAAGTGACAGTCGAGATGTCTAAAAGTTCATGAAAGGGCTCGACTTTTCAATTAGAGTCTGATTGACCCGTGAGATATTACCTATACCGAGGCAGTGCACAGATTTACAGTTGGGTAAGTGAGAATATAAATTGCACGCCTCTGAGATTGGGAAAGGTAATGAGGGCTGAAATAGAGACATAAAAGAGAATCGAGAAATGACAGAAATGTCAAAATGGGAAAATACAAATTTGGTAAAAGATTAAATTTGACGAGTCATGGAGTAAGATAATTGGTAAGACCCCAGTGTATCTAATTTTGGCACTCTTGAGGGGTATTGTGATTGGAGGACCCTGACCTGCTACGAATCAGAGTAGCAGTGTCATTACTGTGGAATGTGTGGTAGATACCACAGAAGGAAGGTTTATACCTACATGGTATTGATGAAATGGCCGTTAAGTGTGGTAAGACGGACCATTAATTTTGATTGCTCAGAGTTGAGCGAGATTTTCCCACAGGAAAGTAAAGAGACAGGGAGAAAAATTTCGTTGATATAGCTGTAACGAAGAGGGAGGACATAGCCGAAAAGAAAAAGGAAAGTAGGCTGTTGGACGAAGGCGAGAGGATGTCTTGGACCAGGACACTATTGATGTTTCATGGATGTGGTGTAAGATACCACACTTGTTATGAATAATAAAGTACATATGTTTATTGATCCTGGTGCCACATATTTATTCATACCGCCTTCATTCACATATAAGTGAGTAAAAGGCATAAATGCCTACATCATTGGACGATACTGATAAATGAGTACCCCAATAGAGGAGGATTAATTAACGGAATATAGATATAGAGGTTTTAAGTGACAAAAAGGGGTGCGACAGTTGAAATTTAAGGAGTAAAGGGATTGTACTCACAGAATGAATAAAGACAAGAGTTTCATTATAATTGATACACTAAGGAGAAAATCTTCGAGATAAGATAGATCCTAAAGACAAGATGTATTGGAGTAAGAGATGTATGCTAGGTAAGAACATCCTTACGATATGAAGTAATTGGGATTAAGCAATTAGTAAGGAATATAAATTATAACCAAGGACAAATATGGGTATAACCATAACCGGTAGTTGTGGTTAAGTCTGAAGGCTAATAAAGGTATTTCAAAATACCTCCCTGCCTGAAGACTTGACAGCATCTAGATATATATATATATATATAATCTATAACGGGAAATCGATCATCGTAATAAATACCTTTAGCATTAGGTTACCTTACTAAGACGATAAGAACATTAAAATTCGACAAATTATAAAGGTTAACGTAGTAAAATTTGATAAGAGCCGTTAAGATAAGAAAAGGAAATAGCGCAGGTTAGCACCTGGAAAACGTAAGCGGTTGAGAAGGATCTTGTACGCCTTGCGTAAATAAGTCAAGGATTAGATCGAGTGTAATCATCATTAACGGTGATATGCTGGGAGTAGTTAAAGCCTAGGGCGAATTATAAGCAACAATTGGAAGATAGCTTTTACAGATGGATTATTGCGAGATTTAAAATGGTATACCCTGTTGACACGTTTAACTAAGAAAACGTGATCTTGGAATAAGATGATAAATAAGATGATAGATGTGACGTGAATTTGGCGTGATGAAGTATGAACTGACCACCATGATTAATTTCACCATGCCCAACAGCTCAAGAGGTTTTTCAGTGAGTATGAATGCCTCAAAGTTATGATGGAGCTGTGTATTGATGTATAATGGGAAGATAGTCAATTTTGGAGTCAGACAACTCTTCGATCACGAAATAAACTATCTGACCCATGATTTAAAGTTGGCAACAGTATTTGTACCGAGGATATGGTACTATTATGTACAGGGTGAGGAATTATGGATATGCACTGATCATAGAGCCCGAGTATCTGTTTTCACAGAAAGGGGCGAATATGAAAATACATATTGGGTTAGAGCTTCTGAGAGATTTTGATTTATGAGAATTGTACCACCCAAGAAAGGCGAATGTGATGACTGATGCCTTGAGCAGAAAGAGCCTCGGGATGGTACCACATATGATGGTCAGGGAGCGTGAGCTGCTAGATGCAGTTGTGGACCTCAGTATTGATGTGATCCCTTCTGAGAATGACAGTGATTGTGTGACAGCTAGCCTGATGACTAGTACCGGATGAGAGTGCCCGGATTTGCCAGGCTTAGCGTGATGATCGACCGGATGTCGATAGTTTGGGTCTGATTCAGAAGGGTACAGTGATAGAGTTCACAGTGGGTGATAATGAGTTACTGAGGATTCAGAGACAGTATGAGTGCTCCCCAGGACCACAGTTGATGAGATAGTGATATTGTCAGAAGCTCACTCTTCGGGATATACAGTGCATGCGGAAGGTAATAATAATATATATTAAAATCTCAAAAGGGGTATGGGTGGTCAGATGTGAAAAGAGATATTGGTGGAGATTGTAGAAAAGTGCCTAGTGTGTCAGCAGAGTAAGGTAGAGTATTAAAAGTCTGCAGAGTTATTGCAGCACCTACCTATATCGACACGGCACGAAAAACGAGAGTAAGTCTCCATGAATGTCATGATGGGTTATAGGAGACCCGGATAAATCAGGAGACTAGTTGGATGGTAGTCGATAGAGTGACTAAGTCCACCCACCTTCTGGTTATGAACTCCCCAGATACTCAGAGTGTGTATGAGGATTCAGGTATAAGAAAGATTGTGGAACATTAAGTAGCGTTCCAGTGAGCATGGTATCATATAGGGATTCCCGCTCCACTTCCTACCTCAAGGAATATTTTTAGGAAGCTATGGGAACCCGACTGAGTATTAGCACAGCTTTACATCCCCAGACAGATGGTCAGTCAGGGAGGACTGTACAAGTTCTGGAGGATCCGATGAAAGCGTGTGCCATTGATTTTATAAGCTCCTGGAATGATCAGTTGATTTCTAATTGAAGTCGCCAATAACGACAATTGGCAATTGAGTATCGGGATAACGAGATATGAGGCAGTGTATAGCTGTAGGGGCTGTTCCCCAAATTGGATAAGAAAGAGTGGGTGACAGGTAGAAATTATTTCTGACTTTGGATAATAAGTCTCTGAGGATGTTTAGTTAAGAATGAGAGATTAAGAACACCTCAGAACAGATAGAAAAATATTGGAATTCACCCTTGGTGAATTATTATGGTTGAAAGTTACACGTCCTAAGAGAATAAGGACATAACGGAACTTTTGGAAGAAGTAAATTGAGTTGAGCTGGATCGAATTCTTGAGAGATTGGACAAGTGGGAGATAAGACCTGTAGGTTGTTGTTAATCACTTGGATTAATAGGCACCCACAATGTGTCCCAGCTTATGATGCTTCGGTACTACTATCCAGATCCAGCAGAGGTGATAGGATATGAACTCCAAAAGTTCAGTTTAATGAAAATATGAGTATATTGAAGAAGTTGATTCGGGCATTGAACAGGAAAGAGACAGTATTGGGGTTTAAGATAATCTCCCTAATTAAAGTCCTTTGGTAGTAATACACTCCGAAGAATGTCGCATAAATTTTAAGAGTATGATATGATCGATATACCCGGAGTTGTATATGGACTCATATGACTTGGTTCTAATTTGGAGGACCAAATTCCTTAAGTGGGGGAGAATTGTAAGACCCGAATTTAATAAAAATACGAAAACTAAATAAGAAAAGATAGAGGAAGTATGAAGGAAGTCGGGTTAAATTAATCCCGAACACGTGTAAGGGCAAAACGGTCAAAGGACCGAAAGCCGGAGTAAATTCGATAAGGAAATTTAATTAAAAATAAGGATTTAAGAAATCTTGGTCAATAAAGATGAAATAAAATTATTTCGGATTAAATTGATCAAGATATTAATTTATTGGAATTAATCGGGATTAATCGGGATTTTTAGTTCAGAAAAATAATCCCGAAAATAATCGAAAAATATACTGAAAAGTCACTCGGGACAATATCCCGAAAATACGGAGCAATTATACCCGAAAAATAGGTTAAAATATAATAAATAAATTAAATAAAATTAAATTAATTAATTTAGAATAAAATAATAATTTTAAGGGATATTTGGGTATTTTTAGTGTATTTTAATAAATAAAAATAAATTGTTAAATAAGATAATAAATTGTAAAAAAAAAAAAAAAAAGAAGAGAATTGAAAAAAAAAAAAAAAGAGAGGAAAGTCATCGGGGAGAGAGAAACGGAAGACCCGAAGAAGACCAAAGGAGGCCCGATCACCGTCCGGCGGCCAACGGCCCGGCCAAGGGCCGGAAAAGAAAGAGGGGACGCCGATGAGCACGATGGTACCGGCGGTGTAGCCAACCGACGCCGGAGGAAGCCGATCGGAGGAGGAGAAGGCCGACGGGATTGAGGGGCTCGGTCCCGGCGAACGGCGGCGATCCGACCAGAACCAAGGCCCGATTTGGAGAGCCCAGTCGACGGCGGTGCTTTTGGCACCGGTGGCACTCAGCGAGACGGCCGGAATCGGCGGCGACGGCCAAGGGAAGAGAATGGGTCCGACGGCGAGGAGAGAAGAGGCCGGACCGGCGGCATTCCGGCGGCCTTGGGCGAATCCGAGCCCAGATTCGAGGTGCGGACGGCCTTGCGGAGCTGCTGGCGGTGGAAGCCGACGGAGAACCGGCCGGCAAGGCAGTGAACCGGCAGTGAACCGGCCGAACCGGAGAAAAACCGGCGGTCTGACCGGTCCGAACCGGACTGAACCGGTTCAGCCAAAAAGAGGGGAAAAAAGGGAGAAAAAGGGAAAAGGAAAAAGAGGAAAAAATTGGGGAAAATTCCGGTGATGCAATCGAGCTTCGGGTAAGTCGATAAGCGGTCAAATTGACCGATTTAAATTTGGAATATTTTATTTAATTAATTTTGGGCTGAGAACTTACCCGGAAAAATTGTGGAATTGTGTAGCTCGACGATTGGCATCCACCGAGGGCTCGAGACAGCCTCGATTTGCGGACTAGCATGGAATCTCGGGTAAGTGACCCCTATTTACGACAATTTCCTCGTTATGCGTGATATTGATTAAATTTACGCATAAATTGAATTAATTTATGGAAATTTAGATTAATTGTCGTAAATATTAAATTTAGCTATTCGAGAATTAGAACGAGGCTAAATAAATTATTGATGGGCCCAATGAGCCCAATAGGCCTCGATAAAGAGAAAATTAAGTGGAAAACGGGCTTAAGGCCGATTAAGGCCCATTAAGGTGCAATCGGGCCCAATAGGGGTAAACGGGCCCAATGATTTAAATTAAGCCCAGAAAAGATTAAGTACAATTAAATCATAATATCTGACCTGAGGAATATTAATACGCAGTTCCGGGCATTGGATTGGAAACATATCGGACTGCGCGATGGGACTACATTGGAAAAGAGAAAGGTCAGACTCGACGAGAATCGAGGTAAGGGAATTCTGCGGACTGCTAGAGGTAACAGTACGCAATTTTAAATTCATATGCAGTCCTTTAAAATATCCTGAAGGGTCTAGAGGTCAAATAATAATTTTAGTGCCTCGAATGGGCAAATTACTAAAATACCCTTGTTAAGGGTAAAATTCTAAAAATCTAGGAAAAATTGGGAGGAGCAAGGACAAGAGGTTCCTGCTCGTTCTGGAGATATTTCAACGCATGCATGAGTAGGCTGGCTCGCCTTGAAAGAAAGTGCACCGCATTGCATACTTTCAACGTGAAATTGATTTGAAAACTGTTTTGAGTAAATAGAGCCGCCTACGTGTTTTATTGACATATGACGTGCTAGAGCTCAGCTCGCACGGTAATTTCGATTTGTGTGATGCATGCATTAGTGCTGGAGCGAGAGCTCGCACTAGAGTTTTACATGCATAGGTGCTAGAGTATAACTCGCACCAGATTTCACATGCTCTTTCGTGACACGGTGCTAGAGTCTGACTCGCACCATATTTTTACATGATTTTCGAGACAGAGTGCTGGAGTTTAACCCGCACCAGTATTTATAAAATTTTCATGTGATTTATAATATACAGAGTGCTGAGCTTAGCTCGCACTAGTTTTACCGGATTTGTGGAGTACCGCTGTCTGCCCTTGGAGTCAGCCAAAAGGCCCAACAGGCTCAAGAGACCTCTTAGGTGGGGTGAGAGTGAGGGATGAGGTTGGCGGCCTTGTGGGGATGTAAGCGGGCTCTGCCAGTTGACGTGTTTTGATGAGAGTGCTGAGCATCGCTCACACAGATTTTATGAGAACATGCGATGAGCCGTGCTTGGAGCATCGGGTAGACTGTGTGTCACCGATTTAATAGGCTCGCACGTGCGTTTTGAGACATGGCATGAGTATTGAGAAACAAACCTCTGTGGGAAGCAGGCCAATTGGGCCGGAGTACCTAGAGATATTACATGGGTTCATGGAGTACGATGTACCGTGCAAGTAGCATGGAGTACGATGTACCGTGTTGTATCTTCAGATACGGCATCTCCGGATGCAGCATCTTCGGATGCCGGGGATCGGATAAGACTGACGGGATGGACTGACCCACCTCCCGGGCGGTTCCCGATCATGGTGAGAACCCGCACACTAGGATCCGTGTAGCTGAGGAACTCACGAGGACAGATGTGGCCATAGTCCTAGTTATTTACCTATATACAGACGTTGCCCAGTCTCGCATGTTGATGATTTCTATGATGATTTAAACTGGGTTTTAAAACTAAATTGCATGATGGTATTTCCATGCTTTTCAAAACCCACGTGTGATGTAAATGTTTTCATGATTTTGTGTGAGTCAGGATCACCCGCAGGAGGGGTCGAGTCCTGACTTTATTGTCAAAATCTTAATTGAGAAAGAAATGATTTATGATAATTGCATGTTGATTTTTCGTGCAAATGTATTTTACATATCATCATAATGCATAGCATTGTTTTAAAATGTGTGGAGAAAGGGTGGTTTATGCATGGCACTACGTTCATGTAGGTAGTATGGTTACCTACTTGTTCGTAGGATTGCCTTACTGAGCTTGATGTGCTCACCCCTTTCATTTTCTCCCACAGATGATCTCCAGTTGAAGTTGAGGCGACTCAGTACTGCATTCCGGATATCCGCTGCTGCCCATCAACATAAGGTATATACACTTGTACTTATTGTATCTACATAAGCATAGCACAGTAACATGATTGTAAGTAACTTTAGGGGATGTATAAATAATATAACAATTATAAATGACTGGAGAAGAAATAAGTACTAGGGTAGATGTATGGTGGGACTGGCATTGACGCACAGCCCAATTAGTAGTGGAGTGTTGGTCACGATTCGAGGACAGGTAAGAATTAAGTAAGAAAATAAACAAAAACGCGAAAAAATTCACTCTGATTTTTGGATAGTTGGGTCGTGACATCCAGTCTCCTTTAGCCCAACTTCAGCCCAAAAAAGACTGAAATGACTGAGTTTCATCCGGATTTATTTTATCTACACATTAAAGAATTTTAATTAAATAAAGGGGATTATTAATAAAATAATATGGGGATTAAATAAATAATTAGAAAATTAAGCACAAATAATTCTATTAAAAATAGAATTATCATACCCCCAAACTTGAGCTTTTGCTTGTCCTCAAGCAAAACAAAATAATTGTAGGAATGACAAATACTAAACACAATAATTTCCCCAATATTATCCTCAAAGAAAAAGTACAGACTATGAAATCAAAGACTCACAATTACAAGTCCAACACTTAGAATTATTCAATCATAAGTCCTAACCCAAATTGGACTCCTCATGTGTGTGTGAAAATGTCAAAGTCACTTCATAGTACATTATCCGGATCAGATTATGGAAACACAGTGAATGCAAAGTCAATGACATGTGATCATTCCTATAAGTTTGCTTTTCACTTCTCTCTCCACTAATGTAGTCACACTTAACCAAATATCAATAGGACTTCATTAAGCTTGTAATGTCAAGTTGGGGTTAGGGTATGATAAAGTCGATTTAGGTTTAATTACCCCTTAACATGCATTACTTCTAGGATCTTTAATGTAAGAGCTCAAATTATTTTCCCCAAACTTATTTATTTCACTAGACATTTTATTCTATTTTTGTATTTTTCATCTTTCTTCTTTTCTTTTTTTTTTTTTCATTTTTTTTTCGAATTTTCACTATCACCAGATACCCATAAGTACAAAGCTCGCAATATATCCCAATGACTTTTCATGCTTTTGGGGTAAGGGATAGGAACAAAGTATTTAAGCTAAGGGAAATTATGTAGGTGAATTTACAGAGAAAAGCTTATTTGGCCTAGATGGGTGACTAGGGGTAAAATATGTACAAGGATGGCTAGAAAGGCTCAAACGATCCAAAGATGGCCTAAATCATTTCTCTAATTAAGTGTGATCTAATATTTCGCCTCGAGACAAAATCAAACAAATTCTAGAATATGACACACAAAATCAATTGAACAAATGCAATCCTATGCCTACATAAGCTTTCTCTAAATAAATATACAGATTCATGACATGACATGTGCATAAAATGAGGAAATCACAATAAGAATCAAGACAAATTCAAGAACTCAACTTCATGCTTTCCTTATAATCATGCTTCTTATTCAATCAAAGTCAGACTTAATCATGGGGTCATATCATCGGAATATGCGAAAACTATATGCTAAGCACTAAATCATCCCAAAATCAAACAATTTAAGCTCAGATTTTCGAAAAAAAAAATTTAATTTTGCCAAATTTTTAAAAAATTGCTCAAGTAATATCCCCTCCCCCAAACTTAAAGTGCACAGTGTCCTCAGTGTGCAGATAATATAAACATTTAAGCTCAAGAATAGAGTACTCCCCTTTCTGATGATGATGATGAACAACCGAAGCGTAATTGAAAACGTAAAACTAGAAAAGCAATCTGCAAAATAAACAAAGAAAGAAACAACGGAAAAGAAAAAGAACTATATACAAAGTGAAAAGAAAAATTAGACCACTTCAAATGCAACTAAAGAACACAACACTCAGCAGCAGGGCGAAGAGTAGGAGGATCAGCCAGAGTGGTGACAAAATATCAATAGTTAAATCCTCCTGAGCTCTATCTACTTCCCTCATTCTTTTAGATTTCTTGTGCCTAAACCTTATATCCTTATTAACCTCCACCTTAAAACACTCTTGAGAGTCATCGGGAGCTTCAAAGGTTTGAAAACATGAAATGTCACCTCTTGATCTAGGACTCTCATAGTCAACTCCCCCTTTTGTACATCAATTAATGTTCTACCAGTTGCTAGGAAAGGTCTACCTAGTATAATGGGGACTTCCCTCTCTTTTTCCATGTCCAACACGATAAAATCCGCAGGGAAAATAAATTTGTCCACATTTACTAGCACGTCCTCAATGACCCCCTTTGGATATTTAATGGATCGATCTGCTAGCTGAAGGGTCACTGTAGTGGGCTTGACATCCCATATTCCTAACTTCTGATAGATAGACAAAAGCATTAGATTGATACTGGCTCCTAAATTACACCTGGCTCTACCAAAGAATAGATTTCCAATCGTGCAGGGTATGGTAAACCTCCCGGGATCTTTGAGCTTGGGGGGTAATTTCCTCTGGATAATTGCACTACATTCCTCAGTTCAGGTCACCATCTCATACTCTTCCAATCTTCTCTTCCTCGAGAGGATATCCTTTAAAAACTTCACATAACTTGGCATTTGCTCTAAGGCATCTGTGAAAGGAATGTTGATGTGAAGTTTCTTAAAAACCTCAAGAAATTTGGCTAATTGTTGATCCGTTTTTTTATTTTGGAACCTTTGAGGAAAAGGTACTGGTGGTCTAACTGAAGGGAATGTAATGGAAACATGTATTGCATCAGAGGACGAGGAAGGCTGTGAAGTAGAAGAAGGTATAGATGAAGAAGTGCCTAGCTTTGTTTCCTTGGTAGCCTAATCTTTAGGTTCCCACTCTTTCTGAGCTGCTTTGTTAGAACTTAAGGATTCTTCAACTATGTGCTGTTCAGGTTGGGACTTAACTTGTGGATCATCATCTAGCTCTTTGTCGCTCCTAAAGGTGATGGATTTCACATGTTCTTGACCCTCCCTTTGCCTAACAGGGTTAACTTCAGTATTACTAGGAAGGGTCCCTTGAGGACGTTGGCTAAGAGCATAGGCTATTTGTCCAACCTGAACTTCTAAGTTCTTAATTGAGGCAGCTTGATTTTGCAGGATCGTTGTGAACATTTCCTCAAGGGAGGGCTTCTTCTCGGCTGCTAGTGTAAGTACATGTTGGGGCTGCATAGGTTGTGGTGGTGGAAGATGAAATTGATGTGGGGATAGGTGATGTTGAAATTGCTAAGGTGGGTATAGGTGATGAGAAGGTGGATGATGAGGAAATGGATGTTGTGGTGGTACCTGAACCGGTGGAGCTTGAAAACCAGGGGGTCCTACAGGTCTAGAGCTAAAAGTTTACCCTTGGTTTTGACTCCAGGAGAAGTTAGGATTGTTCCTCCACCTTGGATTATAGGTGTTTAAAAAAGGGTTGTTCTGTTGCTTAGGGGGGGCAACATGCTGAATCGATTCTAACTTAAGTGGACACCTATCCACAGAGTGTGTACCACTAGGGGTGTAATTGAGTCAAATCGAGTCGATACAGTGAGGTGCTCGAGCTCGAGCTCGACTCGAAAACACGGTGCTCGATACTCAGCTCGAACTCGATCGAACCTTATTTTTTAAACTCGAGCTCGGCTCAAGATCAAGTTCGAACTACTCGAGCTTGCTCGATTAGGCTCGATTAGGCTTGATTATATAAGTTTGATTTTTTGCTTGAACTCGAGCTCGATTCTAAGGCTCGACTCGAGCTCGAACTCGAGCTCACTCTTACACTTATTATATAAATATTATTATATAATAATATATATTATTAAAATATATAAAAAGCTTGAGGCTCGATTAGGCTTGTGAGCTACTCAAGCCAGTATCTAAGTGCTCGAATTCGACTCGCTCAATAGCTCGAGTAGCTCGAGCTCGAGCTCGACTAGATTAAAATCGAGCTGAATTTGAGTTTTACTTGAGTCGAGTCCGAGTAGCTTGCGAGCACCACTGTATCACTTACACCCCTATGTACCACTACACAGATCACAAGAGAGAAAAGGACTTTGGACAGAATAAACATGATTAGAAGTTTTGGAAGGATTATGCTGGGTACTGAGTGACTCTACCTTCTTCGTAAGGTTAGCAATCTAAGAGGTCAAGGTAGACAGCGTGTCGAGCTCATAAATACCCACCGATTTCTTAGGTAGTTACCTCTCTGAGGACCATAGATAGTTGTTAGCAGCCATCTTGTTGAACAACTTGTAAGCTTCCTCCTCTGTTTTACACATTAGCGCTCCACCCGTAGCAGTGTCAACAATGGTCCTATTTTGGCTTGTAAGTCCGTTGTAGAAGGTCTGGATTTGCAGCCACAAAGGTAGGCCATGATGAGGGCACTTCCTAAGAAGCTCCTTATATCTGTCCCAAGCTTTGTAAAGAGATTAAGAATCGAACTGGGCAAAGGAAGATATGTCGCTACAGAGTCTGGCCATTTTAGAGGGAGGGAAAAACTTAGCTAAAAATTGATGGGTAACTCGTCCCAAATAGAAATGGATCCTAGAGGCAAAGAGGTTAACCAGTGTCGTGCCCTATCCCTAAGCGAGAAGGGGAATAATCTAAGCCTAAGCACATCATCAGATAATCCATTGTGCTTGAACATGTTGCACAGGTCCAGGAATTGCCCAAGGTGAGCATGTGGGTCGTCATGCGGAGGCCCACTGAACTGTAAAGAGGTCTGGATCATCTGGAGGATGGAAGGCATAATTTTGAAGTTGTTTGTAGGGACAGCTGGTGGCCTAATACCGGTATAATACCTTCCAATAGTCGGCATTGCATAATCTCCAACGGTCCTAATTTCCCTATATTTTGCCATAGTGTTTTGCAGCGGAGCTAATAATTTCCTAGAATCCTTTCGAATTTTCCTAAGGGTTCTTTCAATTTCAGGATCTAAAGGAAAGCAATCGTAACTCTTGGCTCTATGCATGCAAACATCAAAAAGTCCTTAAATTTTTTTTTTTTAAGTTTTTAAATTTTTCAAAATTTTTTTAATTCATTATGAGAAAATTTAACTAACCTAAACTAAGGGTCTAAATATTTACAAGCTAGAATTACACCTAAGCATAATTTACAAGCTAGAATTACACCTAAGCATAATTTCACCGATATCAATTAACAACTAATTAAAACTTCCTCGGCAACGACGCCAAAAACTTGGTACGATCTAAACGTATTATCCGCAAGTGTGTTCGTACAAGTAATAATGAGATTTGAGTCTCGAAATTATCGTCTCACAGAGAAGTTGACTCGTCTAATTAAGTATCGGTTAATATTACCCTAAGTATATCCTAGCAAATTATGAATTTCAAGTGGGTAATCTACTAGGCTAAAATTAAACAAATACTGAAAACAATGATAAAAATAAAGAAAATAAAACCGAGCTAAGATTACTTACAAAGCTCCGAGCAATTAAAAACATTAACCTACAAAAGATAATTAAAACAGTTAAAATGAATTAACGCAACTAAAATAAAATACAAATATGAAAATAAAGAAATAAAATTAAACTAAAATTTAAACAAACTTAAAATAAAAAATGCATGTAATTAAACTAATAAGAAATTACAAATTAAACTAACCTAAAATCTAATGAAAGTGAAGACTAAATTAAAAATGCATGAAACACACTTAATCTAAATTAATTCTAAATGCAACTCATACACTACTAAACTAAAATAAAGTCCTAAAACATATAATATAAAATTAACTAATAACTAAAAACTTAAAACTAAAAATTAAATTAACAACTAAAACACTAGATTTAACCTATAATTATCAACGAACAACTAACCTAAATTGACAACTAATAAAAGCAATAAAAATAATATAAATGCAATAAGTATTAAAATATAAAAGAAAGGGATGTGGCCAAACATGGCCTTATTCAGGTAATCCAACCAAGTGGTCCCGATTCTGTCACTGTACATGTTTCTTCATCAGTTGCTCCATAAGTGTCCTGCTTTTTCCCGCACTCTCGGTTTGTCCTCTGCTCCAAGTGTGTCGGTCCTATCCAGCGCATGTTCTGTTCCTGCTGTTTGCTGCTCCAGCTCCCGGTTCTATCCGTTCTTGCCTTCAACTTAGCATATCCCAACTGCTGTCCTGCATTGCTCTTGTCAGGACTGTCCGGTGGTAACCAACTACTGCTACTTCTCAGTCCCTTCACCTCATTAACAGCAGCGATATACTGGCAAAGCAGTTCAGGACATACGGTGAGTGTCAACCCAGGAGCAGGAGGTGCACTGCTTTCTCTTGGGACCATGTTTTGCCTGATGCCATGGTACTGGAAATAAGTGCACGTCCGGACAGTAGTCTTCATTCTTTCGTTGATCGGTTATTACTAAGTTCCTAAACAAATGAAGCATTCCAAGAATAATATAGAAATAATGCAAATAAGTATAGCTATGTCAAGCCACCTCACACACTACAACCATGCCCCTGTCAACAAACCAGCAGCAACCTGCCCAACAAATACTAGTAGATTAATACGTAAAAAGAAAACAACTAAATGAACAGTACACGTATATAGAAACAGAGCAGAACAGAGTGGAAGTAGGTGGTCTTTTGTCCACTGCAATCGTGAGGCAGCTTCTCTGCTGCACCGTTATAAACTTAAAACCGAAAAGGAACAAGTAGAATCAATAGCTAAAAATTGAGCCAAGACTATAAACAGTCGTGCAGCAAATAAAAATGGAAACTCCAGTGACCTCGGGTTGCTTCAGTGTTTGCTACCACCGTAGTTCCACCATGCTTTTGGTGTAGAAAAAATGCTCAGCATTAAATCCACATCAAAGCATCAGAACAACAATGGCAGTAGTAGAAGAACCTTGTCACCCGAATGAGTAAAAGAAAAAGAAAACAGAAAAATGACAAGAAAAACAAACAATGAAAACCGAGAGCTTAATAATAAGAAAAATGAAGGTAAAACAAAACATTGAACACTAAGTAAATGGAAACTTGGCAAAACCGAGAGGAAAATAAACATTCATAAAATCTAACAAGTTAAAAGTAGACATGAGCAGTAGAAGAGAACATAGAAACCGAAAGGAAATTGCTTCATTAAAATCCATTGAAAATGACAAAGTAAAAATGTTTAAATCTAGCTAAAACAAGTGCTTAAAATAAACTAACGGAAATTCTAAAAAGAAACAAGAAAATAAAACATAGTAATGAAAAATTTAATCTAGAATAAAACTAAATTAAAACTACTCCTAAATTACTCTACACTACTCCTACCTTAGACTACCTCCTACTCCTACTTCCTAAACTACTTTTTCTTTTCAATTGCCATAATATTCTATTTATACACACACTTAGAGGTACAATAGTAATTTTTCCATCCTAGATGAGTTGGCATTGTTTGGCCACTTGTCTTCCTTTAATTTACTGCAGAGTAGATATTTCCACATCATCAGTCTTTTTGTCCAATTGGATGTGCGATGTGGCCCGACATGTGTCTTCCAGAGGGTTGGCACGGTGTCCTTCAATCTTATTGTTTTGAAGCAAATAAAATACGGACACCTGGCATCACGTGTGTCTAGACGACTAATGACTTGATCTGCAAAATGGAAGTGGTCCAATCTCCTTTAGCCCGATTTCAGCCCATAAAAGACTGAAATGACTGAGTTTTATCCGGATTTATTTTATCTGCACATTAAAGAATTTTAATTAAATAAAGGGGATTATTAATAAAATAATATGGGGATTAAATAAATAATTAGGAAATTAAGCACAAATAATTCTATTAAAATAGAATTATCAAAAATCATGTAAAACTAGTGCGAGTTAGGCTTCAGCACTGTGTCATAAAAAATAAAGTGAAAATATGGTGCGAGTTAGACTCCAGCACCCTGTCACGAAAATCATATGAAAATCTAGTGCGAGTTGGACTCCAGCACCTATACATGTAAAACTCTAGTGCAAGCTTTTTCTTCAGCACTAATACATGCATCACACAAATCAAAACTCGTGCGAGCTGAGCTCTAGCACGTCACATGTCTATAAAATCACGTAGGCGGCTACATTTCTCAAGTCAATTTCAGTGAAAATCAACATTGATTAAAATTATGCAATGCTGTGCAATTTATTTAAAAGTTAGCCAGCCTACCCATGCATGTGTCAAAACATCTCAAGAACAAGCAAGGACCTCTTGTTCTTGCTCCTCCTAACTTTTTCTAAATTTCAAACTTTTACCCTTCACAAGGGTATTTTGGTAATTTGCCCATCCGGGGCACTAAAGTTTTTATCTTAAATCTAGACCCTTCAAATAGTTTAAGAGACTGCAAATGAAGTTGAATTGCGTAAAGTTACCTCTTGCAGTCTATAAAATTCCCTAACCTGGAATCACGCGCGAGCTTATCCTGTCTCGATCGTACCAGGTCTCTCAGTCCAATTCGCTCCAAACAAAGTCTACGGAGCTGCATATAACCACGTATTTGGGTCAGTTCTAATATACTTATCAATAATTCACTTATACTGTATCAGACCCGTGTTTTCGATTTACGTATGTAGCTTGTACCTTATTATTCCTATGTGTACGAACACTATATTTACATAGTTGAATCATAAGAAGAGTATTTACTATCATGCGATCGACTATTAAAGAATTAAAAATGCATGTAAGCTACATAATAGCGAGATAAGGGTTAAATTAATTTTTCGAGCAAGTACAGGGGTAAAACTGTCAATTGATCAAAATTCGGTATAATTCCGATGAGAAAATTTCATTAAAAATATGAAATCGAGAAATCTTGATCAATAACGGGGCAAATATTGAATTTCGAGTCCAATTGATCAAGATATGAATTTATTTAATGTTTTTAGAATTTTTATCTCAGAAAATGAGCCCGAAAATAGTGGAAAAATATACCAGAAAGGTAAAATCGGACTGATAAATTCATTTACGGACTAAATGAATTTAATAGGAATTTTTGGGATATTTTAGGATTTTTAATATTATTTTAAGGATTAAAATAATATTAAAAATATATTATAATGAAAAAAACACGAAATCTGAAATTGGAAAGAAAAACGCGGGGAGAGAGAAATCGTGTGAGAGACCAAACCAACGGAAAAGAAAAGAACCACCGGACGGCAAGCACCGGCGACCCCAGCGGCCAACGAACGGTCGAAAAAGGAAGAAGGCAACGGCGCGACCTCCCAGCCACCGGTAACGCGCCTTACCGGCCCTGAAAAGGGGAGATCGAGGGAGAAGTTTACTGCGAAGGAAAACGTGAAATCCGGCGGCCACCGGCGATGCTAGGGTCCGATCGATCCCAGCCGAATGTTCCCCTGTGCAGTTCGACGATTAATTTCGAATGAAAGCCCGATGGAACTCCGATTCGTGGACCATCGCACAATCTTGGGTAAGTAAAGCTCATTTACGACAATTAAGTGATATATGCATATTTAAGATTTAATTTACGCATTTTGGATTAAATTCTACAATTAGTGAATTATATTCGAAATTTTAAAATAAATGTCGTAAATATTATTTAGGTTATCCAAAGAGCTTAGAATAAAGCCCAATGGGTATCGATAGGCCCAATGAGTCAATAGACCCTTATAAACGGGCTTAATACGGATTACGACCCAATTAAAGTGTTTAAGGCCCATTAAGAGTAAACGGACCCATTTAAGTGAAATGAACTGTATTAAATGTGTAATACAGTAGGATGAATTAATCCAGTGAATGCTTAAATGCAGCTCCAAAGTCATATTGAGAGTGACCGAACTACGAGGTTTGGACAGCACAGAGGAAGAGAGGTCACACTATGTGATCCGAGGTAGGGGACTCTTGCAAGTAGTTACAGATATCTGTGCATATTTTCGTTGGATTTTACATTCACTGAAATTGTTTGAGGGTCAGAGAAAATCGATAATATTATAGGGACTCGATATGGGTAAATTACGATTTTACCCCTAAATATGTAGCAAGTTAAATTTTGGGAAAAGTTGTAAAAAGCAGGGAAATGATGTTTTGAGTGGTTTTTACTGCTGTGTAGCAGAAGAGTAGGTGGATGGGCTAATGTTTTGAGGTCGATGTAAACTAAGCACACTTTATAGTGCTGATTTTAATGATTTTAAACATCCCTATTTTTAAAAAGCAATCTACTGAATTATGTGGAAACAATCATGCTGGAGCACAACTCGCACTTGATTTCAGATGTTTTTCACATACCTTAGTGCTGGAGGTTTACTCGCACTGCATTTATTTGACATGCATTATAGAGTACTGGAGCATTGCTCAAACTCAGTTTTATGTGATTTGTGCATGATAGAGTGCTGGAGCGATTGACTCATACTCGAGTTTTACATGAGATGCATGACAGAGTGCTGGAGCATTGCTCGGACTCGATTCTTCATGATTTGTACATGACATAGTACTTGAACGATTTGCTCGTACTTGATTTGAAATGAGAACTATGCATGACCTAGTGCTGGAGGTTTACTCGCACTAGTGTTGATATTTTGACATGCATATACAGTGTTTTGAGGCGGAGCGTTGATTGTGAGTCACACTCAAGACGCGCACTGTAGTTTTACGTGATATATAGACATGTTAGAAAAATCGTGATGATTTACTCCGTGTAGACTGAGTGTCACACTGTTGAGATGTTCTCACGTGGATTTAGAGACGTGGCATTTATTCCATAGTATGAGGGCTAAGACCTATGGTAGGCACCCCACTATGATGTATTTCCATGGTATGAGCGGCTAAGACCTATGGCAGGCACCCCGACCATGATATAGGGTCCACGAGTGTACATTGTATCGTGCGTGTGGCATGGAGTACATTGTATCGTGTTTTGTGTTGTGGAGTTGTGGAGGAGAGTTATTGATAGCTGGCGGTTGTGATGGACTGACCCCCATCCCGTTACATCAGTGATAACCCACACACCGAGTACTATGTTGCCTGGGATTTCACCACATGTTAGGATATGGACATAGTCCGGAGATGCTCTCTTACGGTAAGATCCTTAAGCCCAACATCCTTAAGCCAGAGTGGGAGGGGAGGCTCTGTTCGGCGGGGAGGCTCTCTTACATAGTTTGGAGAGATTGCATTTAGCCACTGAGTCTCGCATGATATATCACATGTGTTTTATGATACGGGTAGACCTGAGGGATGGGTCGGAACCCGATTTGTTTGTGTTGTGATGAGAAATGCCATATTTACTGTGCTTTGAATGTAAATGGCATATTTTATATAAAGGCATTCTTAAATGATTAAATATCACTGTTTTGCATGAATGCCTCTGATTGATAAACCAGCATGTGTTTTGTACATCAAATTTGAAATCTGTACTATATTATCTATATTTTAAACATGCTTTTGAATTGAGAGAAGGAAAGGCAAAGCACTATTTTCAGTAGGTAGTATGGATGTCTACTTGCTTGCCTGATTTCCTTACTGAGCGCGTTAATAGCTCATCCCATTCATTTTCCCCCCATCTCTACAGATTCTCGTCAGTAGATTGAGTCGGCTGAGGTATTGCATTCCTTTGGACCGTTGCCACTCCCCATCTAGCGAAAGGTATACACAGGCGTACTCTTTTGTATCTGAACAATGTATAAACACAGTGATGTACACGTTTTAAATATGGGGGATGTAATGATGTAATTATATTCAGAATATGAATTTACTTATGAGAAAGTGTATGTACAATCAATAAATATTTAGAATGACATGTATGAATGGAAATGTATGCGTGACTGAGAATACTGATGCCTATTCACAGCCCAACTGTTAAGGAGAGAAAAGTAAGTAAAAAGTGAAAAATTTGTTGTAGTTTTCGGTAAGGTCATGTGTGGGAAGAGGGCGTGACAGAGTGGTATCAGAGCGTAATTGGTCTGATGTGTTTAGGCATTAGTAATTAGAAAAATGTACATCCCCATATCACTGTGTTTTGTTCAGTTACAATTGTGTATACAAGATGAGAGTTGGACAAATTAATGTTTGTGAGTGCCGAAATCTAACCTTTATGGTAATTACCTGTGAGATCTGAGAATTTTAGATATATTTGAATGATGTAATATGAACTTGAAGTGTAATTTATTCAGCTAAGTGAATTGGGGAATGATAATTAGAGATTTATATGTTAAGTGTTTAAAATAAGTGTGAAGTTATGAGGACAGATCGATCTGGGAGAAGGAGAGATCGATCTGGTGAGTTAAAAATGACAAGGAGGGAAGAATTTGAGGAGCAGATCGATCTCCAATGGAAGAGGATCGATCTCCTTATGAATCTGTTTGAGAGAAGATCGATCTCATGAGGAAGAGATCGATCTCCAAATGATTCTGTTTGGAAGAAGATCGATCTCCTCAAGGAGCAGATCGATCTCATAAAGCCATAAAGAGATCGATCTCACCCCTCGACAGATCGATCTCCTAGGCATAAATTGCCCCAAATTGTCCCAAAATTCAAATGCAGATCGATCTCATCAAGAGCCAGATCGATCTCCTACCCTCAGCCTATATAAGGAACCCCTATTTTTCTCCTGCAATCTCACTTTCTCTCTCTTCCAACCCCCATTTTTACCAAAACCTAGCTTTCTCACTCATCCAAAGCACCCATTTCCGACCAAATCAGAAGTTGTGGCAAGAAGGAAAGTTGTTCCTCATCAAAGGGAGAACAACATACTTGCAAATCGAAGGACGAATCGAATCGAGGCGTGGGTTGTGCATCTCACAAGCTTTGGGTAATTTCTAAACCTCGATCTTGATATTTGAGATGATTTTGATGATAATGGTGGTTGTCATTGTGTTGAAATAGCTGAGAAATGATTAGGGATTGATGAAATTGCAATGTGGTTGGAGTGATAATGATATTTAGCAATTTTGGGAATTTGTGCTATAAATAGAAATTTAGACAATGTGGTGAATTAGCATAGATAATTGGCATGAGAAATGTAGAACGTTGAGATGTTGTGAATGAGAGTGTAGTTTGGGGTAGAGTTACGAGAATCAAGAGATTTGAGGTGTTATGAGCAATTATGCTCGATTTTGAGAATTGAGTTGATGAGATAATCGAGTATTGATGTTTTAACATCGTTTGGACAGCTCGAGAGTTCCAGAGTGGAATGCGAGGCTAGTCCGTGATACGGGGGAAACGATTGCACTATACGAGGTGCAAAGAGGTAAGGGAAATCTAAACCATTTGTGTATGTGATTTGTAAACTATTATAGCATGATTTGTGGTTTATAAAACAAGCATGTTGAGTGTTGTGTTGAGATATAATTGCACACGGTTTTTATAGCCGGTTGGAGCCCATTATTTTATGCGTTTATAAGCTGAGTGTGAAATTGCTTTATAAACCGTTGAATTTGTGTGAGTAATGAATTGGGCTCTACGTTAAGGCAATATTGAGATTTGAGAAATGTGTGCGTGTTTTACCGGTTGGAACTCGGTTTTATTATGTTTTATGTTGAGTACAAAACGGTTTTCAAATGAGTTTTATGAGAGAAAAACCACTATGAGTTCTACGTGAAGGCAAACTAGTCTTATGTGATTAAGACTTAGGTGTGTAATTCTGAGTACACACCGGGCATTGCTCTGGTAGCATGTAAGCCCGATTCTTCTCCGTTCTGGTAACGTGAGAATAACCCATTCTGTGGCTATGCCACGTATACTTGGTGGCCGTTGCCACTTGAAAACCTTATTTGGTGGCCGTTGCCACGTGAGAAACCCTATTTGGTGGCCGTTGCCACGTGAGAAACCCTATTTGGTGGCCGTTGTCACATGAAAACCCTATTTGGTGGCTGTTGCCACGTGAGAAACCCTATTTGGTGGCCGTTGCCATGTGAGAACCCTAATTGGTGGTCGTTGCCATGTGTGAATTTAAATCAGTGGCTATGCCACGTGTGAATTTAAATCAGTGGCTATGCCACGTGTGTTTAGTGGGTATGCCACGTGTGAATTTAAATCAGTGGCTATGCCACGTGTGTTTAGTGGCTGTGCCACGTGCATTATTATTACAGTGATTTTATCACATTAATTGAGAAAGCGTTGATCGCATTATTTTCACATGCTTTGTTATTGCTCTAGACTGAGCCTTTTTACTTCATGTTTTCACATGATTTGAGACATGAGAATGTCATTTTGAGTACTTTCATGTTATGGTTTTCAAATGAGCTTAATGAGTTTCACATACAAATAAATATTTTGTGATGTGCATTTTGGTTTATGAAATGAGTCCCTTACCCCATTTACTGAGCGATTTAGAAGCTCATCCTGTTTTCTTTCCCCCCAGATTTCTTCAAGTGAAAAGGGTTTTCCTGCGACGTACGGAGTAGTGGCTAGTGGAGAACTTGAGCTCCAGGCCATATATTGTATTTGAGGTATCCTTTATCTTTTCATGTACCCAGACAATTACTGTAATTGCAGACACTTGATGTATAATATTGTATGGGATGTATTAGGATTAATTAACTTGAGATCAAGTAAGGTATATGATATAATATATACTATTCAATGACGAGATCCTGAGGTATAATATAGGTGATGATGTATGACACTGAACAGGAATGCACTCTTAATTGGAATGAATGAATAAAAAGTTTTAAATTAGCCCTATTTTCCGCACTTCCGGGGCGTGACATTACCAGCCGTGGTAGAGGGGCGAGAGGTAGGGCTAGAGGCCCTAGAGGTAGGCCTGAGAGTCGAGATTAGTACTCATTTGACCTGGTGACGTAGAGTCCCATTGAGGTACCAGAGAGTATCGAGGCATGCTTCATGAGGATAAAGCGTAGCCTGAAGGTGATAGTAGGGCTATTGGCACAGACTCTGCCAGGTAGACAGGGACAGGATGCAGAGACTGCGACAGGGGAGGCAGTTGCACCTGATACACCTGCGCAGCCTGTACAGAGGCCACATACTACTAATACTCCTACGCCCCCACCAGTTCAGGTTAGTAGTGGATTGGGATATGGGTGTGATTTGGATCGACTGCGACAATTCCAGAAGCTTGGACCTCCATCTTTTCGAGGGGTCAAGGACCAGCTAGTGCAGAGGAGTGGATTAGTGAGATGGAGAAGTTGTATTACTTCTTTGACTGTCGCATTTGCTGCGGTCCTACTGAAGGGAATGGCAGAGCATTGGTGGAAGTCCACCAGGCCGATATTGAGAGCCCGACATGCTGAGATCAGTTGAGAGATGTTTCTGGATGCCTTTAGGAGGCAGTTTATTTCAGATATGACGCAGCGTAGACTGCAGGTCGAGTTTTTAAGATTGAGCCAAGGGAGTCTCTCAGTGGATAAGTACGAGACTAGATTTTTACCCTCGGGAGGTATGATCCTGATACCATGTACAGCGAGACCAGGAAGGTCTGCAGATTTGTTGACGGATTGAGGCCAGTGTTGCGGTCTAGATTGGTACCACTGGATATTGGTACATATGATGAGGCAGTGCGCAGGGCGCAATTTTATAAGCAAGATTATGAGAGGCATTCCTCTGAGTTTGGGAAGTTCAGTTGGAGCTGAGATAGAGAGAGGAAGAGGCCCACTAGAGATAGAGGTTTCAATTATCGAGGAGGGAGGAGACTCTTCAGTAAGGGACCACAGATAGAGGAGGTGCAAAAGGGACCAGTTAGACCTCCTACATACCCGGCCATAGCTCCGGTGAAGGGTATAGTGATTAGAGGATCTAGGCCTACTACTGATTAGTGCAGTCGATGTGGTAGACATCATGGCGGTAGACCTTGTCCGTTGAGCCGTGTTGTGTGTTTTCGATGTGGGAAATAAAGGCACATTACTAGAGATTGCCCAAAGACATTTGAGACTGCCCCATAGAAGGGCAAGGAGCCTGATAGAGCTCTAGCTGGTACGTCTGCTCAAAGAGATAGAGCGACGGCAGAGGAGAAGGGGAAGTAGGTGATAAGTCGAGGGCGAGTACATGCCTTGGACCAGGACGCAGCTGATGCTTCTACGGATGTGATTAGAGGTTTCATTGTGTACGTGGTGGGTACAGATAAGGTACATCTAAAGTTGGTAGATATTCCTGTGGTCAGTGAGTACCCAGATGTTTTTTCAGATGAGTTGTCAGGGTTACCACCAGACAGAAAGGTGGAGTTCTATATAGATTTGGTGCCTGGTACTGAGCCTATTTCGAGACCATCGTATCGCATGGTCTTAGTTGAGTTAGAAGAGCTCAAGAGACAGTTGTAGTAGTTATTGGATAGGGGTTTCATTAGACCGAGTGTTTCACCATGGGGAGCACCGATTTTGTTTGTAAGGAAGAAAGATGGAAGCCTCCGATTGTGCATAGACTACAGATTGTCGAATAAGGCTACCATCAATAATAGATATCCCTTCCACTCATTGACGACTTATTGGATCAGCTTCGGGGAGCGCAGGTCTTTTCTAAGATTGATCTGAGGTCTAGCTATCATCAGTTGAGAGTCCGAAGTGGAGATGTACCTAAGATGGCATTTAGGACTTGATATGGCCATTATGAGTTCCTAGTTATGCCATTTGGATTGACGAATGCTCCCGCAGCTTTCATGGCTTTGATGAACGATGTGTTCAAACCATATTTAGATCAGTTTGTTATCGTTTTCATCGATGACATATTAGTGTATTCGAGATCTGAGGAGGAGCATGAGGAGCACCTCAGGATTGTATTACAGACTCTACGAGGGGCAGCAGTTGTATGCTAAACTCAGCAAGTGTGATTTTTGGTTGACAGAGATCTCGTTTTTGGGACATGTAGTGTCGAGGGATAGTGTATCAGTAGATCCATCCAAGATTGAGGCTGTAGTTCAGTGGGAACAGTCGAGGATAGTTACCGAGATCTTTTTGGGTTTAGCAGGGTACTATCGGAGATTCATTGAGGGATTTTCGAAGTTGGCTGCTTCGTTGACACGTCTCGCTCAGAAGAGTGTTGCATTCGTGTGGGACGAGGATTGTGAGAGGAGTTTTCAGGAGCTGAAGAGTCGATTGACCACCGCTTCGATTCTCACTATTCCTACCAACTCAGGAGGATTTTTAGTATATACCGATGCTTCCCATCATGGACTGGGCTGTGTGTTGATGCAGGATGGGAGGGTAGTTGCTTATGGATCCAGACAGCTGAAGGACCATGAGAAGAACTATCCGACCTTGGCAGCAGTAGTGTTTGCGTTGAAGGTATGGCACCACTACTTGTATGGTGAGAAGTTTCAGATATTTATCGACCACAAGAGCCTCAAGTACCTGTTCTCACAGAAGGAGCTGAACATGAGACAGAGAAGATGGCTAGAGCTTCTGAAGGATTATGATTGTGAGATACTTTATCATCCGGGTAAGGCTAATGTTGTAGTAGATGCTTGAGTAGGAAGAGCCTAGGGATGGTATCGTATATGATGGTTAGGGAACATGATTTGCTAGAGCAGTTAGCTAGCCTCAGTTTGGGAGTTGTGCCTTCGGACAAGGATGTGGATTGTATGATTACGAGTCTACGGTTAGAGCCAGATCTGTTCGACAGGATCAGACAGGCTTAGCAAACTGATCCATATTGCATCGATGTGATTGGTCAGATGCAGAGGGGCACAGTGATGGATTTTGAGTTGAGTTCTGATGGACTACTGAGGTTCAGAGGTAGATTGTGTGTTCCCGAGGACCCAGAGCTCAGGAGATTGATATTGTCGGAAGCTCATTCATCGAGGTACACGTTGCATCCGGGGAGTGGCAAGATGTCACGACCCAAATTACCTAAAAATCAGAGTAAATTTTTCACTTTTTCATTTATTATTTAATTCTCACCTTTCTCTCATCGTGACCATCCTACAAACAGTTGGGCTATGATTCGGTGTTAGTCACCTCACACTATTACCAATTCCATTTCCATAATCAAGTTTATACATCAGAGTTTACTATCCTTTGACTTTAATTAAATACATACCCATTGGTATTTATAACTCTACATCCCCGACATCAATTTCCGTTTACAGTACTGTGCATTACATATTTAGATACAAAATCATACCAATGTGTATACCTGTCTCTCGATGGGCAGCAGCGGATACCAAGCATGCAAGTCCTTAGCCGCTCAATAACTATTTCAAGTGCTCTGAAAAGATGGGAAAATAAGGGGGTGAGCAAACCACACGCTCGGTAAGGCAATTATGCAAGTAAGTAGATAGCTCCACTATCTACATGCTCATAATGCCATGCCCTTAAATCCATTTCTTTTCATTAAAATCATTAAGCACAAAGTCATGCATATTCAATGCCATAGTTCATCCAAAACTATTTGTGCATATACAAATCATGTAATTCATGCATTCAAAGCATTTTATGTGACATCATTAAATCATATTAAGCATGAATTTAATCAAGATCATGCAGTCTTTCATGTCATGTAAGACAATTCAAGGTTTTCAAATGAAAGCATGGAAAACACATCATGCCACTGCATTTAAATCAATTCATTTAAAACGCAGTATAAAATAACCCCTCTGGGTCAATCATATCAAAACTCATAAAACAATTTGTTATATTTCATTATAAAACTTGAGTTATAAAACCACCCTTCTTTCAGGGTCACATATCATAAAATCATCTGAAATCATCAAATCATCAAATCATCAAATCGGGGGCCTGACCCCTCCTTCGGGTCTACCCTGGTCTAACAGACCATAAGTTATATCATGTGAGACAATAAGGTAATTATCAGTAACATCGAGGACTATGGCCATATCCTAGTGATCCCTGGCAACACGGTACCTAGTGTGCGGGGTATCACACCTGAAATGGGAGGTGGGTCGTCCTACCCGCCAGAACAGCATAACACCAGGATTGCGAGGGCAAGGCTTGCTACCTCATGTCTAATGCCACTCCACTCCAACAATCCCCACTGTACAGTGTACTCCGCGTGACATACACGGTACAACATACTCCATGAACCCAAGCTCAATCAGGGGTGCCTGTAATAGGTCTTATCCACCCAAATCATCTCTGTCTCAGAATGTACGTGTGAGCATATGTGAGATCTGAGAATTTCAGACATATTTTAATGATGTAATAAGAATTTGAAGTGTAATTTATTGAGCTAAGTGAATTGTGGGAATTATAATTGGAGATTTATATGTTAAGTGTGTAAAATAAGCATGAAGTATGAGGACAGATCGATCTGGGAGAAGGAGAGATCGATCTTGTGAGTTAAAAATGACGAGGAAGGAGGAATTTGAGGAGCAGATCGATCTCCAATGGAAGAGATCGATCTCCAAATGATTCTGTTTGAGAAAGGATTGATCTCATGAGGAAGAGATCGATCTCCAAATGATTCTGTTTGGGAGAAGATCGATCTCCTTAGGAGCAGATCGATCTCATAAAGCCATAAAGAGATCGATCTCACCCCTCGACAGATCGATCTCCTAGGCATAAAATTGCCAAGATCGTCCCCAAAATTCAAACGCAGATCGATCTCACCCGTCGACAGATCGATCTCCTACCTCCAGTCTATATAAGGAACCCGTGTTTTTCTCCTGCAATTTCACTTTCTCTCTCTTCCAACCCCCATTTTATCGAAAACCTAACTTTCTCACTCATCCAAATCACCCATTTCCGGCCGAATCAGAGGTTGTGGCAAGAAGGAAAGTTATTCCTCATCAAAGGGAGAACAACATACTTGAAAATCGAAGGACGAATCGGATCGAGGCGTGGGTTGTGCGTCTCACAAGCTTTGGGTAATTTCTAAACCTCGATCTTGATATTTGAGATGATTTTGATGATATTGGTGGTTGTCATTGCGTTGAAATAGCTGAGGAATGATTAGGGATTGATGAATTTGCAATATGGTTGGAGTGATATTGATATTTGGTAATTTTGAGAATTTGTGCTATAAATGGAAATATAGACAATGTGGTGAATTAGCATAGATAATTGGTATTAGAGATATAGAACGTCAAGATGTTGTGAATGAGAGTGTAGTTTGGGATAGAGTTACGGAAATCAAGGGATTTGAGGTGTTATGAGCAATTATGCTCGATTTTGAGAATTGAGGTTGATGTGATAATTGAGTATTGATGTTTTAACATCGTTTGGACAGCTCGGGAGGTTCCAGAGTGGAATGCGAGGCTAGTCCGTGATACGGGGGAAACGATTGCACTATACAAGGTGCAAAGAGGTAAGGGAAATCTAAACCATTTGTGTATGTGAATTGTAAACTATTTTAGCATGAATTGTGGTTTATAAAACAAGCATGTTGGGTTTTGTGTTGAGATTTAATTGTACACGATTTTTATAGCCGGTTGGAGCCCAATGTTTTTATGAGTTTATAACTGGGTTCTACGTTAAGGCAATATTGAGATTTGAGAAATGTGTGCGTGTGCTTTGCCGGTTGGAACTCGGTTTTATTACGTTTTATGTTGAGTACAAAACGATTTCAAAAGAGTTTTATGAGAGAAAAACCATCATGAGTTCTACGTGAAGGCAAACCAGTCTTATGTGATAAGACTTAGGTGTGTAGTTGTGAGTACACACCGGGCATTGCTCTGGTAGCATGTAAGCCCGATTTCTTCTCCGTTCTGGTAACGTGAGAATAACCCATTCAGTGGCTGTGCCACGTATACTTAGTAGCCGTTGCCACGTTGAGAAACCCCATTGGTGGCTGTGCCACGTTATACCCCATTGGTGGCTGTGCCACGTTATACCCCATTGGTGGCCTTTGCCACGTTGAGAAACCCTATTCTGTGGCTATGCCACGCGAGAAATTAAATCAGTGGCTGTGCCACGTGTGTTTTGTGGCTATGCCACAAGTGATTTTAAATCAGTGGCTATGCCACGTGTGTTTAGTGGCTATGCCACGCGAGAAATTAAATCAATGGCTATGCCACGTGTGTTTTGTGGCTATGCCACGTGTGAATTTAAATCAGTGGCTACGCCACGTGTGTTTAGTGGCTGTGCCACGTGCATTATTTTTACTGTGATTTTATCACGTTATTTGAGAAAGCGTTTAACGCGTTATTTTCACATGCTTTGTTATTGCTCTAGAGTGAGCCTTTTACTTCATGTTTTCACATGATTTGAGATATGAGAATATCGTTTTGAGTACTTTCATGCTATGGTTTTCAAATGAGTTTCACATACATTTAAACCTTTTGTGATGTGCATTTTGGTTTATGAAATGAGTTCCTTACCCCCTTGACTGAGCGATTTAGAAGCTCACCCTGTTTTCATTTCCCCCCAGAGTTCTTCAAGTGAAAAAGGATCTCCCTGCGACGTACAGAGTAGTGGCTAGTGGCGGATTCGAGCTCCAGGCCATATATATTGTATCTTGAGATATATCTTATCTTTTCATGTACCCAGACTATTATTGTAATTGCAGACACTTGATGTATAACATTATATGGGATGTATTAGGATTAATTAACTTGAGATGGATTAATGTATTTGATATGATATATAAATTCTAGTGATGAGATCCTGAGGCATAATGATCATGATGATGTATGACACTGCACAGGAATGCACCTTTAATTGTGAATTAACGAGTAAAAAGTTTTAAATTAGCCCTATTTTCCGCACTTTCGGGGCGTGACAGAGTTTTCTTGGTATCAGAGCCTAGGGTGTCTAGTACTGTCAGTGTCGGTTAAGTGAAATAGAATACATCCCAAGTGTCTGTAATAGTCTGGTCATGAACTGAAATTGAGGATTGAGATTTCAATCGATTGTGATATGTACGCGCAGGAGACGAGTTGAGATAGAGAATGAGTAAACGACGAGGTCGTTCGAGGAGGCAGGCAGAGTCCCCTCCGCCACCTGTCCCACAACCAGAGAGTCCTAACTCTCGATTTAATCGGATTGAGACCGATGTGAGGCAAGGTTTTGAGCAGATGGCAGCGTTATTCGCGCAACACTTTGGAGTTAATGCCTTGGGTACTACGCCTACACCACCACAAGGACCTCCCATACCTCCAGTGCCTCCCGTCACCCAGCCTGAGGATAGAAGTATGGTCCGACTAAGGGATTTTTTGAAGATGAATCCGCCCGCATTTAAGGGAAAGAAGGATCCTACAGAGGCTGAGGAGTGGCTGACAGAGTTAAGGATTATATTTGATTTCCTGGGGTGCACCGATGCTGAGAGGGTCAGTATAAGTGCCTATATGCTGAAGGGGAGAGCTCGAGATTGGTGGGGTACTACCCAGGGTATTCTGATATCCCACCATGATGTGATTGGTTGGGAAGAGTTTCAGACAGCCTTTAGGACCCAATATGTACCACGAGCCGCCCAGAGAAAGAAACAAGCCGAGTTTTTGAGTTTGGTACAGGGTGACATGTCTGTGGATGACTATGAGAGCCAATTCACAGCGCTATTGAGATATGACCCAGAGACCTTCAAGAGTGAAGAGCTCCGCACAGAGAAGTTTGTGTATGGGTTGAAGCCCGTCATCAGAGATAGATTGATAGGGCTATGTATTACTGAGTTTGGAGATGCTCTGAGACGAGCACAAGAGATTGAAAGAGGGATTGAGATGGTACAATCCCAGAATGAGCTCAGAGCGGTGAATAGAGATAAGGGCAAGAGGCCAGCACTTTTCCAAACAGAGGCTCGGAGAGGTTCCTTCAGAAGAGGAAGGATTGAGGTACAGAAGGGCAAATTAGAGAGACCCAGAGGTTACCCTAATATTAGAGAGACCCCTCGAGATGTCAGGCCTGAGACAAGGTTTTGCAGAGATTGTGGCCGAATGCATGAGGGAAGTTGTATTGGGTCGATCCATGGATGTTTTAGATGTGGTGACATGGGTCACAGAGTGAAGGACTGTCCCCAACCTCAGATACCACATGCTCCGGAGCCCACTAGACAACAGCCTCAGAGAGTGGATCCCCGGAGACGGGCCACTGCGGCAGAGAAAGGGAAGAAACCTGTGGCACAGGGACGTGTGTTTGCCCTGGATAAGGAGACCGCAGACACTTCGGCAGAAACTATAAGAGGTACACTCTCTGTTTGTAATCATAAGGCTCATGTGTTGATTGATTCAGGATCCACGCATTCGTTTATTTCTGAGCACTTTGCATGTAGATTAAACTTGAAGTTTGAACCTCTAGAATATATACTACATGTAAATACCCCTATGTGTGAATCTCAGAGAACTGAGTTAATCTGTAGGGGATGTGAGATAAAGGTGGGAGATAGAGTGATGTTAGCAGATCTAATCATGTTGAATATACATGGGTTTGATGTAATTCTGGGGATGGATTGGTTGGCAACCAATCGAGTGAGTTTAGACTGCTACACTAAGATTGTAACTTTCTCCCTACCTGAACCTTACAGTGTACGATTGAGATATTGAGGAAATGAATATGTGAAATTCTAGTAAGTAATTTGAGAATTTTAATATGATTTTGGAGAATATTAAATATGATTGTTCATGTGAAGGTTATGAGACACTCATCTCAGACGATGAGCGGGAACATCCGAGGATTGAGGATATACCTGTGGTATGTGAATTTCTGGATGTTTTCCCAGATGAATTGTCAGGTTTACCACCAGAGAGAGAGCTGGAGTTTACCATTGATTTGGTACCAGATACTCAGCCGATCTCTAAACCTCCCTACAGAATGGCATTAGTGGAACTTGAGGAATTGAAGAGACAACTATAGGAGTTATTGGATCAAGGGTTTATTAGACCCAGTTTTTCACCGTGGGGAGCGCCAGTACTATTTGTTAAGAAGAAGGATGGTAGTCTCAGATTATGTGTAGACTACCGATTGTTGAATAAAGCCACGGTGAAGAATAAATACCCATTGCCCAGGATTGATGATCTACTTGATCAGCTGAAAGGGGAATCAGTCTTTTCTAAGATTGAATTGAGATCGGGCTATCACCAATTGAGGATCAAGGAAGAAGATATTCCAAAGACGGCCTTCAGGACGAGGTATGGCCATTACGAATTTTTGGTGATGTCCTTTGGATTAACGAATGCCCCTGCAGCATTTATGAGATTGATGAACGAGGTGTTCAGAGACTATCTAGATAAATTTGTGATAGTCTTTATTGATGATATCCTGGTATACTCTCGGTCGTATGAGGAGCATGCACAGCATTTGTGGTTAGTACTTCAGATACTCCGAGATAAGCAATTATACGGAAAGCTTAGTAAGTGTGAGTTTTGGCTGAACCGGATAGCTTTCCTTGGTCATATAGTCTCAGAGGAAGGAGTATCAGTGGACCCAAGCAAGGTGGAGGCTGTGCTTAATTGGGAGAGACCGAGGACAGTCACTGAGGTGCGAAGCTTCCTTGGTTTGGCAGGGTATTACAGAAGATTTGTGGAAGGATTTTCAAGGATTGCCGCCCCTTTGACTAAGCTCACGCGCAAAGAGACTCCATTTATATGGACTGACCAATGTGAGCTCAGTTTTCAGAAATTAAAGAGGAGGTTGACAGCGGCACCTGTGTTAACTATTCCTAAGGGATCAGGAGGATTTTCGGTGTATAGTGATGCATCTCATCAAGGATTGGGGTGTATGCTTATGCAGCACGGAAGAGTAGTCGCATATGGATCACGACAGCTGAAAGACCATGAGCGGAATTACCCCACGCATGATTTGGAGTTAGCCGCTGTGGTATTTGCTTTGAAGATCTGGCGACACTACTTATATGGGGAAAGATTCCAAATTTTCACTGATCACAAGAGTTTGAGATATCTCTTTGATCAGAAAGAGTTAAACATGAGACAAAGGAGATGGATGGAACTCCTTAAGGATTATGACTGCGAGATTCTATATCATCCGGGTAAGGCGAATGTAGTTGCTGATGCCCTGAGCAGGAAGAGTATGATATCTGCTATGATGATCAGGGAATGGGATTTGTTAGAGCAGTTCGCCGAACTTCGGATCAGAGTTAAAGAGGTAGAGACTGGATTTTTGGCTAGCCTGCGGATAGAGCCCAGGATCATGGATCAGATTAGAACTGGGCAGCGCAGTGATCAGAGATTGATAGACATGGTTAGCCAAGCTGAGCAGAGTTCGCAGTCGGATCTCACCATCAGTGAGGATGGATTATTGAGGTTCAGAGGACGGATTTGTGTACCGGACGATGATACCCTAAAGAGACAGATACTGAGAGAATCCCACTGCTCGCGATACACCATGCACCCAGGGAGTACTAAGATGTACCGAGACTTGAGAAAGGTGTATTGGTGGAGTGGTATAAAGCGAGACGTGGCAGAGTATGTGGCCAGGTGTTTAGTGTGCCAGCAAGTGAAAGATGAGCATCGGAAGCCCGGAGGACTACTACAGCCTTTACCTGTACCTACATGGAAATGGGAGCATGTCACTATGGACTTTATTATGGGTTTACCGAGGACCCGGAGAGGTCGTGACGCGATATGGGTCATTGTGGATAGATTGACCAAGAGTGCCCACTTCCTTGCCATCAAGAGCACAGATACTGTGGATGCCTTAGCTAAACTGTATGTCAGCGAGATAGCTAGATTACATGGGGCTCCAGTGAGTATTACTTCTGATAGAGATTCCCGATTTACTTCCAGATTTTGGACCCAGTTTCAGGAGTCCATGGGATCTCGATTGAGTTTTAGTACTGCCTATCATCCTCAGACAGATGGTCAGTTAGAGAGGACTATTCAGACCCTGGAGGATATACTGAGGGCGTGTACGATGGATTTTAAGGGATCATGGGATGATCACCTGCCCCTAGCAGAGTTTGCATACAATAACAGCTATCATGCGAGTATTGGAATGGCACCTTTTGAGGCTCTATATGGTAGGAGGTGTAGATCCCCTGTAGCTTGGGAAGAAGTCGGTGACAGAAAGATAAATGCTCCCGAGCTTGTTGAGCAAACCGTACAGAGTGTGAAACTCATATGTGAGAGGTTACGGGCTGCACAGAGTAGACAGAAAAGCTACGTGGATGCACGTAGACGGCCACTCGAGTTTGATGTTGGTGATGCAGTATTTCTGAGACTATCAATGAGTAAGGGTATCATGCGATTTGGGAAGAAAGGAAAATTGAGTCCTCGATACATAGGACCATTCGAGATTCTTGAGAGAGTGGGAGAGGTAGCCTACAGATTGGCATTACCCCCACAGATGTCCGAAATACACAACGTTTTTCATGTGTCTATGTTGAGGAAGTACCACCCGGACCCTTCTCATGTTATAGAGTATGATGAGATGGACATCCAGGAGGACATGAGCTATACTGAGGAACCCGTCCGAATTCTCGATAAAAAGGAAAAGGTACTGAGAACCAAGAGCATCCCATTAGTGAAAGTTTTGTGGAAACATCACTCAAGGGAAGAGGCAACGTGGGAACTAGAGAGTCTCATGAAGGAGAAATACCCCCATCTATTCGACTAGTTGAGTTGAATTTGGAGGACCAAATTCTATTTAAGGTGGGGAGGATGTGAGATCTGAGAATTTCAGACATATTTTAATGATGTAATAAGAATTTGAAGTGTAATTTATTGAGCTAAGTGAATTGTGGGAATTATACTTGGAGATTTATATGTTAAGTGTGTAAAATAAGCATGAAGTATGAGGACAGATCGATCTGGGAGAAGGAGAGATCGATCTGGTGAGTTAAAAATGACGAGGAATGAGGAATTTGAGGAGCAGATCGATCTCCAATGGAAGAGATCGATCTCCAAATGATTCTGTTTGAGAAAGGATTGATCTCATGAGGAAGAGATCGATCTCCAAATGATTCTGTTTGGAAGAAGATCGATCTCCTTAGGAGCAGATCGATCTCATAAAGCCATAAAGAGATCGATCTCACCCCTCGACAGATCGATCTCCTAGGCATAAAATTGCCCAGATCGTCCCCAAAATTCAAACGCAGATCGATCTCACCCCTCGACAGATCGATTTCCTACCTCCAGTCTATATAAGGAACCCGTGTTTTTCTCCTGCAATTTCACTTTCTCTCTCTTCCAACCCCCATTTTACCGAAAACCTAACTTTCTCACTCATCCAAATCACCCATTCCGGCCGAATCAGAGGTTGTGGCAAGAAGGAAAGTTATTCCTCATCAAAGGGAGAACAACATACTTGGAAATCGAAGGACGAATCGGATCGAGGTGTGGGTTATGCGCCTCACAAGCTTTGGGTAATTTCTAAACCTCGATCTTGATATTTGAGATGATTTTGATGATATTGGTGGTTGTCATTGCGTTGAAATAGCTGAGGAATGATTAGGGATTGATGAATTTGCAATATGGTTGGAGTGATATTGGTATTTGGTAATTTTGAGAATTTATGCTATAAATGGAAATATAGACAATGTGGTGAATTAACATAGATAATTGGTATTAGAGATATAGAATGTCAAGATGTTGTGAATGAGAGTGTAGTTTGGGATAGAGTTACGGAAATCAAGGGATTTGAGGTGTTATGAGCAATTATGCTCGATTTTGAGAATTGAGGTTGGTGTGATAATTGAGTATTGATGTTTTAACATCGTTTGGACAGCTCGGGAGTTCCAGAGTGGAATGCGAGGCTAGTCCGTGATACGGGGGAAACGATTGCACTATACGAGGTGCAAAGAGGTAAGGGAAATCTAAGCCATTTGTGTATGTGAATTGTAAACTATTTTAGCATGAATTGTGGTTTATAAAACAAGCATGTTGGGTTTTGTGTTGAGATTTAATTGCACACGATTTTTATAGCCGGTTGGAGCCCAATGTTTTTATGAGTTTATAACTGGGTTCTACGTTAAGGCAATATTGAGATTTGAGAAATGTGTGCGTGTGCTTTGCCGGTTGGAACTCGGTTTTATTACGTTTTGTGTTGAGTACAAAACGATTTCAAAAGAGTTTTATGAGAGAAAAACCATCATGAGTTCTACGTGAAGGCAAACCAGTCTTATGTGATAAGACTTAGGTATGTAGTTGTGAGTACACACCGGGCATTGCTCTGGTAGCATGTAAGCCCGATTTCTTCTCCGTTCTGGTAACGTGAGAATAACCCATTCAGTGGCTGTGCCACGTATACTTAGTGGCCGTTGCCACGTTGAGAAACCCCATTGGTGGCTGTGCCACGTTATACCCCATTGGTGGCTGTGCCACGTTATACCCCATTGGTGGCTGTGCCACGTTATACCCCATTGGTGGCCGTTGCCACGTTGAGAAACCCTATTCTGTGGCTATGCCACGCGAGAAATTAAATCAGTGGCTGTGCCACGTGTGTTTTGTGGCTATGCCACGAGTGATTTTAAATCAGTGGCTATGCCACGTATGTTTGGTGGCTATGACACGCGAGAAATTAAATCAGTGGCTATGCCACGTGTGTTTTGTGGCTATGCCACGTGTGAATTTAAATCAGTGGCTACGCCACGTGTGTTTAGTGGCTGTGCCACGTGAATTATTTTTACTTTGATTTTATCACGTTATTTGGGAAAGCGTTTAACGCGTTATTTTCACATGCTTTGTTATTGCTCTAGAGTGAGCCTTTTACTTCATGTTTTCACATGATTTGAGATATGAGAATATCGTTTTGAGTACTTTCATGCTATGGTTTTCAAATGAGTTTCACATACAAATAAACCTTTTGTGATGTGCATTTGGTTTATGAAATGAGTTCGTTACCCCCTTTACTGAGCGATTTAGAAGCTCACCCTGTTTTCCTTTCCCCCCAGAGTTCTTCAAGTGAAAAAGGATCTCCCTGCGACGTACGGAGTAGTGGCTAGTGGAGGATTCGAGCTCCAGGCCATATATATTGTATCTTGAGGTATATCTTATCTTTTCATGTACCCAGACTATTATTGTAATTGCAGACACTTGATGTATAACATTATATGGGATGTATTAGGATTAATTAACTTGAGATGGATTAATGTATTTGATATGATATATAAATTCTAGTGATGAGATCCTGAGGCATAATGATCATGATGATGTATGACACTGCACAGGAATGCACCTTTAATTGTGAATTAACGAGTAAAAAGTTTTAAATTAGCCCTATTTTCCGTACTTTCGGGGCGTGACAGCATATCATCTCACTGCGACACACAGTCTACAGGAGGCTCCAACACGGCTATATGCATGTAATATAAATTCCTGTGTGAGCGAAGCTCAAGCACGGCACCATGCATATTCATGATATCAGAAAATCTCGTGCGAGCGAAGCTCTAGCACGGTTTCATAAAAATCAGTAAAATCTGCGTACGAGCAGCGCTCCAGTACGACTTAAACTGATTATAATTTCAAGTAAAATCCACGTACGAGCAATGCTCTAGTACGGATATGTATAGAAATTCAGTGAAAACCTCGTACGAGAAAAACTCCAGTACGGCATTCAAATGAATTATAAAAACCACGTAAAACTTTGTGCGAGCAACGCTCCATCACAAATGAATGCTCAAGTAAATCAAATCTCGTGCGAGTTGCACTCTAGCACGGCTTTATGCATAATTAAATCAAATCTCGTGCGAGTTACACTCCAGCATGGCTTCATGCATAATTAAATCAAAACAGGATGCGAGCTAAGCTCCAGCATCACTCATGCATATCAAATTTGTAAAATTAGTGCGAGCAATCGCTCCAGCACCTTTTTATGCATATCAAGTCAAAACCAGTCAAAACATGTCAAAACATGTCAAAACGGAGTGCGAGCTAAGCTCCAGCACCTCTCATGCATTTCATAAGAATAAAAATCAGTGCGAGCAACCGCTCTAGCACATGTCATGCATATGATGTCACAAGTCGGTGCGAGCAACTGCTCAAGCACATTTATGCACATTCACAAACGCATATATAGTGCGAACTACGTGTCGGCACTATCTGTTTCCATATAAACTTGATAGTTGGCCGTTTTCCAAAGAAATTTCCATTTAAATATTAATAACACCTACGTAGTGTTATTTTGGGAAACTTATGCAATTATTGGCCAATCTATCGATTTACTTTGATTAAAATCAAGAAAATTCCTTAATCATAAAAATCCTTAAATCATGCATTTCATGCATGTCATGCTTTCACCATCCTTAGGTGAACTTCCCTCAATAGGGGTAAAATAGACATTTCACCTATTTCAATCCTTAAAAATTATTTAAACCACTTTTAGGATCATTATACAATAACAGTGTATACATACATAATCACTGTATACAAAATCTATTAAAATATGCGTAGCTACCTCTAGCTACTCACACAATTCCCTTACCTCATTTATCTGTACAGTCTGACCTTTACACCGATGTCTCATCACGCGGTCCGATTTGCTTCCAATCAAATCTTCGGAACTGCGGATACACATTCATCAGGTCAATTACAATACAATTATTGTATTTCATAATATTCTGGGCTTAATTTAAATCATTGGGCCCCTTTTTCTCATATTGGGCTCGATTACACCATAATGGGCTTTAATCGGTCTTAAGCCCATTTACCACACTTTATCGAGGCCTATTGGGCTCATTGGGCCCATCAGTATTTATTTAACCTCGTTCTAAACTCTCAGACAGCTTATGAATTATTTACGACAATTTATCCCAAATTTTCCAGAATTTAATTCATTTATGCGGAAATTAAATCCATAATTTATGCGATAAATATCAATCACGCATAACGATACAAATTGTCGTAAATTAAGGGTCACTTACCCGTTATTCTATGATCGTACACAAATCGAGGCTGTCTCGAGCTCTCGGTCGATGCCAATTGTCGAGCTACACAATTAAATATATTTTCGGGTAAACTTTCAGTCGATTATTTATCAAATTAAATATTCTAAAAATTAAATCGGTCAATTCGACCACTTACCGACTTACCCGAAGCTCGATTGCATCACTGAAATTTTTCCCAATTTTTCCTCTTTTTCTTTTTCCCTTTTTCTTCCTTTTTTCCCCTCTCTTTTTGGCTGAACCGGTCCGGTCCGATTCAGACCGCCGGTTCAGTCCGGTTCACCCATTATTTTGCCGTTTCGGCGCCGTCCGTCCGGTTCCCGGCGTGATTCCACCGCCGTTCGGTGCGCCGTCGCATGGGCTCCCTAAATCGGGCCTCGGCTGGGGTCGAATCGCAGCCATCGCCGACGAAATCACCTCTTCTCTCTTTCGGCCTCCCTCCGTCGATCTCCTCTCTCCCGGCGTCTCCACGGCGCGTCGCGGCTGCTGGTGGTTCGCCTGGTGTAGGGCCACCTTCGCCGATCCTCGCCGGCCCCTCAGCCCCGCCGGTGGCTCTCCGGCGAGAGGGAAACCTTCTCTCGGTTTCTGCTGCTGCGTTTCTCTTTTGTTTCTGTTTCATTTCTCTTCTGTTTCAGACTTCATTTCTTTCTTTTTTTTTTTTTACATTTTATTTATTTATTTATAATTTATTTTTAATATTATTTTATTCATTAAAATAATATTAAAATTCACAAATATCTTAAAAAAATTTATATTTTATTCATTTAATCACTAAATGAATTTCTCAGTCTGATTTTACCGTTCCGGTATATTTTTCAATTATTTTCGGGATTATTTTTCGATACAAAAATTTTGGTTTATTCCAATAAATTCATATCTTGATCAATTTAACCCGAAATTTAATTATTTCTTCGTTATTGATCAAGATTTCTCAATCCCATATTTTTATTAAATTTTCTTGTCCCGATTAATACTGAATTTTGGTCTTTTGACCATTTTACCCTTACACGTGTTCGGGGATACCATTTTAATCCTTTTGCATTTTTAAATGCACTTGAAAATATCAGGTCTTACAATCTCCCCCACTTAAGAAATTTGGTCCTCCAAATTAGAACCAAGTCTAATGAGTCCATAACAACTCCGGGTATGTCTATCGTATCATATACTGTCATCCTCAAGTGACTTTCTCCGGAGTGTAATACTACCATCATACTTAACTAAGGAGATCATTTCAAACCTCAACACTTTCTCTTTCCGTCTAATACCCGAATCAATTTCCAATCTTATGTTACACTTTCATTGAGCTAAGCTGTTGGAGCTCATATCCGATCATATATGTCAGGTCCGGATATTATTTTCGAAACATCATAAGATAGGACACATTGTGGATGCCTGTTTATTCAAGTGGTAATGCCAACCTACAGGTCTTATCTCCCACTTGTCCAATATCTCTATCCGAATCTCGTTATGTCCTTAAGACAAGTAACTGCCAACAATACTGATTCACCCTCGGTGAATTCCAATGATTTCCTGTCTCTTGTCAGCATAGTTTTTTTTTTTTGTCTGCTCTGAGGTGTTCTTAATCTCTCACAAATCAACTGAACATCCTTAGAGGTTTGTCTTACCAATTCGGGAACAATTTTCTATCTGTCAACCACTTCTTCTTATCCAAGTTAGGGAACAACTCCCTACGGCCATACAATGCCTCATTTAATCTCATCCCGATACTCAAGTGACAACTGTCATCACTGGCGAATTGATTAGTAGCAACTGATCATCCTAGGAGCTCATAAAATCAATGGCACACGCTCTCATCACATCCTCCAGAACCTGTACAGTCCTCTCTGACTGACTATCTGTCTGAGGATGGAAGCTGTGCTAACACAATTGGGTTCCCATAGCTTCCTGAAAAAAAAACATATTCCCAGAAGTGGGAAGTGAAGCGGGAATCCCTATCTGATATCATGCTCCCTAGAACGCTACATATTATTCCACAATTTTCCATTCACATAAATTCGCCTACACACTCAGAGTATCTGGGGATTTTATAACCAGAAGGTGGGTAGACTTAATCAATCCATCGACTATCACCAGATAGCCTCGTGATTCATTCGGGTCCTCAGTAACCCATCACGAAGTTCATGGTAACTTGTTCCCATTTCCGAGTCACTATAGGTAGAGGCTGCAATAACCCTGTAACTTCTTTTACTCTACCCTAATCTGCTGACATACGAGACACTTCTCCACAATCACTACAATATCACTTTTCATACCTGACCACCAATACCTTTTTCAGAGATTCCAATATATTTATTATTTCTCGGATGCACTGTATATCCTGAAGAGTGAGCTTCTGACAATAACACTATATCATCAACTGTGGTCCTGGGGAGCACTTATACTATCTCTGAACCTCTGTCAGTCATCATCACTCTCTGTGACCTCTGTCACTGTACCCTTCTGGATCTGACCCACACTATCGATATCATGCCGATCATCACGCTAAGCCTGGCAAATCCGGTCACACAAATCCGGTTCTAACCTCAGGCTAGCTGTCACACAATCACCGTCATCATCAGAAGGGATCACATCACTACTGAGGTTCACAACTGCTCTAGCAGCTCACGCTCCCTGACCATCATATGTGATACCATCCTGAGGCTCTTTCTGCTTAAGGCATCATCCATTACATTAGCCTTTCCTCGGTGGTACAATGTTCACAATCATAATCCTTAGAAGCTCTAACCCTCTTGGTTATCTCATATTCTACTCTTTCTGTTAACACAGATACCCGGGGCTTTTACAATCAGTGCATACCCGAAATTTCTTACAGTATAAATGGTGGCGCCATACTTTCAGTGTAAAAGGCTGCCAGCTCTAAACCATGGGCCGGATAGTTTCTCTCATGGTCCTTGAACTAATTGGATCCATAAACGACTATCTTTCCATTTTACATCAATACACAGTCCAATCCTTATTTGGAGGTATCCATATACATTGAAACCTCTTGAGCTGTTGGTTATGGTGAGAATACTTACGGTGGTCAGTTCATTACTTCAATATACCAAAACTCACCGAAGCCATTTACATTCTTATCATAGCAATCGTATGAAATCTTTTTCCAAACGGGGTGTGTCAACTGAGCAGCTCATTTTGAGAAACTCTCAACAATTCGTCTGTAAAACAGTTTCTAATTGCTACTCATGCTCTTCCCTGGGCTTCGAAAGCATCAACATATCATCGCTCAAGATGACAACCAATCGGTCCAGATAAGGTTTAAATACCTTTTCGTAGTAGAGTTCCACTCAATATTTCAACCACTCTTATCCTTGACCTATGTACGCATAAACGTACAATATCGTTTCGAAATCGCTTCCATTCAAGGTACTAACCCACGTCATTTCGTTTTTCTTATATTAACGGCTTTTATAAAATTTTAATTTTTAAACTTTCATGATTAATGAATTTCTATATCTTTTTATCGTACCAGCAAAGGTACCCAAATTTAATGTATATATTTCATGACTGTCGATTTCGATTTATAAATTGTGAGTGCGCTTCTAGACGCTGTCAAATCTTCAGGCAGGGAATATTTTGAAATACCTTTATTAACCCTCAGATTTGACCACATACCGCTTAATCCAAATTACTTTGCATATCAAGGACATCCTTACCTTGCATACGTTTCTTATTCCAATATATCTCCTTTAATATATCACTTATAACAAACTCTTTCATTATTTGTCAAACTTACAATCTTTATACCCATATTCAGTTAGTGAAAATCAGCTAACTTATAAGCAACCGAAGGCGATATGAATAAATGCGTGGCACCAGGATTAATTAAAATAATTATTTCATTATTCACATCAAGTGTGGTATCTTCCACCACATCAGATAAAACATCAATAGTGTACTGGTCCAAGGCATACACTCGCCCTCGTCCAACATCTTATTTTCGTGGTAACTACCACACATCTTACACTGTTCACACTGCTACACTGTTTCGTAGCATGTCAGGGTTCTCAAATCACAATACCCCTCGTAAGTACTGAAATTAGATACACTGGGGCTTTTATCAATTATCTTACCCCCTGACTCATCAAATCTAATCTTTTACCAAACTACCTTTTTTTTGTTCTGACATCTTTGTCATTCTTTATTCTCTTTTTATCTCTATTTCGGCCCTCACTACCTTTCCCAATCTCAGAGGTGTGCAACTCATAATCTTATTTACACAACTGTAGTCTGCGCACTGCCTCGGCATAGGTAGTGATATCTAACAGGCCAATCAGACTCTAATTGATAATCTGAGTCCTTCCATGAACTTTCAAACATTTCGACTCTCACTGTTCATAGTGTCGAAGTCATATCTGCCCAGGAATATAAATTGAGTTTCATACTTGTTAATCAACCAGTTCCTCTGGGCCAGAGTAAATAATGTCATCTGTAATTTCCTTTAACAATGTCCGGGAAATTCTGTCACCGGAATACATCTAGAATTATTTTTTCAAGTCCATTCTGGATGTCGAAATCTTAAGATGGGTCGAGCGGACTTCCACCAATGCTCCGACTCGCCCTCAAATCTCATACATACTCTGAGCTATTTGCTCATAAAATATTCTCCACACTCCACTCCAACCTCGCGAAGCGTGTCTCAATACCATCTGATCTCTCAGCAGACTCTGTCCGATCTCACTGTCGGACTCTGTGGGGGATGCTCAACATCAGCCTCCACATCAATCTCATCTCAAGTCTCATACGGCGACTCAGTACAACTCTCGGGCCTACCTCTTCGGCCTCGAGCTCGTGTACTCTCCTCTCAACCATAGCGGCTATCAGTTAATAAGTATATTCTTGCATTTAAAACCAAATTCTTAGCTGCACTTCCATCTCGATATACACAACTGTATCTAAACAATGCACAGTACATGGGGATGTAAACTTCCTTAACCACTAACATCGACTCATATCAGGCCAACTCAAGCTCTGATACCATTAATCCTATCACGACCCAAATTACCTAAAAATCAGAGTAAATTTTTCACTTTTTCATTTATTATTTAATTCTCACCTTTCTCTCATCGTGACCATCCTACAAACAGTTGGGCTATGATTCGGTGTTAGTCACCTCACACTATTACCAATTCCATTTCCATAATCAAGTTTATACATCAGAGTTTACTATCCTTTGACTTTAATTAAATACATACCCATTGGTATAACTCTACATCCCCGACATCAATGTCCGTTTATAGTACTGTGCATTACATATTTAGATACAAAATCATACCAATGTGTATACCTGTCTCTCGATGGGCAGCAGCGGATACCAAGCATGCAAGTCCTTAGCCGCTCAATAACTATTTCAAGTGCTCTGAAAAGATGGGAAAATAAGGGGGTGAGCAAACCACACGCTCAGTAAGGCAATTATGCAAGTAAGTAGATAGCTTCACTATCTACATGCTCATAATGCCATGCCCTTAAATCCATTTCTTTTCATTAAAATCATTAAGCACAAAGTCATGCATATTCAATGCCATAGTTCATCCAAAACTATTTGTGCATATACAAATCATGTAATTCATGCATTCAAAGCATTTTATGTGACATCATTAAATCATATTAAGCATGAATTTAATCAAGATCATGCAGTCTTTCATGTCATGTAAGACAATTCAAGGTTTTCAAATGAAAGCATGGAAAACACATCATGCCACTGCATTTAAATCAATTCATTTAAAACGCAGTATAAAATAACCCCTCTGGGTCAATCATATCAAAACTCATAAAACAATTTGTTATATTTCATTATAAAACTTGAGTTATAAAACCACCCTTCTTTCAGGGTCACATATCATAAAATCATCTGAAATCATCAAATCATCAAATCATCAAATCGGGGGCCTGACCCCTCCTTCGGGTCTACCCTGGTCTAACAGACCATAAGTTATATCATGTGAGACAATAAGGTAATTATCAGTAACATCGAGGACTATGGCCATATCCTAGTGATCCCTGGCAACACGGTACCTAGTGTGCGGGGTATCACACCTGAAACGGGAGGTGGGTCGTCCTACCCGCCAGAACAGCATAACACCAGGATTGCGAGGGCAAGGCTTGCTACCTCGTGGCTAATGCCACTCCACTCCAACAATCCCCACGGTACAGTGTACTCCGCGTGACATACACGGTACAACGTACTCCATGAACCCAAGCTCAATCAGGGGTGCCTGTAATAGGTCTTATCCACCCAAATCATCTCTGTCTCAGAATGCACGTGTGAGCATATGTGAGATCTGAGAATTTCAGACATATTTTAATGATGTAATAAGAATTTGAAGTGTAATTTATTGAGCTAAGTGAATTGTGGGAATTATAATTGGAGATTTATATGTTAAGTGTGTAAAATAAGCATGAAGTATGAGGACAGATCGATCTGGGAGAAGGAGAGATCGATCTGGTGAGTTAAAAATGACGAGGAAGGAGGAATTTGAGGAGCAGATCGATCTCCAATGGAAGAGATCGATCTCCAAATGATTCTGTTTGAGAAAGGATCGATCTCATGAGGAAGAGATCGATCTCCAAATGATTCTGTTTGGGAGAAGATCGATCTCCTTAGGAGCAGATCGATCTCATAAAGCCATAAAGAGATCGATCTCACCCCTCGACAGATCGATCTCCTAGGCATAAAATTGCCCAGATCGTCCCCAAAATTTAAACGCAGATCGATCTCACCCCTCGACAGATCGATCTCCTACCTCCAGTCTATATAAGGAACCCGTGTTTTTCTCCTGCAATTTCACTTTCTCTCTCTTCCAACCCCCATTTTACCGAAAACCTAACTTTCTCACTCATCCAAATCACCCATTTTCGGCCGAATCAGAGGTTGTGGCAAGAAGGAAAGTTGTTCCTCATCAAAGGGAGAACAACATACTTGGAAATCGAAGGACGAATCGGATCGAGGCGTGGGTTGTGCGTCTCACAAGCTTTGGGTAATTTCTAAACCTCGATCTTGATATTTGAGATGATTTTGATGATATTGGTGGTTGTCATTGCGTTGAAATAGCTGAGGAATGATTAGGGATTGATGAATTTGCAATATGGTTGGAGTGATATTGATATTTGGTAATTTTGAGAATTTGTGCTATAAATGGAAATATAGACAATGTGGTGAATTAGCATAGATAATTGGTATTAGAGATATAGAACGTCAAGATGTTGTGAATGAGAGTGTAGTTTGGGATAGAGTTACGAAAATCAAGGCATTTGAGGTGTTATGAGCAATTATGCTCGATTTTGAGAATTGAGGTTGATGTGATAATTGAGTATTGATGTTTTAACATCGTTTGGACAGCTCGGGAGTTCCAGAGTGGAATGCGAGGCTAGTCCGTGATACGGGGGAAACGATTGCACTATACGAGGTGCAAAGAGGTAAGGGAAATCTAAACCATTTGTGTATGTGAATTGTAAACTATTTTAGCATGAATTGTGGTTTATAAAACAAGCATGTTGGGTTTTGTGTTGAGATTTAATTGCACACAATTTTTATAGCCGGTTGGAGCCCAATGTTTTTATGAGTTTATAACTGGGTTCTACGTTAAGGCAATATTGAGATTTGAGAAATGTGTGCGTATGCTTTGCCAGTTGGAACTCGGTTTTATTACGTTTTGTGTTGAGTACAAAACGATTTCAAAAGAGTTTTATGAGAGAAAAACCATCATGAGTTCTACGTGAAGGCAAACCAGTCTTATGTGATAAGACTTAGGTGTGTAGTTGTGCGTACACACCGGGCATTGCTCTGGTAGCATGTAAGCCCGATTTCTTCTCCGTTCTGGTAACGTGAGAATAACCCATTCAGTGGCTGTGCCACGTATACTTAGTGGCCGTTGCCACGTTGAGAAACCCCATTGGTGGCTGTGCCACGTTATACCCCATTGGTGGCTGTGCCACGTTTACATTTTATTTATTTATTTATAATTTATTTTTAATATTATTTTATTCATTAAAATAATATTAAAATTCACAAATATCTTTAAAAAATTTATATTTTATTCATTTAATCACTAAATGAATTTCTCAGTCTGATTTTACCGTTCCGGTATATTTTTCAATTATTTTCGGGATTATTTTCCGATACGAAAATTTTGGTTTATTCCAATAAATTCATATCTTGATCAATTTAACCCGAAATTTAATTATTTCTTCGTTATTGATCAAGATTTCTCAATCCCATATTTTTAATTAAATTTTCTTGTCCCGATTAATACCGAATTTTGGTCTTTTGACCATTTTACCCTTACACGTGTTCGGGGATACCATTTTAATCCTTTTGCATTTTTAAATGCACTTGAAAATATCAGGTCTTACACAAGATATATCAGAACCTTTGGAAGGTGTACTGGTGAGTCCGTGTTTCTGAAGGTTTCTCCTTCCAAGGGTATAGCGAGGTTTGGGAAGAGAGGTAAGCTGAGTCCTCGCTACATTGGACCCTTTGAGATACTCGATCGAGTGGGAGATAAGGCCTATAGGTTGGCATTGCCACCAGATTTGTCAAGCGTGCACAACGTCTTCCACATCTCGATGCTTCGAAAGTATCACCCGGATCCAGCACATGTGATTAGTTATGAGCCTTTGGAGCTCAGTGAGGACATGTCATATGTTGAGAGGTCGATTTGGATATTGGATAGGAAGGAGAAGGTTTTGAGGTCGAAGACTATCGGGTTAGTGAAGGTTTTATGGTAGCATCACACTTCCGAGGAGGCTACTTGGGAGTTAGAGAGCTTGATGCGAGATAAGTACCCCCAGTTGTTTGAGGATTGATTTGGTTCTAATTTGGAGGACCAAATTCTTTTAGTTAGGGAGGATTATCAGACCCGTGTTTTCGATTTACGTATGTAGCTTGTACCTTATGATTCCTATGTGTACGAACACTATATTTACATAGTTGAATCATAAGAAGAGTATTTACTATCATGCGATCAACTATTAAAGAATTAAAAATGCATGTAAGCTACATAACAGCAAGATAAGGGTTAAATTAATTTTTCGAGCAAGTACAAGGGTAAAACGATCAATTGATCGAAATACAGTATAAATCTGATGAGAAAATTTCATTAAAAATATGAAATCGAGAAATCTTGATCAATAATGGGGTAAATATTGAATTTCGAGTCCAATTGATCAAGATATGAATTTATTTAATGTTTTTAGAATTTTTATCTCGGAAAATGAGCTCGAAAATAGTGGAAAAATATACCAGAAAGGCAAAATCAGACTGATAAATTCATTTACGGACTAAATGAATTTAATAGGAATTTTTGGGATATTTTAGGATTTTTAATATTATTTTAAGGATTAAAATAATATTAAAAATATATTATAATGAAAAAAAAATGAAATCTGAAATTGGAAAGAAAAACGCGGGGAGAGAGAAACCGCGTGAGAGACCAAACCGACGGAAAAGAAAAGAACCACCGGACGGCGAGCATCGGCGACCCCAGTGGCCAGGGAACGATCGAAAAAGGAAGAAGGCAACGACGCGACCTCCCAGCCACCGGTAACGCGCCTCACCGGTGCCGGAAAGGGGAGATCGACGGAGAAGTTTGTCGCGGAGGAAAACGTGAAATCCGGTGGCCACTGGCGTTGCTAGGGTCCGATCGATCCCAACCGAATGTTCCCCAGGCTGTGGCGCACCGAACGCCGGTAGCAGCTCTCGGAGAACCGGCCGGACGACGCCCGCACGGCCAAAACATCCCTGAATTGGTCGGCAGTTCAGGGGAGAACCTTCTAAACTGAACCGGATCGGACCGGTTCAGCCAAGGAGGAGAGAGAAAAAGAAAAAAAGAAAGAAAAAGGAAAAAGAAAATTTTGGAGAATTCAGCGGACTTCGGGTAAGTCGATACGAGGTCAAAAGTGACCGATTTAATTTCTGATAAATTTATTTAAATTATATTTAATCGAAAATAAACCCGAAGTTAAATATACGAAATTGTGCAGTTCGACGATTAATTCCGAACGAAAGTTCGATTGAACTCTGATTCGTGTACCATCGCACAATCTCGAATAAGTAAAGCTCATTTACGACAATTAAGTGATTTATGCGTATTTAAGATTTAATTTACGCATTTCGAATTAAATTTCGCAATTAGTGAATTATATTCGAAATTTTGAAATAAATGTCGTAAATATTATTTAGGCTATCCAAAGAGCTTGGAATAAAGCCCAATGGGTATCGATAGGCCCAATGAGTCAATAGACCCTTATAAACGGGCTTAATACGGATTAAGGCCCAATTAAAGTGTTTAAGGCCCATTAAGAGTAAACAGGCCCATTTAAGTGAAATGAACTGTATTAAATGTGTAATACAGTAGGAAACATGGAATTAATCCAATGAATGCTTAAATGCAGCTCTAGAGTCATATTGAGAGTGACCGGACTGCGAGGTTTGGACAGCATAGATGAAGAGAGGTCACACTACGTGATCCGAGGTAGGGGACTCTTGCAAGTAGTTAGAGATATCTGTGCATTTTTTCGTTGGATTTTACATTCACTGAAATTGTTTGAGGGTCAGAGAAAATCGATAATATTATAGGGACCTGATATGGGTAAATTACGATTTTACCCCTAAATAGGTAAAAAGTTAAATTTTGGGAAAAGTTGTAAAAAGCATGGAAATGATGTTTTGAGTGGTTTTTACTGCTGTGTAGCAGAAGAGTAAGTGGATGGGCTAATGATTTGAGGTCGATGTAAACTAAGCACACTTTATAGTGCTGATTTTAATGATTTTAAACATCCCTATTTTTAAAAAGCCATCTACCGAATTATGTGAAAACAATCGTGCTGGAGCACAACTCGCACTTGATTTCAGATGTTTTTCACATACCTTAATGCTGGAGGTTTACTCGCACTGCATTTATTTGATATGCATTATAGAGTACTGGAGCATTGCTCGTACTCAGTTTTATGTGATTTGTGCATGATAGAGTGCTGGAGCGATTGGCTCGTACTCGAGTTTTACATGAGATGCATGACAGAGTGCTGGAGCATTGCTCGTACTCGATTCTTCATGATTTGTACATAACATAGTACTTGAGCGATTTGCTCGTACTTGATTTGAAATTAGAACTATGCATGACCTAGTGCTGGAGGTTTACTCGCACTAGTGTTGATATTTTGACATGCATATATAGTGTTTTAAGGCGGAGCGTTGACTGTGAGTCACACTCAAGACGCACACTGTAGTTTTACGTGATATATAGACATGTTAGAAAAACGTGACGATTTCCTCCGTGTAGACTGAGTGTCACACTGTTGAGATGTTCTCACGTGGATTTAGAGACGTGGCATTTATTCCATAGTATAAGGGCTAAGACCTATGGCAGGCTCCCCACTAGATGTATTTCTATGGTATGAGCGGCTAAGACCTATGGCAGGCACCCCGACCATGATATAGGGTCCACGAGTGTACGTTGTACCGTGCGTATGGCATGGAGTACATTGTACCGTGTTTTGTGTTGTGGAGTTGTAGAGGAGAGTTGTCGATGCTAGCGGTTATGATGGACTGACCCCCCTCCCATTACAGCAGTGATAACCCATACACCGAGTACTGTGTTACCTGAGATTTCACCACATGTTAGGATATGGACATAGTCCGAAGATGCTCTCTTACGGTAAGATCCTTAAGCCCAACATCCTTAAGCCAGAGTGGGCAGGGAGGCTCTGTTCGGCGGGGAGGCTCTCTTACATAGTCTGGAGAGATTGCATTTAGCCACTGAGTCTCGCATGATATATCACATGTGTTTTATGATACGGGTAGACCTGAGGGATGGGTCGGAACCCGATTTGTTTGTGTTGTGATGAGAAATGCCATATTTACTGTGCTTTGAATGTAAATGGCATATTTTATATAAAGGCATTCTTAAATGATTAAATATCACTGTTTTGCATGAATGCCTCTGATTGATAAACCAGCATGTGTTTAGTACATGGGATTTTAAATCTGTACTATATTATATATATTTTAAACATGCTTTTGAATTGAGAGAAGGAAAGGCAAAGCACTATTTTTAGTAGATAGTATTGATGTCTACTTGCTTGCCTGATTTCCTTACTGAGCGCGTTGATAGCTCATCCCATTCATTTTCCCCCCATCTCTACAGATTCTCGTCAGTAGATTGAGTCGGCTGAGGTATTGCATTCCTTTGGACCGCTGCCACTCCCCATCTAACGAAAGGTATACACATACGTACTCTTTTGTATCTGAACAATGTATAAACACAGTGATGTACACGTTTTAAATATGGTGGATGTAATGATGTAATTATATTCAGAATATGAATTTACTTATGAGAAAGTGTATGTACAGTTAATAAATATTTAGAATGACATGTATGAATGGAAATGTATGTGTGACTGAGAAGACTGATGCCTATTCATAGCCCAACTGTTGAGGAGAAAAAAGTAAGTAAAAAGTGAAAATTTTTTTGTGATTTTCGGTAAGGTCATGTGTGGGAAGAGGGCGTGACATACTGATCGAATCTAAAACACTGGGCTGTTTTACTTTGTTGGGCCCGATTGCATCTTAATGAGCCTCGACCCATTTCTAGCCCGTTCCCACTTATTAAATCCATTCTTCGGGTCTATTGGGCGCATTTGGCTCACCACTACTCATCGGGCTTCATTCCAAACTCTTTGGATAGCCCGTATATCATTTACGACAATCGATTCAAAAATCCCAATATAATTCACTAAATGCAGAATTTAATCTGTAATTCGTAAAATAAATCTTTAATACGCGAATAATTACATAAATTATCGTAAATGAGCTTTCCTGAGATTATGTGATGGTACGCAAATCAAAGTTCGATCGGGCTCACGAACACGACTTATCGTCGAACTGCACAATTTTATATTTAATTTTGAGTTAATTTTTGATCAAATATAATTTAAATAAATTTCTCAAAAATCAAATCGGTCACTTTTGACCTCTTACCGACTTACCCGAAGTCTGGTGTATCCCCGAAAATTCTTTCCCTTTTTTCTTTTTCTCTTTTTCTTCCTTTTTCCCCTTTTTCCTCTCTTTCTTGGCTGAACCGGTTTGGTCCGGTTCAACCCGGTTCAGACCAATCGATTTAGCTCGGTTCTCTTCTTGCTGAACCGATCCGTACCGATGCAGGCTTCCCCGTCGCCGTTCACAAAGTTTTCGGTCGGTTCCCGGCTCGTTTCTAGCACCAATCGGTGAGCCTGCACTGGGGAAGTGTTCGACTGGGGTCGGGGTTGGTCGAATCGACACCGGTGGCCACCGGATTTCTCTTCTCCGCGGCTATTCCTTCGCCAATCTGCTCTTTTCAGTGCCGGTGGGGCGCGTCCCAGTGGATGGATGATCGCATAATGGTCTGCGCTTTTCGCCGGCCCTTCGCCTGGTCGTCTGGTCGTCGGTGCTCATCTGGTGCAGAGACCGGCTCTCGTTTCACCCTTTCGTGTTTCTCTTTCAGTTTTCTTTCCTTTTCGTTTTCATTTTTTAGATTGTTTTTCATTATTATTATTTATTATTTATAATTTCTTTTATTATTATTATAATCATTAAAATAATATAAAATCCCAAAATATCAACCAAAAATTATATTTTATTTAAATTAATTTATTATATTTTAGCCATTTTTTCGGTATATTTTCTCCGTATTTTCAGGATATTGTCCCGAGTGAATTTTCGGTAAATTCCAATAAATTCATATCTTGATCAATTAGACTCGAAATTTAATTATTTCACCGTTATTGATCAAGATTTCTCAAATCCATATTTTTAATGAAATTTTCTTATGGAATTTATATCGGATTTCGATCTTTTGACCGTTTTATCCTTCTACACGTTTGGAACCAATTTAACCCGACTTTCCTTCTTGGACCCACTATAATTTCTCATTTACAATTCGTATCTCTGTCTGAACAATTGAAATCTCATAAATTTAATTTGAAATTCCTTAATTGCCTATTTTCGGATTTAACGTACGTTCGACTACTTCATTCATATTTATATGATCAAATCATCCGTCTTATGATTCCATTAACATATAATCATATCCATAAAACGTGTGAATCATATGGAAATACTATAACAATCGGGTCTTACATAATCTCCCCCACTTAAGAAATTTGGTCCTCCAAATTAGAACCATGTCAAATGGGTCCACAAACAACTCCGGGTACGTCTATCCCATCATACTCTTTAATCTTCATGTGACTTTTTCGGAGTGTACTACTACCAAAGGACTTGACTAGGGAGATCGTCTTAAACCTCAACACTTTCTCCTTCCGTCTAACACCCGTATCAAGTTTTTCAACATACGTTATACTTTCATTGAGCTCCAACAGCTCATATCCGAATACATATGTTGGGTCCGGATAGAATTTCTGAAGCATCAATAGATGGGACACATTGTGGATGCCTGCTAATTCAGGTGGTAACGCCAACCTACAGGCCTTATCTCCCACTTTGTCTAATATCTCAAAGGATTCAATCTAACAAAACTCAATTTTCCTTATTTCCAAATCTCGTTATGTCCTAAGGGCATGTAACTTCCAACAATACTAATTCACCCTCGGTGAATTCCAATGATTTCTATCTCTTGTCAGCATAGCTTTTCTAACTGCTCTGAGGTGTTCTTAATCTCTCATAAATCAACTGAACATTCTCAGAGGTTTGTCTTACCGATTCGGAAACAATATTCTATCTGTCACCCACTTCTTCTTATCCAAGTCGGGGAACAACCCCTAAAGCCATACCATGTCTCATATAAAGTCATCCCGATACTCAAGTGACAACTGTCATTATGGGCGAATTCGATTAGTAGCAATTGATCATCTCAGGAGCTTATAAAATCAATGGCACATGCTCACATCATATCCTTCAGAACTTGTACAGTCCCCTTTGACTAACCATCTGTTTGAGGATGGAAAGCTGTGCTAACACTCAGTCGAGTTCCCATAGCTTCCTGAAAAATATTCCCAGAAGTGGGAAGTGAAGCGGGAATCCCTATCTGATACCATGCTCACTAGAACGCTACATACTGTTCCACAATCGTCCTTACATATAACTTCGCCTACACACTTAGAGTATTTGGGGATTTCATAACCAGAAGGTGGGTAGACCTAGTCAATTTAGCAACTATCACCTAGATAGCCTCGTGATTCATCTGGGTCCTCTGTAACCCATCACGAAATTCATGGTAACTTGTTCTTATTTTCGTGTCGATATAGGTAGAGGCTGCAATAACCCTGTAGCCTTCAGTACTCTACCTTAATCTGCTGACATACGAGACACTTTTCCACAATTTCTACAATGTCTATTTTCATATCTGACCACCAATACCCTTTTCTAAGATTTCGATATATTTATTACTTCTCGGATGCACTGTATATCCCGAAGAACAAGCTTCTGACAATATCAATATCTCATCAACTGTGGTCCTAGGGAGCACTTATACTGTCTCTGAACCTCAGTAAGCCATCATCATTCACTATGAACTCTGTCACTGTACCCATCTGAATGTGACCCACACTATCGACACCATGCTAATCATCACGCTAAGCCTGTCAGATCCGATCACTCAAATCCGATTCTAATCTCAGGCTAGCTATCACACAATCATTATCATCATCAGAAGGGATTACATCACAACTGAGGCTCACTACTGCTCTAGCAGCTCACGTTCCCTGACCATCATATGTAATACCATCCCGAGGCTCTTTCTACTCAAGGCATCAGCCATCACATTAGCCTTTCCTGGGTGGTACAATTTTCATGATCATAATCCCTCAGAAGGTCTAACCCTCTTTGTTTTCATATCCGACTATTTCTGTAAAAACAGATACTCGGGGCTTCTTATGATCAATGCATACCCAAAATTTCTCACCGTGTACATAGTAGTGCCATATCATTAGTGCATTACTACGGCTACCAACTTTAAATCATGGGCCGGATAGTCCTTTCATGATCCTTGAACTGTCTGGATCCATACGTGACTATCATCTCATTTTGCATTAATACACAGCCTAATCTTAGTTTCAAGACATCTATATACCCGGAGAAACCTCTTAATCTGTTAGGTATGGTGAAAATAAATGCAGTGGTCAGTTCATACTTCAATACACCAAAACTCCTGTCACGTCTATCATCCCATTCAAATACCACTTTTTCTTAGTTAAACGTGTCAACAAAGTAGTCCATTTCGAGAACTCTCAACAAACCATCTGTAAAAATAATTTCCAATTGTTGTTTATAATTTTCCCTGGACTTTAAATACACCCAAAATATCATCAATAAGGATGATAACAAATCGGTCCAGGTAAAGTTTAAATACCTCATCATAGTTGAGTTCCACTAAGTATTTCAATCACCCATATCCTTGACCTATGTACACATAAACGTATAATGTCATTTCAAAATTGCTTCCATTCAAGATACTAACCCGCGTCATTTCATTATTTTTTTCTTATATTAACGGCTTTTATAAAATTTTAATTTTTAAACCTTCATGATTAATCGAATTCTATATTGCTTTATCGTATCAGTAAAGGTACCCTAATTTTAAATATATATATTACAACTGTCGATTTCAATTTATAGGTGATGTGTACTTCTAGACGCTGTCAAGTTTTCAGGCGGGGAGGTATTTTGAAATACCTTTATTAACCCTCAGACTTGACCACATGGACTGGTTATGGATATACCCACCCCTTTTCCTTAGTCGCAATTCATATCTACTACATATCGCTTAATCCAAATTACTTCACATATCATAGATATTCGTACCTTGCATACGCCTCTTATTCCAATATATCTTGTATTCAGGATCTATCACATCTCAAAGCTTATCTCCTCTCGTATACCAATTATAACAAAACTCTTTCATTCAGTATACTTTTTCAGGGGTAACCATATCATTACCTTAGGATAGAAATCTGAGTAGCATAATTTGCAGCTGACCAATTTATTCTCAAATATTACTTCAATTTATTCATATTCCATTGAATAAAACTAGCTGACTTATACTTCTTCTCCCGTTTTCGACTTATAATCTCTTCATAATTATTCTGTTAGTTAACCTTCCTTCATTGGGGTACTAACTATCAGCATTGTGCCCAAGGGTGTAGGCATTCACGTCTTTTACTAACTTATATACAAATGAAGGCGGTATGACTAAATGCGTGGCACCAAGATCAAGTAACATAATTACTTCTTTATTCATAACCAGTGTGGTATCTTTCACCACATCATATGAAACATCAGTAGTGTCCTGGTCCAAGGCATACACTCGCCCTCGTCTAACAGCCTACTTTCCCCTTTCTCTTCGGCTGTAGCCTTCCTTTATCAACAGGGTTTTCTCTCTCTCTTTGCCTTTCTGTGGGGCAGTCTCACCCAACTCTGAGCAATCATTAAATAAATGGCCCATCTTACCACACATAACGCCTATTTTAGTCAATAAGGTGTAGGGCCTAATTTTGTGGTATCTACCACACATCCTACACTGCTCTGTAGTAGGTCGGGGTCCTCTAATCACAATACCCCTCAAAAGTGCTGAAATTAGATACATTGGGGCCTTACCAATCATTTTACCCCGTGACTCATCAACTCTAATCTCTTACCAAACTACCTTTTTCCCATTCTGACATCTCTGTCATTCTTGATTCTCTATTTGTCTCTATTTTGGCCCTTACTACCTTTCCCAATCTCAGAGGTGTGCAACACATGATCTTATTCATACAACTGTAGTCTACGCACTGCCTCGGCATAGGTAGTGATATCTAACGGGGCCAATCGGATTCTAATTGACAATTTGAGCCATTCCATAAAATTTTGGGCTTTTCGACTCTCATTGCCCATAGTGTCAGGGTCATACCTGCCCGGGGATACTCGTCAATCAACCAGTTTCTCTAGGTCAGAGTAAGGAATTTTGTCCGTAATTTCCTTTAAGAAGTGTCCAGGATATTCTGTCATCGGAATACATCCAAAAATATTTCTCATGTCAGCTCTGGATGTCTAACTCTTAAGATGGGTCGAGCGAACATCCACCAATGCTCCGACTCGCCCTCAAAGCCCATGCATACTCTTAGCAATTAGCTCCCATAATATTCTCCACACTCCGCTCCAACCTCGCGAAATGTGTCTCAATATTTTCTGATCTCTCTGTCGGACTCTGTAGGGCATGTTCAACATCAGCCTCCATTTCAATCTCATCTTGGTTCTCATAGGTCAACTCAACACGACTAACAGGCTCAGGCCTACCTCTACGAACTCTGCCTCATGCTCTACCTCCTCTACCGCGACTAATATTAGGCATAATACCTATATTCCTGCATTATCAACAATTTCTTAGTTAAAACCCATCTCGATATACACTATTGTATCTAACCAAGCACAGTAACACGGGGATGTAACTTCCTAATTACCGACATCCACACACATCAGACCAATTTCGCTCTGATATTACCAATTGTCACGACCCAAAACTACCCAAAAATCAGAGTAAATTTTTTATTTTTCTTTCATACTTACCTGTCATCTGATCATGACCACACTCCACTAACAATTGGGCTGTGCGTCAATATCAGTCCCACCATTTATTTACAAGTGTTTACAGTGTCTATACATCCCCGAAAGTTACTTACAAACATGTTGATGTGCTATTCTTATTTAGATACAATATGTACAAGTGTATATACCTCAAAATGATGGGCAGCAGCGGATATCAGGAATGCAGTACTCAAACGCCGCAAAGTCTACTGGAGGAAATCTGTGTAGGAAAATGAAAGGGGTGAGCACATCAAGCTCAGTTAGGCAATCCTACGAACAAGTAGGTAACCATACTACCTACTTGAACGTGGTGCCATGCATAAACCACCATTTCTCCACACATTTCAAAACAGATGCTATAATTCATGATGTCATGTAAAACAAGTTCGTATGTGGATTTCAAAGAGCATGGAAAATTCAACATGCAACACTTTTAAATCATTTCATTCTCATTAAAATTTCACAACAAAGCCAAGACTCAACCCATCTCTTGAGTGTTCCTGACTCACACAACACCATGAAATCAAATGTTTTTCACAGCAATAGAAATATGTGATACAATGAATGTCATGTAAAACCAATTTACACTATTCATGGGTTTAAATATCATGAAAATAACATCATGCAAATTCAGTTTAAAACCCAGTTTCATTCTCATCAAAATCATATCTCAGTCAGGATCCAACCCCTCCCTCGGGTGATCCAGACTCATACAAAATCCACAAAATGTGTTTCTCAAAAACATCAACATGCGAGAGTAGGCAATAGATATATATATCTCGAGCAAATAACTAGGACGATGGCCATATGTATTTGTGCTCCCACTGCTACACGGATCCTAGTGTGCGGGGTCTCACCACGATCGAGGATCGCTCCGGGAGGTGGGTCAGTCCATCCCGTCGGCCCTGTCCGATCACTTGCATCCGAAGATGCCACTTGCATCCGAAGATGCCACATAAACAATCCCAACATGGTATAGCGTACTCCATGCTACTTGCACGATACAACGTATTCCATGAACCCATATCTCATATCCATACTCATGCCCTATCTCAAAATGCACGTACGAGCCTATTTAATCGGTGTGACACACAGTCTACCTGACGCTCCAAGCACGGCTCATCGCATGTTCTCATAAAACTAGTGCGAGCGATGCTCCAGCACTCTTATAAAATCAAGGAAAATCTCGTGCGAGCCAAGCTCCAGCACGCATTTCAAAAAATCTCATAAGATTAGTGCGAGCTAAGCTCCAACACTCCGTCAAATCATGTAAAACTAGTGCGAGCTAGGCTCCAGCACTGTGTCATAAATAATCAAGTGAAAATTTGGTGCGAGTTAGACTCCAGCACCCTGTCACAAAAATCATATGAAAATCTAGTGCAAGTTAGACTCCAGCACCTATGCAAACTCTAGTGCGAGCTTTTGCTCCAGCACTAATGCATGTATCACACAAATCAAAACTCGTGCGAGCTGAACTCTAGCACGTCACAATTCTATAAAATCATGTAGGCGGCTACATTTCTCAAATCAATTTCAGAGAAAATCAACATTGACTAAAATTATGCAATGCTATGCATTTTATTTAAAATTTAGCCAGCCTACCCTTACATGTGTCAAAACACCTCAAGAACAAGCAAGGACCTCTTGTTCTTGCTCCTCCCAACTTTTCCTAAATTTGGAAATTTTACCCTTCACAAGGGTAATTTGGTAATTTGTCCATCTGGGGCACTAAAGTTTTTATCTTAAATCTAGACCCATTAGACACTTTAAGAGACTGCAAATGAAGTTGAAATTGCGTAAAGTTACCTCTAGTAGTCTGTAAAATTCCCTTACCTAGAATCACGCACGTGCTTATCCTGTCTCGACCGTACCAGGTCTCTCAGTTCAATTCGCTCCAAACCAAGTCTACGGAGCTGCATATAACCATGTATTTGGGTCAGTTCTAATATACTTATCAGTATTTCACTTATACCGATCGAATCTAAAACATTGGGCCTGTTTTACTTTATTTGGGCTCGATTGCATCTTAATGGGCCTCGACCCATTTTCAGCCCGTTTCCACTTATTAAATCACTTCTTTGGGTCTATTGGGCTCATTTGGCTCACCACTACTCATCGGGCTTCGTTCCAAACTCTTTGGATAACCCGAATATCATTTACGACAATTGATTCAAAAATCCCAATATAATTCACTAAATGCGAAATTTAATCCGTAATTCGTAAAATAAATCTTTAATACGCGAATAAATACATAAATTGTCGTAAATGAGCTTTACTTACCCGAGATTATGCGATGGTGCTCAAATCAAAGTTCGATCAGGCTCACGTACACGATTTATCTTTAAACTGCACAATTTTATATTTAATTTTGGGTTAATTTCTGATCAAATATAATTTAAATAAATTTCCTGAAAATCAAATCGGTCACTTTTGACCTCTTACCGACTTACCCGAAGTCCGGTGTATCCTCGAAAATTCTTCCCCTTTTTCCTTTTTCTCTTTTTCTTCCTTTTTCTAACTTTATCCTCTCTTTCTTAGCTGAACCGGTTCGGTCCAGTTCAACCTGGTTCAGACCGGTCGGTTCAGCCCAGTTCTCTTCTTGCTGAATCGATCCATACCGATTCAAGCTTCCCCGTCGCCATTCACGGCGTTTTCGACCGGTTCTCGGCTCGTTCCTAGCGCCAATCGGTGCGCTTGCACTGGGGAAGTGTTCAGCTAGGGTTGGGGTGCCGAATCGACGCCATTGGCCATCGGATTTCTCTTCTCTTCTCCGCAGCTATTCCTTCACCGATCTGCTCTTTTCGGCGCCGGTGGGGCACGTCCTGATGGCTGGATGATCTCACGATGGTTTGCGCTCTTCACCGGCCCTTTGCCTAGTCGTCTGGTCGTCGGTGCTCATCCGATGCAGAGGCCGGCCCTCATTTCGCCTTTCGCGTTTCTCCTTCAGTTTTCTTTCCTTTTCGTTTTCGTTTTTCAGATTTGTTTTCATTATTATTTTTTTTTTTATAATTTCTTTTATTATTATTATAATCATTAAAATAATATAAAATCCAAAAATATCAACCCAAAATATCAACCAAAAATTATATTTTATTTAAATTAATTAATTTAATTTATTTATTGTATTTTAACCATTTTTTAGATATATTTTCTCCGCATTTTCGGGATATTGTCCAAAGTGAATTTTCGGTAAATTTCAATAAATTCATATCTTGATCAATTGGACTCGAAATTTAATTATTTCATCGTTATTGATCAAGATTTTTCAAATCCATATTTTTAATGAAATTTTCTTGTGGAATTTATACCTGATTTCGATCTTTTGACCGTTTTACCCTTCTACACGTTCGAGACCAATTTAACCTGACTTTCCTTCTTGGACCCACTATAATTTCTCATTTACAATTCGTATCTCTGTCTGGACAATTGAAATCTCATAAATTTAATTTGAAATTCCCTAATTGTCCGTTTTTGGATTTAACGTACGTTCGACTACTTCATTCATATTTATATGATCAAATCATCCGTCTTATGGTTCCATTAACATATAACCATATCCATAAAATGTGTGAACCATAAAGAACTACGATAACAATCGGGTCTTACACAATATCAAGGTCGGGATGCTTGCCATAAGTCTTAGTCCTCATACCTTAGATATACCTCATAGTCGGGGTGCTTGCCATAAGTCTTAGCCCTCATACTATGGATAATATTTTTGATAGCCCTCGGTCATATCTCAAAATATTGCACGTGTGAGCATATAATCGGTGCGACACACAATCAACACAAGCTCCCAACACGGCTGTTTCATGCTAACTTTCAAAACCTGGTACGTGCGAGTAAACTCCCAACACGACCTCATACACAAGTTATATATATCTAGTGCGAGAAATGCTCCCAGCACTATGTCATGTAAAACTGAGTATGAGCGATGCTCCAAATACTCTATCATGCATTAATCAATAAAACTGAGTACGAGCAATGCTCCCAGTACTCTATCATGCATAAATCGCATTAAAATCAAGTACGAGAATATACTCAAGTACTATGAGATGCATATCTCAAAAATCAAGTGCAAGTATTCTCTAGTAGTCATGTTTTCACACAAACCCGATAGATGGTTTATTCAAATTGAATTTCATTCAATTAAATCAAAAGGCACTCAAATGTGTCATTTTCGCATATACATGAAAACATTAACCATTCTATTATGCAACAATCAAATTCTATCACAAACATGCTTCTAAGGCTTTTTACCCTAATTTTGGATAAAACCACGATTTGCTTTATCGGTTCCTATCATGACATTTCTATACACGAAATTTCATATATAGTATAATAATCGAAATTCTATTCGAAATACGTGTAGCTACCTATAGCTACTCATAAAATTCTCTTACCTCGGATCATGTCGCATGACCTTACTTCCTCGGTGCTGCTCACTCTCGCAGTCAGATCAGCTTCCAATATCAACTTCAAAGCTGTTAATAATTATCCACATCAATATACCTTAATATACTTGTTTTCACTTGCATGTCTATAAATCAATGCGTTTAACTCCTCTCAATACCTAAATCTCATCACTTTCTCCCATTACGGCCTTTCACCAAAATTCTCATATAACTATTTGCATTTCTCATCTATTCCAATTCATGTATTTCATAAAACTACCTTATAATCTTACATACATGATTATTTCATCCTTAAATCCATGTTTACTCAACTTTCTCATCATTTTCTCAATTTCATACCTATATCTAGGTTATAGATATTTAACATGATCAAATTGTTTTCAGCAAATCAAACATACACCAATCAACTCACCAAGTCACCTAGATTAACATATATCAAATTGGTGTATTGAATCTTACCTAACTTAAACTTTACCTTTTTTGCCAAATTTGGTAAAAATCCACCTTGTTCCTTCAATCCTTGATTCCAACTTCTAGTTTCCAACTATGTTGTTCTACTTTTTACTAAGAACAACTTTGCTGAAATGAATCTCACTCAAACTATTTGAAAGATGAAGATTTCAAGTGTAGAAAGGTTAGGTTACACTTTGGTTCATGAAGGGTTTGATGTTTCTCAGGAAAACTAAAGTGCAGAGTCATGTATTTATAGAATTTGCTCTTGGAGATCGATCTCCTAATGGTGAGAGATCGATCTGCCCCACATATTTCTCTTTAGAAAATGACTTTTTAAGCTTAGGGGATCGATCTGCATTACACAGAACCTTAAGGAGATCGATCTAGCCTTGCTATGAGATCGATCTGTTCTATCCAGAACCCTTTGGAAATCGATCTGCTTCAGCCAGAACTTTCTAAGATTGATTTGTATTACTGAGGGATCGATCTGCTCTCATTGAGGGATCAATCTACCTCTTGCAGATGCTGTAATATTGCATTTTCAAGCCATGAGATTGATCTGCTCCTCTTCTAATGCAGTTCCGTTGTATTTTCTTCCCAAAAATCACTGTTACATTCATTTTCGATTTGCTTAACTACCCGTTTTGCATTTCATACACATTTACAACTTAAAAACATTCATTCCTTATGATTTATATCAATTGTGACTCGTCCATACATCACAAAATCATAAAGAGTATAAATTAAAAATATGGATCTTACAATCTTCCCCACCTTAAGAAATTTGGTCCTCCAAATTAGAACCAAGTTACTCTTCAAACAACTAGGGGTGTATCTCTCGCATCAGACTCTCTAGCTCCCAAGTAGCCTGCCAGAGAATCTTAACTAATCCAATGGTCTTCTTTCTCAAGACTTTGTCCTTTCTATCCAGTATCCGGATCGGTTTCTCTACATATGTCAAATCATCATTGAGCTCCAATGGCTCATACCGAATCACAGGTTTAGATCTGAATGATACTTTTGTAGCATAGAAATGTGGAAGACATTATGCACTTTTGATAAATCCGATTGCAAAGCCAATATATATGACTTATCTCTCACTCGATCAAGTATCTCAAAGGGTCTAATGTAGCGAGGACTCAGCTTGCCTCTCTTTCCAAATCTCACTATACCCTTGGAAGGAGAAACCTTTAGAAATACTGACTCACCAACTGCGAACTCAAGTGGTCTCCGTCTCCTATCAGCATAGCTCTTCTGTCTACTCTGAGCTGTCCTCAATCACTAATCGGACATCCTTAGAGGCTTGTGTAACCAAGTTAGGAGTAAAAATCTTTCGATCACCCACTTCTTCCCAACCAATAGGGGAACAACATCTACGGCCATATAAAGCCTCATAAGATGCGATCCCGATATGCGCATGATAACAATTGTTGTAGGCGAATTTGGCTAATCGTAAATGATCATCCCAGGAGCCTCTAAAATCTAACACAGATATTCTCAACATATCCTCCAAAGTCTGTATAGTCCTCTCTAACTGACCATCTGTCTGAGGATGAAAAGCAGTGCTCAATCTCAACTAGGTTCCCACGGCTTCCTGAAATTGTTCCCAAAAGTGGGAAGTGAAGCGGGAATCCCTATCCGAGACAATGCTCACTGGAACACCATGTAACCTCATTACCTCAGGTACATATAACTCTGCCAATGAACTCAGAGTATCGGTAGCTCTCATAGCTAAGAAGTGGGCTGACTTCATCAGTCTATCAACAACCACTCTTATCGTATCGTGATTCCTCCCGATCCTTAGAAAACCCATCACGAAATTCATGGTGATGTGCTCTCATTTCCATGTCGGTATAGGTAGAGACTGCAATAACCCTGTAGGCTTCTAATGCTTTACCTTCACCTACTGACATATGAGACATCTTGCCACAAAATTTACCACATCTCTCTTCATACCCAACCACCAGTACACCTTTCGGAGGTTCTGATACATCTTGTTACTCCACAGATGCAACATGTACCTCGAAGACTGAGCTTCCGTCAATATCAATCTCCTGAGGTCTAGGTCCTCGAAAACACATACTCTACTTCTAAACCTCATTAGTCCATCTGAACTCATCTCAAAATCAGTCACTGTACCACTCTGTATCTGACCAATCACATCACTACAATACGAATCAGTCTGCTGAGCCTGTTTGATCCTGTCCAACAGATTCGGCTCCAAGCGAAGACTAGCAATCACACAGTCTATATCCATGTCAGAAGGCACAACTCCCAAACCGAGGCTTGCAAATTACTCTAGCAACTCATGTTCCCTGACCATCATATACGATACCATCCCAAGGTTCTTCTTGCTCAAAGCATCAGCTACAACGTTAGCCTTACCCGGATGATAAAGTATCTCATAATCATAGTCCTTCAGAAGCTCTAGCCATCTTCTCTGTCTCATGTTCATTTCTTTCTATGAGAACAGATACTTAAGGCTCTTGTGATCGGTAAAAATCTGAAACTTCTCACCATATAAGTAGTGGCGACATACCTTCAATGCAAACACTACTGCTGCTAACTCCAAATCATGGGACAGATAGTTTTTCTCATGATCCTTTAGCTGTCTCGATCCATAAGCAACTATCCTCCTGTCCTGCATCAATACACAGCCCAGTCCCTGATGTGAAGCATCGATATACACTGAAAATCCTCCTGAGCTGGTAGGGATAGTGAGAATCAGAGCGGTGGTCAATCGACTCTTCAACTCCTGAAAACTCCTCTCACAATCCTCATCCCACACAAATGCTACACTCTTCTGAGTGAGACGTGTCAACGAAGCAGCTAAGTTCAAAAATCCCTCTATGAATCTTCGATAATATCCTGCTAAACCCAAGAAACTCCTGATCTCGGTGACTGTCTTGGTTTGTTCCCACTAAACTACAACCTCAATCTTGGATAGATCTATTGATACACCATCCTTTAACACAATGTGTCCCAAAAACGGGATCTGTGACAACTAGAAATCACACTTACTGAGTTTAGCATACAACGTTTGCTCTCGTAACGTCTGCAATACAATCCTGAGGTGCTCTTCATGCTTTTCTTCGAATTTCGAGTATACCAATATGTCATGGATGAAAACGATAACAAACTGATCCAAATATGGCTCGAACACATCATACATCAAAGGCATGAAAGCTACGAGAGCATTCGACAATCCGAATGGCATAACCAAGAATTCATAGTGGCTATATCGAGTCCTAAATGATGTCTTGGGTACATCTCCACTCTGAACTCTCAACTGATGATACTCAGACCTCAGATCGATCTTAGAAAAGACATGCGCTCCCCAAAACTGATCTAACAAGTCATCAATACGTGGAAGGGGATACATATTCTTGATGGTAGCCTTATTTAACAATCTATAATCTATACATAATTGGAGGCTTCCATCATTCTTCTTTACAAACAAAACTAGTGCTCCCCAAGGTGAAACACTCGATCTGATGAGACCCCTATCCAACAGCTCTTGTAACTGTCTCTTGAACTTTTCCAGCTCAACTAAGGCCATGCGATACGGTAGTTTCAATATAGGTTCAGTACCAAGCACCAAATCTATACAAAACTCCATCTTTCTGTCTGGTGGTAACCCTGACAATTCATCAGAAAAGACATCTGGGAATTCACTAACCACAGGGATATCTGCCAACTCCATATGTACCTTATTCGTATCAACCACGTACGTAATAAAATCGTCAATATATTCATTTCTTAGTCAACATAGTATATTATTTACTGTAACCATAACTACTAATTTCATTTCTTTTCATCAAACTTTACAACATATTTTTCAGGGTTAGGAAACATAACTGTCTTAGCATAACAATCTAAAATAACATGGTTTACTGATAACCAATCCATTCCTAAGATTACATCGAATTCACTCATACTTAACCATATTAGATTAGCTGTCATATCATTTTCCCTTACTCTTAGCTTGCAATAATTTAATACATACTCAACTAGGTGACTGTTATCCATTGGCGTACTAATCAACATCATCCTACTTAAAGGTGTACGCTCTACATGTTTTGCTAACTTACATGCAAATGAAGGCGATACAAATGAATGCGTAGCACCAAGATCAATTAAAACATATCTCCTAAATCATACATCAGGATGTTACCTCTAATCACATCCAACGAAGCATCAGTTTTACCCTGGTCCAAGGCATGTACTCGCCCTCTTCTAATGACCTGCTTCCCCTTCTCTTCTGTCGTCGCTCTCCTCTTTGACGCAGACATATCAGCTGGAGCTCTCTTCGGCTCCTGACCCTTCTATGGGGCAATATCAATAATCTCTAGGCAAACTCGAGCCATATGCCCTGGCTTCCCACATCTGAAGCATAATCTACCAGAAATAGTACAAGATCTACCTCCATGAAATTTACCACATCTACTGCATTGATCAGTGGTAGGCCTCAGTCCTCCGATCACTACTCCTCTAGTTGGAGCTATAGCCAGATATGTAGGAAATCTAACAGTCTTCTCTTATACTTCCTCAATCTTTGGTCACTTACCGAAGAGTCTCCTCTCTCCTCTATATCTGAAACCTCTGGCACTGTCACTCACTGGCCTCTTCCTATCTCGGTCTCTACCATTGCCAACTGTTTTGAACTCTAAGACATTCCTCTCATAATCCTGCTCACAGAGTTGCTCCCTGCACACTGCCTCATCATAGGTAGAGATATCAAATGGAACCATTTTAGATCGTAATATTGGTCTCAGTCCATCAATGAATCTGTGGACTTTCCTGGTCTCACTACTCATGGTATCGAGGTCATACCTACCCAGGGATATAAATTATGTCTCGTACTCATCCACAAACTGAGTCCCTTAGCTCAACCCCAAAAATTTCATTTGTAACTTCCTCTACGCTTTGTCCAGGACATATTGCCTCTTGAAGGCATCTAAAAAGATATCCCAAGTGATCTCTGAGTGTCGGGCTCTCAATATAACCCTGGTGGACTTCCACTAATGCTCTATCGATCCCTTCAGCAGGAACGCAACAAACGCGACCATCTCTATGGTCGTACACTTAAAGAATCCACAAAGCTTCTCCATCTTTCCCAGCTAGTCCTCTATGACAACTGGGTCCTTCACCCCACAAAATGACGGTGGTCCAAGCTTCTGGAATTATCGTAATCTGTCAAGCTCACAACCATACCCCAATGTACTACAGCCTTATCGTAAAGTAATATGAGAACGCATATCCTGAACCGGTAGGGGTGTAGGTATATCTGTAGGCTATGGCATTTAAGCTGGTTGTATAGGTGTACCAGGTGTAGGTGCCTCTCCAGGCCCAGTCTTTGCATCCTGTCCTTATTTACCTAGCATAGTCTGTACCAGTAACTCCACTATGGTCTCCAGGCGATGCTCTAATCTCGTGAAATGTGTGTCGGTACTCTCTGGTACCTCAGTGAGACCTGTCGTCTCATCTCGAGTCTTTGGTCTACCTCTACGGCCTCGAGCCCTACCTCTAGCCCCTCTACCACGGCTGGTATTAGCCATAATGGCTTATTCCCTGCATTTATAACCATTAATTAGTTTGCTTTCCATCTTGTATACACAATTGTAACTGAACAAAGCACAGTATTATGAGGATGTACACTTTCCTAATTACTAATACCGACTGACATCAGACCAACTTTCGCTTTAATACCATTCTATCACGACCTCCCCTCCCGTGACCTACCTAAACAACCACAAATTTTTCGCACTTTACTTACCTCTTCTTCTGTCATAGCTCAACACCAAATCGTTGGGCTGTGATTCGATATTTGTCACCTCAACCGTATTCATTCCACAACAAGCATACATGTCAATACAGATATTCTATTGACTATAAGTATTCCTTTCTTTAAAGTAAACTCCTATACTTTAAATATAAATACTTGTACATATACATCCCCGACCGTACATTCGTTTACATAATTGTGCTTTCACATTGTTCAGTACAAAATGTTCGAATGTGTTTACCTCTCGTAAGATGGATATGCATCGGATCAAGGAATACCAGTCCTCAGTCGTTCTTGACTACTGTGAAGGCCCAGTAGAGAGAGAAAATAAAAGGGGGTGAGCTCACAGCTCAGTAAGGAAATCAGGCAAGCAGCTAGATAACCACACTATCTACAAAATATAATGGTCATGCCACTAAATCATTTTCTTTTCGACTCATATCTAAAGCATGTGTCTTTATATAAACATTTATGCAATATATACATATAGATATAAATCGGTAGTTATAAAACTGAAATCATACTGGTTTAATAATCTCAGCAGTTTATGTAAAACATTGCATTTCTCATGTACTTTCATATAAATCACATTTTTCATGCCATTCAATTAAATCGAAATAATATGGCATTTCATCATGTTAAAAACATGGAAATCTAGGCATTACCATCCCTCGGGTTACCCTTTTCACACACAAAGTCACATGTTCAGATTATAAAATCATTCGATAGTTCATTCAAGAAAACTCAATTGAATGAAAAGAGATAGGCAACTACATGTTCCGAGAATATGATCATAACTCATTTTTCGTGATCCAAGGCTACACAGTACTCGGTGTGTGGGATCTCACATTTGTTGTAACGGGAGGCGGGTCAAATCTCTACCGTCAGCTCACAACTTACTCATATCGTGCACTCATGGTAGAACATACTCCATGTGACATACACGATACAAAGTACTCCATGGACCCAATCTCAAGGTCAGGATGCTTGCCATAAGTCTTAGTCCTCATACCTTGGATATACCTCATAGTCGAGGTGCATGCCATAAGTCTTAGCCCTCATACTATGGATAAATTTTTCGATAGCCCTCGGCCATATCTCAAAATATTGCACGTGTGAGCATATAATTAGTGTGACATACAGTCAGCACAGGCTCCCAACATGACTGTTTCATGCTCTATTTCAAAACCCAGTACGTGCGAGTAAACTCCCAACATGAGCTCATACTTAAGTTATATAAATCTAGTGCAAGCAATGCTCCCAGTACTATGTCATTTAAAACTGAGTTTGAGCGATGCTCCCAATACTCTATCATGCATCAATCAATAAAACTGAGTATGAGCAATGCTCTCAATACTCTATCATGCACAAATCGCATTAAAATCAAGTACGAGAATTTACTCAAGTACTATGTGATGCATATCTCAAAAATCAAGTGTGAGTATTCTCTAGCACTCATGTTTTCACACAAACCCGATAGATGGCTTATTTAAATTGAATTTCACTCAATTAAATCAAAAGGCACTCAAATGTGCTGTTTTCACATATACATGAAAACATTAATCATTCTATCATGCAACTATCAAATTCTGTCACAAACACGCTTCTAAGGCTTTTTAACCTAATTTTAGATAAAACCACGATTTTCTTTATCGGTTCCTATCATGACATTTCTATACACGGAATTTCATATATAGTATAATAATCGAAATTCTATTCGAAATACGTGTAGCTACCTCTAGTTACTCACGAAATTCCCTTACCTCGGATCACGTCGCGTGACCTCACTTCCTCGGTGCTGCTCACTCTCGCAGTCCGATCAGCTTCCAATATCAACTTCAAAGCTGTTAATAATTATCCACATCAGTATACCTTAATATACTTGTTTTCACTTGCATGACTATAAATCAATGCATTTAACTCCCCTCAATACCTAAATCTCAACACTTTCTCCCATTATGGCCTTTCACCAAAATTCTCATATAACTACTTGTATTTCTCATCTATTCCAATTCATGTATTTCATAAACTACCTTATAATCTTACATATATGCTTATTTCATCCTTAAATCCATGTTTACTCAACTTTCTCATCATTTTCTCAATTTCATACCTGTATCTAGGTTATGGATATTTAACATGATCAAATTGTTTTCAGCAAATCAAAGATACACCAATCAACTCACCAAGTGACCTAGATTAACATATATCAAATTGGTGTATTGAATCTTACCTAGCTTGAACTTTTCCTCTTTCTGCCAAATTTGGTAAAATCCACCTTGTTCCTTCAATCCTTGATTCCAACTATGTTGTTTTACTTTTTACTAAGAACAACTTTGTTGAAATGAATCTCACTCAAAACTACTTGAAGATGAAGATTTCTAGTGTAGAAAGGTTAGGTTACACTTTGGTTCATGAAGGGTTTAATGTTTCTTGGGAAAACTAAAGTGCAGAGTTGTGTATTTATAGAATTTGCTCCTAGAGATCGATCTCCTAACGGTGAGAGATCGATCTGCCCTGCATATTTCTCTTCAGAAAATGACTTTTTAAGCTTAGGGGATTGATATGCTCTCAGCATGAGATCTACATTACACAGAACCTTAAGGAGATCGATCTAGCCTTGCTATGAGATCGATCTGTTCTATCCAGAACCCTTTGGAAATTGATATGCTTCAACCAGAACTTGCTAAAGATCAATATGCATTACTTAGGGATCGATCTGCTCTCATTGAGGGATCAATCTGCCTCCTGCAGATGCTATAATATTGCATTTTCAAGCCATGAGATCGATCTTCTTTACCTATGAGATCGATCTACTCCTCTTTCTAATGCAATTCTGCTACAATTTCTTCCCAAAAATCACTGTTACATTCATTTTCAGTTTGCTTAACTACCCGTTTTGCATTTCATACACATTTACAACTTAAAAACATTCATTCCTTATGATTTATATCAATTGTGACTCGTCCGTACATCATAAAATCATAAGGAGTACATATTAAAAATATGGATCTTACAGCAATACAAGATGTGTCTGGGGAATGTGAACATATTTTATTAAAATTTGTTACTAAGAAAGAAAATTAATCAGACTGAGTATTATTCTAACCTAATATCTACTTGTAGCCCAACCAAAATGTCTGTAAATTTGTGTCGTTACATAAATAATTAAACATATTTAATTAATTTAAAACTTGATTTGCATGATCTGTGTAAATAGAATATAAAATTCAACAACCAGATTAAGAAAATATAGATCATATGAAAAATATGAAATATAATAAAATTAAATTTGTTTTACATTAATATAAAGGATACTTTCTCAAATTTTAAAGACAATCATAAGTAAATGCTTGGCAATTTCAATTCCCTGTTTTAAGGCTGGGAAGGTCTCTGTCCCAAGCGTACTCAGGTGATCATTTGGAATTCTCTTCCGTAAGCAATTCTATGGTCCATACGGCTAAACCGGAATGAAAAGTTTTCAACAATAGGACTTCTTCTGTCAAACAAATCAGCTAGCTCATTATAGTTAGATTGGAGTGGTGGTTGAAAACAAAATTTTCAAATGTTGATATGCTGAATGTATCAAATATTCTTGAGGATATTTCCTTATCGATGGAGTTGAAACCAAGAAGATTTAACATCTTTTGGTCACCCCCATCTTTAGATTCTTGGAAAACCAATGTTGATGGCTCAACTTTTGGTAAACCTAGCCTTCCTAGTATTAGAGGATTAATTAAGGACAGTAATAATCACGTTCTGATGTTATTTTCAAAAAGCATTGGAATGGTTGACTCAAATTTAATCGAAATTCTAGCAATGGTGGAAGCTTTATTACACCTCGTAAAAAATTTTAGCCCCCTCCCAAAGGTTATTTTGGAAAGCTATTCAAAGATTGTCATCTCATGGTTAATGAAGGATAATGACAGCCCATAGAGATATAGCAATATTATCAACAAATTGTGCAATTTTTCGGTAGTGTTACTTGCAAGTGTCAAGACCTCAATCCGTGACTTACCAAAACTCACTACAAATTTTTCGCTTTTTACTTTAATTACCTTTCTCTCCTCAACTGTTGGACTGTGATTCGATATTAGTCATCCACTCACATTCAATCACAATACATATAGAATTTAATATTTTTTTTATAATTATAAATTGCTATACAGTGTTTGTACATATACATCTCGACTGTACACTTGGTTACATAACTGTGCTTATGCATTGTTCAGTATAAAATGTCCGAATGTGTATACCTCTCGTAAGATGGATAGGCAGCAGATACAATGAATGTTATACCTCAGCCGGACTAACTCTACTGCGGATGATCTGTAGAGGATGGAAAATAAGGGGGTGAGCATATAACGCGCTCAATAAGGAAATCAGGCAAGCAAGTAGATAACCGCACTATCTACTGAAAATATACCTTTCTTTCTCTCATCTCAAAGCATGTATCAAAATAATAGAATATTAATAGTACATAATAAATTTCCAAGTACTTGAAATCATGCGTATTTATCAAATGTAGGCATTCATGCAAAACAGTGCATATTTATAAAATTAGGAATGCCTTTATCTTAATCATGCCATTTACATTCAAATCAAGTAAATATGGCAGTTCACAACACAACACAAACCGGTTTTCGACCTATCTCTCTCAAGTCTAACCGTATCATGAAAACAAGTGATATAACATGTGAGACTCAGTGCCTAAATGCAATACTCTCCTGGACTATGACCATATCCTAATATGATATACCAGGCAACACAGATCTCGGTGTGCGGGTATCACTGCTGCAACAGGAGGGGGGTCAATCCATCACAACCGCCAGCTATATACTCCTCAACTCCACAACTCCCACATGATACAATGTACTCCATGCCACTCGCTCGGTACAACGTACACCCGTGGACCCTCTCCTCATGGTCTGAATGCCTGTCATAGGTCATAGTCCTCACACCATGGAAATACATTATAGTAAGGGTGCTCGCCATGAGTCTTAGCCCTCATACTATGGAAATACATCATAGTCGGGGTGCTCGCCATGAGTCTTAGCCCTCATACTATGGAAATACATCATAGTCGGGGTGCTCGCCATGAGTCTTAGCCTTCATACTATGGAAATAATACAACGTTTCTAAATCCTCATGCGAACATCTCAACAGTGTGACACTCAGTCTACACGGAGGAAATTGTCATGGTTTTGCTAACATGTCTTATATACCACATAAAAACAACAATGCGCGTCTTGAGTGTGACTCACAATCAACACTCTGCCTCTTAAACATTGTGTATGCATTTCAAAATATTAAACACTAGTGCGAGTAACCTCTAGCACTAGGTTAATGCATAATTCTCTTTTCAATTCAAGTACGAGCTATCGCTCTAATACGATATCATGTATAAATCATGAAAAGTAGACTACGAGCAAAGCTCTCAGCACTCTATCATGTAAAACTGAGTATGAGCATAGCTCCCAATACTCTATATGCATCAATCACAAACTAAGTATGAGCTAAGCTCCCAGTACTCTAACATGCATAAAATAGCATTAAAATATAGTACAAGTATATCCTCCAGTGCTATGTGATGCATATCTCAAAATATAGTGCGAGTATTCTCTAGCACATATGGTTTTCACACAAAACCAGATAGATGGCTATTTCAAAACACAACTCTCTCATTCAAATCAAATTGGCATTTAATTGTGTTGTTTTCACATATACATGAAAAGATTAGCTATTCTATCATGCAACTCATGCATTTTGGGTCACAACATGCTTCCCAAGCTTTTTATCCTATTTTTGGATAAAACTACACTTTATCTCATTTGGCTCTATCACACATTAGGCCTATTCATGGGAATTCATATAGCATATAATATTGAAATGCTATTTAAAATACGTGTAGCCATCTCTAGCTACTCACGAAATTCCCTTACCTCATATCACGTTAAGTGACCTCTCTTCCTCGATTCTGCTCACTCTTGCAGTCGATCAGCTGCTAATGTGATTTTCGAAGCTGTTATAATTTATTCACATTAGTATACCGTAATATACTTATCTCATTTATCAATCTCAACTTAACACATCATTACACCATTTTCTTATAATATGAGATTATACCATATTTTCATATAACTATATTCATCACTCCTTAGTTCCAATATATGCATTTCATAAGATTAACTTAGAATCTTCCCTACATGCATATTCCATCATTAACTCAATGTTAACATCATTTCCTCATCATTTCCTCATTTTCTCACCAATATCTAGGTTATGGTGATTTTTCATGATCCTTTTATTTCTAACATTTTATATATATACCAATCAACTCATCAATACACCTAGTTTAACATATATCAAAGTAGTGTATTAAATTTTACCTAGTTGAACTTTCCTTCTTTTTCCACCAAATGGTAAAATCATCCTTGCTCTTTCAACTCTTGATTTCAATCTCTTGTTTCCAAGTATGTTGCTCTCCTCTTTGCTAAGAACAAATTTGCTCACTTATACCTCACTTAAAATTGATCATAAACTGAAGTTTTCTGGTATTTCTTAGCTAGGTTACACTTTAGTTTCCAAATTAAATAGTAACTCTTGGGAAAATGAAATGCAGAAGTCCAGTATTTATATAATTGTCTTGATGAGATCGATCTGCTACCTTAGGAGATCAATTTGCTCTGCATTTTTCCTCTTGAAACTGACCTTCTAGACTTCATGAGATCGATCTGCTCCCAAGCATGAGATCGATCTGTTGCAACTCAGAACCTTAAGGAGATCGATCTGCTCTTGCATGAGATCGATCTTCTCCAAGTCAGTAGCTTAAGGAAATCGATCTGGTCCTTCTGAGATCGATTCCTTCAATACAGAATGTTTAGCAGATCGATCTGCTTTCTAATGAGATCGATCTGACCTGTTTCATCTCTCAAATAAGAGCATCTTTTGCTCTTCCAGATCGATCTCTCATCCCATGAGATCGATCTCTCATCCATATTTACCAGATTTTACTGTAGTTTTTTGCAGTAACACATGCCAAACTTCATACATTTTGCTACTATGGTTATTTTCTCATCCATCCACACTTAAGGCTTAAAAATGACATCCTTTCATACCTTATACACATTAAAACTTGTGTGTATCCTTTGTATAACCAAATGTATAACATTTACAACCAAATGGAGTATAAAACTTATGCAACTTATGCATACTTAAATCCATTTTACCACAATACTCAATTTTCATATATTCTCATTCATCACATACTAAAGTCCATTTCTTATTATTCATACATAACGAAACTTGTACGTACATCACGAACTCATATTATAAGTGTGTACATTTAATCTATGGACTTTACATCATTCATGCTTCACATAGCATGTACATGTATGTACATAGAAATTTAAGGGTCTTACAGTAAGACATGTTCTTAGGTAGGTAAATTTTTTTGTCGATTTTTTAACTAAATCAGGAATTTATCGCACCACTAATTTCATTACTTGGTTATAATCTTATTGCTATCAATAAATTTTAACTTTAAAAAAAATTGAACTCATGATGTTCAAATTCATTTTGCATTTAAAACTAGCTATAACATAAAATACGAGATTTTAAATCTTTAGTTTTGCAGATTGATTTTTCAAATTAAAACTTGAATTTTCAAAATCAGTAAGCTTATGTCACGACCTGAGACATCTACAACTATCCCTAAATGCATATATAGGCGGAAACGTTTTAAAGTGAATTAATCTTGGCTAGTGTTTATTTTCATTTCTTTAGGATCTTTTTCTTGTAGTTCCGTATCCGAAATAGGTTTAAAACCTTTAAAATATTATATGGAGGATTTTATTTAAGTCCTAAAATTTTCTAGAAATTTGGGTAGCATAACGGCTGCAATTGGACCTAACCCAACCTGCAAACAAAAGTAATATGCAGCCCATATCCTTAATCATCAATCACACATCCACAATTAATCAACTCGCAAACAGATATATATATATCTAGAAATTTGGGTAGCATAACGTCTGCAATTGGACCTAACCCAACCTGCAAACAAAAGCAATATGCAGCCCATATCCTCAATCATCAATCACACATCCACAATTAATCAACTCGCAAACAGATATATATATATATATATATATATATATATATATATCAGCAACCCTAGCTATCCACAACTAACATCACATAACCCCAAGTAACTAACAATTGACAATAGCCCAATCGCTAAAGTTTTAAATCGATTTATGAAGTATTGCATAACTAAGTAAATAGATCCTAGTATAGGAGCAACACTCTAAAACTCAGCTAATACATCCCAAATGATTATTACTTAAATTTGTGCATACATACAAGTCTGAAATAAAAACTTTACAATTATTGTGTATACCTTAACACAAAAGTCACGCTCTCAGCACGAGAAATCTGTGATTTCTGAGCAGTTCACCCACGAATTAATCTGAAATGTTGTAAAGGAAGGGGTGAGCAACCACACGCTTAGTAAGGAAATCATATAACTGAGGCCAATAAAATGCCAAGTAAGCAGATATATATAGTTTCTCAGTTTAGGTAAATCATACACTTTATAAGACGATGCGCAAATTTTATAAATCAATGGTTAAATATGGAAAAGTAAGATAAATTAAATCAACACATTTCCTAAAACTGAAGATTTCACAAAACTTGCTAACAGTCCACCGTTTATAAATCATTAGTGTAGAATTTAATACATGGAAACCTTGAAATTTGGTAGGATAACATTCATGTTGAAAACAAGTATAGTCTAGTAAATGCATACATGGGCTCATATTAAATATTCGATACAAATGGGAGAGATGTGGCACAATCCAAAACACGTCATGGAACCAGTTACACAATGTAAAAACCTATAGCCATAGGGTAATCACACAAAACCTCCTACCGGTGCTAGAGATGGCTCTCATAGGACATGACTGCCAAAAAGGTATTTTCGGGGATCGCCAACAATCTCAAAATTGACATCAATAGGTGTACAGTGAAAGCATAAAATTGTTTCAATTCAACATCAAGTTCACGGAAAAATACACCAATAACTTTAGAAACATGTAATATTATCATAAAGCATGCTAACATCAATCTGTACACCATCATGTTTTCCCAAATAATATTTGAAAATAGCTCATGCAACAAATTTGTAAACATCATGCATAGATGCACAAAAACGATAAAATCAGGTAATAAAACGTTTGTATTCATTTTGGTTTAACTATTTTTATTTGACACTAAAAATCAGTAAACTTATATTTATATCCTCATTTTGACTAAAGCTAGTGACTATGAACAAAGTTTCAGTATTTATGAAAAGCAGGTAAGGTAGGTAATTAGCTAAAAAAAATCCTAACTAAACTAACAGCCTATGGTTCCTGGTAAAATTTTAACTTAACCTAAGGTATCCTACTAGCGACAAATTATATAAATCCCTTACCGCAACTGATGCGTAACAATTACTTTTATCGCCTTAAGCACGCATATATGTGTCTAAGCTTCCTTGGCACTCGACGAGGCAGTTGTTGCATTTCCACATGTAAAACATTCGGTGATCAGTCTCCATACTTATTTCAGTTTATAATTTACTTAAAATAGTTACAAACCACCAAGTGCTTCATTCTTATGATAATAAATTTCAAATCTTAACCTTTCCCTAAAGTTTTACGTTTAAACCAATCCTTAAACATACATCCATATTTGGCCAATCCACTATAAACATACAAACAGATTTCAGCCTGAATCCTTTAGCTAGGTTCCAGTCTTATTTTATCCCACATTTACATCAAGCTTAACATGAAATTATAAACTTATTTATACATTAATTATTTCCAGAAAAGAATCCTTAATAAACAATCAATTTCAACTAAATTTCCAAATCCCTTTCTCTAGTTTGCCCGAAACTAAATCTTCAACATCCAAATCTAAATATTCCTCCATAAACTAACCAAATTTATATACTAATTATATTGTAACTTTATAGTTTTAAATCTCCACAACCCAATATAGCATGAAATCCTCAATTATTTTCATCATGGTCGAGACCTACAACTTAACATCCCCACTTATATATGTCACGACCCAAACTACCCAAAAATCAGAGTTAATTTTTCACGTTTTGTTATTTTATTACTTAAATTCTTACCTGTCTCCTGATCGTGACCACACTCCACTAACAAATTGGGCTGTGCGTCAATGCCAGTCCCACCATACATTTACCATAGTACTTATTTCTTCTCCAGTCATTTATAAAATGTCTACAATATTTATACATCCCCTAGAGACACTTACAAACATGTTACTGTGCTATGCTTATGTAGATACAATATGTACAAGTGTATATACCTTATGTTGATGGGCAGCAGCGGATATCCGGAATGCAGTACTGAGTCGCCTCAACTTCAACTGGAGATTATCTGTGGGAGAAAATGAAAGGGGTGAGCACATCAAGCTCAGTAAGGCAATCCTACGAATAAGTAGGTAACCATACTACCTACATGAATGTAGTGCCATGCATAAACCACCCTTTCTCCACACATTTTAAAGCAAATGATATGTTATGATGTCATGTAAAATAACTCATATGAAATCTCAAAAGCATGAAAACTTAACATGCATATCTTTTAAATCATTTATTTCTCGTTAAAATTTCATATAAGGTCAGGACTCAACCCTTCCCTCGGGTAGCCCTGACTCACACAAAATCCATAAAATCCATTCACATCACATATGGGTTTAAAAAGCATGGAAATAACCATCATGCACATTTAATTAAAAACCCAGTTTAAATCATCATCAAGATCTCAACATGCGAGACTAGGCAATGTCTGTATATCGGTAAATAACCAGGACTATGGCCATATGTGTCCTCGTGAGTCCCTCTAGCTACACGGATCCTAGTGTGCGAGGTCTCACCCTGATCGGGAACCGCCCGGGAGGTGGGTCAATCCAACCCGTCAGTCTTATCCGATCCCATGCATCCGAAGATGCTAACGTAGCACAAAGATACCAAGTATCACAAAGATACCAACGTATGCAAAGATAACACACGGTACATCGTACTCCATGCTACTTGCACGGTACATCGTACTCCGTGGACCCCCAGCCTTATCCCTCGTTCGGGCTCATCAGTTGGTCCTCCAACCCTTATCCCTCGTTCGGGCTCATCAGGTGGATCTCCAACCCTTATCCCTTGTTCGGGCTCATCAGGTTGTTTCTCTAACCCTTATCCCTCGTTCGGGCTTATCAGGTTATTTCTCTAACCCTTATCCCTCGTTCGGGCTCATCAGGTTATTTTAACATGCCATGTCTCAAAACGCACGTGCGGGCCTATTTAATCGGTGACACACAGTCTACCCGATGTTCCAAGCACGGCTCATCACATGTTCTCATAAAATCAGTGCGAGCGATGCTCAGCACTCTCATCAAATCAAGTAAATCTAGTGCGAGCTAAGCTCTAGCACTCTGTATGTAAACCGTATAAAAATCTGGTGCGAGCGAAGCTCTAACACCCTGTCTCAAAATCATATAAAAATATGGTGCGAGTTAGACTTTAGCACCCTGTCACGAAAATCATATATATATGTATACAAATCTGGTGCGAGTTGGACTCCAGCACCTATGCATGTAAAACTCTAGTGTGAGCTCTCGCTCTAGCACTAATGCATGCATCACACAAATCAAAATATCGTGCGAGCTGAGCTCTAGCACGTCACATGTAAATAAAAACACGTAGGCGACTCTGTTTCCTCAAAACAGTTTTCAAACAATTTCACGTTGAAAGTATGCAATGCTGTGCATTTTCTTTCAAGGTTAGCCAGCCTACTAATGCATGCATCAAAACACCTCCAGAATGAGCAAGAACCTCTTGTTCTTACTCCTCCCAATTTTTCCTAAATTTGTAAATTTTAACCTTAACAAGGGTATTTTGGTAATTTGCCCATTCGAGGCACTAAAATTATTAATTGACCTCTAGACCCTTCAGGTAATTTTTAAAGACTGCAAATGAACTTAGCGTAAAGTTTACCTCTAGCAGTCCGTAGAATTCCCTTACCTTATTTTCCTGTCGAGTCTGACCTTTTCTTTTCCACTGTTGTCTCGTCGCGCAGTCCGTTATGCTCTCAATCTAATGCCCGGAACTGCGTATCAATATTCCTCAGGTCAGATAACATTGGGCTCGTTTACCCCTATTGGGCCCAATTGCACCTTAATGGGCCTTAATCAGCCTTAAGCCCGTTTTTCACTTAATTTTCACTTTATCGAGGCCTATTGGGCTCATTGGACCCACTAATAATTTATTGGGCCTCGTTCCAACTCTCGAATAGCTAAATTTAATATTTACGACAATTTATCTAATTTTTCATAATTTAATTCAATTTATGCGAAAATTAAATCAATATCACGCATAACGAGGTAATTGTCATAAATAAGGGTTATTTACCCGAGATTCCATGCTAATCCACAAATCGAGGCTATCTCGAGCTCTCGTTGGATGCCAATTGTCGAGCTACACAATTAAATATATTTTCGGGTAAATTTCTAGTCAGAAATTAATTAAATAAAATATTCTGAAATTTAAATCGGTCAATTCGACCGCTTACCGACTTACCCGAAGCTCGATTGCATCGTCGGGATTTTTCCCCAATTTTTTCCTTTTTCTTTTTTCCTTTTTTCTCCTTTTTTTCCCCTCTTTTTGGCTGAACCGGTTCAGTCCGGTTCGGACCGGTTTAGACCGTCGGTTCTCTCCTGTTCGACCGGTTCACCGCCGGTTCACCACCTTGCCGGCCGGTTCTCTGCTGGCTTCCACCGCCAGTGGCTCCGCAAGGTCGTCCGCATCTCGAATCCGCCCTCGGTTTCGGTCGGGCTCGTCGGAACGCCGCCGGTTCAACTCTTCTCCCTCGGCCATCGGACCCATTTTTCCTCTTGGCCATCGCCGATGATTCCCGTCGTTTCGTCGGCATCCAATGGCCTCAACAGAACCGTCTCGGCCTGAGGATCATTTTGCGGGGTTGGATCAGAGCCAAGACGCCGCCGTTCGCCGGGACCGAGCCCCTGAATCCCGTCGGCCTTTCTCTCCTCCGATCGGCTTCCTCCGGCCACTGCACGGTGCGATCCCAGTACCATCTTGCTCGCCGGCCTCCCCTCTTCCTCGTCGGCTCCTCGTCGGGGTCGTTGGTCGCCGGACGGCTCGTCGGCCATCCTCTCTTCCTCGGTTCCGTTTCTTCCGTTTCTCTGCTTCTCTTTCTCTCTCCCCGACCCATTTTCTCTCTTTTTTTTAATTCTTTAATTTATTTTATTTATTATTTATTATTTATTCAGTTTTAATTATTACTATTCATTAAAATATATTAAAATACCCAAAATATCTCTCCAAAAATTATTATTAAATTCTAAATTTATTTATTTAATTTATTTAATTTTATTTATTATATTTAACCCTTTTTCCGGTATAATTTCTCTGTATTTTTGGGATACTGTCCCGAATGACTTTTCGGTATATTTTTTGATTATTTTCGGGATTATTTTTTTCGAACTAAAAATTCCGATTAATCCCGATTAGTTCTCATAAATTAATATCTTGATCAATTTAACCCAAAATAAATTTATTTCATCTTTATTGACCCAGATTTCTCAAATCCATATTTTTAATTAAATTTCCTAATCTAAATTATACCGACCTTCGATCTTTTGACCGTTTTGCCCTTGCACGTGTTCGGGATTAATTTAACCCGACTTCCTTCACGAATACTCATTCATTTCGTATTTTAATTAAATTCGGGTCTTACAACTCTCCCCCACTTAAGGAATTTGGTCCTCCAAATTAGAACCAATTCATATGAGTCCATATACAACTCCGGGTACATCGATCGTATCATACTATTAAATTCTTATGGGACCTTCTCCGGAGTGTATTACTACCAAAGGACTTTAATTAGGGAGATCATCTTAAACCTCAATACTTTCTCTTTCCTGTTTAATGCCCGAATCAACTTATCAATATACTTATATTTGCATTAAGCTGAACTGTTGGAGTTCATATCCAATTACCTATGCTGGATCTAGATAGTATTGCCGAAGCATCAAAAGCTGAGACACATTGTGGGTTCCTGTTAATTTAGGTGATGACACCAACCTACAGGTCTTATCTCTCACTTGTCCAATCTCTCAAAATATTTCATCCAGCGTAACTCAATTTACCTTCTTCCAAAAGCTCACTATGTCCTTATTCTCTTAGGACAAGAAACATTTCAATCATACTAATTCACTCTCGGTGAATTCCAATATTTTTCTATCTGCTCTGAGGTGTTCTTAATCTCTCATCCTTAACTAAACATCCTCAGAGACTTATTATCCAAAGTCGAAAATAATTCTATCTGTCACCCACTTTTCTTATCCAATTTGGGGAACAACCCCTACAACCATACACTGCCTCATATCTTGTTATCCCGATACTCAAGTGACAACGTCACTATTGGCTAATTCGATTAGAAATCAACTGATCATTCCAGGAGCTTATAAAATCAATGGCACACGCTTTCATCGGATCCTCCAGAACTTGTACAGTCCTCTCTGACTGACCATCTGTCTGAGGACGAAAAGCTGTGCTAATACTCAGTCGGGTTCCCATAGCTTCCTAAAAATATCCTCAGAGGTGGGAAGTGAAGCGGGAATCCCTATATGATACCATGCTCACTGGAACGCTACATCATGTTCCACAATCTTCCTTATACCTGAATCCTCATACACACTTTGAGTATTTGGGGATTTCATAACCAGAAGGTGGGTAGACTTAGTCAACTTAGTGACTATCATCCAAATAGCCTCATAATTCACCTGGGTCTTCTGTAACCCATCATAAAATTCATGGAGACTTGGTCTCATTTTCGTGCCGTGTCGATATAGGTAGGTGCTGCCATAACTCTGCAGACTTTTAATACTCTACCTTATTCTGCTGACATACTAGGCACTTTTCCACAATCTCTACCATATCTCTTTCACATCTGACCACCAATACCCCTTTTCAGAGATTTCAATATATTTTTATTACCTTCCGTATGCACTGTATATCCCGAAGAGTGAGCTTCTGACAATATTATTATCTCATCAACTGTGGTCCTGGGGAGCATTTATACTGTCTCTGAACCTCTGTAAATCATTATCATACTCTGTGAACTCTGTCACTGTACCCTTCTGAATCTGAGCCAAACTATAGACATCCTGTCGATCATTATGCTAAGCCTGTCAAATCCGGGCACACTCATCCGGTTCTAATCTCAGGCTAGCTGTCACACAATCACTGTCATCATCAGAAGGGATCACATCAATACTGAGGCTCACAACTGCTCTAGCAGCTCACGCTCCCTGACCATCATATGTGGTACCATCCCGAGGCTCTTTCTACTCAAAGCATCAGTCATCACATTAGCCTTTCCTGGGTGGTACAATTTTCACAAATCAAAACCTCTCAGAAGCTCTAACCCACTATGTATTCTCATATTCGCCTCTTTCTGTGAAAACAGATACTCGGGCTTTGTGATCAGTGCATATCCACAATTTCTCACCATGTACATAATAGTATCATATCCTTGGTACAAATACTGTTGCCAACTTTAAATCATGGGTCAGATAGTTTATTTTATGATCAAGGAGTTGTCTGACTCCATACTTGACTATCTCCCCATTATACATCAATACACAGCTCCTTCATAATTTTGAGGTATCCATACTCACTGAGAACCTCTTGAGCTGTTGGGTATGGTGAAATTAATCACGGTAGTCAGTTCATACTTCACTACACCAAGATTCATGTCACATCTATCATCTTATTTGTCATCTCATTCAAAGACCACGTTTTCTTAGTTAAACGTGTCAACCAAGTAGACCATATTGAGAACTCGCAACAACCCATTTGTAAAAGCAATTTTCCAATTATTGCTTACAGTTTGCCCTAGACTTTAACTACACCCAACATATCATCGATAATGATGATTACAAATCGGTCTAATCCTTGACTTATCCACGCATAAGCGTATAAGATCCTTCAAAATCGCTTACGTTTTCAGATACTAACCTGCGTCATTTCCTTTTTCTTATCTTAACGGCTCTTATTAAATTTTACTATGTTAACCTTTATGATTTGTCGAATTTTAATATTCTTATCGTCTTAGTAAAGGTATCCTAATGCTAAAGGTAGTTATTACAACGATCGATTTCACGTTATAGGTTATATATATATATATATATATTTTTAGACGCTGTCAAGTCTTCAGGCGGGGAGGTATTTTGAAATACCTTTATTAACCCTTAGACTTAACCACAATTACTTTATATACTAGTCCATGTGGTTACAATTTATATTCGCTACTAATTGCTTTAATCCTAATGACTTCATATCGTAAAGATGTTCTTACCTAGCATACGTCTCTTACTCCAATACATCTTGTATTCATAATGAAGCATACCTCAAAGATTATCTCCTTAGTGTATCTATTATAATGAAACTCTTGTCTTTATTCATTTCGTGAACACAATCCTTTACTCCTTTAATTTCAACTGTTACACCCCTTTTTATCACTTAAAATCTCTATATCCATATTCCGTTAATTAATCCTCCTCTATTGGGGTACTCATTTATCAGTATTGTGCCCAATGATGTAGGCATTCATGCCTTTTTCTCACTCATATGCGAATGAAGGCGGTACGAATAAGTGTGTGGTACCAGGATCAATGAACATCTGTACTTCATTATTCATAACAAGTGTGGTATCTTACACCACATCCATGAAACATCAATAGTGTCCTGGTCCAAGACATCCTCTCACCTTCGTCCAACAACCTACTTTCCTTTTTCTTTTCGGCTATTGCCTCCCTTCTCGTTGCAGCTATACTAACGAAGTTTTTCTCTGTCTTTTTACTTTTCTGTGGGGCAATCTCGCCCAACTCTGTGTAATCAAAATCAATGGTCCGTCTTACCACACTTAACGGCCATTTTCATCAATACAGTGTAGGTATAGACCCCCCTTCCGTGGTATCCACCACACATCTCACACTGCTTACATTGCTACACTGCTTCGTAGCAGGTCGGGGTCCTCCAATCACAATGCCCCTCAACAGTGCCAAAATTGGATGCACTGGGGCCTTACCAATTATCTTACTCCATCACTCGTCAAATTAAATCTTTTACCAATTACCATTTTCCCATTTTGACATTTCTGTCATTTTCAATTCTCTTTTCTGTCTCTATTTCAGCCCTCACTACCTTTCCCAATCTCAGAGGCATGCAATTCATGTTCTTATTTACCCAACTGTAAATCTGCGCACTACCTCGGTATAGGTAATATCTTACGGGCCAATCAGTCTCTAATTGACAATCTGAGCCATTCCATAAACTTTTAGACATCTCGACTGTCACTTGTTCATAGTGTCGAGGTAATATCTGCCCAAAAATACAACCGAGTTTCATACTCATAATTCATGCTCATCAATAAATCAATTCCTTTTAAACAGTGTCCGGGATATTCTATCACCGGAATACATCCAAAATATTTCTCATATCAACGCTTAAGATGGGTCGAGCGGGTTTCCACCAATGCTCCGACTCGCCCTCAAATCTTATGTCTACTCTGAGTAATTTGCTCCTCAAAATAATCTCCACACTTCGCTCCAACCTCGTGAAGCGTGTCTCAATACTGTCCGATCCCTCTGTCGGACTCAGTGGGGCGTGTTTAACATTAGCCTCCATTTCAATCTCATCCCAATTCTCATGGGTCAACTCAGCAAGACTTAGCAGACTCAGGTCTACCTCTACGACCTCTGCCTCGTGCACTATCTCATCTAACGTGACTCATATTAGGCATTCCTCCATTCTCAACCATTTCTTAGTCAAAACCCATCTCGATATACACTATTGCATCAACCAAGCACAGTAACACGGGGATGTAATTTCCTAATTACTGACACTGACACACATCAGACCAATTTCTGCTCTGATACCACCTTTATATGTCACGACCCGAACTACCCAAAAATCAGAGTTAATTTTTCGCGTTTTGTTATTTTTATTACTTAAATTCTTACCTGTCTCCTGATCGTGACCACACTCCACTAACAAATTGGGCTGTGCGTCAATGCCAGTCCCACCATACATTTACCATAGTACTTATTTCTTCTCCAGTCATTTATAAAATGTCTACAATATTTATACATCCCCTAGAGACACTTACAAACATGTTACTGTGCTATGCTTATGTAGATACAATATGTACAAGTGTATATACCTTATGTTGATGGGCAGCAGTGGATATCCGGAATGCAGTACTGAGTCGCCTCAACTTCAACTGGAGATTATCTGTGGGAGAAAATGAAAGGGGTGAGCACATCAAGCTCAGTAAGGCAATCCTACGAACAAGTAGGTAACCATACTACCTACATGAACGTAGTACCATGCATAAACCACCCTTTCTCCACACATTTTAAAACAAATGATATGTTATGATGTCATGTAAAATAACTCATATAAAATCTCAAAAGCATGAAAACTTAACATGCATATCTTTTAAATCATTTATTTCTCGTTAAAATTTCATATAAGGTCAGGACTCAACCCTTCCCTCGGGTAGCCCTGACTCACACAAAATCCATAAAATCCATTCACATCACATATGGGTTTAAAAAGCATGTAAATAACCATCATGCACATTTAATTAAAAACCCAGTTTAAATCATCTCAAGATCATCAACATGCGAGACTAGGCAATGTCTGTATATCGGCAAATAACCAGGACTATGGCCATATGTGTCCTCGTGAGTCCCTCTAGCTACACGGATCCTAGTGTCAGAGGTCTCACCCTGATCGGGAACAGCCCGGGAGGTGGGTCAATCCAACCCGTCAGTCTTATCCTATCCCATGCATCCGAAGATGCTAACATATCACAAAGATACCAAGTATCACAAAGATACCAACGTATGCAAAGATAACACACGGTACATCGTACTCTATGCTACTTGCACGGTACATCGTACTCCGTGGACCCCCAGTCTTATCCCTCGTTCGGGCTCATCAGTTGGTCCTCCAACCCTTATCCCTCGTTCGGGCTCATTAGGTGGATCTCTAACCCTTATCCCTCGTTCGGGCTCATCAGGTTATTTCTCTAACCCTTATCCCTCGTTCGGGCTCATCAGGTTATTTCTCTAACCCTTATCCCTCGTTCGGGCTCATCAGGTTATTTTAACATGCCATGTCTCAAAACGCACGTGCGGGCCTATTTAATCGGTGACACACAGTCTACCCGATGCTCCAAGCACGGCTCATCACATGTTCTCATAAAATCAGTGGGAGCGATGCTCAGCACTCTCATCAAATCAAGTAAATCTAGTGCGAGCTAAGCTCTAGCACTCTTTATGCAAACCGTATAAAAATCTGGTGCGAGCGTAGCTCTAACACCCTGTCTCAAAATCATATAAAAATATGGTGTGAGTTAGACTTTAGCACCCTGTCACGAAAATCATTATATATGTATACAAATCTGGTGCGAGTTGGACTCCAGCACCTATGCATGTAAAGCTCTAGTGCGAGCTCTCGCTCTAGCACTAATGCATGCATCACACAAATCAAAATATCGTGCGAGCTAAGCTCTAGCACATCACATGTAAATAAAAACACGTAGGCGGCTCTGTTTCCTCAAAACAGTTTTCAAACAATTTCACGTTGAAAGTATGCAATGCTGTGCATTTTCTTTCAAGGTTAGCCAGCCTACTAATGCATGCATCAAAACACCTCCAGAATGAGCAAGAACCTCTTGTTCTTGCTCCTCCCAATTTTTCTTAAATTTGTAAATTTTACCCTTAACAAGGGTATTTTGATAATTTACCCATTCGAGGCACTAAAATTATTAATTGACCTCTAGACCCTTCAGGTAATTTTTAAAGACTGCAAATGAACTTAAAATTGCGTAAAGTTTACCTCTAGCAGTCCGTAGAATTCCCTTACCTTATTTTCCTGTCGAGTCTGACCTTTTCTTTTCCACTGTTGTCTCGTCGCGCAGTCCGTTATGCTCTCAATCCAATGCCCGGAACTGCGTATCAATATTCCTCAGGTCAGATAACATACAATTTAATTGTATTTCCTATTTTTTGGGCTTAATTTAAATCATTGGGCCCGTTTACCCCTATTGGGCCCAATTGCACCTTAATGGGCCTTAATCGACCTTAAGCCCGTTTTTCACTTAATTTTCACTTTATCGAGGCCTATTGGGCTCATTGGGCCCACTAATAATTTATTGGGCCTCGTTCCAGCTCTCGAATAGCTAAATTTAATATTTACGATAATTTATCTAATTTTTCATAATTTAATTCAATTTATGCGGAAATTAAATCAATATCACGCATAACGAGGTAATTGTCATAAATAAGGGTTACTTACCCGAGATTCCATGCTAATCCGCAAATCGAGGCTATCTCGAGCTCTCGTTGGATGCCAATTCTCAAGCTACACAATTAAATATATTTTCGGGTAAATTTCTAGTCAGAAATTAATTAAATAAAATATTTCAAAATTTAAATCGGTCAATTCGACCGCTTACCGACTTACCCGAAGCTCGATTGCATCGTCGGGATTTTTCCCCAATTTTTCCCTTTTTCTTTTTCCCTTTTTTCTCCTTTTTTCCCCTCTTTTTGGCTAAACCGGTTCAGTCTGGTTCGGACCGGTTTAGACCGCCGGTTCTCTCTGGTTCGATCGGTTCACCGCCGGTTCACCGCCTTGCCGGCCGGTTCTCTGCCGGCTTCCACCGCCAGTGGCTCCGCAAGGTCGTCCGCATCTCGAATCCGCCCTCGATTTCGGTCGGGCTCGCCGGAACGCCGCCGGTTCAACTCTTCTCCCTCGACCGTCGGACCCATTTTTCCTCTTGGCCGTCGTCGGTGATTCCCGTCGTTTCGTCGGCATCCAATGGCCTCAACAGAACCGTCTCGGCCTGAGGATCATTTTGCGGGGTTGGATCGGAGCCAAAACGCCGCCGTTCGTCGGGACCGAGCCCTTGAATCCCGTCGGCCTTTCTCTCCTCCGATCGGCTTCCTCCGGCCACTGCACGGTGCGATCCCGGTACCATCTTGCTCGTCGGCCTCCCCTCTTCCTCGTCGCTCCTCGTCGGGGTCGTTGGTCGCCGGACGGCTCGCCGGCCATCCTCTCTTCCTCGGTTCCGTTTCTTCCGTTTCTCTGCTTCTCTTTCTCTCTCCCCGACCCATTTTCTCTCTTTTTTTTAATTCTTTAATTTATTTTATTTATTATTTATTTTTATTATTTATTCATTTTTAATTATTACACTATTCATTAAAATATATTAAAATACCCAAAATATCTCTCCAAAAATTATTTAAATTCTAAATTTATTTATTTAATTTATTTAATTTTATTTATTATATTTTAACCATTTTTTCGGTATAATTTCTCTGTATTTTCGGGATACTGTCCCGAATGACTTTTCGGTATATTTTTTGATTATTTTCGGGATTATTTTTCCGAACTAAAAATTCCGATTAATCCCGATTAATTCCCATAAATTAATATCTTGATCAATTTAACCCAAAATAAATTTATTTCATCTTTATTGACCCAGATTTCTCAAATCCATATTTTTAATTAAATTTCCTAATCTAAATTATACCGACCTTCGATCTTTTGACCATTTTGCCCTTGCACGTGTTCGGGATTAATTTAACCCGACTTCCTTCACGAATACTCATTCATTTCGTATTTTAATTAAATTCGGGTCTTACAATATAGCTTAAGTCTTTAATCATGTAATCATAAAACTACAGCAACCACATTGTAATTTACTGATTTAAACCTTAAATTCCAGCTAAACAAATTATCTCCAATTATCTCTAAGTGGCCAAATACCCATTACTTAAGTTTACATTAATTTAAACCATAGATGAAATTTAGCATGCTAACCAATAAATTCAACCTAAACATATTCATGAATTTTATCTAAAATATCAGTTTCTAATTTAATTATCAAAATCCCCAATTTCTGTCAAATTACAAATCCCTAATTTTCCTAAATTCTTCAAAACACAAATTTAAATTAATATCTACAACAATTATACATCTATAGCACAATTTACATAAGAATTTAGCTAGATAAAATTTTGGCTTTTTTACCTAGAAGCTCACTGGTACAAAAATGGAGAAGCAGAAAAAGAAAAATGGGTATTTTGTCAGCTTTGAGTACTGTTGGTGTTGGAGGGGAATGGAAAGGATGGAATGGTGGTGGTCGCCGGGACTCATGGATGGCGGGGTCTGGCGCCTTCTCTGGTGGCCAGTAGTTCACGAAATAGAGGGGGAAAAGGGTTTTGGGTTTCTTAGGTTCTCGAGTTTCAAGTGAAAGGAGGGAATCTGTCGGTGGTCGGAGAGGGAAGGAAGGTCGTCAGTTCGGGGTGCCGGTTTGGTCGTCGGCGGTGAAAAAGGAAAACGGCAGGGAGAGGGAAAGGGAAGAGAAAAAGAGAGAGGGGGTTTTCTGTTTCAGAGGGAGGGTATCGCTGCAGGTCTCGCGATAGGGAGAATTCCCTGTCTCTCGATCCCGTTTTTATTTATTTATTTATTTTTTATTTTTTATTTTTTATTTACTTATTACTTTATTTATTTATTTATATTTCTAATTAAATTTCTAATTTACCTAAATAACTATATATCTCCAATTTACCTAAATAATTATACCCGAACACATGCATATAATTCAAATTTTATTACTAAATCATAAAGTTTCCATATACTTTATTTCTTGTATAAATTTTTGTTACTAAATTATATAATATACTTTCCCTCTTTAATTTATATTTCATCTTTAATTATATTTTATCTTATAATCACCATGATTAAATTATTTTAGTTTTTAGTTTACCAATTTAGTTGAATTCCTATATTACATTTTAATAACCTTCATAAACTTAATCTAATTGCATGAATCTATTTATTAACTAGTTAATTTGTTTCATGGACTTATTCATGTATAAACGTCCAAGTAAACTAGTATTTAACCAATTATCGAAATTACAAGCTAGTGATCTTGCATTTCTCCCCACCTTATGGAATTTGGTCCTCCGAATTCTCAAGCCAATTCAAAAAAGATGCGGGTATCTCTCTCGCATCAAGCTCTCCAACTCCCAAGTCACTTCCTTAATAGTATGGTGTTACCAGAGAAGTTTGACAAGAGGAATGGTTTTAGACCTCAGGACTCTATCCTTCCTATCCATAATTCGAATCGGTTTCTCCTCATAGCTTAAATCTTTTCCTAACTCCAAAGGTTCATAGGCAATGATATGTGAAGGATCGGGTTGGTATTTACGAAGCATGGACACATGGAATACATTGTGTACCTTGGCTAGCTGGGAAGGTAAAGCTAGTAGGTACGCTACCTCACCAACACGCTTCAATATCTCGAATGGTCCTATATACCGAGGACTCAACTTGCCTTTCTTCCCAAATTTCATCACACCTTTTGTCGGAGGACTTTTAAGAAAACATGATCACCTACTACAAACTTCAAATCTCTTCTTTGATGATCTGCATAACTTTTCTATCTATCCTGGGCTGTCTTGAGCCTTTTACAAAGCATGTAAACCTCCAAAATCAATCACACAAGCACATAGCATATCCTCCGAAGTTTGTATAGTCCGTTCAGACTGCCCATTAGTTTGGGGTATGTCGTGCTAAACTATATCCTGGACCCCAAAGACTCCTGAATTTGCTTCCAAAATCGAGGTGTGAACCTAGAGTCCCTATCGGAGGTGATACTAACTAGGGTTCTATGGAGTCTGACTATCTCCTTGATAAACAACTCTGCCAATACATTCAAAGGAGTAGTGGAACTAATAGCTAAGAGGTGGGCTGATTTAGTAAGTCTATCCACAATTACCCAAATGGTATCATGTTTTCTCCGAGTTCTGGGTAAGCCCATAACAGCATCCATGGTGATGTATTCCCACTTCCAAGTTGGCACAAGTAAGTATTGAAGCAAACCTGTCGGCCTTTGGTATTCTACTTTTACTTGCTGACACACCAAGCACTTAGCTGCAAACTCTGCAACATCCTGTTCATTTTAGGCCACCAATACACCCTTCGTAGATTTCAATACATTTTGGTACTACCAAGATGCAGAGTGTACTTACTACTGTGGGCTTCAATCAAAATTAACCTCCATATTAAAGATCAACCACTTGTTAAATTAACAATAATCCAAAAGTTTGTAACTTAAATCCAATCACACTTCAACTGCTCACTTTAATATGTCATTCGATTATAATCATGAAAACTTCAAAGTTATTGTTCATAACATTGTCCGGGATCAACATAATTTCTTATTCACCAAATTTCTTAGAATAAAATTTTTAGATCATGTTAAGTAATTATAACCACATAAAACTTTAAATCTGAATAACGATATCAACAAACTTTCTAGTTACGTATAAACTATTGGATATTGATTTTCTTTTCTTTTTCACTGTATCAAAATATTTATCATCAGTTGACCATCATACACTACAATAAAGATGAAACCAATATAATAGAAATTTGTAATAAACACAAGTTTTTTCACACCCAACAAATTCAAACATAAATCTATGAGTATCTAACTCATCTCCAATCTCAAATATTAATAGCTTTCAGATCCCATAGATCAATTATAGATGATGATGATGATGATGAAACTCTTCGTAGAGCTTATAATATCATAATCCAAAATTTTCTATTAGCCAAATACACTATTAACTCCAACTAAAAGTTAGAGCCTAGGAACAATAGAAAAAAATCAGTCGATAATTTCAATCATTATAACTCCATATAATAGAATTCATATCAAGATCACAACTCTAAACACCAATCACATACATCACATAATCTCATTGATTCCTCAATCTCTTCAAAATTTAATACATACTCTAGATCACCAAATATATAAAACAATCATGAATTATTGGTTTAACCACAATATAAATTATATTATGTACTTAAATCAACTCAAATTATCTTCACAAAACACATTTCTATAATTCAAAATACTCAATCAAAATCAACTTCTATAATAGGATCTTACGATAATAATTACCTCAACCTTTATGCATACACAACACAAAACATGTGCCATATACCATTTTAACATTATCAAGATTAATCTCGTATTATACCTTAATTTTTGGAACCATTATCACAAATTAATCACTCTCATAATTAACAAATTAATAGCACTCCATGTAGAAGTCTAAAGATTGTCCTTCAATGACTTGAATAAATATCAATTCATATCCTCAAGTTAAGATACTTTTCTCTTTCTTTTACTAAACCAAAATCACTTCAAATGAAGCAAATATCCTCTTAAATGCAAGATTGATCCTGCCAACAGAAAAATCTTATAATATACAATGATAAATTTTATGTTGATGATTTTCGAATACTACCTAAAATCTACGTTCTTCCCACGTAACATTTCTTTGCACTTGATATTGAACCATTGATCCATATTCCATAATTCATACAATTTCACTAGAATGAAATTTAATTCTTCACATTCACAAGGTAGCACCTAACTCAGGTATTTAATTTCATCTTCCAAATTCAAAAACTCGTGAATTCAAAGTCTTGTTCATATCTCAACAAGGATAACATGCAATTCTCCTCTTAAAACAATCCACCATGTGTAATATGATAAGCTTCTATCAAAACTCCTCATAATTATTTATCCAATAATCAAATCAAAATGAATATGATCTAAATCCTATTAACAAACATTCTAAATCTTCAATCCCAAAATTTTTTTTCGTAGTAAGATGCCAAATTCCATAGACTCCAAAAACATGCAAAACACATCCATTTCAATCATGATTGAGTAAATTAACTTCAATGCAATTCTGATTTTATTCCAATGATTCTTAGTAACAAGATCAACATAACAAATATGCAACAATCTCACGACTCATTTGTTCTCAAAACATTAAGAATCAAAATCTAACATGTTTAGCAAAATTACGTTAGCTGACACCACCTTGTCACCTATCTTAATTTCACAGATTTTGTACACTACCTCGATTGTTTATGACTCTTTCATTGGTGTCTAATCCTTAAGTATATAACTTAGTGTCTCGGGTTTTCTCTTCAACTTCTTAGCAAAACTGGGTGACACGAAGGAGTACGTGGATCCAGAATCTATCAATACAAAAGCTTTAACATTAAAGATGAGAAGGTTTCCCTTAACAACTGAAGCAAAAGCATCCGCAGACTCCTTGTCTAGCGTGAACACCCTTCCTTGGCCAACCACTTTCTTGCCCTTATCTGCTGAAGCTGCTAGGGGTGGAGAAATAGTCCTTACTGGTTGGGCTAGTGTGGTCCTCATCATGGGACAAGCCTTCATCCAGTGTCCCCTCTCACCACAATGGTAGCAAGCTCTAGGATTCCTCTGGCAAGGCTGGTTAGTTGGGTATCTTCTCCCACATCGCCTACACATGGGAATTTGATAGGGTGCGGGGGTGTTCTGAGTAGGGAAAGGCCTTGGTCTAATTGCCAAAGCACGAGATGCACCGATCCTAGGCTTCTTATTATGCCCCCTATTATGAAAAGACCTTCTGTCGTCATATCTCCTGCCCTGACTCCTTAGTCTCGACTGAAACTCAGTTTGGGACAATTCCATATCTCGTTCCATAAATTGGGCTCCCTAGATGGCACCAGCATAAGTCCGGATATTCAGTGGGGCTAGCTTGCTCCTAATGGCCGGTCTCAACCAACTTATGAATTTCGACGTCTTTTTCAGCTCATTCCTGGTTATATCGGGATCATATTGGAGGAGTGCAGTAAATCTCAACTCATATTGATCCATCATCATATTACCTTGGACCAAACTTAGAAACTCTGCTTCTTTCTTTCTCTGAGCACACTCTAGAATACAAATCTAATTAAATACCTCGAGGAAGATCTCCCAAGTAATCTCTGAGTGTTTAGCCAACAAAATAGTTTTGACAGACATCCACCAACGATCTGCCTTATTCTTCAACCTGTAGGTAGCCAACGCCACCTTCTCAACACCACTGCACTACATGTACTTGAACATTTTCTCCAACTTCAAAATCCACTCTTATGCTTAATGAGGGTCCTCACCTCCCTTAAAGACTGGTGGATTCATATTCTGAAATTGTTTCAATCGGGCTATATTCCTATCCACTAGGTCTTGGGTTGGTGGCTACACCACTTGAGGTTGTGGTGGAGCAGGTGGAGCAGGTGGTGGTTATGACAGCCCGAAAACATGGAAATAAGGCTAATTTAAATTTTTCTCTCAGTTTAACCTCTTACATCAGGTTGCATTCCTATATAGTGTCAGTTAACTTCTTCTATCTCATCAATCGATATCCCAAGGATCTCTCAACATCCATATTTATTAAATTAAATATCAGAGATATCAAAAGAAGTATGTTTCTCCATTCATTTACTAATACCAATCTGATTACATCCCAATATTACTCAAACACAAGTGTTTGTATTACATAATTGTCTGGGTAACAAAATGAATTGATACCTCTTACGTGTACAAGTAATAGATTGGGGAGAGTCTTATCCACCAGCCTATGTCACGTACGTCATAGGTACCAGCACTCACTGTAAATAATTTGTGGAGGGAAGAAAAAGGGGGGTGAGCTTTGAACTTCACTCAGTAAGGAGTGCATATGAGCTTTAAAAATCATCATTAAAGCATAAGTGTAATAATGGCATAATTCACATGGTTATAAATACGCGATTAAAACCATAGTTAATCAAAACATCTTTATCTCATTTCACAAACACATCATATCTCAAAATAATGATGGAGACTAGGCAAAGTATAAAAGTCATGAATGAAATCATCATATCACATCATCCTCGATGAGGGCATCTCACGTTACCAAAATGGAGACATATCGCACTACCAAAACGGAGGTATCTCAAGTTACAAAAACGGAGGCATCTCACGTTACCAAAACGGAGGCATCTCAAGTTACCAAAATGGAGGCATCTCAAGTTACTAAAACGGAGGCATCTCACGTTACCAAAATGGAGGCATCTCACGTTACCAAAATAGGGGCATCTCGTGTTACCAAAACGGAGTCATGGTAAGACCCAGGCCTAGCAAAGCCTCGGCGTCAACCGAAGTGTAAGTTTCATGACAAGCCTTTTAGTCTAAAAAAAATCACATGCCATTATTATGTAGAAAATAGTTTTGCCTTCACGTAGAGCTCATAATAGTTTTGTTTGTAAATCTCATTTAAATACAAGAATATATTTATTCACCACAACTAAAATCATAAAAACGGAGCTCAAACAGGAAAAACATGCACTCAAGTAATAAATCTCAAATCAAACACTTTTCTCATCAAGTATGCTCATTTGTAAACTCATTTTATGCCACCAAAGCATTTTCATTGATAAGGAAATACATATGCACAAAAGGTTGCATCCCTTAGCTCTTGCACCTTGGGTGCAATATTCCAGTCTCACGGACTAGCTCTGACTCACGAGTCAAATTCCCGAGTTATCTAAATAACGTCAAACCATTAATGATTACTCATTATACCACTACTTCATACTTCTACTCATTCAACTCTAAAATGGGGTCACTCAGACCCTTACTCGATTACTTCCTCTATTTTTCTCAAATTTCCACCTATCCGATTATAAACTGAGTTCCTTCGGTATCAAACAAACATCCATTAGTCTAAATTTAATCAATTTTCGTTCTCTATGGCATTTTATCAAACACTTCTTATGCCCATTTTCAATCATCATCTAATCCAACATATGGATTCCACAAAGGTATTTTAAAATCATCTATACATGCTTATCAACATTTCTACATACTTAAATCATCATTAACTCCATGCCATTTCAACTTTCTCTCACTAAGCTCATTCTAGATCATGGTTACTTAAGCATGTATATGAACATTCAAGCCAACAATGTTTGTAGCAAATCAACTCATCTAAATGTTTAGATTTTCATACTAGAAGTTAGTACATTGAAATCTTACCTAGCTTGACCTTTCTTCTTCTTGCCAAATGTGAGGAGAGATTCCCTTTTCTCATTCAATCCTTTGATCTAACCTCTAGTCTTCAACTATATTGCTCTCTTCCTCTTAAGCAACAACTTTGTTCTAATACATTTTTTTTTTCAAATCTCTTTGGAAAGTGTTAAAAATCTAGAGTGAGAAACTAGGTTTTTGCTCAAATATGGAGGATTTTCAGTGTCCAAGAGAAGAATGCACGGATTGTCTGGCCTTTTTATAGATTTTACATTATGAGATCGATCTCCAAGGGGTGGAGATCGATCTCCCCTTGCTTAAAATGCTCAAAATCTCGATAATTGCAGGCAGGAGATCGATTTGCCTAAAGCATGAGATCGATATGCTCTTGGCCGAGACAAATTGAGATCGATTTGCCATAGGGATGAGATCGATCTCTTCCAGGCAAAGCCACTTTAGGATCAATCTTCTTGGGGTGGAGATCAATCTGCTTGAGTGAGGGATTGATCTCCCTCTTGCAGAATGTTCTTGGCTTGCAATTCCAGGCTATGAGATCGATCTCTCCTTACAATGAGATCAATCTACCCTACATTCTGCAGCATTCCAGCTGCAGTTTTCCCAAATTCCAAAGTTAAACTCCCATTCATTTTCTTTTATACTCATTTTACATTTCATTCACACTTAGAGCTTAAAAACATCCATTACTCGTGATTCATATGCAATGCAAATTGTCTGTACATTCTAAATTCATACACATCACTTAGGAATTTACAAGTATTGCATTCCTCCCATCTTTAAAAGAATTTGATCCTCCAAATTAGAACTAGGTTATTCCTCAAAAAGTCGGGGATACTTCTCTTTCATCAGGCTCTCGAGCTCCCAAATTGCCTCTTTTGTTGAGTGGTGCTTCTAGAGAACCTTTACCATCAAAATTCTCTTTGTTCGAAGTATCTTTTCTCTCTTGTCAAGGATCTGGACAAGTTCTTCTACATAGCTCATGTCTCCCTGGATGTCTAATACTTCATACTCGATGACATGGGAGGGATCCAGATTATACTTCCTCAACATCGAGACGTGGAAGACATTATGATTCATGAAAAGCTATGGGGGTAAAGCTAACTGATAGGCGACATCTCCCACTCTCTCTAATACCTCAAACGGACCAATAAATCGGGGACTCAGCTTCCCTTTCTTCCCAAAATGCATGATACCTTTACTTGGCGACACTTTAAGAAACACAAAATCTCCAGTTTGAAACTCAAGTGGTCGTCTACGCACATCTGCTTAACTCTTTTGTCGACTCTGACCAGCCCATAATCTATCACAAATAATCTTTACATTCTGAACTGCCTGCTCAACGAGGTCGGGAGCAATTACCTTCTTGTCACCCACTTCTTCCCAAGCTATGGAGGATCTACACCTCTTACCATACAAAGCCTCATAGGGTGCCATATCAATACTCGCATGATAGCTATTGTTGTAAGCAAACTCAGCAAGGGGCAGGTGATCATCCCATGATCCCTCAAAGTCCATCGTACACGTCCGTAACATATCCTTCAAGGTTTATATAGTCTGCTTGGACTAACATTAGTCTGAGGATGATAGGCGGTAATAAAATTCAACCGAGATCCCATGACTTCCTGAAAATGAGTCCAAAATCTGGAGGTAAACCTGAAATCTCTATCAGATGTTATACTCACTAGGGCCCCATGCAGTCTAGTTATTTCTCTAACATATAGCTCAGGTAAGGCACTCAAGGTATCCGTACTCTTGATGGCCAACATGTGGGCACTCTTAGTCAATCTGTCTACTACCACCCAAATCGCATCATGACCTCTTCGGGTCCTCGGTAATCCCATGATAAAGACCATGGTGATATGCTCTCATTTTCACTTAGGCACTGGCACGGACTTAAGTAATCTTTCAAGCTTTTGATGCTCAGCTTTTACTTGTTGACACACCAAACACTTGGCCACAAATTCTACCACTTCCTATTTCATACCACTCCACCAATACACCTTACGCAGATCCTGATACATCTTGGTACTACTTGGGTGCATGGTGTAACAAGAACAGTGAGACTCCCTCAATATTTGTTGTTTCAAGGTATCATTGCTTGGGACACAAATACGGCCCTTAAACCTCAACAATCCATCATCACTGACAGTAAAATTTGATTGCAGGCTTTTCTCAACTTGGCTAACCAAATCCATTACCTTCTGATCACTTCTTTGTCCAGTTCTAATCTGATCCAAAATATTTGGCTCTATCTGTAGGCTAGCCATAAATCCGACCTCTGCTTCCTTAACTCTTACCCTAAGTCCGGTGAACTATTTTAATAAATCCCATTCCTTGATCATCATAACAGAAACCATGCTCTTTCTGCTCAGGGCATTCGTAACTACGTTCGCCTTCCCCGGATGATATAAAATCTCGCAGTCATAGTCTTTAAGGAGCTCCATCCATCATCTTTGTCTCATATTAAGCTCATTTTGGTTGAAGATATACTTCAGACTCTTATGGTTAGTGAAAATCTAAAATCTTTCCCCATATAGGTAATGTCACCATATTTTCAATGCAAACACCACTGCGGCTAACTCCATATCATGCGTGGGGTAGTTTCGTTCATGGTACTTCAATTTTCGTGATCCATAAGCAACTACTCTTTCGTGTTGCATGAGTAAGCACCCCAAACCTAGATGGAAAGAATCAGTATACACTAGAAGCCTTCAAATCCACTCGAAATCATTAAAATGGGTGCGGTAGTCAATCTCCTTTTTAGCTCTTGGAAACTTTGCTCACACTGATCCGACCATATAAAAGGAATGTCCTTGCGTGTAAGCTTAGTCAGAAGAGCTACGATCTTAGAGAATCCCTCAACAAACCTCCTGTAATATCCTATAAGTCCTAAAAAACTCTGAATCTCTTTAACTATCCTCGATCTCTCCCAATTAAGTATAGTTTCTACCTTCAATGGATCAACTGACACTCCATCCTAAGATACAATATGACCAAGGAAAGCTATCTGATCTAGGTAAAACTCACTTTTACTGAGCTTTCCATACAACTGTTTGTCTCAGAGTATTTGGAGCACAATCCTCAAATGCTGTGTGTGTTCCTCTTGGGAGCGAGAATATATAAGAATATCATCAATGAAGACTATCACAAACTGATCTAGATAGTCTCAAAATACCTCATTCATCAAACTCATGAAAGCAGTAGGAGCATTCGTCAAACTAAAAGGCATCACTAAGAATTTGTAGTGGCCATACCTAGTTCTGAAGGCCATTTTCAGAATATCCTCTTTCCCGATCCTTAACTGGTGATAGCCCGATCTTAAGTCAATCTTGAAAAAGATAGAAACCCCTCTCAACTGATCAAGCAAATTGTCAATCCTCGGTAGGGGGTATTTGTTCTTTACTGTAGCCTTATTCAGTAATCTGTAGTCTATACACAATCTGAGGCTATCATCCTTCTTCTTCACAAACAACATCGGAGCTCCCGATGGTGACACACTACGCCTAATAAAACCCTGGTCAAGCAACTCTTGCAACTATTTCTTAATTCAACCAATGTCATCCTATAGGGAGGTTTAGAGATTGGCTGGGTATCTGACACTAAATTGATAGTGAACTCTAGCTCTCTCTTCGGTGGTAAACCCGGTAACTCATTTGGGAACACATCTGAAAACTCGCATACTACTGGTATGTTCTCTATCCTCGAAGGTTCTCGACTGATGTCAAAGATGAGAGCGATGCAACCTTCATATCAATAATCTAATCAGTGTTTTCAAGAAATCATATTTGCATCCATGAGATTTCTAACAAAAATCCTCTCACATTTTCATTTTTTAACATTCAAATGTACACTTTTTTAGGTAGGGAGAAAGTTACATTTTTAGTGTAGCAGTCTAGACTCACGCGATTGGCCGCTAACCAATCCTTCCCAAGAATCACATCAAAACCACATTTATTTAATAAGGCTAGATCTGCTAATATCACTTTATCTCCCACCTTAATCTCACACTTTCTACATACCATATCAGTTCTTTACGACTCACGCATAGGTGTACTTACATGTAAAATATGAGCTAGGGGTTCAGGCTCTAAATTTAATATACATGCAAAGTGTATAGAAATAAAGGAATGCGTGGAGCCTGGGTCAAACAACACAGGACCCTCATGATTACAGACAAGAAGTGTACCTCGTATAGCCTCGGATGAAGTGTCTGTAATCTCCTTATCCAAAGAAAATACACGCCCCTCAGTGACAGGCTTCTTTCTCTTATCAGTAGTTGTGGCCCGTCTCTGAGGAATCACCCTTTGAGGTTGCTGTCGAGGAAGCTCTTGAGGATATGGCCTCTGTGGCTGCGGCCAATCATTCACCCTGTGACCCATATCCCCACACCTGAAACATCCCCGTAGAATCAAGAAACAAGTACCCTCATGTGACCGACCACAGTCTCTATAGATCTTAGTGTCAAGTCAGGCACCTCAAGGGGTCTCCATAGTATTGGGAGGAACTCTAGGTCTATCAAATCTCCCTTTAGGTCTCTCGACCATTTGACTCTTAAAAGAACCCCTCCTGAAGTTGGTGTGGGAAGCTACAGGTCTCTTACCCTTATCCCTGGTTATCACTCGGGACTCAGACTAGGACTGTATCAACTCTAGTCCCCTTTCAACTTATTACACCCATCTTTGAGCATCATTAAACTCCATAATGCAGAGCCCCACCAGTCTATCTAGAATGGATGGTCTTAGCCCATAAATAAAGTGCTCTATCCGATGCTCCTCACCCTTAACAGTCTCCGGATCATATCTGTCAGACCCATATTTTATGTAGCCTGTTCCTTATGATTCCTATGTGTATGAACACTCTATTATTATAGTTAAATCATAAGAAGAGTATTTATTAGATTTAAAGAGTATGTGAAATGATTTATCACGCATAAGCTACATAAAAGCCTAATGTGAGCTATAAGAGTCACAAGCTAAACCGAGTGGATCTGAATCATTCTGACTGAAAAAAAGAACTTAAAATGAGAAAATAGAGAGAGCTTATGAAGGAAAGTCAGTTTGATTTAGTTCTGAACACAATGAACGAGAGTAAAAGCTAAAAAGGGTAAAATGGACCTTTTTAGCGAGTTAAAGTATTTAAGGTGTTTCGGGTGTATTTATCTATCGAAAACGGCCAAAACGTAAAGACGAGAGTGTAAAACATAAGATATGACACTTTCAAAATTTTGAGAAAAAGTCAACTTGGTCAATGATTAAGGAAAAAGTCAACTATAGTTAAGAAAAGTGGACTTTTACCATAGATGACTAACCATGGTTAGAAATTAACCCAAGTATGGAGAAAAAATTGAGAAAAAATATTATTGGTTAAAATATAAGATAATCATCCACGGAAGTAAGGAAAATTTATTTGGAAGGATTTCGGATTTAATTTAATGGTTAAAAACGTAATGGGCCTAAAGTGAAATTTTAAAGCCTATTAAGGTATACTAAACGTAGATCGAAATTCTTAAGTCCCTTAGACCGAATTGTTGGACCGATTGATAGGCCAAATATTTAGACAATAAAAGGCCCGAGGTATAGTAAAACTTTCAGCCCGAAAGCCCTTTAAGAAAGCCCAAACTGAGAGGCCCAATTGTAAAGCCCATTAGGTAAATATCTAACCATAGTTAAAGCTAACTATGACTCATTAGATGACTCATTAGGTGACTCATAACTAAACCTTAGGAAGTCAAATTTAATGGCTGAAAAGTAAGGCTTAATGGCTAAGTAAATGGCTTATAAAATCAGCCAAAACATTGTCATCTTCATCATACCATTCTCGACTAGAAGAAGGAAACCATTGAAATACATTATCCAAGCTTTCTCTGAGTAGAAATCACTAGGAATTAGGCATATTTGGAACTTGCATTCTTCATGAAAGTTGTTCCAAATTGAGAGGAGAGTGACATATGTTGGAATTGGCTATCAAGAAGCCATAGTGTACAAACCATGAGACTCCAAAGTTTTGGCCAAGTGTGAACACAAATACTAGGTATATTTTCAAGCTTTCAAATTCATATATGTTAATGTATGAATGATTTTAAGTATATTGGTATATGTTTTAAGCATTGAAACATATGAAATCACTATTATCATGGTTAGGCCAAGAGTGAGTAGTGAAATATTGATGAATGCCCATATGATATTAAGGCATAAATGAGTTAATGTACATGTGTTAATGATTATGGTATAGTTAGAATTAATCAATTTGATTAATTAATACATGTATTAAGTTGGCAATCTAGGTGTTTGATAAAATGCCTAAGTGAACTATGTGATGCTTAAGAACATTGCCAACCAAGTGTTTGTGAAAATGCCTAAGTGAATTGGCTAAGAAAATGGACATGGACGGCATCGACGGCATGGAGTGCTCTCGGCCATGGCATGTGGCCGAGAGGTCCAATGGGCCAAGCCCAATTATTTTAGGCTCAATATGATGTAATGGGTCTAGGACAAGCCCAATAAGAGTTGATGGGCCCCACAAGCCCAATAGGCCCAACGAAAATGAATAGTAAAATGGAAATGGGCTTAAAGTATAGTTAGGCCCATTAAGGTTTATTAAGGCCCATTAAGGGAAATAGACTGTATTTAATGTGAAATACAGTAGGAAAAGTATAATTAACCTGATAAATGGTTATATGCAGCTCCAGAGATTATTGGAGGAGCAAATCGAACTGCTGGATCGAGCAGCGTTGAGAAAGTAAAATTTCTCGAGTGATTGCAGTTAAGGGACTTTTGTGAGTAGTTAGAGATACCTGCACATATTTTCGTTTGCTTTTACATTCACTTAAAAACTCTGAGGGTCAGATAAAGTGAATAATAATTATTGTGACCCTATAGTGATAAATTACGATTTTATGCTTAGGAAAAAAAGTCAACTTTTGTGAAAAGTTGTAAAAAGCATGAAAACCACCATTTTTAGTGTTTTACTGCTGTTTAGCAGAAGAATAAATAGATGGGTTAATGATTTTAAGGTTGATGTGAATTAAGCACACTTTATAGTGCTGATTTTGATGTTTTGAAAATCATCCCTTTTTAAAGAGTCATCTATCGAATCATGTGAGAATAAATCATGCTAGAGCACAACTCGCACTTGATTTCATACATTTTCCACATATATTAGTGCTGGATTGTGATTCGCACTAGATTTCCATGACATTAATGATAGAGTGCTGGAGTTATTACTCGTACTCAGTTTTATATTATATATGCATGAGAGAGTACTGGAGCGATTAGCTCATACTCGAATTTTACATGAGATACATGATAGAATGCTAGAGCATTGCTCGTACTCGATTCTTCATGATTTATACATGACATAGTACTTGAGTTATTTCTCATAATTGATTTGATGAGTTTTATGCATAGCATGGTACTGGAGCTATTACTCGTACTTGATTTGAAACATGAACTATGCATTGACCTAGTTGTTGGAGGTTTACTCGCACTAGAGTTGAGTTTGTGATGTGAAACAGTGTTTGAGCGAAGTGTCGACTATGAGTCGCGTTCAAAGGCGCGCACTGTAATTTATGTGATATATAATACATGTTGAAAACCATGCTTGATTTTCTCGTGTAGACTAAGTGTCACACTATGAGAGGTTTGCATGTGGATTTAGAGACGTGGTATGATATTCCATGGTTTAAGGGCTAAGACTTATGGCAATCACCCTGACTGTGATGTTGGTCCATGGAATACGTTGTACCGTGTGGTTTTGTGGAGTTGGGGAGGATATAGCTGGCAATTGTGATGGACTGACCCCCCTCCCATTACAGCAATGATGGCACACCGAGATCTGTGTTGCCTAGGATCACTATTATCGGATATGACCATAGTCCAGGATACTATTGCATTTCACCACAGAGTCTCACATGATATATCACCTGATTGACTGATTTATTTACGGATAGACCTGAGGAATGGGTCAGAATTCGATTGTTGTGTTGTGAATGATTTAAATGCCATATTTTACTGTGATTTAAATATACATGGCATGATTTATATAAAGGCATTGTGATATTATAAAGATACATTATTTTGCACTACATGCCTACATTTGAGAAAGCAAACATGATTTCTGTACATGGGATTTAATCTATACAAGTATATATATATATATTTAAAGACATGCTTTTAAAGTGAGTTAAGGAAATAATGTTTTCGAGGAATAGCATTATTTTGAGTAGATAGTGTAGATGTCTACTTGTTTGCCTGATTTTCTTACTGAGAGCGTTGTATGCTCGCCCCCTTTCTTTTACATCTCTCTGCAGAGCATCAGCAGTAGAGTGAGAACATTTGAGGGATAGTATTCATGTTGTCCGTTGCTATTTCCAATCGATCGACAGGGATACATATTTTGTACGCTTATGTATCTAAAAATAGAAACAACACAGTGATGTACACGATATATGTTATGGGGAATGTATTTGTATTAGCTTTTATGTGATCTCACATGTATTATAAAAAGAAGTTACAGTCAGTAACAGTATATTGACATGTATGTATGATAATGGATGATATGGTATGCAAGGAAGCTAACATCGAATCACAGCCCAACCATTGAAGAGAGGAAAGGTAAGTTAAAAATACAAAAAAATTGTAGTGGTTTTTGGTTAAGTCATGGAGGGTCGTGACAGAATGGTATCAGAGCTGAGGTTGGTCTGATGTGAGTCGATGTTAGAAAATAGGAAAGTGTACGTCCCCATAGTATTGTGCTGTGTTTAGATACAATTGTGTATACCAGATGGGAGATGGACTAATTCATGATTGTGAATGCATGAACTTTGCCTATATGGCAAATACTCGTAGTGGTAGAGGGATGAGAGGTAGGGCTCGAGGTCGTGGAGATAGGCCTGAGAGACGAGCTGCTGTCGAACCATTACCTACCCATGAGACTCCAGGTGCTACTGAGGCACCCGAGTATGCTAAGATGCATTTTACGAGATTAGAGGGTAGTCTAGAGACGATAGTAGAGATATTGGCACAGACGATGCCAGGTAGGCAGGGACAGGAGGCAGAAGCTGAGACAGGAGAGGCAGTAGCCCCTAATACTCCTACATAGCCAGCTCATGCACCGAGGACAGTAGATACTCCTACACCCCCACCAGTTTTAGGTAGTAGTGGATTAGGGTACAGATGTGATCTGCATCGATTGCGAGAGTTCCAGAAGTTTAGACCTCCATCTTTTAGTGGGGTCAAGGACCCTGTAGCTACTAAGGAGTGGGTTACTGAGATGGAGAAGTTTTATGGGTTCTTCAAGTGTATGACATCGGAGATGGTCGCATTTGCTGCGTTCCTACTGAAGGGAGCTGCAGAGCATTGGTGGAAGTCCACAAAACCCATATTGAGAGCCCGACATATAGATATTAGTTAGGAGACATTTCGAGATGCCTTTAGGTGGCAGTTTGTCCCAGATACCGTACAGCAAAAACTACAGCTGAGTTTTTGGGACTGAACCAGGGGAGTTTGTCAGTGGACGAGTATGAGACTCGATTCCTATCCCTGGGGAGATATGACCCTGATACCATGTATAGTGAGGCCAGGAAGGTCCACAGGTTCATCGATAGATTGAATCCAGTTCTGCGGTCCAGGTTGGTCCCATTAGATATAACCACCTATGAGGAAGTAGTATGCAGGGCACAACTATGCGAATAAGATTATGAGAGGAATGCTTCCAAGTTTGGGAAGTTTAGCCAGAGTCGAGATATACAAAGAAAGAGATCGGCTAGAGATAGAGGTTTCAGTTATCGAGGAGGGAGGAAACTCTTCAGTAAGAGGCCACGGGTTGAGGAGGCACGAGAGAGACTTGTTAGATCTCCTGCTTATCTGACCATAGCTCTAGCAACGGGTATTATCATAGGAAGATAGAGACCTACTACTGATCAATACAGAAGATGCGGTAGGCAACATGGAGATAGATTGTGTCCGCTGACTCTTATAGTATGTTTTCGATGCGGGAAACAGGGGCATATTGCTAGAGCTTGCCCAGAGATGGTTGATACTACTCCACTGAAGGGCAGGGAGCCAAAGAGAGCTCCAGTTGATCCTTCTGCTTCGAGGAGGAGAGCGACAGCAGAAGAAAAGGGGAAACAAGTGATTGGTCGAGGGCGCGTACATACTTTGGACTAGGGGACAACTGATGCTTCATCGGATGTGATACGAGGTAACATCCTGATTTATGATATTGAAGTATATGTTTTAATTGATCCTGGTGCCACCCATTCTTTTGTATCGCCTTTATTTGCATGTAAATTAGCAAGACATGTAGAGCGTACACCGTTATGTATGATGATGTTGATTAGTACACCTATGAACAGTAGCCAAGTTGTAGAGTATGTATTTAATGACTGTAAGTTAAGAGTGGGGGACAAGGAGATGACAGCCAATCTAATATTGCTAAGTATGAGTGACTTTGATATAATCTTGGGAATGGATTGGTTATCTGAAAACCATGCTGTTTTAGATTGTTATGCTAAGACAGTTATGTTTCCTAACCCTACTAGATATGTTGTCAAGCTTAATAAGAATAAATGAAAGAAGTAGTTATGATTATTATATGATTTACTAACTTAGAAAACCTCCAACATATCAAGGTTTCATTGCGTATGTGGTAGATATGGATAAGGCACATCTGGAGTTGTTAGATATTATTGTGGTCAGTGAGTACCCAGATGTTTTTTCGGATGAGTTGCTAGGGTTACCACCAGACAGAGAGATGAAGTTCTGTATAGACTTGGTGCCTGGTACGGAGCCTATTTCGAGACCACCATATTGTATGGCCTTAGTTGAGCTAGAAGAGCTCAACAGGCAGTTGCAGGAACTGTTGGATAGGGGTTTTGTTCGATCGAGTGTTTCACCTTGGGGTGCACCAGTTTTATTTGTGAGAAAGAAGGATGGGAGCCTCCGATTGTATATAGATTACCGATTGTTGAATAAAGCCACCATTAAGAATAGGTATCCCCTTCCACGCATTGATGACTTGTTAGATCAGCTTCAGGGAGCACAGGTCTTTTCCAAGATTGATCTGAGGTCTGGGTATCATCAGCTGAGAGTTCAGAGTGGAGATGTACCCAAGACAGCATTTCGTACCCGATATGGCCATTATGAGTTCTTAGTCATGCCATTCGGATTGACGAATGCTCCAGCTGCTTTCATGGCTTTGATGAACGATGTGTTCAAGCTATATTTGGACCAGTTTGTTATCGTCTTTATCGATGACATATTGGTGTACTCAAGATCCAAGGAGGAGCATAAGGAGCACCTCAAGATTGTATTGCAGACTCTACGAGAGCATAAATTATATGCTAAGATCAATAAATGTGACTTTTGGTTGTCATATATCTCATTTTTTGGGACATGTTGTATCGAGGGATGGTGTATCAGTCGATCTATCTAAGATAGAGGCTGTAGTTCAGTGGGAACAGCTGAGGACAATCACCGAGATCAAGAGTTTTCTGGGTTTAGCTGGATATTATCGGAGATTCGTTGAGAGATTTTTGAAGTTGGCTGCTTCGTTGACTCGTCTTACTCGAAAGAGTATACCGTTCTTATGGAACAAGGATTGTGAGAAGAGTTTTCAGGAGTTGAAGCATCGATTGACCACCGCTCTGATTCTCACTATCCCTACTAGCTCAAGAGGATTTGCAGTGTATACCGATGCTTCGCATCAGGTATTGGGCTATATATTGATGCAGGATGGAATGGTAGTTGCTTATGGATCTAGACAGTTGAAGCATCATGAGAAGAACTATCCAACCCAAGATTTGGAGTTAGTAGCAGTAGTGTTTGCGTTGAAGGTGTGGCACCACTACTTGTATGGTGAGAAGTTCCAAATATTTATCGACCACAAGAGCCTCAAGTATCTGTTCTCATAGAAAGAATTGAACATGAGACAGAGAAGATGGCTAGAGCTTCTGAAGGACTACGATTGTGAGATACTTTATCATCCGGGAAAGGCTAACGTCGTAGCTGATGCATTGAGTAGGAAGAGCCTAGGGATGGTATCGTATATGATGGTTAGGGAACATGATTTGCTAGAGCAGTTTTCTAGCCTCAGTTTGAGAGTTGTGCCTTCTGACATGGATACAGGCTATGTGATAGCTAGTCTACGCTTGGAGCCGGATCTGTTAGACAGGATCAGAGTGGCTCAGCAGACTGATCTATTTTGTATGGATGTGACTGGTCAAATGCAGAAGGGCACAGTGACTGATTTTGAGTTGAGTTCTGATGGGCTACTGAGGATCAGAGGCAGATTGTGTGTTCCCAAGGATCCAGGACTCAAAAGATTGATATTGGCGGAAGCTCATTCATCGAGGATACGTTACATCCGATGAGTAACAAGATGTATCAGAACCTCCGAAAGGTATACTGGTGGTCAGGTATGAAGAAAGATGTAATAGATTTTGTAGCAAAGTGTCTCGTATGTTAGCAGGTTAAAGTAGAGCATCAGAAACCTGCAGGGTTATTGCAGCCTCTACCTATACCAACATGGAAATGGGAGCATATCACCATGGATTTCGTGATGGGTTTACCAAGAACCCGTAGGAACCACGATGCTATATGGGTGATTATCGACAGACTAACGAAGTTAGCCCACTTCCTAGCTATGAGAGCTACCGATACTCTGAGTTCATTGGCAGAGTTGTACATACGCGAGGTAGTGAGGTTACATGGTGTATCAGTGAGCATAATCTCTGATAGGGATTCCCGCTTCACTTCCCACTTTTGGGAACATTTTCAAGAAGCCATGGGAACCCAGTTAAGTTTGAGCACCGCTTTCCATCCTCAGACAGATGGTCAGTCAGAGAGGACTATACAGACTCTGGAGGATATGTTGAGAGCATGTGTGCTAGATTTTAGACGCTCCTGGGATGACCACTTGCCACTAGCCGAGTTCGCCTACAACAACAGTTATCATTCGAGTATCGAGATGGCACCGTATGAGGCTTTATATGGTCGTATATGTCGTTCCCCTATTGGATGGGAAGAAGTGGGTGACCATAAGATTTTCGCTCTTCATATGGTTACACAAGCATATGAGGACATCCACTTGATTGTAAAGAGATTGAGGACAGCTCAGAGTAGACAGAAGAGTTACACTGACAGGAGATGAAGTGTGACACCCCGAAAATATGAAAAATATGGCAAATTTAAAACTTTTTACTCGTCAAATCACAATTAAGGGTGCATTCCTGTACAGTGTCATACATCATCATACTTATCATGCCTCAGGATCTCATCATAAGATAGTATATATCGTATCATATACATTACTCAATTCCAAGTTAATTAATCCTAATACATCTCGTACATCATCGTACAATAAGTGTCTGTAAATATAACTCTAGTCTGGATACATGAATATTAAATATATACCTCAATACACAAAATAAGACCTGGAGCTCAAATCCTCCACTAGCCTCTAACCCATACGTCGCAGGGAACTCACTTCACCTAAAGCAATCTGGGGAAAGAGAAAACAGGGTGAGCTTCCAAATCACTCAGTAAGGGGGGTAAGGGAACTCAGTTATATAAACCATATCACACATCACAAGTATGTATTTGCATATGAAACTCAGTATACTCATTTGAAACCGTAGAATGAAAGTTCTCGAAAACATCATCATCTCGCAGCTCACAAATCATGTGAAAACATGAAGTTAAAAAGGCTCAGAATAGAGCATTCACAAGCATGTGTAAATATATGCGATAATGGCTTTTCTCAAAATATGTGATAAAAATCACCTTAGTAAATAGCACGTGACAAAGTCACAAAACACAACTCATGTGTAAAACGAGACCAGGCAATAAAACTCATATAAAACTCATCATGGCACATCATATATATATATAATCTCCTCTGGGTGCGCATCCCAGGCATCCTCGTAAGAGGGAACATCGACAATATGGTCGTATGCATGGTATGTGATAATTCTATTTTTTATAGAATTATTTGTGCTTAAATTCATAATTATTTGCTTAAATCCCCTTATTACTTCATTAATAATCCCCTTATTTAATTAAAATTCCTTATTGTGCAGATAAATTAAAATCCTGATGAAACTCAGTCGTTTCAGACGAAATTGGGCTGAAAACGGGCTTAAAGAGATTAGGCCACTTCAAATTTTGCAGACCGAGTCACCAGTCGTCTGGACACGCGTGATGCCAGGTGTCGATATTTTATTTGCACTGAAACGATAAGATCAACAGACACCGAGCGAATATTCTGGAAGGCACACGCCGGGCCACAGCTCAGAGCCAACTGGACAAACCGACAAGTGACGTGGAAATATCTATCTGCAGCGAATCAATTGAAGACAAGTGGCCAAATATTGCCAACTCATCTAGGATGGAAATTTACCATTGTACCCCTATTGTTGTGTATAAATAGAACATGATGGCTATTGGAAATTTCAAGTAGGATAGGTAGGGTAAAATTAGGGTAGTTTAGAATAGCCTTAGATAATTTTTAAAGCTTTTCTCTTTTATTTTCGGCAAAGTTTCTTTCTTCTAAAAAATCTTACTGTTCATTACATGTTTTCTTTCCATAGTGTTAATGTCATTTTGTAATGGACCTTCATTCAATCTAGCTTACGGTTTCTTTCATTTAAGCTTTATATTGTCAAAGTTTGTTTTTAGTTTCCAGTTATTAAATCAAGTCTCGGTTCCTTCCCTTTTTACTTATGCATTGTTTTCTCTAATTTTCATTTCACCATTGGAAGCTCTCGATTATAACAAAAGCAGTGCAGTCGGGTGGCAATAACTTCTCATTCAATCTTTCACCAGATGACTCTGTTGCCTTGATGTGGATTGATGATAGACATTGGTGCACATCATGAGCAGATTGGAGTCTCGGCTGAAGAAGGGAATGAAGCCATCCGAGAATGTTTAAGTTCCTGTTTTTATGATTAATGATGCTCACGGGTGATGATTTCATTTATGATTTTAGCATTTGTTTATGGCATTTTTAAGTTTGCATTTTGTTAAGCTTTATTATTTTCTTCCCTTTCTTTATTTCAGTAGTATTAATGTTTCATTATTAGATTGGGTAGTTTTGTGATGCATTTCACTGTTGCTTGTCTGGTTTTTACATGTTACTGAGGTTGATGATTGAACGTAGCTGCTGTAGTTAATGTTAGATAGTTTTCATTAATCTCATTAAGTTTGTCAGCTAAAGTTTATTAGATAAAAGTGGATTCCAATCGGTGCATTGAGAAGCATTTCTGGTCTGCTCTGTTCCCCCCCTGTTTGCAATCTATCCTACTGTGCATTTACATTATCAGTTTTTCTTCTCTGCCGAATGTCTCAGAAGAATGGTGTACACTGCTGAAGGTTGCTAATGCTTAAATCATTCACTGATGATGAGATGCTCGATATATCCTGCCCTTGATCCGCACGCATCAGTTGCAAGCATAGGATGAAGGTATAGCAGAGGCAGTGGCAGCATACTTGGAACGGACGGACAGCAGCAGTGCAGAGGCCGTGGACGGGTAGGTGACAGCACTCACCATTGGTAATCCTGCAACCTTGTATAACCTGCACAGCACAGCAGCTGGCGTTAGCAGTGCACCAGGCCAAGGATAGTACAATCAGTAGCAGAGCAGGACAGTACCCGAGCCTCACCTGGAATTTGGAGTGAAAATGCCAAATGAACAGTAACTGGTGGGAAAGTTACTGTTCATTCAAAACATTAAGGCTTGTTTGGTTGATAGGTTATAGGCATAACTCATTTTCATGCATGTTTAGTTAGTTAGGCTATTAGTTAGTTTAGTTAATATCTCAATTGCATTTAGTTAATTTGTTTAATTAGATAATTTAGATTTAATTAGTTTTCTAAGTAATTTTAATCTAGCATTAGGAATTTAATTCATTTTATGCATTTTTAGTTTTAGATAAAAATTCCAAAAATATGTTCATGCATTTTTAATTAGATTTTAGGATAGTTCAATTTGCAATTAGTTTAATTACATGCATTTTTTGTTAGTTTACTTTTAGTTTAATTAATCATGCTTTGTTATTTCTTATTTGCATTTTATTTTAATTTGGGTAAATAGTTTTAACTGTTTTAATTTCTTTTGCAGGTTTTCAATTTTAATTGCTTAGAGCTCTGTAAGTGAATTTTGTTTGGTTTAATTTCTTTTATTATTGCTTTTAATTAGCTTTAGTTGATCACCCTCCATCATTTCATAATTTGCTAGGATATACTTAGGGTAAAAGTAACCGATAGTTAATTAGGCTAACAACTTCTCTGTGGGACGATAATTTCGGGACTCAAATCCCATTATTACTTGGATGACCCGTGTACTTGCGGATATATACCCCTAGGGTTCGATCAGTATATTGGACTTATATGTTACCAGAACAAGGCCCGGCCTTACATGCTACCAGAGCAATGCCTTGCCTCATGCACACTATCACGTGGTCCCTGGGTCGGTTCCCAAGCAGCCAACTCTCTCGGTCTTACATGCTACCAAAGCAAGGCCACCCAGCGTTACCAGAACGGGGGTTATCTCACGTTACCAAAACGGAGGAATATCGAACTTACATGCTACCAGAGCAAGGCCCAGACTTACATGCTACCAGAGCAAGGCCCGGACTTACATGCTACCAGAGCAAGGCCTCCCAACGCTACCAAAGCGGAGGAATAATCAAACTTATATGTTACCAGAATAAGGCCTGTGGTCCCTAGGTCGGTTCCCAGGCGTCCCACTATATCGATCTTACATGCTACCAAAGCAAGGCCCGATGTGTATTCAACATGACATGCCTAAGTCTCAATCATTAACCATTATCTTATAAAACGTTATGCCTTCACGTAGAACTCATAATGGTTTTCGCTCATAAAACTCATTTAAAACGTTCGTGCACTCACCCAAAACATATTAAAACCGAGTTCCAACAGGTAAAACACGCACACATTTTCTCAAATCTCAATATTGCCTTAACGTAGAGCCTAATTTAATTTTCATGTAAACTCGACGGTTTATAAAGCATTTCACACACAACTTATAAACTCATAAAATAATGGGCTCCAACCAGCTATAAAAATCGTGTGCAATTATATCACAACATAACACTAAACATGCTTGTATTCTCAAATCATGGTTCATGCTACAAACAATTCATCAAAACACATACACAAATGGTTTAGTTTTCCCTTACCTCTTTGCACCTCGTATAGTGCAATCATTTCCCTCGTATCACGGACTAGCCTCGCATTCCACTCTGGAACTCCCGAGCTGTCCAAACGATGTTAAAACATCAATACTCATCATCACAGTAACCTCAATTCTCAAAATCGAGCATAATTGCTCATAACACCTCAAATCTCTCAATTCTCATAACTCTATCACAATCCACAATCTCATTCACAACATCTCAACATCCTACACTTCCCATGCCACAATATCTATGCTAATTCACCATATTGTCTAAATTTCCATTTATAACTCAGAATTCTCAAAATTACCAATATTGCTAAATATCATAATCACTCCAACTACATTGTAATTTCATCAATCCCTAATCATTTTCCAGCTATTTCAACACAATGCCAACAACCATTATCACCAAAATCATCTCAAATATCAAGATTGAGGTTTAGAAATTACCTAAAACTTGTGGAGAGCTTATCTCTTGCCTCGATTAAATCTGTCTTCCGATTTCAAAGTATGTTGTTCTCCGTTTAATGAGGAATAACTTTCCTTCTTGCCACAACCTCTGATTTGGACGGAAATGGGTGCTTTGGACGAGTGAGAAAGCTAGGGCTCGGGTGAAAATGGGGTTTTGAAGAGAGAGAAAGTAAAATTGCAGGAGAAAGCAGGGGTTCTTTATATAGACGGAGGGTAGGAGATCGATCTGGCTCTTGATGAGATCGATCTACATTTGAATTTGGGGGCGATTTTGGGCAATTTTTTATGCCTAGGAGATCGATCTGTCGAGGGGTGCGATCGATCTCTTAATGTCTTTATGAGATCGATATGTTCCTTGAGGAGATCGATCTTCTCCCAAACAGAAACATTTTGAGATCGATCCCTTCCTCATGAGATCAATCTTCTCTCAAACAGAATCATAAAGAGATCGATCCTCTTCCATTGGAGATCGATCTGCTCACTTACTTTCCTCCTTCCTTGTCATTTTTAGCTTACCAGATCGATCTTTCTTCTCTAAGATCGATCTGACCTCATAGTTTCCCACTTGGTTAAGTACTTACACATAAATCTCCAAATATAATTTCCACAATTCACTTAGCTCAATAAATTACACTTCAAGTTCATATTACATAATTAAAATATGTCTAAAATTATTAGATCTCACATCCTCCCCACCTTAAAAGAATTTGGTCCTCCAAATTCAACTCAACTAGTCAAATAGATAGGGGTATTTCTCCTTCATGAGATTCTCTAGTTCCCACGTTGCTTCTTCCATTGAGTGATGTTTCCACAAAACTTTCACTAATGGGATGCTCTTAGTTCTAAGTACCTTCTCTTTTCTATCGAGAATCCGGACGGGTTCCTCAGTGTAGCTCATATCCTCTTGTATGTCCATCTCGTCGTACTCTATGACATAAGAAGGGTTCGGGTGGTACTTCCTCAACATAGACACATGAAAGACGTTGTGTATTCCGGACATCTGTGGGGGTAATGCCAATCTGTAGGCCACCTCTCCCACTCTCTCAAGAATCTCGAATGGTCCTATGTATCGAGGACTCAATTTTCCTCTCTTCCCGAATCGCATGATACCCTTACTTGGTGATATTTTCATAAATACTGCGTCACCAACATCAAACTCGAGTGGCCATCTACGCACATCCGCGTAGCTTTTCTGTCTACTTTGTGCAGCCCGTAATCTCTCACATATGAGTTTCACACTCTGTACAGCTTGCTCAACAAGCTCAGGAGCATTTATCTTTCTAGCACCAACCTCTTCCCAAGCTACAGGGGATCTACACCTCCTACCATATAGGGCTTCAAAAGGTGCCATTCCAATACTCGCATGATAGCTGTTATTGTAAGCAAACTCTGCTAGGGGCAGGTGATCATCCCATGATCCCTTAAAATCCATCGTACACGCCTTCAACATATCCTCCAGGGTCTGTATAGTCCTCTCTGACTGACCATCTGTCTGAGGATGATAGGCGGTACTGAAACTCAATCGAGATCCCATGGACTCCTGAAACTGGGTCCAAAATCTGGAAGTAAATCGAGAATCTCTATCAGAAGTAATACTCACTGGAGCCCCATGTAATCTAGCTATTTCGCTGACATATAACTCAGCTAAGGCATTCACAGTATCGGTGCTCTGGATGGCAAGGAAGTGGGCACTCTTGGTCAGTCTATCCACAATGACCCATATTGCATCACGACCTCTCCTAGTCCTCGGTAAACCCATAATAAAATCCATGGTGACATGCTCCCATTTCCATGTAGGTATAGGTAAAGGTTGTAGTAGTCCTCCGGGCTTCCGATGCTCAGCTTTCACTTGCTGGCATACTAAATACCTGGCCACATACTCTGCCACGTCTCGCTTCATACCACTCCACCAGTATACCTTTCTCAAATCTTGGTACATCTTAGTACTCCCTGGGTGCATGGTGTATCGCGAGCAGTAAGATTCTCTCAGTATCTGTCTCTTTAGGGTATCATCGTCCGGTAACAAATCCGTCCTCTGAATCTCAACAATCCATCCCCACTGACTGTGAGATACGACTACAAACTCTGTTCAGCTTGGCTAACCATATCTATCAACCTCTGATCATTGCGCTGCCCAGTTCTAATCTGATCCATGATCTTGGGCGCTATCCGCAAGCTAGCCAAAAATCCAGTCTCTACCTCTTTAACTCTGATCCGGAGTTCGACGAACTGCTCCAGTAAATCTCATTCCCTGATCATCATAGCAGATATCATACTCTTCCTACTCAGGGCATCAGCAACTACGTTCGCCTTACCCGGATGGTATAGAATCTTGCAGTCATAATCCTTTAGGAGTTCCATCCTTCTCCTTTGTCTCATATTTAACTCCTTTTGATCAAAAAGATACCTCAAACTCTTGTGATCAGTGAAGATCTGGAATTTTTCCCCATATAAGTAGTGTCTCCAGATCTTCAAAGCAAATACCACAGCGGCTAACTCCAAATCATGCGTGGGGTAATTTCGCTCATGGTCTTTCAACTGTCACGATCCATATGCGACCACTCTTCCGTGCTGCATAAGCACACACCCCAATCCTTGATGAGATGCATCACTATACATCGAAAATCCTCCTGATCCCTCAGGAATAGTTAACACAGGTGCCACTATTAATCTCCTTTTTAACTCTTGAAAACTGAGTTCACACTGATCAATCCATATGAATGGAGTCTCCTTGCGCGTGAGTTTAGTCAAAGGAGCGGCAATCCTGGAAAATCCTTCTACAAATCTTCGGTAATACCCTACCAAACTAAGGAAGCTTTGTACCTCTGTAACTATCCTCGGTCTTTCCCAGTTAAGCACAGCCTATACTTTACTTGGATCCATTGATACTCCTTCCTCTGAGATTATATGGCTAAGAAAAGCTATCCGGTCCAGCCAAAAGTCACACTTACTAAGCTTTCCATATAATTGCTTATCTCGGAGTATCTGAAGTACTAACCACAAATGCTGTGCATGTTCCTCATATGACCGAGAGTATACCAAGATATCATCAATAAAGACTACCACAAATTTATCTAGATAGTCTCCGAACACCTCGTTCATTAATCTCATAAATGCTGCAGGGGCGTTCGTTAATCCAAAGGACATCACTAGAAATTCATAATGGCTATACCTTGTCCTGAAGGCCGTCTTCAAAATATCTTCTCCCTTGATCCTCAATTGGTGATAGCCCGATATTAAATCAATTTTAGAAAAGACTGATGCCCCTCTCAGCTGATCTAGTAAATCATCAATCCTGGGCAATGGGTATTTATTCTTCACCGTGGCTTTATTTAACAATCGGTAGTCTACGCATAATCTGAGACCGCCATCCTTCTTCTTAACAAATAAGATTGGTGCTCCCCACGGTGAAACACTAGGTCTAATAAACCCTTGATCTAATAACTCCTGTAGTTGTTTCTTCAATTCCTCAAGTTCCACTAGTGCCATCCTGTATGGAGGTCTAGAGATAGGCTGAGTATCCGGTGCCAAATCAATGGTAAACTCTAGCTCTCTCTCTAGTGGCAAACCCGGCAACTCATCTGGGAAAACATCCAAAAATTCACAAACCACAGGTATATCCTCAATCCTCGGATGTTCCTGCTCATCGTCTGAGATGAGTGTTTCATAACCTTCACATGAACAATCATACTTAATACTCTCAAGAATAATATTAAAATTCTCAAATTGTTTACAAAATTTCATACGTCTATTTACTCAATATTTCAAACGTAAATTGTGAGGTTTAGGTAGGGAGAAAGTTACAATCTTAGTGTAGCAGTCTAAACTCACTTGATTGGTTGCCAACCAATCCATCCCTAGAATTACATCAAACCCATGTATATTCAACATGATTAGATCTGCTAACATCACTCTATCTCCGATCTTTATTTCACATCCTCTACAGATTAACTCAGTCCTCTAGGATTCACGCATAGGGGTATTTACATGTAGTATATATTCTAGAGGTTCAAACTTCAAGTTTAATCTACATGCAAAATGCTCAGAAATGAACGAATGCGTGGATCCTGGATCAATTAACACATGAGCCTTATAATCACAGACAGAGAGTGTACCTCTTATAGTTTCTGCAGAAGTGTCTGCGGTCTCCTTATCTAGGGCAAACACACGTCCCTGTGTAACAGGCTTCTTCCATTTCTCTGCAGCAGTGGCCTGTCTCTAGGGATTCACTCTCTGAGGCTGCTGTCTAGTAGGCTCTAGAGCATGTGGTATTTGAGGTTGAGGACAATCCTTCACGCTGTGACCCATGTCACCACATCTAAAACATCCTCCGATCGACCCAGTACAACTTCCCTTATGCGATCGACCACAGTCTCTACAAACCCTTATCTCAGGCCTGCCATATCGAGGGGTCTCCTTGATAATAGGATAAGCTCTGGGTCTCTCTAATTTGCCCTTCTGTACCTCAATCCTTCCTCTCCTGAAGGAACCTCTCTGAACATCTGCTTGAGACATCGCTGGCCTCTTGCCCTGGTCCCTAATCACTGCTCCGAACTCATTCTGGGACTGTACAATTTTAATTCCCCTCTCAATCTCTTGTGCTCGTCTCAGAGCATCTTCAAACTCAGTAATACACAGCCTAATCAATCGATCTCTGATGATGGGCTTCAATCCATACACAAATCTCTCGGTACGGAGCTCTTCATTCTTGAAGGTTTCTGGATCATATCTCAGCAGAGCAGTAAATCGACTCTCGTAATCATCCACAGACATATTGCCCTGTACCAAACTCAAAAACTCTGCTTGTCTCCTTCTCTGGGTAGCTCATGGTACATATTGGGCTCTAAAGGTTGTCTAGAACTCTTCCCAACTAATCACACCCTGGTTGGACATCAAAATACCCTGGGTAGTACCCCACCAATCTCGATCTCTCCCTTTCAACATATAGGCACTCATACTGACCCTCTCAGCATCTGTGCACCCCAGATAATCGAATATAACTCTCAACTCCGTCAACCACTCCTCAGCCTCTGTAGGATCCTTCTTTTCCTTAAATGCGGGTGGATTCATTTTCAAAAAGTCCTTCAGTCGGACCATACTTCTGTCATCAGGCTGAGTGACGGGAGGTACTGGATCCATCTGTATTGGGGGTACGGGAGGTCCTGGTGGTGGTGTAGGAGTAGTACCCGAGGCATTAACTCTAAAGTGTTGAGCGAATAGCGCTGCCATCTGTTCAAAACCTTGCCTCACATCGGTTTCAATCTAATTAAATCGAGAGTTAGGACTCTCTGGTTGTGGGGCAGGTGGCGGAGGGGACTCTGCCTGCCTCCTCGAACGATCTCATCGTTTACTCATTCTCTATCTCAACTCGTCTCCTGCACGTACATATCAAAATCGATTGAAATCTCAATCCTCAAATTCAGTTCATGACCAGACTTATACAGACACTTAGGATGTATTCTATTTCACTTAACTAACACTGACAGTACTAGACACCCTAAGCTCTGATACCCAGAAAACTCTATGACACCCTAAAAATGTAAAAAATATGGCAAATTTAAAACTTTTTACTCGTCAAATCACAATTAAGGGTGCATTCCTGTACAGTGTCATACATCATCATACTTATCATGCCTCAGGATCTCATCATAAGATAGTATATATCGCATCATATACATTACTCAATTCTAAGTTAATTAATCCTAATACATCTCGTACATCATCGCACAATAAGTGTCTGTATATATAACTCTAGTCTGAATACATGAATATTAAATATATATCTCAATACACAAAATACGGCCTGGAGCTCAAGTCCTCCACTAGCCTCTAACCCATGCGTCGTAGGGAACTCACTTCACTTGAAGCAATCTGGGGGAAGAGAAAACAGGGTGAGCTTCCAAATCGCTCAGTAAGGGGGGTAAGGGAACTCAGTTATATAAACCATATCACACATCACAAGTATGTATTTGCATATGAAACTCAGTATACTCATTTGAAATCATAGCATGAAAGTTCTAGAAAACATCATCATCTCGCAGCTCACAAATCATGTGAAAACATGAAGTTAAAAAGGCTCGAAATAGAGCATTCACAAGCATGTGTAAATATATGTGATAATGGCTTTTCTCAAAATATGTGATAAAAATCACCTCAGTAAATAGCACGTGACAAAGTCACAAAACACAACTCATGTGTAAAACAAGACTAGGCAATAAAACTCATATAAAACTCGTCATGGCACATCATATATATATATATATAATCTCCTCTGGGTGCGCAACCCAGGCATCCTCGTAAGAGGGAACGTCGACAATATGGTCGTATGCATGGTATATTGGAGTTATATGTTACTAGAACAAGGCCCGGCCTTACATGCTACCGGAGCAATGCCTCGCCTCATGCACACTATCACGTGGTCCCTGGGTCGGTTCCCAAGCGGCACACTCTCTCGGTCTTACATGCTACCAAAGCAAGGCCACCTAGCGTTACCAAAACGGGGGTCATCTCACGTTACCAAAATGGAGGAATATCGGACTTACATGCTACCAGAGCAAGGCTCGGACTTACATGCTACCAGAGCAAGGCCTCCCAACACTACCAAAGCGGAGGAATAATTGGACTTATATGTTACCAGAACAAGGCTTGTGGTCCTTGGGTCGGTTCCCAGGCGTCCCACTATATCGGTCTTACATGCTACCAAAGCAAGGCCCGATGTGTATTCAACATGACACGCCTAAGTCTCAATCATTAACCATTATCTTATAAAACGTTATGCCTTCACGTAGAACTCATAATGGTTTTCTCTCATAAAACTCATTTAAAACGTTCATGTACTCACACAAAACATATTAAAACCGAGTTCCAACCGGCAAAATACGTACACATTTTCTCAAATCTCAATATTGCCTTAACGTAGAGCCCATTTTAATTTTCACGCAAACTCGACGGTTTATAAAGCAATTTCACACTCAACTTATAAACTCATAAAATAATGGGCTCCAACCGGCTATAAAACTCATGTGCAATTATATCACAACACAACACTAAACATGCTTGTATTCTCAAATCATGGTTCATGCTACAAATAATTCATCAAAACACATACACAAATGGTTTAGTTTTCCCTCACCTCTTTGCACCTCGTATAGTGCAATCGTTTCCCCCGTATCACGGACTAGCCTCGTATTCCACTCTGAAACTCCCGAGCTATCCAAACGATGTTAAAACATCAATACTCATCATCACATTAACCTCAATTCTCAAAATCGAGCATAATTGCTCATAACACCTCAAATTTCTCAATTCTCATAACTCTATCACAATCCACAATCTCATTAACAACATCTCAACATCCTACACTTCCCATGCCACAATATCTATGCTAATTCACCACATTGTCTAAATTTTCATTTATAACTCAAAATTTCTAAAATTACCAAAATTGCTAAATATCATCATCACTCCAACTACATTGTAATTTCATTAATCCCTAATCATTTTTCAGCTATTTCAACACAATACCAACAACCATTATCACCAAAATCATCTCAAATATCAAGATCGAGGTTTAAAAATTACCCAAAACTTGTGGAGAGCTTATCTCTTGCCTCGATTCAATCCGTCTTCTGATTTCCGAGTATGTTGTTCTCCCTTTAATGAGGAATAACTTTCCTTCTTGCCACAACCTCTGCTTTGGACGAAAATGGGTGCTTTGGATGAGTGAGAAAGCTAGGGCTTGGGTGAAAATGGGGTTTTAAAGAGAGATAAAGTGAAATTATAGGAGAAAGCAGGGGTTTCTTATATAGATGGAGGGTAGGAGATCGATCTGACTCTTGATGAGATCGATCTGCATTTGAATTTGGGGGTAATTTTGGGTAATTTTATGCCTAGGAGATCGATCTGTCGAGGGGTGAGATCGATCTCTTAATGGCTTTATGAGATCGATCTGCTCCTTGAGGAGATTGATCTTCTCCCAAACAGAAACATTTTGAGATCGATCCCTTCCTCATGAGATCGATCTTCTCTCAAACAGAATCATAAGGAGATCGATCCTCTTCCATTGGAGATCGATCTGCTCACTTACTTTCCTCCTTCCTTGTCATTTTTAGCTTACCAGATCGATCTTTATTCTCTAAGATCGATCTGACCTCATAGTTTCCCACTTGGTTAAGCACTTACACATAAATCTCCAAATATAATTTTCACAATTCACTTAGCTCAATAAATTACACTTCAAGTTCATATTACATAATTAAAATATGTCTAAAATTCTTAGATCTCACACGAAGGCCACTAGAGTTTGCAGTTGGTGAATCCGTGTTTTTGAAAGTTTCTCCTTCCAGGGGCATAGCGAGGTTTGGGAAGAGAGGAAAGCTGAATCCTCGCTATATTGGACCCTTTCAGATACTTGATCGAGTGAGAGATAAGGCTTATAGATTGGCATTGCCACCGGAATTATCAAGTGTCCATAACGTCTTCCACATATCGATGCTTCGAAAGTATCACCCGGATCCGGCACATGTGATTAGTTATGAGCCTTTGGAGCTCCGAAAGGACATGTCATATGTAGAGCGACCGATTCAGATACTAGATAGGAAGGAGAAGGTATTGAGATCAAAGACTATTGGATTAGTGAAGGTTCTCTGGCAGTATCATACTTCAGAGGAGGCTACTTGGGAACTGGAGAGTCTGATGCGAGAGAAGCACCCTCATATATTTGATGACTGACTTGGTTCTAATTTGGAGGATCGAATTTTCTGAGTAAGGGAGGATTGTCAGACCCATATTTTATGTAGCCTGTTCCTTATGATTCCTATGTGTATGAACACTCTATTACTATAGTTGAATTATAAGAAGAGTATTTACTAGATTTAAAGAGTATGTGAAATGATTTATCATGCATAAGCTACATAAAAGCCTAATGTGAGCTATAAGAGTCACAGGCTAAACCGAGTGGATCTGAATCATTCTGACTGAAAATAAGAACTTAAAATGAGAAAATATAGAGAGCTTATGAAGGAAAGTCAGTTTGATTTAGTTTCGAGCACAAAGAACGAGAGTAAAAGCTAAAAAGGGTAAAATGGACCTTTTTTACGAGTTAAAGTATTTAAGGTGTTTCGGGTGTATTTATCTACCGAAAATGGCCAAAACGTAAAGACGGGAGTGTAAAATATAAGATATGACACTTTCAAAATTTTGAAAAAAAGTCAACTTGGTCAATGATTAAGGAAAAAGTCAACTATAGTTAAGAAAAGTGGACTTTTACCATAGTTGACTAACCATGGTTAGGAATTAACCCAAGTATGGAGAAAAAATTGGAGAAAAATATTCTTGGTCAGAATACAAGATAATCATCCATGGAAGTAAGGAAAATTTATTCGGAAGGATTCTGGATTTAATTTAATAGTTAAAAACGTAATGGGCTTAAAGTGAAGATTTTAAAGCCTATTAAGGTATACTAAACGTAGATCAAAATTCTTAAGTCCCTTAGACCGAATTGTTGGACCGATTGATAGGCCAAATATTTAGACAATAAAAGGCCCGAGGTATAGTAAAAATTTCAGCCCAAAATCCCATTAAGAAAGCGCAAACCGAGATGCCCAATTGTAAAGCCCATTAGGTAAATATCTAACCATAGTTAAAGCTAACTATGACTCATAATTAAGCCTTAGGAAGTCAAATTTAATGGCTGAAAAGTAAGGCTTAATGGCTAAGTAAATGGCTTATAAAATCAGCCACAACATTGTCATCTTCACCATACCATTCTCGGTTAGAAGAAGGAAACCATTGAAATACATTATCCAAGCTTTCTCTCACTAGAAATCACTAAGAATTAGGCATTTTTGGAACTTGCATTCTTCATGAAAGTTGTTCCAAATTGAGAGGAGAGTGACATATGTTGGAATTGGCTATCAAGAAGCCATAGTGTGCAAACCGTGAGACTCCAAAGTTTCAGCCAAGTGTGAACACAAATACTAGGTATATTTTCAAGCTTTCAAATTCATATATGTTAATGTATGAATGATTTTAAGTATATTGGTATATGTTTTAAGTATTGAAACATATGAAATCACTATGATCATGGTTAGGCCGAGAGTGAGTAGTGAAATATTGATGAAAGCCCATATGATATTAAGGCATAAATGAATTAATGTACATGTGTTAATGATTATGGTATAGTTAGAATTAATCAATTTGATTAATTAATACATGTATTAAGTTGGCAATCAAGGTGTTTGATAAAATGCCTAAGTGAACTATGTGATGCTTAAGAACATTGCCAACCAAGTGTTTGTGAAAATGCCTAAGTGAATTGGCTAAGAAAATGGACATGGACAGCATGCCAAGGTGTGACCAACGGCATGGAGTGCTCTCGGCCATGGCATGTGGCCGAGAGGTCCAATAAGCCAAGCCCAATTATTTTAGGCCCAATGTGATGTAATGGGTCTAGGACAAGCTCAATAAGAGTTGGTTGGCCCCACAAGCCCAATAGGCCCAACGAAAATGAATAGTAAAATGGAAATGGGCTTAAGGTATAGTTAGGCCCATTAAGGTTTATTAAGGCCTTATTAAGGGAAATAGACTGTATTTAATGTGAAATAAAATAGGAAAAGTATAATTAACCTGATAAATGTTTATATGGAGCTCCATAGATTATTAGAAGAGCAAATCGGACTGTTGGATCTAGCAGCGTTGAGAAAGTAAAATTTCTCGAGTGATTACAGGTAAGGGACTTTTGTGAGTAGTTAGAGATATCTGCACGTATTTTCATTTGATTTTACATTCACTTAAAAACTCTGAGGGTCAGATAAAGTGAATAATAATTATTATGACCCTATAGTGGCAAATTACGATTTTACCCTTAGTTAGAAAAAAGGTCAACTTTTGTGAAAAATTGTAAAAAGCATGGAAACCACCATTTTGAGTGTTTTACTGCTGTTTAGCAAAAGAATAAATAGATGGATTAATGATTTTAAGATTGATGTGAATTAAGCACACTTTATAGTGCTGATTTTGATGTTTTGAAAATCATCCCTTTTTAAAGAGCCATCTATCGAATCATGTGAGAATAAATCATGCTAGAGCACAGCTCACACTTGATTTCATACATTTTCCACATATATTAGTGCTGGATTGTGATTCGCACTAGATTTCCATGACATGCATGATAGAGTGCTGGAGTTATTACTCGTACTCAGTTTTATATGATATATGCATGAGAGAGTGCTGGAGCGATTAGCTCGTACTCGAATTTAACATGAGATATATGACAAAGTGCTGAAGCATTGCTCGTACTCGATTCTTCATGATTTATACATGACATAGTACTTGAGTTATTTCTCGTACTTGATTTGATGAGTTTTGTGCATAGCATGGTACTGGAGCTATTGCTCGTACTTGATTTGAAACATAAACTATGCATTGACCTAGTTGTTGGAGGTTTACTCACACTAGAGTTGAGTTTGTGATGTGAAACATTGGTTGAGCAGAGTGGCGACTGTGAGTCGCACTCAAAGGCGCGTACTGTAATTTATGTGATATATAATACATGTTTGAAACCATGCTTGATTTCCTCGTGTAGACTGAGTGTCACACTATGAGAGGTTCGCATGTGGATTTAGAGACGTGGTATGATATTTCATGGTTTGAGGGCTAAGACTTATGGCAGGCACCCCGACTATGATGTAGGGTCCACGAAGTACGTTGTACCATGCAAGTGGCATGGAGTACATTGTATCGTGTGGTGTTGTGGAGTTGAGGAGGATCTAGCTGGCGGTTATGATGGACTGACCCCCCTCCCATTACAGCAGTGATGCCCCGCACACCGAGATCTGTGTTGCCTGGTATCACCATTATCAGATATGTCCAGGATACTATTGCATTTCACCACAGAATCTCACATGATATATCACCTGATTGACTGATTTATTTAAGGATAGACCTAAGGGATGGGTCGAAATTCGATTGTTGTGTTGTGAATGATTTAAATGCCATATTTTATTATGATTTAAATATACATGGCATGATTTATATAAAGGTATTGTGATATTATAAAGATGCATTATTTTGCACTACATGCCTACATTTGAGAAAGCAAGCATGATTTCTGTACATGGGATTTAATCTATACAAGTATATATATATATATATATATATATATTTAAAGACATGCTTTTAAAGTGAGTTAAGGAAATAATGTTTTCGAGGCATAGCATTCTTTTGAGTAGATAGTGTAGATGTCTACTTGCTTGCCTGATTTCCTTACTGAGCGCGTTGTATGCTCACCCCTCTTTCTTTTACATCTCTCTACAGAGCATCAGCAGTAGAGTGAGAGCATTTGAGGGATAGTATTCCTATTGTCTGCTGCTATTTCCTATCGATCGACAGGTATACATATTTTGTATGGTTATGTATCTAAACATAGAAACAGCACAGTGATGTATACGATATATGTTATGGGGAATGTATTTGTATTAGCTTTTATATGATCTCACATGTTTTATAAAAAGAAGTTACAGTCAGTAACAGTATATTGACATGTATGTATGATAATGGATGATATGGTATGCGAGGAAGCTAACATCGAATCACAGCCCAACCATTGAAGAGAGGAAATGTAAGTTAAAAATGCAAAAAATTTGTAATGGTTTTTGGTTAAGTCATGGAGGGTCGTGACAATATCTCAACAAAGCAGTGAACCGATTCTCATATTCATCGACTGTCATGCTGCCCTGTACTAGATTCAGAAATTCGGCTTGCATCTTCCTCTGGGCAGCGCGAGGGATATACTGGGTTCTAAAAGCTGACTGAAAAGTCTCCCAACTGATCAATGGATGCATATTCCACCAACACCGTGCTTATTTCTTAAGCATGTAGGTTCTCATACTAACCCTTTCCGCATTAGTGTATCCCAAAAAGTCAAAGATGACCATCATCTCGGTTAACCACTCCTCCTCCTCTGTTGGACCCTTCACCCCTCTAAATACTGGCAGATTCATATTAAGAAAGTCCTTCAACCGGCCCTTACCTCCATCATCGGACCTGGTTTGTGCCGGAGGCTGAACGGCGGGTGGCACTGGGTCAGTCTGTATAAGAGGTGGGGGCGAATCCTGGCGTGGTGTAGGAGTCGGGGTAAGCGTGGTACCTGAGGCATTAGCCCCAAAATGTTGTGCAAATAGCGTCGCCATCTGCTCAAACCCTTACCGTTCAACCTGCTTAAGCCGATTAATTCAAGAGTTAGGACTCTCTGGTTATGGTTTAGGTGGTGGAGGTGGCTATGCCTGTCTCTTGGGACGACCTCATTTTTCCCTCATAACTTATCTCTTACGTACCTGCGTGTATACATTAAACATCAGTTATAATTTTAACCATTAAATTCAATTCATAACCAAACAATTACAGACACTTGGGATGTAATCTATTTCCACTTAATCGACACTGATAGTACTAGGTAACCTCTGCTCTGATACCACCAAATCTGTGACAGCCCAGAAGAACGAAAAATAGGGCTAATTTAAAATTTTCTCTCAGTTTAACCTTTTACATCGAGTTGCATTCCTGTACAGTGTCAGTTAACTTCTTCTATCTCATCAATCGATATCTCAAGGATCTCTCAACATCCATATTTATTAAATTAAATATCATAGATATCAAAAGAAGTCTACTTCTCCATTCATTTACTAATACCAATCTGATTACATCCTAATATTACTCAAATACAAGTGTCTGTATTACATAATTTTCTGGGTTACAAATGAATTGAATTATACCTCTCGCGTGTACAAGCAATAGCCTGGGGAGAGTCTCGTCCACCAGCCTATGTCACGTACGTCGCAGATACCAGCACTCACTGTAAATAATCTGTGGGGGGAGGAAAAAAGGGGTTGAGCTTTCAACATCGCTCAGTAAGGAGTGCATATGAGCTTTAAAAATCATCATTAAAGCATAAGTGTAATAATGGCATAATTCACATGGTTATAAATACGTGATTAAAACCACAATTCATCAAAACATCTTTATTCCATTTCACAAAAACATCACATCTCAAAATAATGATGGAGACTAGGCATAGTATAAAAGTTATGAATGAAATCATAATATCACATCATCCTCAATGAGAGCATCTCACGTTACCAAAACGGAGGCATTTCGCATTACCAAAACGGAGGCATCTCGCGTTACCAAAACGAAGGCATCTCACGTTAAGAAAACGAAGGCATCTCGCGTTACCAAAACGGAGGCATGGTAAGACTCGGGCCTAGCAAAGCCTCGACGTCAACCGAAGTGTAAGTTTCATGACAAGCCTTTTAGTCTCAAAAAAATCACATGCCATTATTATGTAGAAAATAGTTTCGCCTTCACGTAGAGCTCATAATAGTTTTTCTTGTAAATCTCATTTAAATACAAGAATATATTTATTCACCACAACTCAAATCACAAAAACGGAGCTCATACCGGCAAAACATGCACTTAAGTAATAAATCTTAAATCAAACACTTTGCTCATCAAGTATGCTCATTTGTAAACTCATTTTATGCTATCAAAGCATTTTCATCGGTAAGGAAATACATATACACAAAAGGTTGCATCCCTTACCTCTTGCACCTTGGGTAGTGCAATATTCTAGTCTCACAGACTAGCTCCGACTCATAAGTCAAATTCTCGAGCTACCCAAATAACGTCAAAAACATCAATGATTACTCATTATACCACTAGTTCATACTTCTACTCATTCAACTCTAAAATGGGGTCACTCAGACCCTTACTCGATTACTTCCTCTATTGTTCTCGAATTTCCACTTATCCAATTATAAATTGAGTTCCTTCGGTATCAAACAAACATCCATTAGTCTAAATTTAATCAATTTTTGTTCTCTACGGCATTTTATCAAACACTTCTTATGCCCATTTTCAATCATCATCCAATCCAACATATGGATTCCACAAAGGTATTTTAAAATCAACTATACATGTTTATCAACATTTCTACATACTTAAATCATCATTAACTCCATGTCATTTCAACTTTCTCTCACTAAGCTCATTCTAGGTCATGGTTACTTAAGCATGTATATGAACATTCAAGCCAACAATGTATATAGCAAATCAACTCATCTAAATGTTTAGATTTTCATACTAGAAGTTGGTACATTGAAATCTTACCTAGCTTGACCTTTCTCCTTCTTGCCAAATGTGAGGAGAGATTCCCTTTTCTCTTTCAAGCCTTTGATCAAACCTCTAGTCTTCAACTATATTGCTCTCCTCCTCTTAAGCAACAACTTTGCTCTAATACATTTTTCTCAAATCTCTTTGGAAAGTGTTGAAAATCTAGAGTGAGAAAATAGGTTTTTGCTAAAATATGGAGGGTTTTCAATGTTCAGGAGAAGAAGGCACGGATTGTCTGGCCTTTTTATATATTTTACATTATGAGATCAATCTCCAAGGGGTGGAGATCGATCTCCTCTTGCTTAAAATCCTCAAAATCTCGATAATTATAGGCAGGAGATCAATCTGCCTATACCATGAGATCGATCCGCTTTTAGCCGAGACAAATTGAGATCGATCTACCATAGGGATGAGATCGATCTCTTCGAGGTAGAGCCACTTTAGGATCGATCTTCTTGGGGTGGAGATTGATCTGCTTGAGTGAGGGATCGATCTCCCTCTTGCAGAATGTTCCTGGCTTGCAATTCAAGGCTACGAGATCAATCTTTTCTTACAATGAGATCGATCTGCCCTACATTCTGCAGTATTCTAGCTGTAGTTTTCCCAAATTTCCAAAGTTAAACTCTCATTCATTTGCTTCTATACTCATTTTACATTTCTTTCACACTTAGAGTTTAAAAACATTCATTACTCGTGATCCATATGTAATGCAACTTGTCTGTATATTTTGAAATCATACAAATTACATAGGAATTTACACGTCTTACAGTGGTTCAGGTACTTGTGGAGTTGGTGGTGGAGGACCTTGGGGAACTGGTTGTGACTCGGGTGGTAGTGGCGGTGCTTGTGGCATGTTAGCTAAGTTTGCGAAAGTGGTCATGAACTGAGTAAGAGTAGCCGACATTTGCTCCATGGTTTACTCAATTCTAGTTATTCGAGTGTTCAGACTACTCGGCTGGGGAGGCAGAGGTACTGAAGGTGGCAGAGCCTGTCTCCCTCTACCTCGACCTCATCCTCGTCTCCCGCTCATATTTACTTATGATTCCCATACCAAAGACCCAACCACACTTATGAAAATCAAAAGTATACGCAAACATAATATATATATACATATATATTTCAAACATGCACGGTATGTGGTATGTATTGCTAAACTAACTAACCTACACCGACACGATTTTACTACAACTCGCTCTAATACCGAAAAGGCTGTCACGACCTGTGATATCTACAACTATCCCTAGCCGCATATATAGGCGAAAACGTTTTAAAGTGAATTAACCTTGGCTAGTGTTTATTATTATTTCTTTAGGATCGTTTTCTTGTAGTTCTGTATCCGATATAGGTTTAAAACCTTTAAACTATTATGTGGAGGATTTTATTTAAGTCCTAAAATTTTCTAGAAAGTTGGGTAGTATAACGACTGCAATTGGACCTAATCCAACCTGCAAACAAAAGCAATATGCAGCCCATATCCTCAATCATCAATCACACATCCACAATTAATCAATCTCGCAAACAGATATATATTAGCAACCCTAGTTATCCACAACTAACATCACATAATCTCAGGTAACTAACAATTGACAATAGCCCAATCGCTAAAGTTTTAAATCGATTTACGAAGTATTACCTAACTAAGTAAATAGATCTTAATATAGGAGCAACACTCTAAAACTCAGCTAATACATCCCAAATGATTATTACTTAAATCTGTTCATACATACAAGTCTAAAATAAAAACTTTACAATTGCTGCGTATACCTTAGCACAAAAGTCGTGCTCTCAGCACGAGAAATCAGTGATTTTCGAGCGGTTCACCCACGAATTAATCTGAAACGTCTTAAAGAGATGGGTGACCAACCACACGCTCAGTAAGGAAATCATATAATTGAGGCCAATAAAATACCAAGTAAGCATATATATATATATATATATATATATATATATATATATATATATATATATATATATATATATATATATATATATATATATACATATATATAGTTTCTCAGTTTAGGTAAATCATGCACTTTATAAGACGATGCACAACTTTTATAAATAAATGGTTAAACACAGAAAAGTAAGATAAATTAAATAAACACGTTTCCCAAAAATGAAGATTTCACAAAGCTTGCTAACAGTCCACCGTTTATAAATAATTAGTGTAGAATTTAATACACGGAAACCTTGAAATCTAGTAGCATAACAATCATGTTGAAAACAAGTACAGTCTAGCAAGCACATACATAGGCTCATATTAAATATTCGATACAAATGGGAGAGATGTGACGCAATCCAAAACTCGTCATGGAACCAGTTACGCAATGTAAATACCTGTGGCCATGTTAACTATCGCCCTATCCTAAACTGATTATGTTTGGACTAGGGTACTGAAGACGGGATCGAGGTCTATAGTAGTAGGTAGCTTAAAAATCTCAATGCCACAAAGGCATCTCTATGAAGCACTTGGCACCATAAGCCAATCACAGAGAACGTCCTGCTGGTGCTAGAGATTGCTCTCACGTCCCATAAACTCAATGCCACCCAGGCATCCCTGTGAAGCACTTGGCACCGTAGGGCAACCACACAGAACCTCCTACCGGTGCTAGAGATGGCTCTCACAGGATATGACTGCCACAAAGGCATTTTCGGGTATCGCCAACAATCTCAAAATCCACATCAATAGGTGTACGGTGAAAGTATAAAAATTGTTTCAATTCAACATCAAGTTCACGGAAAATTACACCAATAACCTTATAAACATGTAATATTATCATAAAGCATGATAACATCATTCCGTACACCATCATGCTTTCCCAAATCATATTTGAAAACAGCTCATGCAACAAATTTGTAAACATCATGCATAGATGCACAAAAACAATAAAATCGAGTAATAAAACGTTTGTACTCATTTGGGTTTAACTATTTTTATTTGACACTAAAAATCAGTAAACTTATATTTATAACCTCATTTTGACTAAAGCTAGTAACTATGAATAAAGTTTCGATATTTATGAAAAGCGGGTAAGGTAGGTTATTAGCTAAAAAAATCCTAACTAAACTAACAGCCTATGGCTCCTAGTAAAATTTTAACTTAACCTAAGGTATCCTACTAGCGACAAATTATATAAATCTCTTACCGCAACTGTCATGCCCCGCTTTCGGGAACCCTTCTATCCATACATTCTCTACTACGGTTAGGCTGTGAGAAGATGCAATTACTAAAAATTTATTTATTTACAGCGGAATATTTAAATATTTAATTCACACTCCCAGGTGTGTGTGTAAATACACAAAATTAATTGTATAAATACCAATTGTTTACATATCATCCCCATAATACTGATTACAATTCCAAGATATAACTGTGCGATACAATAAATTAGATACAAAATACTCGTGTATACAAATCTTATACCTTTGCGGATTGTGGGAGCTGTTCAACACAAAAGACTTAGAGACCACCGCTCTCTTACTTCTCAGTACCTGGAGGGGGAAAAATAGTGGGATAAGCAAACCACGGCTCAGTAAGGAAATGTATGCTAGCAGGTAGATATCGTACTACCTACATAGCCCATGCATGCATAAACCAAAACCATGTTTTCGTTATAAATGGAAGTATCATACGAACAATGCATTTAAATACATATTTCTCAAGAGCATTTTCGTGTAAATCAAATGTCAAACTTCCATTTAAAACATGCTCATAAATAGTGCCCTCATGGCACGAATGTGAAATCGGAGATTTATTAAAAACACGAAATCTCTTTCACTTCTCAAATCATTCTTTCTCGCAAATCTCTTTCTTTTCTGAGATTGTCTATGTTTCTCGATTCTCTGAGACAGGCATGGAATTTTAGGCAATCAAATATCCACGACTTATGGCCACAGTCAGTGATCCCAGGCCTCACTGATCGGGTGTGCACAGGGTATCACTTCGCCTGAAGGGGGATGGGTCAGTCCTACCCTCCGGCTCATCTCAATCCACCTCATCTTCTCGTATACTCACGGTGAAGATACGTCGTGTGTCATCTACGCGATACTCGTACTCACGTGCACCCAGCACGGTACATAGTATACCAACGGGTGACTACACTATTCTACGTACAACCGTGGACCCAAGTCCATACTCCAACTCCGATGGACTTTTTATCCTTAAACCATGTCTCATATACCAGGCGAGCAAGCAGCGTGACACACAGTCAACGCAAAGCTCCAGCGCGGTACGATCTATCGTTAAGGCCCAGCCCGTTCAATTGGTCGTCGGCTGGTATCCCCTTAGGTCCCAGACCCCCAGGTTTACCTTAACTCAACAAAACAAGTACGAGCATAGTTCTCGCACTTTCTCAAAACCCCCGTGCGAGTTAAAACTCCCGCACGGTACATCAAGGCTTTAAACCGGGTGTGAGCTAACGCTTCAACACCAAATCTCATCTCAAAACTGATAGATGGCTATTTTCTCTTTTTAAAACTCAAAACACGTTTATTCATACAGCATGCCTCATCATGCTAAAACATGTAAAATTAGCCAACCTATCATCAACATTTCTCAATCATAAATAACAATGTAAAATTGAGAAAATCATTGAAAACATGCATATCATGCTATTTCCTTACCCTATCCCATTTCTCAATACATATATATACATCATAGTACTTTTCATATTTCCACATCATTTCATAAACTTATAATATCGTACTAGTCTTAGCAATATATCTACGAAATTGCTGTAATTACGTACGAACATCTCTATAGCTAACACACAGTCCCTTACCTCGTTTTACTTGTGTGCAACTATCCGCCTTATGCTTCTCGCGTTCTCATCTCGACTTGCTCCGGCGTATCATTCGAAACTGAAATTCATCCATCAACATTTGAGTTAATGTTTCTAACTCTTATTCAACTAAGCATTTATCCAATGCCTTAATTACACATTTTACCCTTTGTGGTAAATCTCCCAATTTATCCTAATATCAACATTTCCAAACCATTTCCACAACATACTCATCCACTCAAGATATCCCATTCATCAAAAATACTCCCACATTCCACTTTCTCACACTTGACCATTTCTAAGCTATATGCATCTCATACCATTTTAGGTAGTTCTATCATGTCTATGCATACTAACCATTCCCCATATCAATATCCAAACCAATGTACTTGGGTATTTGCATTAGAAACTTACCTCATTGGATTTCCTCTTGCTCCAATTAGGATTGCTCTCTATTTCTTCAATCCTTCAAATGGGAAAATGCCTCTAGACTATGTTGTTCTTCTCTTTGATGTGAACAACTTTGTCTCTAATAGCCTCTCCTTAAATCTCACTGAAAATGGCTGGATTTAGGAGTGAGAAACTAGATTTCTTTGAGTTGAAGTGAAATGGAAATGTTTTCCCGAAATTTTGATGATCCAACTGCTCCCATTTATAGTTTTGACTTGATGAGATCGATCTTCCTTGGATGGAGATCGATCTGTTCCTCAAAAATCCCTCTTTTCTGAGACGTTTTAAAGGTAGGAGATCGATCTGTCGAGACTGGAGATCGATCTGCTGTCAAACAGAAGCTTAAGGAGATCGATCTGGTCTTATGGGAGATCGATCTGCTTCCAACCCGAGACCTAGAGAGATCGATCTGGTCTTAGGGGAGATCGATCTTCTCCCAACCCGAGAGCTAAAGAGATCGATCTGCTTCCTTTGGAGATCGATCTGTTCCCTTCCATTTCTCACATTAGAGCATTCTGGCTCTCCCAGATCGATCTCTCATCCTATGAGATCGATCTGGCCTTCAAAAATTCCAGATTTCTTGCAGTTTTTCTGCAACAACCCTTACCAAACACCCTTAATTTGCTTCCATGATCATTTTCTCATTCATTCA